>CM030367.1:222216543-222871269 GCA_017893485.1 Hemerocallis citrina
ATTAATTTTATGCTTTGGATTTCTCTCAGTAGGAGTTTGCAAGGCAAGTAATTAAATATCGTTTATGCATCCTGATAGCTTCTTCTTCTCCCACTTTTAGTATTCAAGTTTTTATAAATATAAAAGTAAGCTCGTCACCAATTTATTAATAAAGTTTTAATGAAAACAAAGTAGAAAAAGGTACAATACAGCAGTGTAGGTTACATCACGCTCAGCCACCGCTACAAAATCTAATCACACTCAGCGGTGCACCGCTACAAAATCACAGATGCTACCATACCTCAAAATTTACCCCAAACTTATCCCAACCACTAAAAGAAAAACCTCTAACCACTAAAAGACAAACAAAAATAATTAAAATATTACCCAAATCTTGTCTTTTAGTGGTTGGAAAATATTTGGGATAAAATTTGAGGTATGTGAAGTCCTTCTATAATGTTTAAGATGGTTTCAAATTAAAACCCGGGACTTGCAATTTCAACTAGTAAAGAAGAAACTAGAGATGTTCAGACTAGACTTGTATTGATTTATAGAGCCATGTGCGGAAATAAAAAACTGGGCGCACCGTTTATATATATTTTATACTAATTTTACTTTATTTTTATTTCGACGTCATATATATATATATATATATATATATATATATATATATATATATATATATATTATACGAATGCAATTGGAAAATATAAGTATGGACCTTGGTACATTCTATATCTTTAAAATTTTATATGAATTTATTTGAAAAATATCTTTCAAAGTTGCAAAACCTTTTAGTATCTTCGAAAATCTTCGGCCTCTCTAAAACTCCAGCAATTAGTAGGAATTCCATAAGAAAACCTTACAAAAAAAATCAACAAAACATCAAAATATATAGTTTCGATGCATATTAGCAGAAGAAATACATAATATATTAACGAAAAATCCAACAACAACAAAATGTATCATTTAAAAATTGCTTAATATTAGCACTATAAAAACTTGAAACTGAGTGAGAAGAAAAACAGAGCAGCAAATTTGCAAGAGAATGTATTTTGACATTAAAATATAAGAGCGAACTTGAAAATTAGTGACATAAAATTGTGTATAAAGGGTGAAGGAGGATTTGGATGTTTGTTTTGTTTCTAGATTGTTGATGGAGAAGAAGGAATAGCAAAAGACATGGAGATGAGACTAGAATAACTGGAGAAGTAGATTATGTTTTTTTGCCTTTTTGGATTCATATACAAATTAATGAATTTGTTATAAATTAGGAAAATAGTATAAAGAGTCCTAATAAATTATGTTTTTTAATAGTAAATTAGGAAGCATATTTGGCTAAAAACTCTTCATCTTCCTACTAGAATAAAAGTACTATTTAGGAGAACAGAAACCCCACTAATACACGATTAAAAAAAACTTCACTTATATAGTCAATCTCAACAATTAACGAAGAAACATAGAAATCATTAAAGAACTTTCTATAAAATATATATAGTTAAACCACTTGATTTTTTCTACACATACAACTACTGACATGATAAACTTGATTTGGAGTTCATTCATCCATGCATCATGTGGTTCCAATTTGTGGTTCGATTTATATTACTGTTAAAATCGTTCATTTTCAACCACATGATGCATTAGTGAATGACCTCCAAACAACTTGATTTTTTTCTACACATACATCCATTGACATGATAAACATGATGGACGGAGTGGATCTTTCATGAGGGCCCCACCAAGTGAATATAATCACTTTGTATGAGAAAAAATTTCTCATGCTCTATATGGGGCTCTCTCTCTCTCTCTCTCTCTCTCTCTCTCTCTCTCTCTCTCTCTCTATATATATATATATATATATATATATATATATGAGTAATCCAATGAGAAACATCTTAAAATAAGAAAATGAAAAATATTAATTATAACCATTGGATATGAGGAGATTGAGATAAATAGCTCTAATTCATCTAGTTTTATAATTAAAAAAATCCGTTTTTTTACAGATCCTATATACACAAAAAAAAAACAAAAAAAACAAAAAAAAAAAAACTCATCTCATTACCAGTTCCATCTCACGAAACCCATCTCATTGATTCTTATTCTCAAAAACAAAACAATCCCCGTCGTCGCGCCGTCCTCCATCATAGTGGCATCCTCCACCTTCTGCTTTCATTTTAATGAATGCGCTTGACTTGCATGAGATCACCATTTTTAATACTAGACACATTAATCAACCTCTCACGTAGCTACCGATATCTGTCATGTACCCTCCCAGATTCGCTTCATCATACTAATTCAGGGGTCGTCGGATCTAAAAATCGAAATCGCAACGAAGCATGCTTTCAGATGCGCATCATGCGAAAACCCCTAATCATTGATGTATTAGAATAATCAATATATTGGAGGTTGCCCGGCAGCAACTGTCTTAATGAACATTCAAGTGACGAGAAACAAGTATAATGTACTATTTTTTGGATCGATTAAAATATTAACGAGTACCAGTCTAATACTATAACTTGCAGTGCAATTTCGGAATATGATATTAGATTATGTTTACCGTAGCAGACGACAAAAAATGACAATCTAGGGTAAGTAGAAACCCTGATATTTGTTTCCTTCTCAGAGTAAAACTTTGACGGCCCAAAAAAGTTGGAGTTATAATTCAAAAGATACAGAGATACTGTGAACATTACTCACTATTCATTACTAGTTTACTACTGGGATGCTCTGCTTTTAAAAAAGTCCAGTAGTGTTACCAAACCCTACCATTTTAGGGTTGTGCATTGATATCTCACACACAAGATGTTGGGTTTATGTCTTGCATACTATGTTGGATAAAAAGACGATGAGACGATGGAGGAATCGAGACGATCGGAGACGGAGTGGAAGCAAGGGAAACAGTCAGCAGCAACAGCAGGTGGAGTTGCGGTCGGCCGCGTGGTCGACCGCACTTGGGGTCGGTCGACCGCTTCGACTGCACAGAGTTCCCAAAAGAGGGGACGGTCGACCGGCCTTGTGGTGCGGTCGACCGAATGCGGCGCTGATAAAATATTTGGGTCGGGTCTTGGTGATTCGTGAGAAGCCCAACTTGGTCTTCAAGTCAGATCTTACGACTCTTATCGTATGGTTATCTCTTCAGGAATATCCAATGGTTATTGTATCAAGATATCAAACTAGGATTTCTCTATATCTCTATATATTATTGTTATTGGCCTCCATTAAGAGCCAAGATAGAGAGTACTTCATTGAAGGAGAGATTGAGTGGTTCTGTAATTGTAAATAACATGTACTTGATGGTGAGGCTTGAGAGAGGGTCGTGGTGAGAATTGTAATATTCTTGTATCTTCTCTAGTTGAATAACATCTTGGGTTTCTTCTCCCCTGGATTAAGGTGAAAGCCCCAACCGGGACAAATTTGAGTGTGCTTTCCTGTATTTGGTATGATCTCATATGTGCTTAGTAGTTTGTGTTGATTGCATTGAATAACTCAACAAGATCCTAAGAGGGGTTTTCAATAGAAATACTTAACAATTGGTATCAGAACTTCGGGTTCAAGGGTTTGTTCGAGTTCCTTGGAGATGATGGCAGATCAGATCACGAAGATCAAGCAGTTCAAAGGTAAGATCAACTTTGATCTCTTGAAGGTGGACATGCATGAAGTATCGGTTCAACATGATTTGGATCTAGTCCTAGAAGGAGATAAAGGGAGACCAATCGATACAAAGCAGGAGAAGCGGAAGGAGATATGTTCAGAAGCCTTGGGTTTAAACTGGTTGTCATCGACGAGCAAAGTCAGGTATAGGAGAAGCATGGTGAGTCTTTGGTCAAGATTCAGAACTGACTACTCGGGATCGTCATCACAGGGTCGGATGTACCAGCAAAAAAAGTTGTGGAGTTTCTTAATGAAGGAAAGTACTGCTTTTCTAGATCATGAAGTGGTGTTCAATATCGAGTTATCTGAACTGAGGGTGTTCAACGCAAATGATCTAAGGGTTTTCAACTCGATATATTCATCACCAAATCCATCCAACATGATAACCGTGCTACATGAGAAATCTACCAAGGAGAAATTTTTCATAGCAGGTATGATCAAGAGGTTGAAGAAGGATGCACTTATGAATGAGAGTCAGAAATCGGCGTCAACTTCTGTGAGTTGTTTGGAGGTGGATTGTACTTTGATTGGAAGGAAAAGTGTATGTAGGGGTAAGGTCCGTGGCCACCAGTGCAAAGGGATTGAGCATTACATGAGAGACTGTTGCAAGCGGTTAAGTCAGAGGGGTGCCAAATCTAGTGCCGCTGAATCAGGTGATGGCTTAAACAGTGCTTTTGCTTCAAGTTCTTTAGATGTGAATTCTGGTTTTTCTTTTGATTCGGTTAGTTCTTCTCAAGTTTGCTCTGAAAAAGAGATGGTTTCTACTTACAAATTTGCATCATGTCGTCGTGTAAGAACGAAGGTTGATAAGATTTGTGAAGTAATGGTTTCTACTTACGAGTTTGCCTCATGTCGTTGTGTGAAAACGAAGATTGATAAGACTTGTGAAATTAGAGGTGAGAAAACAAATGAGTTGAAAATGACAGACGGAAGGAGATACACACTAGAGGAGGGCATTTATATTCCTTTGATGAAGCGGAGCCTTTATATCCATAAGAACTCTAGAAGCTCGGGACTACAGGTACACAAATCCAGGTGGAGTTCGTTCAGTTTGGGAAAGTTATCGTAAGGTGATGAAGAGTGAGAGAGAGATTGAGCAGGATCAGCACAACCTCTACCAGCTTTGGAGGAACAGAAAAACATGCGCAAGTGTTTCGAAACTCATTGTTCCTAATGCACCATCTAGTATGTTGTCACTAGAATCATCCAAGCGAGACTGCAACGTTCAAATATCGTCGGAAGGTGGAGAGAGCCTTGAGGTATGTGGAGTTCGTGTGGATGGTGGCACCTCCATAATACTATGGTGTCTGTAACGCCCCGAATACCAAAATATGGTAATTCGTAGCTCAACAGGATCTACACTTCACTTCGTACAATTTTACAAGGAATTTTGAAACTTTTATTACAATATTGTTCTTTTACATCAATAATGTAGCGAAAAATAAATGAAGTACAACATGATATATATACAATTGTAACAACTTTAGCATTTAAGTAATCATCAGCATCAAATTCATCTTTATATCTTCTTGTAAATTCCAATCCTGCATATGAAATTGTAAGCATGTCAGTTGCTTACAACCGACGCAATATTATAAACGACGATCTTCACTATGCCATAATATAACGATTCTTTAATACTTTAACAACCACAAACTTGAATGCAAACAAAGTGTAAAAGAGTGACTAACCTAAACATGTCAGTGTATGCAATGACTTAATGCCTAATGCAGATGTCTACGCTAGGATGAGACTAATGCATACTTGTTCGGAGTCTATGCATCCATTACTACATAGGTCCGAGGGCAAGCACCTACATACTCCACATTAACGGGTTAGATCCCTCGCCATGAATTACTACTACGGTGACTAAGATAAGGTATAGATGTTCTAGGAGTATTAGGCCCATGCCCCGATAATTTCAGAGATAAATTCCACACCGCAGATAAGCTGGGGACACTCCCAATCACACCTCGATAACTCCAGGGAAACTATCTCACATCGCAAGCTATGGCGCCTACATAGTCTTAAACACCACATAGGCGTCGCCTCGATCCCGATAATTCTGAAGATGAATCCCACACCGTAGATGAGCTGGGGACACGCCCAATCACACCTCAATAATTACGGGAAAACTATCTTACACCGCAGACCAACTGAGGCTCTCATGCCCATGTTTGCCCATACTTCATCACGTCTCCCCTTACTGCATGTCCGTATATTTTTAGTTTGTTGTAGAAGAAATCATCACAACCTAGAGCTAGCTTACCCTACCGGACTTAAACTAACACAAGGGACAGTCAACCCAACTGGATACTTCTCAAGAGATGCTCAACCGATACTGGTTAACTCTCAAATTCATATTAATAACAACTGCCGGTTTCTAAGGGTCTCGCCTAGCCTCTAGATTCCAACAACTATCTCGTTCTAGAGATCAACCATAGGTTATATTCAACCTCAAAATAATATTTCAATTTCTTTATTCACAATCTCTTTCTTAAATACATTTCTTTATAATCTCACAACATGAAATAACTCACTTCAACTTTCATTATCAATTTAATCACTTATAGCATTGTATACAACTCAAAGTATTCTTAATCAAAGATGAATAACTATAGAATCTTATCAAGAGGAATCAAATTTTATCTTCCTTTCATCAAACAAAATTCACGTTTTTAATAGAAAATTTCGAATTCTTAACACATTATTTAATGTAAATTCCTTCATCAATTCTCACAAAATACATCAAAATATTATGGAAATATTTTTATATAGTCTAGATAATTTTAGAGGAATAAATAGAATTTTTTTCCCCAATTTTTATGCTCTTTAAAACTCATAATATTGCAGAAATTTTTTTTTTAAAAAAAAAGCAATAAAAGAGGGCTTTGGCGGGTTTCGAACTCCCCCTAAATGTATTTAGAAGTTTAAACGGACGGAGCTTCGTCCTCCATCTTTTATATTTAGAAATTTTCTAAAGCCGAAGCTATCTTTAGCGATCGACTGTTCACTTCTATTCTAAATTTTAGATTTTTTGGAAACGATAGTGGGAGATTTTTTTTAATCACAATGGCTAAATTTTGAATTTTTAGAAAGATGCTCTAATTGACCCATTTCGGTATAAAACTTTTGTTCTTTAATATCTTTAACTTTTCAAACTACTCTTTTAATCTTGAATTTTTTCCCAAACTGTCCCACTTTTTGAAAGTTTTTCCCAAACCGCCCTACTTTTTTTTTAATTCCCAAAACCATCTCACTCGGTCTTTCAAAGACCGAGTCTTAGACGGGGGATTTATTTTCAGATCTTTTCTTTATTCTTCTATCTCTCTCTCTCTACTTTACTCTATTCTATCTTCTTTAACTCATCTCCCTCAATCTAGGGCGACCTCCTACCCACAATATCTCATCTCAATCTAAATATATTTACCAATTCTTTCCTAACCCTCTCACCTTCCACTATAAAAACCCTAAACCCATCTTTTGAAAGATCCATATTTTGGAATTTTTCTAAATTTGAAGAGGATAGCAACTTCAAATCTTTTACCCAAATATCTACGGTTCTATCCTTGAAGCTTGTGAAGGTATGATGAATATTGGCCTATAATTTTCTACCTTTTTTATAGATTTTGTTTGTGGCTAGATAATAACTCGCATATTCGTATAAATATACGTAGGTATGGATCTCGATATTCCTATTTGGTTATACTTTGGTGGTGAAATAATTCGTGATCCAAAGATTGGTTGTTGTAATAGTGCGTTGGATCCGGAAATAGTTTGGGTACCTCGTACCATTATATTTGCAGAAGTAGTTGAGAAAATTTATGAAGTTACTAATTGGGATAGGAATCAATGGAATGTGAAAATTTTAGCTCGATACGTAGCAGGAAGAGGAGATGGTCAGTATTTTATGACAGTGCCCGTATCTACTGATAATGTTATGAAGTCAATGATTTCTAGGACATTTGATCCCAATTGTACTTGGTCTGCATTAGAGTTATATATTCAGCAAATTCAAATTTTGAATGCTCAGCCACATGATATTCCTAGTTCAAGCTTCATAAGAATAGTACCTACACAGCAGATGGGGTCTAACCCCGCTCAATCTTCACAACCAAATCCACTGTCCTCACAAGAAAACACCTTCACAAATACAACAAACCCGGATTCTACAGATGTTGAGTTGCCACGCTAACCTAGTCCGGTTCCTGACTATGTTCCAAATAACAGTGTATTTGAACTCTTTCAAAATGCAGTCATTAACAACAGCTTATTAGACGATGACGAAGAAGAAGAAGAAACAGACGATGAAGTTGATGAAAGTGTAGAAAATGATGATGGAGACGAAGATGATGATGTAGCAAATGTAAATCCTACGAATAACAGTTCTAATGAAGTGAGAGCTACTGACAGCTATGCTAATGTTAACGATCATGTACCGAGGAGATGGCTCAAGATGCTAAAGTACACCCAGTTCCACAAGAGTCGTCTAGTTCATCCAATGTAGACGAATTGTATGTTGGACAGGAGTTTGTAAGTAAAGAGTCGATTCAGCAAGCTGTCAAGGTGTATTCTATCAAGAAACATCGTGAATTTGTCACATTGAAATCTTCACCATCACTGTACACTATTAAATACAAAATGGCACCTAGAAAACGTACAATTGAGGAGATCGTGCAAGGTCCCCTAGGAGTAAGTGATGGTAGATGCCATTGGAGATTACGAACAATTGTTCCAAAAGGCGGGACAAATTTTGTGGTGAAGAAGATAGTTGGACCTCATACTTGTATGAATCCCACGTTGAATCAAGACCATTGTAAAATTGATGCTAACCTTATTTGTAATTTGATTCTGGGTGTGGTGAAGAAGGATATTGGTTTAATACCGCGGGCAATTATTGAGATTGTGAAAATACAATATAATTATCAGATTTCACATAAGAAGCTTGGATTGCAAAACAAAAGGAAATTAAGAGGTTGTTCGGTACCTTCGAAGAAGCATACACGAATTTTCCTTTTCTACTAACAGCAATTCAAGCAGCAAATCCAGGAACCGTTGTCCACTGGGATAAATATGAGTCTAGTTCTAGTAAGGAAACATTCAAGGAAGTATTTTGGGCATTTGGTCCTTCGATTGAAGGTTTCAAGTCTTGCAGGCCTCTTATTAGTGTCGACGGAACTCACTTGTACGGTAAGTACAAGGGTTGTTTGCTAATTACTGTTTCCCCGGATGCAAATGGTTGCTTATTTCCATTTGCATTTGTATTGGTTGATGGAGAGAGTATAAATACGTGGACATGGTTCATGAGTTGCATTCGGTATTATGTCACCGATCGCACTGAGTTGTGTATTATCTCGGATCGTCATGCTGGTATATTGTCTTCTATGGATTTGCAAAATGGAGCTTGGAACGAACCAAATGCATATCATCGTTATTGTATGCGTCATTTTGCCACAAATTTTTTTAGTAAATTTGGTAGAAAGGCATTGCGGAAAAAAATCAAAATTATAGCTTGTAAAAACCAACCCAAAAAGTTCATGGCCAAACTCGCTGAACTTCAAACCGTCAATGTGGAGGCGGTTAATTGGTTGAAAGAGAAGCCCGTTGAAAAATGGGCACTTTATGCAGATGAAGGCCGAAGATACGGTATAATGACTACGAACCTGTCAGAAGTCTTCAATTCAGTCTTGAAAGGAGTCCGTAGTTTACCAGTAACTGCGATTGTTGAGACGATCTTCTATCGTCTCAACCCTTACTTCACTACTCGTCGACAGGAAGCTAGTAAGCTTTTATCTGAAGGAATAATTTTTGCTAGAAGTGTACATGATTTGATCGATAGTCGCCGTGAGAGAGCAAACCGACATGAGGTTACAATGTTTCATCATCAGCCTTGAGTTTTTTTCGTGAGAACGAGTATACGCATGGTAAATGGAGAAAGGAAGGGTGGAAACTTGCACACTGTGAACTTGGGTACGAAAACATGCACATGTATAAAATTTCATCTATATCATATTCCATGTTCTCATGTATTGGCAGCTTGTGCATATCGTGCAATCGATCACAAGCCTTTTGTTGATAAATTTTACCTTGTCACGTCATTCGCCCTAGATTGAGGGAAATGAGTTAGAGAAGATAGAATAGAGTAAAGTAGAGAGAGATAGATAGAAGAATAAAGAAAAGATCTGAAAATAAATCCCCTGTCTAAGACTCGGTCTTTGAAAGACCAAGTATAGTTATAATACGCACGGTCTTTCAAAGACCGAGTCTTACTCTTCGATTTTTCGAAGTGCAAGACTCGGTCTTTGAAAGACCGCGCGCATTATAACTACACTCGGTCTTTCAAAGACCGAGTGGGATGGTTTGGGAATTAAAAAAATAAATAGGACGGTTTGGAAAAAACTTTCAAAAAGTGGGACAGTTTGAAAAAAAATTCTTTAATCTTTGGCTAACAAAAAGTTTCCAATAAAATAAAAAAATGAAAAAGCCAGCATAGCTAACAAAACAGTGAAACACCACTTTTTATACAAGTGTCTTCCTTCTAGATTACTTTTCCTAATTCAATGCATACAATGAAGGATTTGACAAAAGCTATAGTACCACATGGAAATTAAAATGGCGATTAATTGGATGCAATAATGTCATGTGATTTTGTGTTCTTACTTTCACTTGCAATACGGGCCTATGTGAGACAAATCAAACAACCCTTCTTTATTGATAATAAGGATAGAGCCTAAGCTCTCCCCAACCGATAGCATAAAAAAAGAATAGGTATAGTACAAACAGTTATAATATTATGTGTCTTGAATGAAAAAAGAAGAACAAGCAATCTCTTCATCAAGGCATTATTGGTGGAGCATGTACTAACATATCCAATTATTCATCGGCTATAAACTTGGTTTTGTCGAGTTTGTCGGGGATCAACCATGGAGAAGAATACATCGGAGTATGTAGAATATGCGAGGTTTGCTTCAATATCTTGGCATGCTCTTTATACAACCCTACACACACATCTATTCCTCCGTCCTTCTGCAATGAAGGAAAAAGCACAACTGAGCCATCAACTGGAAACCAACCTAGCATGAAGCCACATAATCCTCCTTCCCCTCCAAAATCCAAATCCAAATATGGAAATCCTATCCAACTATCTCCCTCCAAATTTGGCATAAGAACATTTGTGTCCATATCGTACACGGACACTAGCTCCTCTTCCCGATTGATCTCCCCAAAATCTATCAACGACCGGAAGTATCTCTCGTCAACCCTACGAATTGCATCATGAATAATTTTTGCAGCTGCTTCAGTTCCTCCCGTAATCAGATCTTCAACAGTAGCATTTGCATATGCATTTAGAACCAAGTTGCCAAAATATTCTCTAGGCACTCGTAGCTTTTGTCTACCATTCACGGAAACTCTCATCACCGTGCGTTCTCTAGCCTTTAGCCCACGAACCATGGTTATCTTTATCCAAATGTGAGCAAGCAATGTCTCGACCGTACTGTACTTGCCACTGGTCTTTCCTTTAATATTGGTGCGTATGAAATCCCGAGAGAAATGTAGGATGACATTGTCGATCTCACTAGGTTCGGCTTCTGACTGGCTAGGAGGGAAACGACTTTTGTACGGTCGTGGTGAAATGGGCACGAACTCGGAGCCCCAATGCTCGAACTCACATTTGGGAGGACATCTAGGTTGGAGAGAAGATCGATCATAGCTTGGGAGTGAGTCAATGGGGGCTCCTCGGACTGCTTTACCCAATAGTGTAATGAAGTTACTAGAGCACTGGCCATCAATGACACGGTGATGGCCGGCTCCGGTGATTATTAGACCTCCACAGTCGAAGCGGTTGAGCTGCAGCTGAAGCAAGGGTTCGAGTTCCTAATTTAATTAAGAAGAAAATAGCTAAGATTAATCACTCTTGCAGTTGAGTATCATTTTAACTGGATAGGGTTATTGAAAATTTGTAAAAACTGAGTAGGATTTAGCAAAATTTACCGTAGTATATATGTATGCTTAGAGAATAATAAAATATACAATAAAAAAAACATTTTTTGCACCTGTGTTATTAAGTACCAATTAATCAAGCGTGGAATTGTCCTTACCCCTGGTTTATTGAAGCAGGGCACTAGTAACTCGAAGTCAGGTTTTGGTTCAAGTGGCAAATGATCCTCTAACCTTGACTTCACCACGGCTTCCACCACAAGAACTCCTCCACCATTTCCACCCACCCAAACACAAGGTCTTCGGCAACCGCCATCACCGACGTCATCGGTGTACCCTAACCTACCAGTAAGTGTAGGGAAATGGACAAGTATCTTCTCCAGCCCTTCAAGGATCTTACTGTTTGTAGGGGTTGGAGCAGCAAATGCATAGAGCATTGGCACATAATAGTCAGGAGCAAATTGATCAAAGATGGTCAAAGGGATTGCATTTGGCTGGGAATTAGGGTTTCCCTTTCCTAGGATGTTAGAGCTCTGGATTTGCACTTCCATTAAGTCTTCTTGTTTTTTTTTGTTTTTTTTGTTTTTTTTTGGAATAAATAAGGTCGATCGATCTTCTTGTTACAATTGCAAGTCTTAGGATGAGTGTACAAGTGTGATGACAGAGATCGAGTAGTATATATAGAGGTGAGGATTGTCTTTTTTTGACTTGGATTAAGGTGAACATTGTCTTTTTTTTACCTGGCCGGATTAAGGAGAGCATTGTCAAAGGAGATTAATACAAAATTTAATTTCAGAAAAGAAAGGGATAATGGATAATTACTGAAACTTGTTCAAAAAATTAAAATAGTAGTAGTTGAAGAAAATAATTTTGGAAAAAATAATTCTTATTCTTCTTGTTATTTTTTCTTTTCTGTATACATCTATATATATGAATAACATTCTTGGAGAAGAAGAAAAGAGATTGAGAGGAGATTGGGGAGATGAGAGATTTGGGGAATCTGTTTTCTATATAATAGGAAACAGAACATACAATTAATATATTTCAACACTCCCCCTCAAGTTGGTGCATAGATATCGAACATGCCCAACTTGTCAACAAATTTCCAGAAGAGCCGAGTCGAAACAGCCTTTGTTAGGATATCTGCGAGTTGATCTTCTGACTTCACCTTGGATATCTCAATAACTTTCTCATCTAATTTTTCTTTGATGAAGAATCTGTCCACCTCTACATGTTTCGTCATATCATGCTGAACTGGATTAGCCGCAATATCACACGCCGCTTGACTGTCACAATACACCTTCATAGGTTCCTTTGGACCATAACCTAAGTCCTGCAACAGGAGTTTCAGCCATAAAGCTTCTGTTATACTTAAAGCTACTCCGCGATACTCAGCCTCTGCACTAGAGCGTGCAACAACATTTTGCTTCTTGCTCCTCCATGTAACTAAATTTCCTCCAACAAAGGTGAAATATCCTGAAGTGGAGCGCCTATCGGTTGTAGATCCTGCCCAATCAGCATCAGTATATGCCTCAACCTTCAAGTGACCATGTTTTGCAAATAAGACTCCTTTTCCTGGGGCTGACTTAATGTATCTCATAATTCTCATTACGGTATCCATATGTTGTTCCCGAGGTGCATGCATAAACTGGCTTACCACACTTAAAGCATATGACAAATCTGGCCGTGTATGTGCAAGATACATTAGTCGTCCAACCAATCTCTGATATCTTTCCTTATCACAAGGCACTTGATCAGCTTCGTTGCATAGTTTCAGTCCTTCTTCCAATGGTGTACTAATCGGTTGACAGGCGGACATTCCAGTTTCCTTCAATAAATCCAGAGCATATTTTCTTTGAGAAAGAAATATCCCTTTTCTTGAGCGAGAAACTTCAATACCAAGGAAGTATCTCAAAGAACCAAGATCTTTCATTTCGAACTCTTGTGACAAGTAGTTCTTTAATGCCTTCATCTCCTCAGGATCATCTTCAGTTACTATCATATCATCAACATAAATAATGAGAGCAGTAATTTTACCTTCTTTCCTTTTTAGGAATAGAGTATGATCAGAATTACTCTGATCGTATCCGAATGTCCTCATTAATTTTGTAAATCTCCCAAACCAGGCTCTTGGCGACTGCTTCAGTCCATACAATGCTTTCTTCAGACGACATACTTTGTTGCTGTGTTGGACTGGTCTGTTCGACCCTGGTGGAAGATCCATATAGACTTCTTCTGTCAATTCCCCATGCAAAAATGCATTCTTCACATCAAATTGCTCCAACGGCCAGTCAAGACTTGCAGCAAGAGACAGTAGAACTCGAATAGTGTTGAACTTTGCTACAGGTGCAAATGTTTCGTCATAATCAATTCCATAAGTTTGAGTGTACCCTTTGGCAACCAGCCTTGCCTTGTACCGCTCTATCGAACCATCCGATTTATATTTCACTGTATAAATCCATCTGCATCCTACTGGCTTCTTCCCTGCTGGCAGCTCGACTATCTCCCAAGTCTCATTCTTCTTCAAGGACTTCATCTCCTCATCCATAGCTGCTTTCCACCTTGGATCGGCTAAGGCTTCCTGCACACTGTTAGGAACAGATACAGCAGATAATTGATTTACAAATGACTTATTTGATTCAGACAATCGGTGAGTGGACACATAATGACTCATGGGATACTTGACTTTACTAGTGGGATTAGGCTCATAAGTGGATTTAAGGATACCTCTAGTAGTACGGTTTGGGAGTTCTCTTCTTGGAACTTCAGACAGCGATGACGATTGGTTTGGGGGTTCTGCTGGGAGTAGAGATAGATCTGATGGTACTGGTGGTGGAGATGGTTCAGATGGAGATGGTTCATCTTCATGGAGGTTCGGCACTGACTGCAGATCTTCGTGGAAATTTTCTTCCTCAACCAAGTCTTCATTCGAGTGATCATCATTACTTACATCCTGATTTTCTCCCCTTATATCTGATTGTTCAGTTTGAATAGTAACCACTTCATCATAGGCAAGAGTTTGAACTTCCCTTCGGTACTCCCCCTGAAGTTCAACCTCAGAGGAAAAATACATCTCATCTTCATGGAACACAACATCCATAGTCACAAACATCTTTTGAGTTGGTGGGTGATAGCACCGATACCCTTTCTTATTCTGTGCATATCTCACGAAAATACAGCGGACAGCTCGAGGAGTTAACTTATTGCGTTCATGTTGATGAAGATGAACAAATGCAACACACCCAAACACACGAGGTGGCAAGTTGACAACTTTTGGTGCATTCACAGCTTCAGTTAATACTTGAAATGGTGTGAGGAAGTTTAGGATTTTAGAGGGAACTCGGTTGATTAAGTATGCAACAGAAGCAAGGGCTTCTCCCCAATAAATGAGTGGCATATTTCCATGGATGAGAGAAGCACGGACCACTTCGAGCAAGTGTCTATTTTTTCTTTCTGCAACTCCATTCTGTTGAGATGTATACGAGCATGTAGTCTGATGAACAATTCCGTGTTTCACCAAATATTGTTGCAGATTTGAACTCAGGTACTCTCCGCCATTATCACTCCTAAGAACTTGAATCTGTGAATTATACTGAATCATAATATGCTTGTGAAATTTCTGAAACAAACCACTAACTTCACTTTTCGACTTCATCAAACAAATCCAGATCATACGGGTACAGTCATCAATAAAGGTCACAAACCATTTGGCTCCTCCAAATGTAGTGGTTTTGGATGGACCCCAGACATCAGAGTGAATAATCATAAAAGGAAGGGAGTTTCGACTTGGACTTGGAGGAAAAGAGACACGGTGACCTTTTGCGAGTTCACACACATCACACCGAATGGCAGATATATCCAACTTCAAAAATAAACTTGGAAATAATTTTTTCAAATAACCAAAGGAGGCATGCCCTAGACGTCGATGCCATAGCCAAATATCTGATTTCTTCTTCTCATCTTCGGATCCTTCCACACTTAGAGCTTGAGTCAACTTGCTCGAACATTCAGACTCTATCTAAGTAATAGAGCTTCCCGTGTCTAACCCCATAACCAATCGTCTTGCGAGTCCGAATATCCTTAAACACACAATGTGAAGGCCAAAAAACTACAATACAATGTAAGGCAGTGGTTATTTGGGCAACAGATAATAGGTTGAAATTCAAGGATGGCACAACTAGGGCAGTATCTAAGGTTAGGTTGTTTGTGAGGTGTATGGTACCCTCACCAGTAATAGTGGCAGGTTCACCATTGACAGTTGACACAGTTGATTTAGTGGATGGTTGAAAATTTTGAACTTGTCTAGAATCAAAAGTCATATGGTCGGTAGCACCCGAATCAATTATCCATGCACTATTCATAACAGAAGCAGAAATATTAAATACCTTACCATCATTACCTGCAGCTGTGACTAATGTAGAAGCGAGTCCAATACTCTTCTCAGTTCTATCAGTTTGTCCCATGGTAGTGGCACAACGGAAAAACAATGGATCTGATCTCCACCACCAATAGCAAGCTCCAAGTCTTCAACAACCAGCAAAACAGCAACTCCACTACAGATCAGATCACCAAACACCGAGATCCAAATGCCAAACACAAGATCAAGATCCCTCCTTCACAAAACACCAAAACCACACACCTAAACAGCAAACTTTTCCAACAAAACACCAATACAATCAGATCAAGAATCTCCAAACAGCAACAACGAAGAGAGAGAGAGAGCAGTGATGGTCAGGGACGGTGGCCAGGGATGGCGGCGCGCTGGCTGAGGGTCGAAGGCGGCGTCGCAGCAGCGCGGGGAGGACGGTGACGAGGGCGCCGGTGTTGGCGTTGAGCGGTAAGGGGGAAGACAGCAGAGGGGACTGTTGGGTTTTGTCGTCAATGTCGTGGATGAGGAGAAGGGCGGTCGAGGGTTGCGCTGGCGGTGGATGGGCGGCGAAGGGGGCCGGAGATTGGGTCGGGGAAGACGATGGGAAGGGTTCGGTGGGTGATTGGGTTCTGGGGTTACCACCGTTGTGGTCGAAAGGTAGGGCGGTTTCGGGGGTGGCGCGACGGGGTCGCCGGAGTGGAACGGGGCAGCCGGAGGGGCGTCGACGGGGTGGTGCTGAAGAAGGGGTTGGCCGGATTGGCCGGAGGTTGATGGTCGGTGACGGGATCTGACGGGATCAACAACGGGATCAGATCAAGATGGAGGTGATCAGCCTCCTCTTCTTCTTCTTCAGTTGGCCTAGATCTGATTAGGCTCTGATACCATGAAGAAAATAATTTTAGGAAAAATAATTCTTATTCTTCTTGTTATTTTTTCTTTTCTGTATACATCTATATATATGAATAACATTCTTGGAGAAGAAGAAAAGAGATTGAGAGGAGATTGGGGAGATGAGAGATTTGGGGAATTTGTTTCCTATATAATAGGAAACAGAACATACAATTAATATATTTCAACAGTAGTAATAATATAATGATAATGATATATTAATAACAATAATAAAGAAACCTTCAGCGTTGGGAGATGAAAACTTTCGCGTTTAGGGCCCATGTTTGATAGTGATTTTACTTGTAATTTAAATCACTTCAGTTGTTAAAATTCCATTCGTTCCCATTTGATTGAGATGTCGGTGAACATAGAAATATATCTATTCAGAGGGTTAGGCAATTATTATAAAGCCAACCTTTTGAGTTTTGAAATCTAAAGATATACGAACACGTACGACGACGAGAACTTGTACCAGATTGGTTAACACCAGTGCTAACTGTACCTACCAAAAGTCATGTAATGATATCTTATTTTGAGGGGAAGAATCTCTTCTATATAAGTCTTAATATATATTGCTTGAAGTCTTAATACGATTTTTAGTCTTTTATAACAAATTAAGAATTAGTATTAATGCGGCTGAATTAAAGTCATAATATGACTTTGAATCTTAAGAATGAGACTTGACATGGCCTATTAAGAACGGAAGGGAGTACAAGTTAAGTTAATATGGAAGAGGGGGTTTAACAAATTGGTAAAAACTGAGTAGGGTTTAGCAAAATTTATGGTAATATATATATATATATATATATATATATATATATATATATATATATATATATATCTGCTTAGAGAATAATAAAATATATAATCAATAAATACATTCATTGCACTTGTGTTATTAACTAATCGAGTGTATTATTAACTGAGAGTAGGGTTTATTGAAGCAGAGCACCACTAACTCTAAGTCAGGTTTTGGGTTCAAGAGGCAAGTTTCAAATTTTGTTTGAAACCCCAATCTTTATTTTTCAGAGAACAAGGAGATGGATAACTAAGGACTTGTTCAAAAAATTTAAATAATAATAATAATAATAATAATAATAATAATAATAAAGAAACCTTCAGCATTGGGAGGTGAAAATTTTGGTTTAGGGCCCAAATTTGGTAATGATTTTGCTCCCTGACTATTTTACTTATTTTACTAATTTTAAACTATGTCAGGGATCATCGGAGCATCTCCGGAGTATCTCGGCCTCACCGGAGTCGTCGCCCAGTCGGATGGAGGGGAGTACAAGAATGGGGTTTAGTATGTAATGGAGTCGGTAATAGTTAGAAGATGGTATCAGAGTATCAATTGAGTATCAGTAGTTTACGTGCAATACGCACGTTATTGTAATTGAAAAGAGAAGAAGGCGGGAAGGCAAAGGGTGCGTAGTGTACGTAATTCCCAAAATTGTCGCGTAGTGTAACTGCCTTCCTCGCCTCCTTCTTATAAGCTGTAATCGTTTCTAGAAGAATAACAAGAAAAATATCTCAATTCTCCTTCTCCAATTCTCTCATCGTCTTCCTCCAATTCCTTTCTTCTTCTCCAACCCACAGCCATGGCGAGATCAAAATCCAATCGAACCCAAAATCCTGACAATCTGGTATCAGAGCCAGATCCGACCGATGGTGATGGACGTGATGAGGGGAGCACGGCTTTGGAAGGAGACGTAGCAGATCTCCAGAGCCAAATGGTGGAAGTACAATTGAAGACGGAGTATCTCACTGAAAGGGTGGAAGCGATCGCTACAGGAATCAATGAGCGCTTCATAACTATGGAGTCGAAGTTGAACGCTCGACTGGATGCGATGATGGCGATGCTGCAACAATCCTCAAATCGCTCTGCCAATCCACCTCTCCTTCCAAATCCAAGGCACATAGGAATCCAACGTGAGGTAATGTCCCTGAACCCATCAATCATGAATGCATCAGGAGTGAGCGACCAGGGAGGGTTATTTAGAACTCCCTTTAAGGTGGAGTTCCCAATTTTTCAAGAAGGTGATCCCACAGAATGGATCTGTGGGGTAGAACAATTCCTCGAATTCTATGGAATTCCTGAAGAGCAAAAATTGAAGTATGCATCACTGAACTTGCGAGGGAGATCAGCTTAATGGTTCCGTCGACACATTAAACCAAAGATTAATAACATCACCTGGTCCCGATTCTTAGAAGAACTCCTTACGAGGTTTGGGCCTACGGAATTTCATGATTATAGTGGGATCTTATCCAAGCTGGAGCAAAAGGGAGATTTAGAGGCTTATATTCTTGAATTCGATCGTATTTCTAACTTTGTGGAGGATTGGATGGAAGGCCATTATCTCAGCACATTTATCAGCGGATTAAGGGACGAAATAAGGTGGGACGTGAAGTCGCAGAGACCCAAAAACGTTAATGAAGCAATAGGATTGGCGAGAGGATATGAAGAGAAGATCTCATGCCTCAAAAAGAATCATCGAATGCCATTTACCCCCAAGAAATAACCCATCGACTATTACTCCTACAACACACTCACCTCAGAGAAGTTCCACCACTCCTGCAACATCAATTTTTTCACCTCCAAGAACTACTACCACCTCTACTACACCCGTCTTTCCCCGGAGGTTAAGTATTCCAGAAATGAAAGAGAGGAGAGCAAAGGGGTTGTGTTTCAATTGCGACAAAAGGTATACTCAAGGGCATCATTGTAAAGCACAGAAGTTTTATTATCTGGAAGGTTGCGATGATGAAGGAGTAGAGGAGGCGGATTTTGATGCTATTCACACAGGAGAACCACCCCCAGAATCACTCTCAGCAACTCAAATACCCATTCCTACCACTACATCCCCAGTGCAAGCTCACTATGCTTTCCAAACTCCTATTCATACATCTATACAACCTGAGATCTCTCTCCATGCGTTGGTTGGCAACCAAGCTTATCCCCACACTATGAGAGTTAAGGAAAGAATAGACAACAGGGAAGTGCACATTTTGATAGACATGGGGTCCACCCACAATTACCTGGATTCTCATACAGCTATGAAGGCAAACTTACAAATCAATCGGGAGCACAAGTATAGAGTAACTGTTGCTAATGGTGAAGTGATGCATAGTGAAGGGAGGGTAGAAAATGTGAATTTCTCAGTCCAAGGAGTTCATCTAAAGGCTGATATACTGCTACTTCCATTGGGACCAGCACAGATGGTTCTCGAAGCACATTGGTTACGTACCATAGGACCAGTTACTATGGACTTTAATACCATGACAATGGAGTTTAGTGTCGATGGAGCAAAGAAGAAATTGCAAGGTCTTATGAGCCCCCAACTCCAAATGATGGAAGCATCAGAGCTATGGAGTTCAGGGAATGGTATATGTCAAGCTTATATGCTACAGATGCAAAGTTGTAGTGAGGAAGAGGACAATACAAACCCATCAATTCCGACTGGAATTCAAAAGATATTGCAACAATTCCCAGAAGTTTTTACCTTTGAGTTGAGTCTACCACCCTATAGAGATGTCGACCATCGAATTCCTTTAGTCGAAGGCCAGAAGCCAGCGTGTCTTAAGCCTTATAAACACCCACATTTTCACAAAACTGAGATTGAGAAATAAGTGAAAGAGATGTTGAACGCAGGTTTAGTTCGACCTAGTAGCAGTCTATTCTCTTCTCCTGTTATATTAGTCAAGAAGGTCGATGGAGGTTGGCGGATGTGTGTGGATTATCGAGCTCTCAATAATCAAACTGTGAAGGCCAAATTCCCCATTCCTTTAGTAGATGAGCTGTTAGATGAGCAGAATGGAGCTCAATTTTTCTCAAAAATTGATTTGCGCTCAAGATATCACCAAATCAAAGTCAATCATGAAGACATTCCCAAGACAGCGTTTGGAACGCATCATGGTTATTTTGAATTCGTTGCGATGCCCTTTGGCTTGACTAATGCACCGGCGACGTTCCAAAGCCTCACGAATGTGATTTTTGGCAAATTCTTGAGGAGATTTGTCCTGGTTTTTTTCAACGATATCTTAATCTACAGCCCCACATGGGAAAGCCATCTCCAACACTTAGAACAAGTGCTCACGGTACTGAAAAAGCATCAGTTGGTGGCAAAAGCAGCTAAGTGTAGCTTTGGGCAATTGACAGTGGATTACTTGGGGCATATTATCAGTCGTGGGGGAATTGCCGTAGACCCAGCCAAGATTAATTCGGTGAAGGAATGGCCTGAGCCAAGCACTGTTAAAGAATTGCGAGGATTCCTTGGATTAACAGGGTACTATCGCAAATTTGTAAAGAACTATGGCATTATCGCTGCTCCCTTGACACAACTCTTAAAGAAAAACGCATTTCACTGGTCGACATTGGCATCTCAAGCATTTGAAGCTTTCAAAATAGCAATGACAACAACTCTAGTATTACAAGCTCCTGATTTCTCAAAGAAGTTCGTCATTGAAACAGATGCGTCGAAAAACGGAATAGGAGCAGTATTGATGCAAGATAAACACCCAATTACTTATATGAGCCAAGCTTTAAAGGGTAGACGACTGGTACTATCCACATATGAGAAGGAGGTGGTCGCGATCCTGCAAGTGGTGAAGAAATGGCGCCAATACCTCTTGGGAAGTGAGTTTGTGATTCGTACGGATCAGCAAAGTATCAAGCATATTTTAGAACAAAGGATCAACACTGAAATTCAAGAAAAATTGCTTTGGAAGCTACTTGGACTCACATTTACAATTGAGTACAAGAAGGGGGTGTTGAATTCAGCTGCAGACAGCTTATCGAGGAAGAGAGAAGGCCAGGGAACTTACGCTGAGATATCGGTTGTCGTTCCCCAGTGGCTTGACGACATTAAGAGCTTGGTTATACAAGACCCATATTTCCAAAAACTTAGAAAGAAACAGAGTAAAGGAGAACTGGATGAAGCTAAATACAAGCTGATCGAGGGGCTATGGTTTTTCAAGGGGAAGATACTCATTAGTCCCAGCGCTACAATAAGGAAGGTGATCTTCAGTGATCATCACTCTTCTAGCAGCGGAGGACACTTAGGGTTCCACAAAACACTCCATCGAATAAAGAGGACCTTCGTTTGGGAAGGAATCACCAAAGATGTGAAGATGATGATACGGGAATGCATCATTTGCCAGAGAAACAAGCATGAGACTCTGTTTCCAGCTGGATTGTTGAATCCCCTGCCCATTCCTGATCGAATATGGGAAGAGATATCCTTAGATTTCATTGAAGGTCTACCAAAGAGTGGGGGTAAAAATGCTATCATGGTAATAGTCGATCGATTGACGAAATATGCACATTTCGTTGGCATATCACACCTGTACATAGCAGAGTCCATAGTGCAAGTATTCGTGGATCAAGTGTACCGCCTTCATGGGATGCCCCGTAGCATTGTGAGCGACCGAGATCCTATCTTCATGAGCAAAATTTGGAGAGAATTCTTTTCTCTGCAACAATGTAAACTTAAGCACTCGACTGCTTATCATCCACAGAGCGATGGGCAAACGAAAATTGTGAATAAAGCTTTAGAAATGTATCTACATTGTTTATGTGGGCAGCGACCCAGCAGTTGGAGTAAATTTTTGGGGTGGGCGGAGTTTTGGTATAATACAAATTGGCACGTATCAACGGGTATTACCCCCTTCGAAGGAGTTTATGGGCAACCTCCTCCAACACTATTACATTATGTCCAAGGAACTGCGGTGGTTCAGGCAGTGGAAGAGGGATTGATGACAAGAGATGAAGTATTGAAGCTATTAAAAGACAACTTGGCTGTGGCTCAACATCGTATGAAGAGGTTTGCTGATAAGAGAAGAATTGATAGGGAGTTTGAAGTAGGTGATATGGTACTGCTCAAATTGCAGCCATATAGACAGACTACGGTGCGGGGTTCTTCACCACAGAAACTCTCTTCTAGGTTCTTTGACCTTATCGTGTAATCGAGAGGATTGGAAAGGTGGCGTATAGACTTGCACTACCCCAAAATGTGTCTATCCATCTAGTTTTTCATGTGTCGAAATTGAAGCGCTGCCATGGGTCTCATCTACCAAAGATTTCACAAGAGCTTCCACAATGGTGGGTGAAGGAATCAGAAGAAGATGAACCAGAAGAAGTTTTGGGTCGCCGAGTGTTTAAGAAGAACAACAGGGTTGGTATTCAACTCTTGATCAAGTGGAAAGGTTCCAGCACTGAGGATGCATCTTGGATTGACATAGATGAATTGCGCACCAAATTTTCAACTTTCGAGCTTGGGACAAGCTCGCTGATAAGAGGGGAGGAGTTGTCAGGGATCATCGGAGCATCGCCGGAGTATCTCGGCCTCACCGGAGTCGTCGCCCAGTCGGATGGAGGGGAGTACAAGAGTGGGGTTTAGTATGTAATGGAGTCGGTAATAGTTAGAAGATGGTATCAGAGTATCAGTTGAGTATCAGTAGTTTACGTGCAATACGCACATTATTGTAATTGAAAAGAGAAGAAGGCGGGAAGGCAAAGGGTGCGTAGTGTACGTAATTCCCAAAATTGTCGCGTAGTGTAACTGCCTTCCTCGGCTCCTTCTTATAAGCTGTAATCGTTTCTAGAAGAATAATAAGAAAAATATCTCAATTCTCCTTCTCCAATTCTCTCATCGTCTTCCTCCAATTCCTTTCTTCTTCTCCAACCCACAGCCATGGCGAGATCAAAATCCAATCGAACCCAAAATCCTGACAATCTGGTATCAGAGCCAGATCCGACCAATGGTGATGGACGTGATGAGGGGAGCACGGCTTTGGAAGGAGACGTAGCAGATCTCCAGAGCCAAATGGTGGAAGTACAATTGAAGACGGAGTATCTCACTGAAAGGGTGGAAGCGATCGCTACAGGAATCTTAAATTATAAAAAAGTTCACTTGGTACACTCAGGTCCAATTTTTGTACTTGATCAGTTGATCAGAAGAAGTTATGTTGTTATCATTATATTTTGTGAACTTGATCAGTTGGGACTTTGATTTCATCAGCTGGTTCTTCGTCGATGTTGCTGATTGATCAATCCTCTGTTTTGTTATTTTTCTTTTCTTGCCTATGTTTGCTAGTTGGTGTGGCTTGGCAGTTTTGTGGTCATTTTTGGCCGTCCATCTAAATATGGAAGGTCAAAACAAGTCCACCGCAAAGCCTGGACACCTTAAATCTTCACACATCATATAGAGGTTTGGTTGTCACAAGCAAGGCAATTGGGAAATGCATTGAGGAGATGAAACAGGGGATTGGGAAGTTTTTGGAGGAGATTGAGGAGGTAGTTGTTGATGGATGGACGAAGCCTGCGTTAACTATTGCAGGATCACCAAGGTTGAAGATTTACGAAACTGATTTTGGATGGGGAAGACCGATGAAGGTTGAGATAAGCCATATTAAGAAAGAAGGTTTCGGATTATCAGAGAGTAGAAAGGATTCAGGGGGTGTCGAGATTGGGCTAGTACTGCCTAAGCAAGAGTTAGAAGAATTCACTGTTATTTTCAATGAGGGCCTTGAGCTTCTCCAAAGACAGGTATTCGAATGAGGATGATTTAAAGTTAATGATTGTCAAAAACTGTAACAGGATTCAAAATGTGTGTAAATAAAGGAATCTCGCAAGTATTATGTGATCCATTGTAATCTTATTCGGCGGTGAGCTCTGGTCGGGAGTTTGAATCCGCTTACACCAAAAAATCCTAATTAATATATATTCAGGGAAATTTTCAAAATAAATAATAATAAAGGAATCAGATTAAACACATTAACAAAACTCTTGTTATTGTTCTTCATAATCTGAGAACTCCTTGTGTTCTGATGTGATTCAGCCTCAAAAAAGTCTAAACAAATATATAATAAACTCCTTGTTTGTATTCTGATCCTCGCCCACATTGAAGAAGGTGATTCTGTACCTTTCACAGTAGTCAAGGGCGAAGATGACTTCCTAGATCTTACAGGAAGCCACCCTCGCATTCTCTCTATACTTCGTGACTTGATTCCTCGACTAACTGATTCTGGCGATAGTAAGCCTCTGCTATCTATCCAGCTTACTGTTTTTCCAAATCACAGAATCTGTATCGGTGTATCTATACACCATGTAGCTTGGGATTGCTTCAGCATCACCCATTTCATCAAATCATGCATGGGCTGCGGCTTGCAGGTCAAATGATTCTTCGATTCCTCTTCCTTCTTTTAAGAGGGATGAACTTGTTCCATTCCATTCTTTCTATTCGTTCCAAAATATAGTATGATTAAAAATGAAATCTGCAATGAAGCCTTAAATCAACACTGAAACTGATATTGTTAAAGCCACAATCAAGCTTGGGTCTCAACAGATTGAGAGGTTCAAGAAGTTAGTTTAGTCTTCATTCCTCCACTCTACTTTTGTAGTGACCTGTGCATACTTGTGGGTCTGCTCCGTGAAACTGTGAAAATCCCAATCTGATGAAATGGTTAATTTTTTGCAGCCACCAGCTCCTCACATGTACTTTGGTAAGTGTTCATTCTTTTCTGGTGTATTTGTGAGGGCTGGTGATATAGTGAAGTATGATGGACCGAAATTAGCAAGTGAAAGGCCATTGACAAGTTAAGAGGTCTGGGTAAATATTTCGAGGGAGTAAAGAAATAATTCAATGCAGCTGGGACTGTACCCGTCGTAGTTGTTATTGGATCCCCAAGGTTTAAGGTTTACGAAACTTACTTTGGATGGGGAAGGCCGGTGAAGGTTGAGACCAATACACTTGGGAGCATGGGAGTTGTACTAGAGGAGAGTAGAGAGGATCCTGGAAGTGTTGAGATTAGACTAATATGCCAGAAGCAAGAAATGGGAGAGTTCATCACTATCTTTAACGAGGGCCTTCAGCTTCCTTGAAGATGAAATTAGTCAATATTTCTTCCATTTGCCCAAGTACCTTATTGATGAGTGATAAACTTCAATTAAGCATTATGATTCAAATGTATTGTGTGTTTTTTTATCGTTAAACGGTGGGTTAAAAGCCCCCCGCGTTTCATTAAAAAGAATTTAACAAAATGTACAACAAAAAATAAGGCTTATGCAGTTCAGGAAACCCAACTTGGGTCCTGGAACTCATACACCCCAACCACAAACAAAAAATACAACAAAACTTAATTCTACTAGTCGACTGACCTCGCCAGAACAAGTTTCTCATGCCAATTTGAGCTCATTCTCTCTCATTCCCTCGCTTGTACTCCGTTTGTTCTTGTTGTCACCAGCAACCACCCCGCCGTCGCCCCCAGCAGTGTCTCATACGTCAACTTCAAGCACCATATGTTACAAATAATGTTTACAAAATTTCTTTTACAAAGAAAGATAGAGAGGCACAGGAAAAACCGAGAAGGGAACAGAGTAGGGTAATCCGAAAGAAAAAGAAAAGGAAAATAAATTAATCAACTTACAGTATGCAAATGAAAAGTACAACTCCAAGAAAGCCGAGGCCTGTGTATCACACAGTGTCCTTAAAACAGATTTCGCCTCTCTCCGGTTGCTGGATTGAACGGAGGCATCTGTCTCCCAGGATGCAACGACTTGGAGCGATCCCGTAGGCACCACGTATCACTCCCGAACCGAGTACAAGCGCTTGAACCTATCACCGACTTACCAACAACAGCAGAATGGACGAACAGTACAGAAGAAGAAGAGAAGAGGATCTGGTTTGTGCAGGGAAGAAAGTAAAGGGGAGGCCTCTATTTATAGAGCCTGGGTTATTCAGTAACGGCAGACAAGGCATTAACAGCCTTTACTGTAACGGCAGACAAGGCATTAACAGCCTTCACTGTAACGGCAGACAAGGCATTAACAGCCTTCACTGTAACGGCAGACAGTGAATTGAATGCCTTCAGCGTAACGGCAGACAAAATATTAAATACAGCACTGAAACGGCAGACAGAACCGTTTCTGCATTCATTTCAGCCGTTACAAAAAGAAAACTGTAGCAAAAAGTGGCTCTGCACGGGGTGGGATCAAATCGGTCCGGCATTCGTGTCCGCAGGTCGTGCGGGCGCACACAAGTCGAATGTAATCCGGTCCGTGATTTGCACCCCCCCCTGCGCGCGCGAGAGAGAGCCTCTCTTCTATCCATCTTACAATGCTTAGAAGGAGATTACTATATATCCTCTTCTATTTCCTTTGTTATTTCCGATGTGGGACTATGTTCCCTTAACCCATTTTCAAGAATGAAAACGTCTCACTTTGAGAGACAATTTCTCATTCACCCCTTAACCGATTTTAGCGAACCAATATATGATTTTGATCTACTCACGAAGGAGAACACAAATCAATCAAGATCTCTCAATAATTCATTGAGGATCTTACTCAAAAAATTGCTCAAAAATCGGTTCGAAAATGGTGTCTAAAACACTCATTTTCTAACACCATACACGAGACACCGCAGGTACGCACTAATCTGACATACCCATATCCAGATTGTGGCCTCGTTCTCATCCCCTCGCTTGGCCACCGTTGACTATCACCGCCACCTCGCAACGGAAGCTGTCGTCGCTCCCCACGGCTCCACAAACGCCTCCAAGCCCCCTGACATAAGAGAGACCTAAGCACCCCCTCACTTTGATCTGAATAGATCGAAGTTGAACCCAAACTATAAACTCGCTCGACAAATGTCGCCCCACACCAACTATGATTCATTATTTTACTAATTATAGGTTGGTTTTAATTTGGATATTTAGGAAGAAGAATCATTTGGATATAAAGAAGTGCCACCGGTTTCTACACAGATTCAAATTTTAAACATTACTTTGAAATTCAAAAAAGTCCCACTGCCACAACACTCCCAACTCCGATCCCCCGAGGAACTCTCACCGCACCTATCCCCTATCACACCCGCTAGCGACCATCGCCGCCGACTCCCACACCCCTCGCGCCTGCCCCGACATAAGGCTTCCATCCCCAACCACCTGACTACAACCGCAACCGTCGCTAACCACGCCCTAAACTCGGCCACTTTGACCTCGCCGAATAGCCATTTGACGCTGACGACTTCACAGCTTGTAGCCTTCGCCGCCCCTAAACCATGACCAACTTCGAGATGCCCAAAACCGTACCGGCGGCGCTCCATCGACGTCGCAATCCGAACCGCCACTTGGACGCGAACACTTTCTCGAGCCCCTGGAGCTCGGCTATGCGGAATGGTCGGAGAGCCAGGGAAACCCCCTTCAATAACGTTCTATGGTAGTGGATAGATATGAAGAGGGAGGGAGACAACTACGGAGAGAGAAGGAGGAGGTCGAAAGAGAGGGATGAGAGGGCGGAGGAAAGGACGGAAAGGGGGCGGCGAAACCCTAGCCGCCACCCCCCTCCTTCTTCAGATCTAGGGTTAGCTTTTTTTTTGGGGGGGGGGGGGGGGGGGGGGGTTTCTCTCTCTAGATTTCTAGAGAGAGAAACTCTTTTTTGGTGATTCAAATGTATTGTGAATTGTCTGTGATCATTAAGTGCAATTATTAGATCAGTTGGAGTCAAATATTACTTACCTCAAGTAGCACCAAACTCTCACTTCGAATGGGAGGTAACTATCTTGAATCTATTCAGGTGCAGCAGTGAAAATTAACTGAAAGTTATTTCATAGCAGGTTAGTCCAGATTCACACAAAACAGACAGTCAATTAATGACCATAAGGAAAGGAAAAGGTTATATATAGATTGTATTATTAGAATACTGAAAGGAGCATGTAGATAAGATCCAGTGGCTAAATTATACTTTTCAAGAAACTTTGTTAGGAGTGTTCTGATATGATTCTAAGTTAGTACTCACAGAAGTATGAAACAGAGTGAAAGAATTTTACAGGCTACTGCATCACAATTACAGGTGTGTTATATTTTCTTACATGTCACAAATTATATCCAGTATTTACTTAAGGTTTTGACATAAGGTGTAAGGTTGTTTAGTGACAAAGTACGTCGCATTTAACTCTTTTCATGTAGTTCTGTGACATGCAGTATTGACAATTATTTCTAGCTAGGACAATGTCGACTCCGATTTAGATCCCATGCATCTCGTCTTCTCTGTACTGACGAGACCAAAGTAATGAACCAACCACCTCTTGAATCGTCTGAGATTAGTGCATATATCATTGATGGGTTTAATGGATAGATGGATCATGTGTTCCAGAAGATGTAGATTCAAGTTGATCAGTAATGAATATACATGTGAAGTGTGAACCATTGTCTGCCAATAATTGTTCTTTTGCTACTATTTTGGAAACTTCCTCGTGTCTATACTTCAGTAGTTTAAGCTTGTGAAAAAACCAAAATACTTTCTCTCTCAGTGAGTTTATACCGAAATACCATAAACCGCAATAAGACATTCCAGTTTTATGCTAAACATCCAATTTTAGATTAAATAACCATTTATAAACTAAAAATTCCACTTTATAACCAAACATAAAAAATTTGAACTAAGTATCTCACTTATAAGCTCAAAAATCCCCATTTCTATATATAAATAACAATATATTGCCTTTTACAGAATTTTGGGTATATACTCACGTTTTTGAATTACTTGAGTAAAAAGACCAGTTCAAAACAGAGACACTGAATCAAATCCACCCCCACCCCCCAAACACACACACCTTGAAATAAAGATGGCATATACCACACAGATTATATCTGTTTGATATTCATGCCATCTCTCTTTTTTGGAGGGAATACAGATTATATCTCTTGCTCTTTATCTTCACCTTATACCTCTTCACTAGCACCACTCTACAATGAAGGTTGAGCACCACTCTACAATGAAGGTTGTGGAGCAATCCCAAATCTCTCTGATCACCCAATTCGGTACCCGAATCCACTCTCCCTCTCACGTTCTTTGACATACTTTCTCTTCCTTTCCCCTTAGTTCAGAGATGATTCTTCTACCATCTCCCTTACCGCCTCACTCTACTTCTCACATTATCCAGTCCCATCTCCCTGTTAGGATTGTGGCATCAAATACACGTAGGCACGAAATACTTGAAGTTGGAGAAGGAGATGAGAAGATGAAGGCAACAAGAAAAGACAACAGCAAGTAGAAGAATGAAGTTTAAGGGGTTGCATATGACCGACCGGGAGTGCAGTCGACCAATCCTA
Source organism: Hemerocallis citrina (assembly GCA_017893485.1). NCBI lineage: Eukaryota > Viridiplantae > Streptophyta > Magnoliopsida > Asparagales > Asphodelaceae > Hemerocallis > Hemerocallis citrina. Next base: position 222,246,482 of record CM030367.1, read on the forward strand.
GCTGAAAGGAGTTCTTCGAGTGTACAAGGTTCAACAGAGAGCGAGACAGTCGATCGTGCAGTCGACCGGTCATGCCTCGAGTGTGGACTTGACACGTTGCGGAGGAATGACCCAAAGTGTGGTCGACCAACATCGGCGTTGTGTGTTATTTAGGCTTTCGGGTTTTTGGTCCAATAAGCTGTATTTGTGTTTATCTTTTAGGGTTTGCTTGGAGGCTATATATATAGCAGTTGATGTGAACTCTAGGGTTATCAAGTGTTGATCGAGGTGAGCTGTTGTCATTGTTCAACTTCAAGAGGGGATTGTGCCGAGTGTTTTAAAGGTGAAGGAGAGAGACTGAGAATTGTAATATCTTTGTAATCTTTGTATTTCTTGGGGAATAAGAAGTATTGATTATCTCTGCAAATTGATTGTGTTCTTGTGAGATCTTGCATATATCGTGGTGGCATATTCTTGGTTCATCTAGTTCTTGAAAAGTTTCTATTGCTTGTGGTGTGTTTCCATTATTAGCACTACGAGTTGTTAGTAAATTCTGCAACAAGTGATATCAGAGCACTAGGTTCGAGTTGACCGATAGCAAGTCGAAGATAGAGAGGTTTGATGATAGTGACTTCGCAATGTGGAAGATTCGGATTATAGCATATCTTCGTCAGAAATATCTAAATGGTCCGTTGTTTGACGAGAAGCCGGAAGGCAGAGACAATGATGCAAAGGTCTTGGCGGAGTGAAAACGTTTGGATCAGAAGACGCTAAGGCAGATTCAGTTGGGACTGGGTAGGAAGATGTTATTTTATATCTCGAAGGCAAAGACCACAAAAGAGACTATAGAGATTCTCACGGATATGTATGAGAAACCGTCGGCATTTTTCATTTGAAGAAATTGGTTAATATGAAGTTGAAGGAAGGGGGTTCAGTAGCAGAGCAAGTGAACATTTACTGTATGGTTTACAACCAGATGGAAGTTGCAGGTTTGAAGTTTTCAGAGAGGGGGCAGTCATTGTTACTTCTATCTATTTTACCCGATAGTTATGGTACGGTGGAACAGACTATTACATGCACTATGACAGATTCGACGACTCTACAAGATGTGGTGAGTAGCATTCTGAACGAGGATGTGAGAGGGTGAGAAATGGGGAATATCTATAATCATCTTCAAGAAATTCTGCAATGACAGTTAAGAAGAGAGGTGAGAGATCTAAGAGTAGTCAAAAAAGAAATAATCATAGTAGTTCATTTAAGAGTGGGTCTGATGACAGCGATGGGGGACATGGACCTGAATGTTGGTATTGTCATAAGAGGGATCACATGATACACAGTTGGAAGGCTTATATGAAGAGAAAGCAAGAGAAACCGAAGAGAGATAACCCAAAGGGAGCTCAAGTGGGGCTTGTTAAAGAGTTATGTTTATCAGCACGGAAGGAGTTGGGCACTCAAGATTACTGTATTGAGTCAGGAGCTTCTTTTCATTACACTCTGATGAGAGAGGTGTTTGATGACTACAAGGAGGGTTCTTTTGGAGATGTGATCGTGGAGAATGTTCACATGTATTCTGTACGTGAGGTTGATACTGTTCGCGTGAAAGCCAATGATGATTAGAGTGTTATCTTGCGAGAGACAATGCATGTTCCAGACTTGAAGAAAAATCCCATCTCACTTGGAAGGCTAGACAAAGAGGATATGTCTACTATAGTTGGTAGTGGGGAGTGGTGTATAGCTGCAGGTTCAAGGGTGATTGCAAAAAAGGAAGCGTGAGGTAACGCGGTATTTTCTTAGAGACGTGAGGGGCGTTTCTCCTGTAGTTGATTCTAAACCGGAATCAAGTAGTACGTTGTGTGAAGTGCAACCGAGTTCTTACAGTTGTGGAGGGAATGTTACTAATTTAGTGAGAGTTGCTGGCCATAAAAGTGATCCTAGAGAGCAAGACGTTGCTGCGGTAAGGGTACTTTGTGATATGGCAGACAAAGCTTTAAGTTGCTCTTGTAAGGTAGAGAGCACTAGTATTGATATGCGGGGTGATATCGATGAGGGTAACTAAAATGGAACTATAGGGGTTGAACAGTATGTGGATATTGTGGACGTATCGTCCACAGAGACTTCTAGTGCAGAGGGTGCATTGAGAGGCTTTGAACCATGTCTGATGTTGATGAAAATTCTGCGAGTTGGGGAGTTTTGTAACACAGAATCCAACATGGGAGACTGTTTCTTCGTTATTCGTGCTCTATGCGATTGGTGGAGCACATCCTTCATGAGACGATGAGGGGTGGTTTGTGCACTCCACGTGGAGGAGCGGCAGAGGTGCTCTTCATAAGAGTGAGGAGTACTTGGGTCTTCCATGAAAGTGGGAGATTGGCAGAGATAATGTAAGGTAAAGATTACAATAACTTTGAAGTGTTGTGTATTTGGTCCAAGTGAGAGATTGTTAGGATTGTGGCCTCAAATACACGTAGGCACAAAGTACTTGAAGTTGGAGAAGAATAGGAGAAGACGAAGACAGCAAGAGAAGACAACATCAAATAGAAGATTGAAGCTGGAGGGGTTGTAGTCGACCGACTGGGAGTGCGGTCGACCGGTCCTGGCTAAAAGGAGTTCTTCGAGTGTACAGAGTTCAACAGAGAGAGGGACAATCGACCGGTCATGCCTCGAGTGTGGACTTGACACGTTGCGGTCGACCGACCCAAAGTGCGGTCGACCGATCCAAAGTGCGGTCGACCGATATCGGCGGTGTGTGTTATTTGGGTTTTCGGGTCTTTGGTCCAATAAGCTGTATTTGTGTTTATCTTTTAGGATTTGCTTGGGAGCTATATATATAGCAGTTAATGTGAACTCTAGGGTTATCAAGTGTTGATCGAGGTGAGCCGTTATCATTGTTCAACTTCAAGAGGAGATTGTGCCGAATGTTTCAAAGGTGATGGAAAGAGATTGAGAGTTGTAATCTCTTTGTAATTTTTGTAATTCTTAGGGAATAAGAAGTATTGTTTATCTTTGCATATTGATTGTGTTCTTGTGAGATCTTGCATATATCGTGGTGGCTTTTTTTTGTTCATCAAGTTCTTGGGAAGTTTCTATTACTTGTGGTGTGTTTCCGCTATTAGCATTACAAGTTGTTGGTAGATTCTGCAACACTCCCAAACCTCAAATCCTCACTCTCCTATACTCTACAACACTTCTACCCCTTTGTTGCAAAACTTGGACCTTCCCCTCACTCTGATCAACATTTCGAGCTTTGCTATACCAAAAATGATTCTGTATCATTCACATTAGTTGAAAGCAATGATTTCCTCGATCTCACAGGAGATCACCCTCGCCAGCTCTCAAGACTCCTTCTCTTGTTTCCTAAATTAACTTGTTCCAATAATGCTGGTCAATTGTTACTAGCCATCCAGCTCACTGTTTTCAAATCACTGTTGGGTTTATGTCGTACATACTAGGTTCGAAGAGAAGAGATGGCTGATGAAGAGAGAAGAGGATTCTAAGCGAATGTGCAAGAAGGAGCGGCAGCAAGCACAGGGAGCAGTCAACTACATTGAAGAGCAGTTGACTGCATTAAAGAGCAGCTGACCGCATTTGTTGTCTGACTTGCTGGAAGTCCTTAGCAGTCAACTGCCACTTTGCGCAGTCGACCGCAACTAGTAGCGCAGCAGGTATGGGTATCGGGTATGAGTGATCTGATTGAAGCCCGACTTCTTCTCCAAGTAATACAGCTCTTATCATATTGTTATCTCTTCAGGATATATCCAATGGTTATTGTATCAAGCTTAAACCAAGAGTTTCTCTAGATCTCTATATACATATTGTAATTGGCCTCCAAAAGAGGTGTGTGCCAAAAGTACTAGTTCTTCATTTGAGAGTTTTCTTCATAGTAAACAACAAGTATCCTCTAGTGAGACTTGAGAGATAGATATATTCTTGATGAGAGTGGTTGTAACTCTTATATCTTCTCTAGTTGTTATTTCACCTCTGAATTAGCCGTAGCCGAACCTGGACAAAATTGTGCACTGTGTTTTTGGTTTTATCTACTATTTGTTTGATGGTTTATAGTGATCGTATCGCAAAACTAACCATAAATCCTAATAATCACAGTCTGTATCGACATATATTTCCACCATGTCGCATCCGATGGTTTCAGCTTCAATCATTTTGTCAAGTCATGGGCTGCTGCTTGCAGATCAGAGTCTTCTTCAGTTCCTCTGCCTTCTTTTGAGTCGCAGACTTCACTTGCCTCTCTTCATAATTTCTATTCAATCAGCTATACCTTCGCCCAAAAGATTAAACATTGGAAGAGGCTTATATTGAAGACCCCCAACAACCCAAATAATGGGAGTACTAAATTTGTCTGTGCCACAGTCAAACTCTGGTCGCGACACATAAAGACGCTCAAGCAGCTGATTAATCAGAGTTCTTCATTCCACAGCTCGACCTATGTAGTGACTTGCGCATATCTGTGTGTCTGTCGTGTGAAGCTGCAAGGATTCATTAACTTCCCAATATTCTCTGACTGGAGACCGCGGACGCAGCCACCAGCTCCTCCCACATACTTTGGTAATTGTATACTCGTTACTTTTGTGTTTTTGAAGGCAGGTGATATTTTGAGGGATGACGGTTTGGTGGTAGCAAGTGAAGAGATTGGGAAGGCCATTGATCAGATAAATGAAGGGATTGATAAAGTTTTTGAATGATATAAGGACAAACCTATAGTTTATGCGTTGATGACGCCTTCAGTGTTAAGTATTGAAGGATCTCAGAGGTTTAGGGTTTATGAAACTGATTTTGGATGGGGAAAGCCGGTGAAGGTCGAAACAGGTCATATTGAGAAGGAAAATGTTGGACTATCGGAGAGCATAGATAGATCCAGGGGGTGTTGAGATTGGGGTAGTACTGTCTAAGCAAGAAATGAAAAGGTTCAGTGCTATTTTCAGTGAGGGTCTTGAGCTTCTCTAAAGAATTTAGTTATTTGAACGAGCAGGATCAGACTTGCACTCTCTTTCAAACAAGGTTCTGTCATATCAAAAACAAAACAAAACAAAACAAAAAGTTTGGGAAAATAGTTAGATGGAGTTTTGGGAGGTTGAAAATAACACCTGCAAGAGTGGATTTATATCTTTCCTCCATATATGACATAAAACAATGTTACTCGAGGATCCGGAGCGGCCTATGTAGGGGAATCATTTTTTGGTGGGACAATGAATATCATGACCCGAATGTGGGTCACATGAATATCATTGTCCGTAGCTAGTTTTTCTGTTTTATTAAAAACTTTTTAATGAAATTAGGGGGGGGGCCTAGGCCAACCTTTTCTGATAAAAAAACAAACAATGTTACTCGAGTCTCAAAGAAGATGAAAGCAAATGTAAGGCATGAATTTCCAATCTATACTTCTCAAAAAAATATGAACTTCCAATCTCTCATTTGCGCAACAACTCTCAAATTAAGCTTTACAATTCTAGTCCCAATTCCATTGTTATCGTATAATTACCTTCAGTTCTTAATAATTATCTCTATATTCCCCTTCAAAAAGCAAAACAAAACAAAACAAAACCAAAAAAAAACATGGTTCAAGATGAGTGTGCTAGTGTCATGTATTCCATCAAAAAATGGGAGGACATGTAACCTTTTTGGCATATTCGATATACATACTTCTCCATCAATTATTTCGCAGTAATTTATGAAAACATATCACAGCTTCTCTCATAAAATAAAGTAAGATAAAGTTGAAAATATAAAGTCGTGTACTTATATAATGCACCTATACGACTATATATAACTAGTAATTTACACGTGTGATGTACGTTTTAATAAAATATATTTTTTTAAAAGTAAAAAATTCAATATAATCTTGTCTCAAACCTGATACCTCTTTTTATATTAGTTATGCACGGACAATGCATGTCTTAATAATTTTTTAAAAAATATAAAACTCTAACGTAGTGAGAACTCAAACCTGAAACTTCCTTCATATTAGTTATGTACGTGCGTTATATGAGTTGATAGATTAACAAAGGACACTAAAGTCTTTTCCTATTATAATATTAGAGATGAGAGTTGATGTGTGCAAAGGTGACATATTCCCTTTATTTGTTACTTGTTATTAATTAATAACCTAGATGTCTAGACACAGCTTTTATTCATCGAATCCATACCATATGGGAATTGATTAGACACAATGAGAACAAAGAAATAATGATGAATTGACGAGGAACTTAGATTTTCGAAGTGGGAAAAGTAGGTTGGCATTCCGGTCGAACGGCCGGACCCGCTCGGGTTCGATGTTGACTTGGGCGGGTTCGGACCAAATGAGTTGCTTAACCGGGCCGGGTCGGGCCGGGTCGAAAAGTAAAAATGGCGACCCGCCCAACCTGTGAACCCTTTGAGGTTCAACCAGGATCGGTTCGGGCCGGGTCACGGACTGGCCCGTTTATATAGGTTTTTTTTAACCTTAAAAAAAATTAACAATAATAATAATAAGATTATAAGAGTGAAATTGCCAAAAAAAATTGAAATATTATTCATATGATTTCAAGTTATACAAGTTTCACAATTTCTAATAAGAAATAAAGAATTCACAAATTTGTTTTATAAACATATTTCTTATATACAATTTTAATTTTCTTCAATATTTATAATTTGAAATAACAAGCAAAGATCTAATACAATTTTTTTATCTATTTACAATTGTCTTCAAGTTGGTGGCCTTCAATTTGTTGTTGTTGACTTGTTGTTCAATTGTTGGTATTGAATTCTTCATTTTGGTTGCTATTGTTGTTGTTGTGGTTGTTCTTCCGGCGAGTTGCTCCCACTTGTGGACGTAGATAATGCTTTCCCTAGTGTCCTATCTTCAGCCTTCAGCCAGTCTTCTGTGCAAACGAGCATCTCTAACGAGTCGAGCTTCAAGCGATTTCTGTAATCAGTTAGAACTCTGCCACTTGAAGAAAATGCACTTTCAGAAGCAACTGTAGAGACAGGATGAGTTAGTAAATCTTTAGCCATATATTTAAGAATACTATAAGTGTGTTCATGATCTTTCCACCATTGTAAAATATTTAGTGAAAGAAGAAGAAGACTCAGAATCTTGTTGGTTATACCAATTTAATTCATTTGGTTGATTAGTCCTAGGTTTTTTGGATTGAATTTGTGCAAATAAATTAAATGTTCTATCATCAAATTTACTCTTACCCTTACCTTTTGAACTACCAGAAGAAGAACTAACTACAGAAGTTGTACTACCATAAGCAAAAGATCTATTATAATAATCATACAAGTTATTTAATGTAGATTCAAATTTAACTAAAAAAGAAGCGCAGTCAATTTCTATTTCTATTTCTACATTTTCCCCAAGTAATGCAAAAAACACTTCAATCAAACTCTTTGTATCTTTTAATTTGATACGAGGATCCATAACGGTAGCAACACAAATCAACATAGGAGGAGGATAAAAATACTTCAAAAAAATATTGTATGCAGGTTTTTCAATATCACCAACATAAGCATCATTTAACATTTCGTTAAATGTTTGCATCATAGTAACTATTGAAATAAAAATGCTACTAGAAGTAGATTCATATAATTTTGAAAATTTTAAAGTTACGGTTTTAAAAGGTTCTAAAAATTTCAACAAAGATTCGGCATAAAACCAATCGGTGTGAGTCATTTCAAAATTTGGCATATGTTTTGCGATACAAAAATTATTTACAACTGCTTTATATTCGGTAACAAACGTGTAGTAAATCAAAAGTAGAGTTCCATCGGTGTTTAACATCCTTTGGAAATCTTCTAAAAGGTACATTTGAAATCCTACACCAATTTTTTCATTTTTGAAATACGCTGGGACTTAATGCAATAAAATATACACAATTTCTAATTTTAAGTATATATGGATCGGCTATTTTTAATGCATCTTGAACACATAAATTTAAAATATGACATGCAAATCTAATATTAAAAATATTGTCAGATGGAGGGTTTAATACGGATTTTAAAGTAGTAATTGCTGCATTATTGTTAGATGCATTATCAAAATTAATACACATAATTTTATCGTGAATATGAAAAACATCACAAATTTCTAAAATACGGTTTGCTATTTCAGCGCCATTATGGGGATAGGGCAACGCGGCAAGTGATATGATTCTTTTTTGAAGAATCCAATCATTGTCGATCCAATAATAGGTTATTCCCATCATTGGAATATTGTTAACACCCGTCCAACAATCCGAAGTTAAACTAACTCTACAATTTAAACTCCATAAAATTGCAATCAAAACGTCCTTCATTTCATTGTACACTTAAAAACAATCCGATTTACAAGTATTTCTCGGGATTCTTCTAAAATGAGGGTTTAAGGCCGTTTGATTAAAATTTTTCAAATCCCTACTCTCGGGATAGAAAAATGGTAACTCTTCTTTTATTACTAATCAGGCCATTTCCCGACGAAAAAGATCGGGATCATAAAGGTGGCTATCAACTAGACCGGTCCTAGGATTGATTTTTTGTTGGCCGGGTAGGTCAACGAGAAGGTTTTTATGGTTATGTTGGATGTGTCTACTAATTGTACCGGTGCCATCACCCCTCTTGAATTTGTATGTCTTATAACATGCTTTACAAACTTTCAAACCTATACCCGGATTTTCTTCGTCGGTGATAAAATCGTAAAATTTATGTCAATCACTACTTTTTCCTTCTACTTTTCCTACCACTACGGAGTTGTGTTGTTTCGGTTGGTTGTTGTTCTTCTTCTTCTTCTAATTGTATGTCTCCTACAACCTCATCGTGTGTACCCCATTGTTGGGTAGGAGGATCATGGTACTCTTCGGTGACTCACTAATTGGGACAATTTGTGGCCTACGGAAAGTGCCGGTGAAATCTTGCCCACTTTGGCTACGACCACTACCGCGTGATCTAGACATAATGTAGTAATGTATGTAAAAAAAAAAACTACACAATGTAGGAGCAATGAGTTATAAAAAAAATCTAGAAAACAAGAGGGTTGAGATAGAAAAGATCAAAAAACCAACAAAAATTAAATAAGAAGAGATGTATGAAATTTTGATATCGTTCACTGTGGATACGCGTATATAAAAAATTCCGTGAAAATAAGAATAGAAGTAGAAGTAGAAATAAGCGATTCTGAAATTGAAGAGTTAAGGAGAGCTTGAAGGATAGTTGAAGACTTGATTACTTGGAGTTGGACGAGAGTTGAAGACGATGTTGAATTTTGATTTCGATACGATCAAAATTTGATCGTGTATATGCCTTCAAGAATTGCTTGTTCAATACTTCAATTGTTCACAAATTGCTTAGAAATGAGTTATAATAGTAGAGAGAGTAAGAGAGATTTTTGTGAATTTTTTTATGGGGTTTTGGGGGGGATTTATATGGTAAAAAAAACAAAAAAAAACCAAAAAAAACGGCCATTAGAGCCGTTGATGAGGCTCTGGACAACAGTGCCATTGGGTACAGTGTTTTTGCGACCCGTTTGACCGACCCGTGACGGGTCGAACGTTTGACCCGTTCGGGTCTAACGGTTCGCAACCAACGGGCCAACCCGCGGGTTGGCATGCGGGTTGGGGTTTTTAAACGGGTTCGCATGCCGGGTTGAGCAGGTTGGATCCGCTATATTTGAGACCCGGGTCGACCCGTTACTGTTCACGGGTTTGACCCGAACCCGAACCGCCGTTTCGTGGACCGGATTATACGGGCGGGTCACGGGCGGATCGGCGGTTGACCCGGCCCACTTGCCATCCCTAGGGAAAAGCATGTACTTGTTCAGTGAGATCAATCATCAATGTAGAGAATTTTAAATAGCAGACAGTTAAGAAGTGAGGGTAGTCCAGACTGTGGAAAACACTTACACCAATTAAGATCGAGACGTTCGGTATTAGAGCAATTAGAGCATCCACAGTCGTTTGCTATTCTCATTGCTAAATATAGCATTTAGCAATAGCAATAGGAGTAGCACGCTGCAGTCGTCCAAATCCTAAAATTAAAAACGACGGATGAACATCATCCGCCTTTGATTTTTTTTATTTTATTTTTTTTTATAATAGTTATTCGGGGATTAAAAAATAAACAAAAAAAAAGGTCAAAAAAAAGTCAAAACCATCACAAACGGATGAAGACCATCCGTTTGGATGGTTTTGACCTTTTTTTTTTATTTTTTTTTTGGTTTAAAATTATAAACAAATCAAAAAAAAATCAAAAAAAAACGTGAGAAACTGACCAAACGGATGATCTTCATCTGTTTGGTGAGTTTCTGACTTTTTTTTTGTTTAAAATCAAAAAAAAATCAAAAAAAAAAAATCAAAAAAAAAAAAAAAATCAAAAACGGATGATCTTCATCCGTCCAACGCCATAAACGGAGTATCTTCACCCGTCTATCGTTTTTAAATTTTTTTATTTTTCTAGACGGATGATCTTCATCCGTCCCAATACTCAAACGGAGTATCATCATCCGTCTTCTATATTTAGCAATCTTCTATCCAGACTTCTAACTTTAGCAACTTACTGTACATTCCTATTCTAATTTTTGAGTTTTTAGCGAACGACTGCACGTCTCTTTTCTAAATCTATTTCTAATTTTAGAGTATTTAGCAAACGAACTGTGGATGCTCTAATGATGCTATCTTAACTGCAGAAAATTTATGCAGGTGGAATATTGTCTGAGGCCTAGACTCCAATAATAAAGCTCATTATGGAAAAATCAAAATGATGGGTAAATGATTAAATTGGTTTTGACCCAAAACTTCATTAGGAGTTTTCCTTTGGAATTATATGGGAATTTGGCAATAAAACAGTTAGGTAAATACAATTTACAATTATAAAACAACAATAAAGATCAGTCATCCGTACATTCATATAAAAAATAACCCCAACTTCGAGAGAGAAAGTGTGTGAATACGATAAACAAATATATATACAAGTAAAGCACAAGCAAATTTTACTCACCTCGGGCAAGCTTAGTTTTATTGGTTGGGATTCTCAGGTCATTCTTCTTGTTTCCATTCTCAGTTGACAGCCACACCTGCAAGAACCATCACTCCTTTCAACTGCTAATCTGAATTGGCAAATAACCAATTAAAAGTATACGTTATTGAATCTATAGGTGAGCCGTGTGGCCCCTTCAAACTTATAACTTTATATACGAAATCAAACTAGTTTTTATTAGCAATAGTGTAACAAATGTGTGCTCCAATTGATTAGTGCTCTTCCATATACTACTTTCGTGATCTTAATATTTCTCCTAAATCTGTTTCTCCCCACCAACTGGTACTACTTGAAGCATCCTGATTATGATAGATAATGAATATGTATTTGCGCCAAACGTCTTACAAATTGCAATCAATGACTGCAGCGTGCAGGACAAGTAGCATCTGCAATATATGTCTGAGCTACGATAATAATCACTGTTAATAACTTTAAAATGACCGATCATAGGAGTGTGGTTTGTCATGTGTGGGCATGTGACCTTTTTAACACATGTACTTCACTTTTCTTTTATTTTTTTCATTATTTCGTATCAATTTATGCAACATGTTGGTAACAACACACTGAAATAAATTAAAACAATGTGAAACCTGAACTGTATTATGCACTGATAAGAACAAGATGTTGGTGACTTTATAGTTCACTGTATTTCTGTTAGGATGTTAAATCAAATGAAATATTATAATTTTTTATTAAAAAAACGTCAACTTGCAGTACAGTAAGGTTTTTCTTTAAAAAGAAGAATTCTCCCTTCTCTGTCATATTCTGAATATGCTTTTTATGAATAACACAAATATTTCTTTCTGCTTCCAGATTTAAAATGCTACAAATAGAAAGTACCTACGGTTACCAGATAGCACGCTATTTCATTTTACAGATGAATTTTCTTTTCCCTTCAATCCTCCGTATAATCTGGTTAGACAAAAAAAAATTATAACTATTAAGTCTTAGTCATAGAGAATGCAGAAAAAAAAAGTCTTAGTCATACAGAATTCACAGACTGCAAAGATTAGAGCTGTCTTTCCCATTTGCTCTACATACCAATTTCGGTAATGCGAAACTAATCAAGTGTCAATGACAATGGAACTGAAACTACCTTCTATTCATATATAAATGTACTAGATATTAAAACAAGTTAACATTACTACATCATCAATTAATCCAATCCTCACAATATGGCAGCAACAATAACACAACCTTCAGCAAACCTCGACAGAACAAAAGAACTGAGGGAGTTCGATGAGACCAAAGCTGGTGTAAAAGGGCTAATAGATTCTGGCATCGAAAAAATTCCAAGGATCTTCATCCATCCAACTGAAGACCTCCCAAAGCCTTCAGATGGACTGCATACAGATCTCCATGTCCCTATCATTGACCTTCAGAATATTGGCGATGCCAACCAGAAATTGAAGATAGTTGAGGAGATTCGAGAGGCATCAATTTCATGGGGATTTTTTCAGTTGGTGAACCATGGGATACCACTCAGTGTGCTTGAAGACATGGCTCAAGTTGTGAAAAGGTTTCATGAGCAAGATAAGGAGGCGAAGGCAAAATTCTACAACCGTGATCCTCAAAAGAAGGTGAAGTATTATGGAAATTTTGATCTCTATAGTGCATCTGCTGCGAACTGGAGAGACACATTATCTTGCTTTTTCGATGGTTCACTGGACCCAGAAGAATTGCCATCTGTTTGCAGGTCATACTATTTGTTCTCGAAAAAAGCATTATTTATATTCTACAACTAAGAAATATTTGAATTGCTTAAGCATGTAACATGACTAAAAACAGACTCTTGCTTAGGGCTGCAAACGAATCGAGCTATTCGGCTCAAGCTCGGTCAAAGCTCGGCTCGAACCGAGCTCGAGCTCAAAACTGAGCTCGTTTCGTAAACGAGCCGAGCTCGAGCTTGGGTTTTTTTTTTAGGCTAAGCTCGCGAGCTATTCGGCTCGAATACGGTCAAAGCTCGGCTCGAGCTCAAAAATGAGCTCGTTTCGTAAACGAGCCGAGCTCGAGCCTGAAGGTATTCGGCTCGGCTCGGCTTGGCTCGATTGCAGCCCTAGTCTTGCTTAGCGAATAGAGTACCTCTCCTGACATGAACTTGTCTTGTAACTCAGGTAGGTAAATTGAGAAAACAGCCTTTTTAATTAATTAAGAAGACATCTTTTTTTAATATGACACCCAGATAAAATCAAAAATAATTCAAGTTTCTATATAAAAAACATCTTTTTTAATATGACTCCCAGATACAAAATCAAAATAATTCAAATTTCTATATAACCTGATGAAGATTGACGTTGGTTGAGATGAACTCCAAAGTGTCAAGCCATTTTAAAACATGACCTGGAAAGAGTAAAAAGCTGAGACAACCCTTATCTTCTTCTTCCTTCCCACTCTTAATTTCTTTTACCTATTTTTTTCTCCTTTCTTCCTATTGTTCTTCTCATACAAAACTTAGCAAGTTTAACGGGGGTAATATTGAAATATCACAAAAGATTATTAAAATCTGCACAAGACTAGGCCATAAAAGAAAATTGTCTGACATGTATTTGAACACTACAGCTCAATTAATATGCAAATAACCAAAAATAACTACAAGAAATCGCACAAATTAGAGAAAATAATGTCTAAAAATAATTTTTATATAAACATAAAAATAATATTTGTGAGCCTCAATTTCGGGGAAAAAAAGGTTAGTTTTGTTCATTTCTCTTTTTTTTAATATTTAAAGTAAAGACTACGATGTAGCCCGACTTCGAACTTAACATCTCCCATTACCCATCCCGAACTTTTACCATTTGAGCTACAACTCAGTTTTAATTTCTCGTATGACAGGAAGGAAATGATGGATTTTAGGCAGCAAATAATTTGTGTTGCTGATACAGTGTGTGAGATACTATCTGAAGCACTTGAGCTCGACCCAGGCTACTTCAAAAGAATCAAATGCACCAAGGCACAACTCTTAGTTTCACATTACTACCCTTCATGTCCTGAGCCAGAACTGACTATTGGCATCGCCAAACACACAGACCCTTCCTTCCTCACCTTACTTCTCCAAGATGACTTTGGTGGTCTCCAAGTTCTCCACCAAAACCAATGGGTTAATGTCTCTCCCATTCAAGGAGCTCTGGTTGTAAACATCGGAGACCTTCTTCAGGTTTGTTTCATTTGAAACTTAACAGATACTCTCATTTCAAGATTTGTGTGGTAAGTCACTTATTCCAGTGCAAAAATGAAGGAACTTTTACATGATAATATCATGATATATTTCAAAAAAAAAAAAAAAAAAAAAAAGATAATATCATGATATCATCATTTTGTCCAAACCAGACGAAGGATAAAAAATTACAGATATATCCGTGCATGAACTAAAATTAGGGTGTGGACGCATTTTATCTTATTGTCTAAGATATTAAACTAGTACACCATTGCATTCTTACATAAATTGTACAAATATACTACAATATTTTGGGTTTTGAGGAGGATTTTATAGTAATCAAACTCGACTGGTTTCAGGTAAATTTACCCACACAAAATTCAACATTTTTGGGCTGGGTAGGTTGGGTTTGGGTCCATTCCATTCAAGCACACAGTCCTTACTCAAATCATGCTTCTTAACTGGGTCTCCAGTGTCCATGCAGGCCTAGGCTGTATCACACACCATTATTTCAGGATATTAGTGACAACAAATTTAAAACTTTTCATTTTATAATGGAACAGGTATTTGTCATTAAAAACCCAATGTAAATTTGTTTGCAGCTCATCAGCAATGACAAGTACAAAAGCGCGGAGCATAGAGTGCTAGCTAGCCGTAGAGGGCCAAGAGTATCTGTAGCTGTATTCTTTAATCCAGGAACCAACGAAGAATTACCATTGGGCCCCATCAAGGAGATACTATCTCATGAAAATCCAGCAAAATATCAGCAAATTCTCTTTAGGGACTATTTCAAGTATTACACTACGAAGGGGCTTGATGGTGAATCTGCACTTACTCACTTCAAGCTGTGATCAAAACCTGGGAGGAAATGAATGATATATGGAGTAGCACTTGCACTATATATTGGGATAAGAGAAATTGAATTGAAGTTATGTACCTTCTTGGCATTCACAAGTTGTTTATTTAGGTGTATAAGCAATAAAATGATCATTAAGTTGATCACAAGATTTTAATTTTATGTTTATAAGTTACTCTTAAATATTGCCAAGGCTGGAACTAAACCTAAGACTTACAACGTAAGAGATCTTTTCCTAAGGCATGCTGGTGATTTATATCTTTTCAGGTTAATTGTTGCTTGACACCTGATAAACCTAGTATGTGTATCTGTGTGACGGAAAATGCGATTGCTGAGATGAAACCTGGTATCAGAAATTCCCTTTAGAGGCCTACAAGTCCTACAGTACAAAGTTGATTGACAATGAAATTACATTTCTGTCAGTTCAGGCTACCAAGGAAATTTAATAGTACTGGATTATCATGATTGCTATTTGATGCAATTTTATTTCATCAAATAACAATCGTGATGTTATGATCCAAATTTAGTCCCACATCGGTTATAAACCAATGTTGGGTAGTTATAAACTTGGATTCCCTCCCTTTAACAGCTAGCTTTTAAGGGTGAGTTCTCCTGGGTTCCTAACAAATTGTATCAGAGCCAATCCCATGCTTCTTAATTCGCTCTAGAGGCTAGTTTAAAATTACTGGTAGCCCTGGGCCGGGCCTCGCTAAAGTGAAAGTCACCGAGGACGTCGGAAATGGCTACCTAGAGGCTGGATTAAAATTACTGGTAGCCCCAGGCCGGGCCAGTGTCGCTAGAGTGAATACACCAATATTGGCTAGTTCTAAACTTGGGTTCCCTCCCTTTAACAGCTATCTTTTAACGCCAAAGTGTGTCAATTTCATATTCTATTGCGCAAAATTGTATTCCTCATACATGACTGGATAGGTAACACAGGTTCCAGGAAGAGAAGCAGAGTAGACGGGATAGAGTGATTGGAGTGGGCCGGGGAACATTGACCAGTACTATTGAGGCCGAGCTTGAAGGAGATAGATGTAACCCGGCACGACAATTACCTTTTGGGGAGTCTGAGGACTTGTAACTCTGCTTTATTATTTTGGTTATTAGAGTTGGTATGTTGTAATAGATTTGTAGTATTAAGTGCCGACGTGCACAGAATGATGTATGATTTGATGTAGGACTTTTGCTGTAATCCCGTTAATCTTTCATTAATGAGATTGGTGACTATGGTCACTTTTCTTTATTAAAAAAAAACAACTATCTTTTAAGGGTGAGTTCTCCTGGGTTCCTAACACGTGATAATCCAATACACCTTTGAACTCATTGAAACTGTTTTGTCTTTAAGGATATTAGATAGAGTTTTAGGCTTCTAGCCAAAGAAGTCCATAAGAGCTTATGTCATAGAGGGCGACATCTATCTGAGGTATCTATCATGCAGAGTTTCAACATTGTGAAATGACTTTTGGTCAATATAATTATGTCAGCAGAGACAGTCATTCAGTACAGAGAAATGTCATGATATATTGTTGGATGTAGGCTGTGTTAGAATTAATGAAATTCTTAGGTAAGATTGAATTATTCTTCTATGCTTAATAGGTTATGAGTCATTCCAGGGACTAAATAAGGCCCTCAATCAAAATTGATCATCATTGGCCAAGTGATACATAACAATCAACTGAAGCAGGAAATAAGAAATTCAGATGGTTCTAAGATAAAGATCCTACAATATTAATCAGAGAACCCTTTCTTTTACTCGTCTTTATGGGTCATTTGGCTAGATAGAAATGATTTATGCTTCATAAATCAGTCTTCTACTTTTAGACATTGATTTATAGTATCTTTTCTCTCACTACATCTTGGATCTCCATCCCAAGTCTCAGGAAGAAAGCTCGAGTGGGTCCTCTGTTTCCTACACAGGGTGGTAACAGTTGATAGAGAGTGATCTAATAGGGTGCTGGCAAGGAGCGCTTTGCGGGATAGTGGACGGTGTTCATACCATTTTTTTGGGTCCTTGTGTATTGTGGGTTACTTAGTTCTTTCAGTTCTGATGTATTTTGAGGTTCTATAGCACTTATATGTGGTGTTGTATTTTGGATGTAATTGTGGATCCTTTTTAATATGAGTCGGATGGCACTTCTCATACCATCTTTTGTTTCAAAATATATATATATATATATATATATATATATATATATATATATATATATATATATATATTAAAAAAAAAAAACCCTTTCTTTTACTGTAGAACCCATCCAAAATTCATCAATTACTCAGGCATGCATACAAAATTAACTCTTGTAACCCATAACCAGAAACCTAACCTGATCATAAAAAACTAAAAAATACAAAAGGTTGGTTTCCAATAAGGCTAAAAATAAAATTTGAAATTTCCGTGTAAGTGCAAAGGGTGTACTGTGTGGTTGTTGTCATTGTTCTTTTTGTTTAGTATTGTTAGTTATTAAGACTTAAGACAGATTTCTAAGTACGCAGATTGTATCACAATACACTAACATACAGAGCATTCAAATTAGACACAAGTTACACACTAGACTAAGCACTCAAATGGGACACATGCTACACCTTATACTGCATAAGGGCCCTATTTATAAGTATTTACTGAAAGCTTACAAGGGGTCAAGCATCTCATCATAGTCAACGGTCCATGCTAAGGGCAAAGACAAGGATCTGAATCCATAAACATAGCGTCGTAATTGTGACCTACGCATGTACCTTGTAGCAAACAGTATATTAAGTGTGTGATAGTGCAAGTGTCAAGCATTTATCATACATGTGAGTAGAAAGAATTCAGCAATGCAATATGAGGTGTTTCTCAAACAGTTGGTGTGCACATAACGAGTATGGCAAAGAGTTAACATACCCGGGATGTCGATAATTGATTTAGGCATTCCATCAAACACGTTGTGTGCTTGCTTAGGCATAGATGAAAATGAGTGACGCTGTTGCTCCTGCAGCTGTAATCCGTTACAAATACCATAGTGGCGTTTCATTTATGAGAGAGGATGAGGGAAATTTGAAATTGGGTTTGGGTTTTTGCTGTACTGTGAATTGAGAGGCCAGCTTATGGAAGAAGGAGATGGCTTATATAGAGTTGGGTGTGAGCTTGGTCATTTTGAGATTATGGGCTTGGACTATATGTAAAAAAAAATAAGAAGCGTAAATTTCACTAAACTATATTTCAGTTGCACATAACCATATGCATATCTTTTTTTTTCAGTTCAGCATACTCCGTACATAAACATATTGTGGTTCAGTGATTCTGCCCTAATGTCGTCCCCAGATTTGTTGTCAAAGCGCTCTCTCTCTCTTACATCTTAACTTTATTTCCATTTTTTTCGGCCACTTGAGCTTCACAGATGCAATTAATTAAGATACAATAGCAAGAACTATAACATAAAAAGGAAAAAACAAACCCAACCGAGGTCGACCTCGCAGCCAGACCAGATGATCCAACGGCCATGATGATCAAAACCCAGATCTAGTAAGCCTCACAGCATCAGGGCTAGATCAGACAAAGAAAACATGACGGGCTACCCAAAACGGCAATCGAAAGCTGCATGCCAGTGAAGGGGTATAGACAGTGGAGCAGAGAAGGGGGACAGGGCCAACAGGCACCCAGAATAGCAAATACCAACTCCGTAACAGCATGCAAGTTTCGGGACAGGATCTGGTGAGAGGCAGTGCAGGCTTGGGGAAGAAGCCAAACGAGAAAGCCCTATCGACCAAAGAGTGGGTAGAGAAGGTGTGGAAAGCACCAGAAAAGTAAAAAAGAAACTACTTTAGATCTGAGGAGACAGGAGGGAGTGGCCAGAGTGGAAATCTCAATGGGAGGAGAGCAGAGAGCGACCGCTGGCGCTCAGGGATTAAGGGTGCCCAAATTTGGTAAAGAAGACAGAGAAAAAGAAGCTGCTTTGAAGCTAGGGCGACAAGAACCAGAGATTTCTCTGGGGAAAGTAACGACCTCAGAACTGCCCATCCACAGAGGAAAGATCTCAGAAGAGCCCCAGACTGAAGATGAGGGAGTGGGTAACAAAGTTTCACTTTTGAAGATGGGTAATTTTAGGAAATAAGACAACGGCAAAAAGAGAATTGAGAGACAAGATCTTTCTTCTTTGAAGCTCAATCGTTTTTCCAATGCTTCGATGATATCGAAGTGTACATCGGGACTCACAGAGCCTGACGCTACCGCTCACCCCTCCTATCACGAAGTGCCAGCTGGCAAGGGGGGTGAGATCACCCCCCACGTTAATCAAAAGAAAGCTTCGGTTTTCGAATCTTATGGTTTAGTGGATCGCGGAGTTGGGGGTGGTTTGTTAAATGGGTATAGTGAGAGTGGGCTGTTGGGTGCTCCACTTTTTAATGCTACTGGGCCCATCGAGGGACCCATAGCGAGCCCTATTGCCCTTGGAAACAGTATTTCTACAATCTCGAATAATCAGATAAATTATCAGACGGATAGCGGGCCCATCGAGGGGACCTCAACGACAAACAACGCAACTATTATTATTGAGTCAACTGTCTGTGGGCCCAATGAGGAGTCCGCAGCGAAAGAGACTACTTTATAATGGGAAGCTCAGCAACCAAATAGTGATGAAGATTTGGAAGGACGCCTGAATCTAGATGAAGAATTCTTTCTCACGGATAAGGAGTCAGTCGATTTAGAGTTCATCGCTGACACGCAGATCTCGCCAGAGGTGGTTTTGTCCACAATTCCAGAATCAGCACCTGAAGTCAGTACTGGAGTGTCTCGCAGGTCGGTAGGGGTCAGAGTACAGCGATCGCCCAAGAGGGCCCATGTGGAATCTTTGGATGATTATCTTGAAGTCGCGGCGGCAGCCAAAGCCGCAAAATTCGACAATGGAGGTACTAAAAGTTTTTTAGCTACTATTTTAAACTTCATGACAGACGCTGATGTTTTTTTCTAGCTAAAACATGTGGGTTAGAGGTATATGACACTGAGCGTAACGCATTACTTCTAAACAAAATTAGGGGTTGGTTGGAAAATCGAAAGGGTTAAAACTAGTTATGAAAACACCCTAAAAGATAGTACTGGGTCGACAGACAGCTGCGGGGATGGAACCGACCCCACTCCCACGCCAACGATCACTGCTGATATAGTCCTCCAATGAATACACTATTCTGGAATGTTAGAGGACTGGGGGATAGGGTGAAGAGAGATATGGTAAGGGACGTCATCTGCTAGTCCAAAGCGGATGTGGTAAGGTTGCAGGAAACCAAACTCCAGCACGGGCTAAAACTCAAAAGAATCGGGGGTAACAGAATCAAGGAATGGGTGTTGCGCCCGTCAGCTGGAGCCTCGGGGGGGATCGCTATTGGGTTCAACTCGGATATCCTCAACTGCATCGAAGTATACAGTGAGGCATTCTCCTTGACTGCCCGATTGAAACGACGATCTGATGATTGGGTTCAGATGGTGACTGTCGTTTACGGACCAAATGTGGCTGCAGATCGAGAAGCTTTCTGGCAAGAGCTTGTTGATATCAGACAACGGTGGTCGGGAGCTTGGATTGTGGGGGGATTTCAACATCACCAGATTTGCTTTCGAGCACAAAGAAAGAGGCTCCAGCGGCAGACACAGAAAGGAGTTCAATAGAGTGATAACGGTTCTGGAACTGATCGATATCCTAATTAATGACAGACTATTCACGTGGTCTAATATGCAAGCGACTCCGGTGATGGCCAAGCTAGATAGGATATTGGTGTCGATGGATTGGGAAGCTAAATTCTCATTAGCTACTGCCAGATCGATCCCTAGACCCACATCAGATCATACCCCGATCCTTCTCGATGTGGGGGTCTGCGGAACTCATAGGTCACGAAAATTCAGATTTGAGAAAGCCTGGCTGAAAATTCAGGGATTTCACCACATGGTGATGGAGAATTGGGCGCTCCCAACGGCTAGTAGAGACGCTGCATCACGATGGTGCGAAAAATTTCGCAGATTGAGAAAGCGACTGCGCAGATGGAATCGGTCCAGATTCTCGACCATCTGGCGTGCAAAGGATTCCTTTCTAGAAGGAATTGACGAACTAGAAAAGGTGGAAGAAACGAGAATCCAGTCACAAGAAGAAAGAAACAGGTTACTTGAGCTTCGGGAAAATGTTGCCAATCTTTATAAGATGGAAGAGATCAAATGGCAACAGAGGTCAAGGATTTTGTGGCTCAAAGAGGAAGACGCAAATATGGCCTACTTCCACAGAGTGGCAAGCGCAAGACGTAGATCCAATCTCGTCCTCTCCATTCAGACGGATTCCGGAATAGCACAAGACGAGAAGGTGATTGCCACAACCTTTCAGAATTATTACAAGGGCCTCTTTGGTAAAAAGAATGATTTCAGGATCCCCTTGAGGGAGGATTACTGGCAGGAATACCAGAATGATTCGGCGGAGTTCTTCTCCTCATTAGAGGAACCTTTTTCGGAGACGGAAGTGAAAAAGGCCATCGACCAAATAGGAGCGGATAAAGCACCTGGGCCAGACGGCTTTCCAATGATATTCTTCCATGTATTCTGGGAAGAAATTAAAGGAGATTTCATGGCACTGATGGAGGAATTTTTCCATAACAAGCTTAGATTGGGTATGTTCAATTTCGCGGAAGTTGTACTGATTCCCAAAAGGGAGGAGTCTAAGCACGTGGGGGATTTTAGACCTATTAGCCTCATTAATTGCTCGGCAAAGATTATCACTAAGGTCTTAGCCATCCGTCTGGAGAATATTATGGATAGTATTATCAGCAAAACCCAAACATGATTCATTAAGGGCAGATGCATCCTTAACTGTGTGGCCACGGCGGAACAAGTTATCCACCGCTGCCATGCGAGTAAGTCTAAGACTTTCCTCCTAAAATTGGATTTTGAGAAAGCATACGACTCTGTCGACTGGGAGTGTTTGCTAGAAGCGCTCAGAGGGCGAGGATTTGGGGACAAATGGGTGAGATGGATCAAACAGTGTTTACAGACTAGTAAAACAGCTATATTGGTGAATGGGCGGCCAGGTCCGTCGTTTCCGTGTAAGAAGGGTCTCCGGCAAGGGGACCCGTTATCCCCACTTCTATTCACCACTGTAGCAGATGTGCTAAGAGGAATGCTTGAAAACTGTAGGAGAGCAGGGTGGATTACGCCCGTGGCCAGCAACACCTCTAATCAAGGGTGTACGATTCTACAGTATGCTGATGACACCCTACTGTTTGGAAATGGGACCAGATCAGAAACAATCTGCTTTAAAGGGGCCCTCTACTGTTTTGAAGCCTGGTCAGGGCTTAGGATAATTTTGATAAATTTTCACAAGAGAGCTCTGACCCCCATCACTCTTTCTGATGAAAAAGCTAGGGAACATGCCACTATACTAAACTGTATGATGAATGAGTTTCCAATCAAATATTTAGGGCTCCCACTCAGACCAAGGAAGCTAACTAAGGCGAACTGGTTGCCGATTATAGATAGGGTGGAAGACAGATTGTCTAGCTAGAAAGGAAAATCGCTGTCACTAGGATGCAGAGTGGTGCTCATTAATTCAGTACTGTCTAATCTGCCCATTTACTACATGCCCTTTTTTGAGCTACCAAAGTGGTTATCCAAAGGATTGACCGGATCCGTAAACGATTCCTTTGGAAAGGGGCAGACTCGAACGGGGAGGTTACCACCTGATCAAATGGAATATCGCTTGCATGAAGAAGAAACATGGAGGGCTAGGCATCATTGATCTAAGAGATATGAATCTTGCCCTGTTAGGGAAATGGTGGTGAAAGGTTTTTCACCACAGCGGGGAAGGATGGCAGGACTTCATTCAGCCATACCTAAGAGGAAAAGGCACGAGAAACCTGGGCTTTCGAGTAGGGTCTAGAGTCTCGCGATTCTGGAAAGGTATTATCAAAGCTAGCGGGCCGTTCAATTCAGCTGTTACGTCTACTATCGGTAATGGGCGGTCCACCAAATTTTGGTGGGACAAATGGTGTGGTGCACATACCTTGAAGGAAACTTTCCCCGAGTTGTATGACAATACGAATCGACCAAATATGTCTGTTGCCGAGGCTTGGAAGAAAGGAAATTGGAAGCCGTCGTTCCGAGGACCGCTTAACCCAAGGTTACATCAGCAACTGCTCGAACTACAAGCACATATCACACGGACCGGGACGAGATGCGTCCAAGGCCCAGATCAGATGCGATGAGGACTCGATCCTAAGGGAGCATTCTCGGTCAGCTCCCTATATCATCGAATTCACTACCGAGGTTGCAGACCCAGTTGGGCACAGGTGTTATGGAAGGCAAAAACACCTCTTAAAGTCAGAGTCTTCCTTTGGCTAGTACTCAATAACGCAATTCTCACCAGAGAGAACCTGGCCAAGAGACAATCCCAGATTGCGACCAACTGTGGATTCTGCAACATGCACACGAAGAACTTGAACCACCTTTTTATCCACTGTCCAAGGAGTAAGGCAACCATGGTAGAGGTTTTACGAGCCCTAGGAACAAGTGACTACCCCAGCGAATATGAGGATCTGTGGGTTGGTCCCAAATTCGCAAAGATTCGCCATGAAATGAAGGATGCGTGGTATATTGCCATTGCGGCAACTACATGGGTGTTATGGCTAGACAGAAATAACTTTTATTTTCGTGCTTCATGTAGTAGTATTTCTGGTAACCTTACTCATATCATGCATCTTATTTCTTTTTGGGCTATAGCTGCCGCCACTGGAGCGAGAGGGAGGATCGCCAGAGTCTTCCAGGTGGAGGACTTTGACGATGAGGAGGTAGAGTTTGGGCCGACACTGGACTGAGGGCCGGAGCCAACTCAGTAGCTGCAATCGTTGATAGCTTGGTCTTGACCTACTGTACTTTTGTTTTTTGTATGGAGGATTTGACCCACCCCCCAGGGTTTTGTCGGGGGTCTATGTTTTATTTCCTTCACTGTTTTGTCTTTCCTGATTTGTACTTTTGTATCCTTTCCGGTCTACCTGGGTTGTTTTATTAACGGTTTATTAATGAAACAGGGTGGCTTTATTCCACCTTTTACCTTAAAAAAAAAAAAAAAAAAAAAAAAAAAAAAAAAAAAAAAAAAAAAAAAAACCAAACTAGTTTACTTTGGCTCAAAAGAAAACAACTTTACAGCACTAATTTGAACACTTCCTCCCTTATTATGAAAATGAACTCTATTCAAGCGTTCATCACACTTATGATGAGGGCAAATGTTTAAAAAATTTGTGCATAGAGGATAAAATCTTAATTCATTCATGATAATTCATGCTTAGTAGTTTTGAGTACATGCACAGCAAATTTATGTGCTTATAATGAGATAGTTGATAGCCACTACCAAACTTTTTGAGATGATAAGTGTTGAATTGTTGGATATAATATCAATAGGACAAGTTAGTGTGCATCACATCGGTTTGCTAAATTTTCATTTTATCCATATTTTAGCAATTTCAACTCTGCAGTTGTTTGCTATTTATTTATATTTTGACAAAATCGCTACAGTACATTGCTATATTAGAGCAAATATGAAAATATACATATTATAGCGGACGGATCTTGAAGATCCGTCCCAAATAAAAATTATTTTTTTAAAATATCGGACGGATCTTGAATATCGGACGGATCTTGAAGCTCCGTCTCAATTTTTAATAAAAATTGTTTTCACTTCTGACCTTGGACGGATCTTCACGATCCGTCCCAAATAATTAAAAAATAATAATTTATATGGAATGGAACTTGAAGCTTTGATGCTCCGTCCGACCATTTTTTTTTGTTTTTTTTCATTTTTTCACCTTGGATGGATCTTGAAGATCCGTGCGGCTTTTTTTTAAAACATTTTTTATTATTAAAATTATTTTTATAATTTAAATTAATTATTAAAAAATGTCCAGAAATTTTTTTTCTCGTGAACGGATCATATAGTTCCGCCCGTTTTTTTTTTCTATATTATAGCATTTCGCCACTGCAAAATATATTCAAATACTATGTGTATAATATACATTTTGTCTTTTTTTTTTTTTGCATTCATGACTATGGATGCTCTTAATAGAACAACATAAGTCTGGTGAGAATGAGATTGATGAGATACCCATAGTAGATAGAGGGGCCGCCCCAAGTAACTTGTATATTGTACTACTAGCTATTAGTATAAAAACCTGCAGAATCTATAGCCATTCCAAATACTTAATTGAGATAAACTTTTACAACTTTACTGTTGAATCTATAAATATTTTGGTTTACTTTCTATGTTGAATCATTTCATTTGTTTGTGGATTGCAGTCAATCACAAAGGACAAGTTTTAATGACTGTGGAACACAGCGTACTTGCTAACAAGCCAGCGATCCCAATAATTCCAATGGAATCTATGTATTTTTTAAAAATTTATTTTATTTTATTTTATTTTTTAATTGTGGTAAACATATAGGTGGAAGGAACTCTGCCATTGAACGGTCCAAGCCAAGAATCCGGACACAATCCAGATAAGGAGGATGATTGCGTTAGACAATTGACAGTCGGTACAAAATTTTGTTAAATTTTATGAATATGAATCTTAATAATATACGCGCAGATGCTAGAGCATTCCCTGGAATGACCCCAGCCACAAAACATATTATATATAATCAAAATAGTACAATATACAATATACAGATCGGTTTATAAGATGTAAGACCAAAAAGAAACAAAACAAGAAAGAAATCGAGAAAAGCGGAAGAACACCGTAATCGTTGTTGATCAGCAATCAGACCCTCTAAAAGAGAAAGAAAACACAGCAGATGAGCATAGCGCCACCACAGGAACAAGACGGACAAAGCGAAGCAGCAAATCAGCATGATCATTGGTAGAAGAAAGGCGATGGGGACATTCGAAAACATCAGTAGACAACAAGTAAGACACAATCAGTCGCCATGGGTAACTCACGCAAGCACCGAGATAAAACACGGCATGAGGAAGAAAACATGGTGAAGTCAACAATTCATATATATACATAAATGAGATGAAAAGAAGCAAGCTATATCCAATATAAATCATAGGTGCCCTAATAAGTGGAAACTCAAAAATAATAAAGAGCAGCAGCAAAAGAGGAAACGAAACTAAACATGGGATAAAGGAGAAAAATTAGAAGCAAAACAATATGATTGACGAACAATCATAATACAAAGCATCTGACTGAACTTCGAAACAAAAACACACCAGCTCAAGAATCACAATAGGCCGATAATTCAGTAAACATAACAAAGTGGAAGATTAGAAAAGGGTATACGACAGACATAACAAAAGGAACAATACATCCCAGCGCACACACAAAAAAAATAACTCTAACCAAGAGCATAAATCATCACCAATACAGGAAAAAAGGAATAAAGTGCACCTAGGCACCCAAAAAACTACACTAATCAAAAGTAGAGTTCATCACCGGAACTCAGCCAATCGATATCAGGCATATAGGCACCAAAAGTGCACAAAACAGGAAAGCAAGAAATTAGATCTGATAGAGAGAGCGAAGAAGGCAGGAAAAGGGATTAAGATTAAGGAGCAAAAGGAACATGATCGAGTTGGAAATAAGGAGCAAATGGCATGCATCTTTGTTTTTCACACAACTTTACTCCAATTCCAGGCTCTACGGTCCTATCAAGGAGTTGCTATCCTCTGAAAACACCCTCAAGTACAGGGGCACTCTAGTGAAAGCCTTCTCCTCATTCTACAACAAGAAAGGATCAGATGAAAATTTAGAAGGTTGTGATAATACTACGTACACATAAGGTAGAATACGATAAAAGTACTATGTTAAAACTTGTGTGATTGATATTTTCGATCATGTTGGAATTGAGAATGTATCCTTGATCGTATATAACCCCACAGTGGATCAGTGGATGTTTGGATAGTAATAAGGGAATTTATTTGGATAATTGAAGATTGCAAGGTGTATGATGTTGCTGTTGTTGTTGTTGAAATTAATGTCAGAAGTGCACTGAGATTACATAGTACAGTACTGCTAACACGAAAGGCATCCACATTACACGTAATTACCGGTCTTTCGCAACATTAATCAGTAGGGATGTTGGATATGTCTTGCATTAAACTCAGAGACACTGCAATTACCAGTCCTTCGCAAGGGTTAACAGAATGAACCCCTCCCCCACAACCCATCCACCCACCAAGCAGCCACTTGTGTCCTTCCGATCAAAACACACACATAATCTCCATGCTTTTATTTTAACTCCAATCTGAGAGGTTAACAAAATGTGGTTTTCCACATGGGAAAAAAAATTTCGCAGACAAAATAAATAAATAATAAATTGTCATATATGAAAATAAAGAAGCCATTGAATTTCCTTAAAACTCGTGCTCTTGCATATTCCCAATTTTTTGGATGATATATGTAATGTTATAATATTTGTATCACAATACAACCAACTTCGAGAAATTTATTTTATTTGTTACAACTTTGGTTACAAAATATTTGCAATAAATCACAAAATATTTTCAACGAATTCAAATATGATTGACAGGCACAAAAATCAGAGAAGGAGAGGAAGAATAAAAACAACAAAATTAAAGGAAAATGAAACAATAAAACTGAACCGATTTGTGTCGAAGCTTGTGTAGCACTCAACCTCCTTAAAACAGATTTCGCCTCGCCCGCATATTGAAACTTGCGTAGGCGTCTGTCTCCCAAGATACAACGACGAGAAGAGCTGACGCAGACACCACGCCACACTCTCGAACTGGACAGCGGCTGAAATCCATTACCAGACGACTGAATAATGGAACAAGCACATAACAGAGAGTTTGGGGAAGAGATCAGTTTCTTGTGTATTGATTCGGTGAAAAGGGGCCTCTATTTTATAGGGGTGGGGTGAGAACTGTAACGACAGACAACTCCTTTAATACACTGGCTATAACGGCAGACAAAACAGTTTCTGCATTTATTCCATCCATTACAGAACGGGAAAAATAAAACTGTAGCATAAAAATGGCTCTGCACAAGGTGATTCACGTCAGTCTGACATTCGTGTCTGCAGGCACTGACGCATGCACCACGCCACGCTCTCGAACTAGATAGCGGCTGAAATCTATCACCAGACGACCGAAGAATGGAACAAGCACATAACAGAGAGTATGGGGGAGAGAAGAGTTTCTTGTGTGTTGATTCAGTAAAGAAGGACCTCTATTTATAGGGGCAGGGTGAGAAATGTAACGACAGACAACGCATTGAGTGCATCCACTGTAACGGCAGACAACTCTTTTAATACTTTTTCAATCCTTTTCCTTCTTCTTGTTGCTGGATATCTCGTTCGTATCCATCTTCTCTTTGTTTCCAGAGCCTCTAGTGAGTTACAGACAGAGTTAGAAGAGATTAAATCTTTGATGATTCCATCATACATGATTGAGTTACAAAAACCTCTGGATTGGTATCCTACATTCGAACTGAATTCTTTCTGGTTAAATAATTTCTTTCTAGTTGCTCTGGAACAATTAGGAGATTCTCTGGAAGAAATATGGGGTTCTGCTTCTGGTGGCAACATGCTATTGGATGGGGGTCCCATTAATAGGGTCAAATCAATACAATCTCAGAAGAAATATTTGAATATCAATCTCATCGATCTCATAAGTATCATACCAGATCCCATCAATTGAATCACTTTTGAAAGAAATACGAGACATCTAAGTTGTACAAGTAAAGAGATCTTCTATTCATTGATAAGAAAAAGAAAAAATGTGAACGGTGGTTGGATTGATGATAAAATAAAATTTGGGTTGCGAATAGTGATTCGATTGATGATGAAGAAAAAGAATTTTGGGTTCAGTTCTCCACCTTAATGAAGAGCATCCACAGTCGTTTGCTTGTTTGCCATTTTTGCCTTTTTTTTTACTGTAGCGTACACAGTCATGGGCTATTTTGATATTTTTTGGCAATTGGGCTACAGTAGAAAGGGAAAAGTAGCATTCGAAATAGCAAAATGCATATTATAGCTGACGAAACATCATGTTTCGTCTGGATTATTTAATTATATTTTTAATTGATCGAACGAAACATCATGTTTCGTCCGAAGTAAAAAAAAATTAAAAACCAAATAAAATAACTGGTTAAATGAATTTAAGGGTGGGAATGAACACGAAACATCATTCCAATTTATTTTTTTTAAAATAATTTTTAAAATTAATTTTGTAAAATTTTAAATTGTTTTTGCAATTTTTTAAATTGATTTTGCAAATCTTTAATTTGTTTTTGCAAATATTTTTTACAAACTATTTTTAAAATTGTTTTGCAATTTTTTTTGCAAAAAAAACGGGCGGTTATTTTGAAATGTTTTTCTTCTCTTTGGGACGAAACATCATGTTTCATCCCGTATATTTTTTAAAATATTTTCTAAGTTTTGGCCTGTATAAATTATTTTTTAATGACAGACGAAACAGCATGTTTCGTCTGTCTTTTTTTTAACGAACTTATGCATTTTTTTACCATTCGACGACTGCAGCGTTTCGTCGAAATGGATTGTCAAAATATCCATTTTGTCATTTTTTACATTGAACGACTGTGGATGCTCTTAATGATAAAAAAAAGATTGATCAAATTCTATTGAGTCTGACTCATAGTGATCTTTTAGCAAAGATTGACTCTGGTTATCAAATGATTGAACATCCAGGATCAATTTACTTACGATACTTAGTTGACATTCAGAAAAAGTATCTAATGAATTATGAGTTCATTAGATCATGTTTAGCAAAAAGACGGATATTTCTTGCTCATTATCAGACAATCACTTATTCACAAACCTCGTGTGGGGCTAATAGTTTGGATTTTCCATTTCATGGAAAACCATTTTCGCTCCGCTTAGCCCCTTCTAGGGATATTTAGTGATAGGTTCTATAGGAACTGGACGATCCTGTTTGGTCAAATACCTAGTGACAAACTCCTATGTTCCTTTCATTACGATATTTCCGAACAGGTTTCTGGATGACAAGTCTCATGGTTATCTTATTGATGATATCGAGGATCTTGATGATAGTGACGATATTGATATTGATGATAGTGACAATATTAATGATAGTGATGATATTGATACGGAGCTGCTAACTATGACGAATGTGCTAAGTATGTATATGACGTCGAAAATAGACTAATTTGATATCATCCTTTAATTCGAATTAGCAAAAGCAATGTCTCCCTGCATAATATGGATTCCAAATATTTATGATCTGTATGTGAATCTGTCGAATTAGTTATCCCTCGGTCTATTAGAGAACTATCTCTTCAGGGATTGTGAAAGATGTTCCATTAGAAATATTCTTGTTATTGCTTCAAATCATATTACCCAAAAAGTTGATCCCGCTCTAATAGCTCCGAAGAAATTAAATACATGCATTAAGATACGAATACTTCTTATTCCACAACAACGAAAACACTTTTTCATTCTTTCATATGCTAGGGGATTTCACTTGGAAAAGAATATGTCCCATACTAATGGATTCAGGTCCATAACCATGGTTCCAATGAACGAGAACGAGATCTTGTAGCACTTATCAATAGGGCCCTATTGATTAGTATTACACAAAGGAAATCAATTAAAGAAACTAATACAATTAGATCAGCTCTTCATAGAAAAACTTGGGATTTACAATGCCAATTTTCGATATGATCGGTTCAAGATCATGGGATATTTTTCTATCAGGTAGGAAGGGTTGTTGCACAAAATGTACTTCTTGTGTGTTGATTCGGTGAAAAGGGGCATTTATTTATAGGGGCAGGGTGAAAACTGTAACGGCAAACAACGCATTGAGTGCATCCACTGTAACGACAGACAACTTCTTTAATACACCAGCCAAACGGCAGACAAAACAGTTTATGCATGTATTTCAGCTGTTACAAAACATAAAAAATAGCAAAAAATTGGCTCTGCACAAAGTGGGTTCAGGTCGGTCCGACATTCGTGTCTGCATGATGTGCGGGCGCACACAAGTCTGAGATATGCACTCTCTTCCCTCCATGCGCGCGCACGAGAGAGCTTATTGGCTTGCTATCTAACAATGTCAAGAAAGAGGTTATTATATATCATCTTCTAGTTCCTTTTTTCCCCGATGTGGGACTAAAATCCCTCAACTCATTTTCAGAGATGAAACTGCCTCATGTTGGAAGATAATTTCTCAATTACCCGATAATCGTTTTAAGTAAGTAAATATATGATTTTGATCTACTCACGAAAAAAACACAAATCCATCAAGATCTCTTACTAACTTATAGGGAATCTTACTTAAAAATTTCTTAATAACAGGTTCATAAATGATATATAAAATACTCATTTTCTAACGTGTAACATACTCCTATTTGATTTATTTTACCAATTTACACATTGCATGTCTCAAATCATCATATATAGTCCACCGTCCGACCCATCATCTTTGAATAATGCAGAAAGAAATCAAGCTCTTCTAAATTCTACAGTTCTAGTACTCAATAAGAGCATCCACTATCGTTTTGTCTAAGTTTTCCATATTTAGCTTTTAGGATTTAGCATTTAGAATGGATGACTGCTATCGTTATTTCTAAAATTCCACAATCAAATGAATAGGACGGACCATGGTCATCCGTATAACGTTTTAATTTGATTTTATTTTATTTGATTTTACTTATTTTTAAAGAAATTTGTGTCGATGAGAGACGGAACACCATCATCCGTCTCTCATCTGTTTTTATTTTTATTTAACCACAGACGACACTACTTCATCCGTCCCTTCGCCAAACGGATGAACACTGTCTATCTTCTATATTTAGCAATTGGCTAAAGCGGCTGCTAAGTTTAGCGAGAAAATGTTCACTCCTATTCTAATTTATGGGTTTTTAACGAACTACTGTTAACGTTTTTCTAAGGCTCAATATAAAAAAAAATACACAAAGTTTTGGGCCAGTTTAAAAAAAGTACACAAAAGTTTTTATTTTTATTTTTAAAGGACACAATGTTTAAATAAACTCCACTGAGTTAGTTAGGGTTAGGGTTAGGGTTAGGTCGGGGGGGTTTATTTAAATATCTGATTAGTTAAGTGATATTTTTTTAAACACAAATAAAAGATGAATCTGATATTTTTAAACACAAATAAAAGATGAAAGTGTTTTTTTTTAAATCAAACCCTAACTCTAACCCTAACTAACCGAGTAAAGTTTATTTAAACATTGTGTTTTTTTTTTATAAAAAATTTATGTGTATTTTTTTTAAACTGACTCAAAACTTTATATATTTTTTTAATATTTAGCCTTTTTCTAAATCGATTTTTATTTTTTGGGTTTTAAAAAACGATAATGGATACTCTAAAAGACTATATAAAAAGACAGGTTGTTGTCCTTCAAAATAAAAACAATAAAAATAATCAATCAATCAATCAGCATCATAATATATATATATATATAAATCAATCAATCAACAGATATTTCCATTTGGTTCTTAAACTCAACTCTCGATGTTCAAACAATGCAAAAGTTCCTCTCTGCTCTGTATTGTACACTCATCCACCAAACACCAAATTGTCTCATTCATCCCTTTCCCCATCTCATTAACCTCTAACCACAAGCATCCACTTCAAGCAGTAACAATTCCTTCGTTCAAGCGAGCAAATAAGAGAGAATGAGTTCAATATTTGACACATTCACTTATTCGGGTTAGATTGAGTTGACACAAAAAATTAATTTGGCGAGGTCAGCCGATCAGCAGAATTAGATTTTGTTGTATTATTATTAGTTAGTTTGGGAGTATGAGTTCTATGACCCAGCTTGTTAGGTTTTATGAACTTTATAATTATTATTTTTTATTGTATATTTTGTTAAAATTTTTTTAATATACGTGAAAGACCTTCAACCCACCGTTAACAATAAATAAATAAAAACAATTTCTTCATTCACTTTATATACTAGTAATATGCACGGGCGATGCACGTTCTAATTAACTTTTTTTTAATATAATAAATAATAAGACGTAATCTGACCTCGAACCTGAGACCTATTACATACTCTTTACAAATTATCCTTAGTGGTACAAATTTTATTTTATATGAGTGACACTTTTATAAATAATTATGTCGTAAATAAATTTGAACTTTAAGAGTATTATGGTAACTAACAACAGTTAAGTAAATAAATGGTTAATATAACTCTCACTTAAAAATGAATGGTTAAGATTAGATGAATGAATATCTACAAATGACAACCCCAACTCTCTCATTATAATATTAGAGATTAGAGATATATAGATATATGCAGTAACCAATTTATAATTGTCCTATAATCACACTGAAAATGGCTACGCACGCACCATTTTACTGAGATATCGATCAAAGCCTTGGACGAGACAAAGTATAGTGTTAAGGGCCTTGTCGATGCTGGAATCTCTAGTGAAAGGTTTTTCCTCAAGAAGGGATTGGATGACGGTCAGCATTAGACTATTTAAGTTTGTGATGATGCTCATATATTTTAGTAAATAAGAAGGTAGAGTATATATATATATATATGATATCTGCGTCATGTTCGTCTTCTGTGATTTGAATTGTACTTATGGTTGTATCCTTGAGATCTTAATTATACCATGTATAAACTCCATGTCGATCGCCTGGATGCTGTGTTATCTATCTATACTATTATTAAGCAAAGCTCTGTTTTAGCGGCTTTTTACTATCATGTCCTTATATACATAACCCATCTAAAAAATAATATAGGGTTAAATCTGTCAAATTTTACCTCTCAACCATACACAAAGGAAGATCACAACTGTAATTCTCACCCAAATCAAGCTCTCTCTGTCAAAAAAAACAAACCCCCCCCATCGTCGATTCCTCTCCCTCTCTCTCAAAATCCCCAACGCCTCTCTCTCTCCTCATCCCCCCGTCGATTCCTCTTACTCCCGATCTGTCCTCAAACCCTCCTCACCAGAATCAGGAATCTCTCTCAAATCTCAACTGATCGCCATGGGAAAGTCGCACCCTAACGTCAGCGAAGAGTACTTGAAAGCTGTCGACAAATGCAAGAAGAAGCTCCGTGGATTCATCGCCGAAAAGAAGTGCGCTCCGCTCATGCTCCGATTGGCGTACGATCTCGATTTTTACTCCTTTTTTTAGTTGCTGCGATTTTTTATTTTGCTCCTTTTTTTTAAAAATTGCTGCGATTTTTGATGATATTTTTGAAGCGAATGTGGATGATTTTCTTGATTTAGGTGGCATTCGGCTGGAACGTTCGATATGACGTCCAGGGCGGGAGGTCCGTTCGGGACGATGAGGCACAAGGCCGAGCTGGCTCATGGAGCGAACAACGGGCTTGATATAGCTGTTAGGCTTTTGGAGCCGATCAAGGAGTAGTTTCCGATCTTATCTTATGGCGATTTCTAACAGGTGATGGATCGAGTTTCAGATTTGTGTGTATCTCCTAAAATGTTTGTTACGAAATAGGATCTGCTTATTTTTCTGAATAATTGGATTTTAATAACAGAGTGGTTGATTGATTGATTGATTGATTGTTTCAGCTTGCTGGAGTTGTGGCCGTGGAGTTAACTGGAGGAGCGGAAGATCCGTTCCACCCTGTCATAGATTCTCAACAGCCAACAAGGTAAGACTTTTGGGCTTTTTCGTTTTAATTTGAGGCTTGGGGTTTTAATCGATTCAGGTTAGTCATTATAAAGGGTTTTGTGTATACATATGCTTCTGCTTAGGGGTTTTAAGAATCAACTCTCACTATTTGTTTCTCATAGAAAATCCCCACTGATGAAGTTGTCTAAAAAATGCCCGTCTGAGGATACCTGCTTGAATATTTTTTCATAGTATTGGATTAAGTTGGACTATAAAGTTGTTGATTCTAATTCTGGATTGAAAGATTTTTTTGATGATTTGATTTTACAATGGAATATCTTGAACAATACTTGGGTAAAACTTGCCCAAATGTGAATTAATGACACAAGTTAGTTTTCTATGACAGAAAATAATGTCAAATAGATATCATAACCATAACAAAAAAGCCACAAGTAAACCAATTGTTTCGAAAATTGGCATGTCTCACTATCAATTTTTGCAGTTTTGGATCAGGATATCATGGCTCTAACTCTGTTCTAAGATAAGAGGACATCTTCTTAATATTCTTAAACATTTTTAAAAATAACATAAATTTTTGAATTGATTTTTCTTCCAATAGATGAGAAGTGCAAAGGTGATCCTTGATAATCTTATACAACATGTGAATGAGGAGGTAACATTTTCAATTTTCAAAGAGTATGAACTTTGTTAAACTTACTACCTGAGAAGTGAGCAATAAAACTGAAGGTAGTTTAATTGGCCAGATGTTGACATGTTAATCTTGAAGAACTATTATGATAAGTATGGCTGGTTTCAAATGATCCAACAACTAACAAACATGTTTTAGTCATATTTAATCACGCATCTATAAAATGTTAAAAAAGAAATATATGTGATAAAATAATGTTCTACAATAGCAAATGTAGAATTGGGTAAAATTTGTAGTTCATTCATCTGGGAGTGAAGGAATCAACAATATATCTTACAAATGTCAGCTTACCAACAATTGAGCATCCAACTGGGAGTGAAGGAATCAACATAGTTAGAAGTTAGTTCAATCAGCTAAAGCCTCTTTTTTGTCAGTTGATTAAAAGTGAGTCAGATGATAGTACATTATTGGATTTGGTCTACATAGAATAGAATCGAATAGAATAGAATGATGTATACCATACCTTATTAATGAGCTTCTTCATTCCAAAACCTCAAATAAACACACGATCTTCACACCACGAAATTAATTCTTCCTATTAATTTTCTGATTTTTGAACAATGTTAGTAGGAATAATTTTTCATAGTATTGGATGAAGTTGGACTATAAAGTTGTTGATTCTGATTCTGATTCTGATTCTGGATTGAAAGATTTTTGTGATGATTTGATTTTACAATGAAATATTTGAACAATACTTGCGTAAAACTTGCCCAAATGTGAATTAATCACATGGTTGAATGTGTATATATTACTCCAAAAAAAGAAGACTTTGGAAGTGGACTCCACCAAAATCTACTTTACATGTTCCAGGACGGAAGAATTAACTACAATGAGTTTGCAGCCATGATGAGAAAAAACAACAAACAGATTGTTCCAATCCGAAGGCTTGAATAACAGTTAAATCAGAGATGCAAAGATATGTAAACAGCATTCTTTTTTTGTGAAAAGCTTCATTGTTAATTACTCTTATCTCTTTTAGTCTAATATAGATTAAACAATGCATTTTAAATTTTAAATTTTCACCTATATATATTGTTGAAGTTTGATTCTATAATCGTTCACACTTATTCTATTATTGAAGCCTGCTATTTTGCAAGTTAAATGTTTTACTATTTCTTTTCTTAAACGATATACATATTCATTTAATTTAATGACTAAATTTTTTTATAGACGTGCATCGCACGTGCATTATACTAGTGTGAATTTATTGAAATATATGAAATCAAGGACATTCTGAATAGATGAGAAAAAGAGCAGAAAATGAAGTCAAAATTAATTGAGAAGAAGCACAATTTACAAACAATAAACAAAATAATTTCCTGTGAAAAAGATAGTAGCTACTTCTTTCCTTGTGTGTAAAGAAAATGATTTCATCACCTATAAGAAGCAAGTATTGGTACAAAGTTGGATTGAAATTTGGAAGCAAAAATAACTAATAGACTATATATCTTGAATATCTATGTTTAAACTTTAGTCCAGGCATGACTTCCTGTGCAAAAAACATGAGCTCCCCAATTTCCGGAGCACTCCCTTCCTCTACCTCACTCCATAACCAAATCCTTCCACCTCCGCCTACTTCCTCCTTCACCACCTCCACCCCTCCTCCGTCACCCTGATCTCCCACTCCCCCATCCCTCCTCTTACCTTCTAGTTCTCCCTTCTTCTTCTCCATCTCCCTGTCCTTTTCTCCATCCCTCTTCCCTCCTTCACCAAACACCATATTCGAATATTCCCTTCCCTCCTCTTTCTCACCTCTACGATGTGGGGGGATGAGCGTGAGGGGGCTCTGCGTGACCACAGCTCGGATGAGGATCGTCGCCATCCTCGTGGTTGGCATGACCGCTGCCATGTCCATCGCGATTCTCGGAGGGTTAGGTCGCCAAGGCGGAGTCCGTGCGGCATCATGAGCGTCGTGATGGAGGCAAGCGTTGTACGAGATCCAGATCCCCGGTACAAAAGCGTATCATACAGGGGAAACAATCGCTACTCAGTGGGGGAGGTCACCAGCACCATCACGATGAGGCCAAAACCCTAGACAGAGGCTCCCATTGCGCCGTTAAGAGTCCTTCGCAGCGCGTTAGTCCTAATGTAGCGGCGAGATCCTTAGCTGTAGCAGCTTCCCCTCGTTCTCCGACTGAGGTTCAGGTCCCCCATCGCTCCTCGATTATCACTAAAGTCGGCAACCATTCGAAATCCCATATTTCTCCAACGACGTACACAAAACAAGAACTCTTGTCGGCACTTCGGGAAGTGCGGAAGAGGGATGAGGAGGTGCATTTGATCGAGGGGGACGGAGAGGAAGGTTGGGAGCTTTACTGCTCTAAGTCGGCGCGCAAGCTGGAAGCGACGATGGCACGAGCGAGGGAGGTGCCATGTATCTTCTACGGCGACCCCCACCGGAAGGAGGCGTGCCCCTTCGGCATCTTCGTCTGCTTCGAATGCAAGATCCCCGGCCACAAGGTTAACTCCTGTGTGGTTAGAGGGGACAAGCGGAGGGGAAGACAGGGGCCAGAAGCGAGGAGTGCGGCAAGGGGGGGAGAGACAGCCTGTGCCGTGGTGTCGCTCACTGGTGTGATGCGGGAGAACAGATTCAAATTACAAGCTTCTTTGGGGGTGATCAGGGCTGTTAGAGGTTGGCCGACGGTCGAGGATATCATCACTGGTCTTCGACAGTTGTCGGGGTCTTTCAACCGCCGCAAATGGGAGGTCCATCGGGTGAAGGACTATTGGATCGCCGAATTCCCCTCTGTCGAAGGTATCGCGGCACTCGCGAGACTCGCCGAGTTGAAGATAAACGGCGGTCGATACGGGATTACAATCAGTTCGTGGACGGGCGATGAAGGATCGCTACGTCACGAAGGCCACAAAGGTTCGTGGGTTTCTTTGGTGGTGTAGCTAGAGTTCGCATCAAGCGGCATGGATCCACCGAGCTTCCGAGAGCCATTAAAGTCATGGTGGAGAACAAGTCCTTCATTGTCGACCTTTTCATAGAGTCTGAGCGCTCGGGGGAGGGGCTTGCGGAGGTAGGGACATCGAAGAGGGTTTCCAAAAAACTATTCGGCGAGGCGAGCGGGGAAGGTATGGCACGGTCTTGGGCTCAAATTGCTGCAGGGGAGTTTTGGCGGAAGGAGGAAGAAGACGGCCCACTTCGATCTGAACCGGTCTTGACTCAAGGAGCGGTTTGAGTGAGTCAATCTCACCCTTCCATCAACTAAATACGCAATCTAGGAGATGATCTGACGGCGGAGGAATTTTCCTTCGGTAAAAACTCAACCATCCTACGCCCAGTACGGGTTTTGAAAGCTGTTTCTAATGGGGCCCACCTAACAGCTACAGAAGGTGGGGCCTAGGATGCCACTTCGGATGAGGCATCGGCAGCTTTCTTACGGGAGCTGCAAGGTACTGTTCACATCGTGGGGCCCACCATAGCCAACTGTCTCCCCTCAACTTCACTTCCCTCAACTTCTGCTGCACAACTTACGCTGTCTTCAATCACCCTCCCTTCCTTTAGCGTGGGGCCCAAGGATCTTTCTCTTGTCTCTTCCGCTGTACATCTCCAGACCGGAGCTAAGGATGATGTGAGTGAAGACTTGGTCGTTGGGCTCGAGGTGGGCCAACAGAAAGTGCCAGTACCGGGTTCGTTTTTAAAAGGCTGCGAATTGGGCCTTGGGAAAAGCCTGGGACTTCAAGGGCCCTTTCAAGGCCGGGGTATGGAGGGGGTTTTCCATGGGGCAAATTCGTCTACTCAATCGGGTGATGGTCAGTGCATCGGGGCAATGCAGGAGCAGCAGCACACGGAGGCTACTAACGAGGAGAGGGACCCACAAATTGAAGAGTTGCTAAATCAGGAGGTGGAAAAAAGAGTAGAGCGCGAAATTCACAAGAGGATGAAGGCTATGCTGGGGAATTGGGCTGCGATCAGTAAACAAAAAGCAGATGCATCATCTGATTCGGACTCTGACTCTAACAAATCCGTAGAGCCTGAATCGGGAGAAGAGTGAGACTCTATTCCCTTCAATGAGGGAATAGAGTTGGCAGGGACTGGGAAGCAGAAACAACTTCTAAAGGCGAAGGAGGGATCAAGACGTAGCGTCAGACAGCGGAACAAAGGGGAAAAGCCGATGACTGTCAAAGAAATCTACCAAAGGGTCGGAAAGCGTAAAGCCTATGAAAGCATCACACGTATAAAATCGAATATTTCAATATTTGGTTCTATTCCAGACTATTTGTTACTTCAGCTTGCCAATGTATATGGTATAAACTTGCACCACAACACGCGCACCAGTATTATTGACGACATTCGGCGATGGGAACTGGTTAATGTTGCCAATATTATTTCGGGTCCACGGGGGGGTGGACGCCGATTGCGTGTCCCGTAACCTGGTAGAACTGGATTTCATTACACCGTCAAAAGGGGGGGGGTCGTCTCTTTTAATGTGTAAAATCCTTTTCTGGAACGTTCGCGGGCTTGGCAGGGCGGCCAAGCGCACTATGGTAGGAGAGGTTATTAGAAATAATCATATAGATGTTGTTTGCTTGGAAGAGACTAAATTATCTCAACCAACGAGCATGGTTCTCAGGGGTCTCAAGATAGACCATATTCAGTGATGGAAGGTTAGGGACGCCATAGGGGCGTCAGGGGGGATCATGGTGGGGGTAAATTGCGATAAATTCGATTTACTGGATTCCTGGGTTGGGGTATTTACGGTTTCAATTGTGGTCCATCGAAGACTAGATGGGTGGCAACAAACAATCACGGCAGTGTATGGTCCTAACGATCGTTCTCTCAGACCACATCTTTGGGAAGAGCTACAGCACATCAGGGGAAGGTGGACTCTTCCGTGGATCGTGGGAGGGGATTTCAACATCGTCAGATACTCTTTTAAGAGGAGTGGAGGGACTGGCAATGGTCATGACAGGAGGAAATTCAACCTGGTCATATCATCTTTGAGGTTGATGGATCTTCCTATCGACAATTGACATTTTACATGGTCCAACCGACGTCGAGAGCCGATTCTTGCTAAGCTAGACCGGATCCTAGTCTCTACAGACTGGGACTCCAAGTTCCTTTTGGCGATGGCGAGGTCATGTATTCGAAATACTTCGGATCATGTACCTATCATGCTTGACTCGGGAGAGGAGGGAAGAAGAAGACCAAGCCTATTTCGATTCGAGAAGATGTGGCTTCCCAAACTGGAATGTCAAGAAATTGTCAAGTCATCTTGGGAAGTGGGCCATGGCCAGGAGGAGCCAGCGGCCAGACTACACCACAAACTGGTGATTCTCAGAAGGAGACTTAGAAGGTGGAATAAAGTTACGTTCAGGAATATTTTGATCAAGAAACATGATACTATTAGTGAGATTGAGGATCTAGAAAGAAAAGAGGAAGTTGGCATCCTGGATGATACCCAGTTTCACAAGCTCATGACATGCAGAGCAGAAATCCAGCAAACTTACATCGACGAGGAAATTATGTGGTGGCAAAGATCAAGGATCAGGTGGCTGAAAGAAGGAGACGCTAACACTAAATACTTCCACAAGTTCGCAAGCATGCGACGAAGATACAACTACATCCACTCTTTGGATATTGAAGGTATTTCTGTGGAAGATGAGAGTCAAATACGACACGATGTAGATGCCCAGTTCAAAGACCTCCTTGGCCAATCCAGGGATGGGCTAAGCGAATCCAATGGTAATTTATGGGAGGCTCTACCAAGTGAGATTCTACTCAGAGTTGAGGCACTACAAGAACCTTTCACTATGGATGAGGTCAAGGCAGCAGTGTGGGGGATGGGCCAAGACAGCGCTCCAGGGCCAGATGGATTTCCTATTTTCTTCTATAAAAAGTTCTGGGATAATGTAAAGACCGACGGTATGGCTATCATGAATGCATTTTACGACAGTACTCTAAACCTGTAGAGACTCAACTATGCTAATGTCTGCCTTATCCCCAAAAAGCAGGCAGCAAGGAATGTTAATGACTTCAGACCTATCAGCCTGATTAACTGCTCAGTCAAAATCATCACTAAGGTCCTTGCTAATAGGCTGGGGAAGATTATCAGGGACCTCATAGAGGACTATCAGACTGGGTTTATTGCAGGGAGAGACATCCTCGAAGGAGTGGCGCTTGTCCAGGAAGTCATACAGGATACGAAGAGGTGCAAGAAGGCGGGCTTCATGCTTAAACTGGACTTCGGGAAGGCATACGATAAAGTTGAATGGAAATGCTTATTAGAGATCATGCAGAGAAGAGGGTTCGGTAACAGATGGATAGGATGGATCCAGACG
Source organism: Hemerocallis citrina (assembly GCA_017893485.1). Lineage (NCBI taxonomy): Eukaryota > Viridiplantae > Streptophyta > Magnoliopsida > Asparagales > Asphodelaceae > Hemerocallis > Hemerocallis citrina. The sequence goes on from CM030367.1 coordinate 222,288,028, forward strand.
TGGCTTACTACCTCCAAGTTCAATGTGCTGGTCAATGGGGAACCAGGAAAGGAAATCAGATGTAGGAGGGGATTGCGTCAAGGGGATCCGTTGTCCCCACTATTGTTCACTCTTGTGGGGGACGGATTGCATAGGATGCTGCGCGCCTACAGAGCCAACGGTTTGACCAATGGTCTAGGCATGAGGAGGGGTATCTCGGCTATCATGAATGTATAATATGCGGACGATACAGTTATTTTTGGTGAATGCGATCTTACGCAAGCTGCTCTCCTGAAATGGGGATTGTACTTATTTGAAGAATGGTCTGGATTAAAAGTGAATTATAACAAAAGCTCCATTACACTCTTAGGTGTACCTGGGGAAGTGGGGAACTCTATTGCACATATTCTAAACTGCTCGATCCAGAAACTACCGGTTAAATACCTGGGGTTGCCGATCGGTACTGGGAACATCAGGAGGGGGGATTGGAATGGCATCATTGACAAGATTGCTAGCAGGCTAGAGGGGTGGAAAGGTAAAATGTTGTCATTCGGAGGAAGACTGATTTTGCTTAATGTCGTGGTCGGTTCTATTTCTTTATACTTTATGTCCTTCTACCATATTCCGGTTTGGGTGGTCAAAAAAATTGACCGACTGAGGCGTCGATTCTTATGGCATGGGGCGGGGGAAGGGAAATGTTATGCTTTAATCAAATGGGGCATAGTCTGCAGACGAAAAGAGTTTGGAGGTTTAGGGATCATCAATATTCGTCATATGAACCAAGCTTTGCTATGCAAATGGTGGTGGAAACTCAAAAGTAATTCGAAGGCTAAATGGGGGTCCTTAATAAAGGCTTCTTACTTGAAAAAGGGCTGCATTCACCGGAAACAAAAAAACAAGGATTCCTCTTCCGGGTTTTGGAGAGGGGTGTCTACCACTAGAGATATCTTCATCTCCGGGGTTTCTTTTTCCATTGGTAACAGAGAGTCGACGTGCTTCTAGAAGGACAAATGGTGTGGTCCCATTAACCTAAAAAGGCGTTTCCCGCAGGCCTACAGGTTTGCTACTGACAAATACGATCGGGTAGCTGCTAACTGGAGACATGAGGCATGGAGACCACGACTCTCATGACGAATTACAAACGAGGCTAGAACACAAAAACAGGAGATCATTGCCTTCTTGCAAGATTGGAAGCCTACAGGTACCGATCATGAGGATAAACTAAAATGGGAGGCGCAATTAGGGGGTGTCTTCTCGGTAAAGTTGACGTATAATCGGCTAAACGATTGGGGGGGGGGGTCGAGTTTTCGATCCAGTGTGGCAAGCTCATGCCCCACTGAAAGTGAAGACCTTTAACTGGCTTGCATGCAGAAATGCCATCCTAACTAGGGATAATTTGGCTAGGTGAAGTTGGCTAGGTCCGGTTAACTGTGTGATGTGCAATCAGGACAATGAAACGGTGGACCATCTACTAGTCAGGTGCAATTTTGCGAGGCCCATTTGGGGTCACCTCCTTTCTAGATTCGGTATCTACGGGGAAGGTCCGGGATCAGTTCTCGATGCTTGGGGGAGGGGGGGGGGGGAGGGTAGGTGGAAAGAGGATCACATCCAGAGCAGCCAATCCGGTAGTTGGGTCACGGGGGTGGCGGCTATATGTTGGGGCATATGGTTAGAAAGGAACAATAGAATCTTTAGAAGCACCCACATACACATCATGCATCAATAATTGCTTACCAAGATCATTGCTAATATTATGTTATGGTCTTCTACAGCAGGTGACGAACAGTCAAAGAGGATCAGGGACATTTACAGGGATTCTGCCTCCGACTAGGTTGGATCACAGGATGGTGGCGGCACGGCAGAGGCGAGTTGATTCATTAGTGTGAGGAGAGTGTGCCACTCATTGGGGAGTCTTTTGGGGATGTGTGGAGCCTTCATGTCATCTTGGGAGTTTTTCTTTTATGTATTTTGGGCCTTTCTATTTACCTGTATGTATTTTGGTGGGATTCATAGGATCCGGAGAGTCTTATGTAGGTGCATCTCCTTTTGTGGGACAATGAATATCATGGCCCGAATGTGGGTCTCATGAATATCATTGTCGAGTACTGGTTTGTTGTTTACTTTTTTTGTTTTATTAAAATCTTTTTAATGAAACTAGGGAGGGTCGAGACCAGCCTTTTCTGATAAAAAAAAAAAATTTAGTCTAGGCGAATAACTTGAATAGTAATCTAATCTTTGCTTTCAGACTAGGATCTACATATCAATACTTAGCTTGATGCACACAGAAAAACTTTCAATTGAACACTCAAAGCTACAACAAGGAATAAATTGAAGTTGAACAAGTCTGACTAACACAAATGATTTAATGTCGCTCGTGAAAGTATATATAAGAAACTTATTTTTGAGAAAACTGTGGATTAAATTAGTAAGCTTTTATGCTGGATCATCTTATTTTTCCTATCTGGATACAGATACGACGCTGATAACCGAATTATTTCAGTCGCCCTAGCTGATATGTTGGATCATCTTTTATTTTTATTTTTTTTATTAGAATAAAGATGACGTTACCATGTTTCATTAATGATGAATTAATCAAACCAGGATTACAAAATAATTAGCTAAAGAAAAGCAAAAATAGGCCAACTAGCATCTCATCAGTATAATACGTCACCAACCAGTACAAAAGCAAAATACATGCACTAAAGATACATCAAACTGATACTCTGCAGAACAGCTTTCTCTACAACCGGAGACTCTTGCCGTTGGCCGATTGATCTGCCCATGCATAAATAAAAGTATAAATTTGATATATAAAAACAGAAAATCCACTGTAACAAAGATTGTTGGATCATCTTATTCTACTCATGATGCCCTAGATCATCTTAATTATTTACGTCAGTGTTTATTGGACACTTAAATGGCTTAAGGTACTTGCAGAAAACAAAATGCGGATCAGACTATTTACAATTAATAATAGTCCACTTTGATATATTTTATTGGCAAAATATTAGAAATAATAAAAAATTTACTCAATCATTTTTTACTAATTTTTATTTGATACCTAATGAATTCTCGTCATAATAAGGAAGCAAATTATTGTTTGGATCCACTCCAATAACATTTATTATCATACCATACCTATGACAGAATTCGAAATCTATCTAGTCGGCAAGGTCTAATTGTAAAATGGAAAAAGAAAAAAGAATCCTATACCACATCTGCTATATTTGGTCCCTACATTCCTCCATATGAACCATCGGATCTCCTCCAAATTCGTACCATATCCCATATAGTATCACCTACCCCGTTCCAACACCCAACTTCTCCCCTCTAACAAGCCAGCTATCACTCCATCCAACGGTCAGGATTCACTCTCAGCACCATAGTGGCACTCCTGAAATTACTCCGCCGATCGAGGGGTAAACCGGTCTTGTCGTCATGCTGTCTTCCTCTTTAAATAGAATCTCACCAGTCATTTCCCAAGATTCTTTTCTTTTCAACTTCGCGAGTCTTCGAAATCGAGCTCGATCTCGATCTCTCTTCGTCGTTAAGAATCCAAGATCCTTGAAAATTCCGATGGGGTTCATTTCGTTCTTCGGCCGTGTCCTCTTCGCCTCCGTCTTCATCCTCTCTGCTTACCAAGAGTATGACCTTCTCTCTCCTCAGATCTGGGCACTTGCGGTTTTGGATCTGTGATTTTTCTACTCATTTTCGTGCCTTTTCTTAGTATATAGGGTTTATGAGGTTGGAATCGAGCCTTGACTGTTCAGATCTGGTCTTTTTAGTTCAGTTTCTTGATTGGACTAAAAATTTATATGTGGTGTTTAGTTTGGAAGACATGGATAGTCTTTTTGGTAAATATTTATGATGCTTTGATTAAGTTAGTTTGATTTAATAAATATTTGTGTTCTAGTGTTTATGTAGTGGTTAATTGCTAATTTGGTATTATAAGTAAGAAAAAGTGGTGAGAGATGTAGGGTAAAGAAAAGGAAAGGAATATGGAGGTTTAAAGTTAGTTGTTTTGTAGTGGATTAGAGCAAAGGTGAATTTTTGACTTGGGAAATATAGTTGATTTTGACTGGGTTTTGTTATCAATATATTAGGTATTAGGTTGCGAAGTAGTAGAGTGTGGATTTTTGTGAAAGTGTTTGTCATTGTTGTTCGTTTAGTTTTGCCACTATAGAATTAGCTTTTTTAGGGTGATCTACTCTTTTAGTTATAAGATTTCTGTTTATAATTGGAATTAGATTCTAGTTTTGAGTTTCTTTATGAGTATATACTCTTACTTGTTGTGCAGTAGTTTGGAGTAAAGGTGAGTTTTTGACTGGGGTGATATATTGGCTTTTGACTGGGTTGCATTGTCCATAAATTATTGGTTCATTGTTAGCTATTAAGTTGGAAAGATATGGATTTATGTTAAGAGTGTGTGTCCTTGTTGTTCCCCTGCTTTTGTAATTAATGTTGTAACTCTTATCAGAAGCCACACTTTTAATTACCACTTAAACTTTGGCCTTTTAGAGCGATTTAGTTACTCGCAAAGAGTTACAGTATGGTTTCTATTTATAGTTGGTTTTAGATTCTAGTTTTTTAGTTTCTTTATAAGCACACACTCTCTTTGTTATGATTTTTTTATTAATTATTTATTGTTTAAGATTTACTTTTTTTTTTTATATTTTGAAAATAATCTTGCTGCCTTTTTCCGCAGAAGCCCCAAAAGCCTAAGACTTACCTTCCTGCTTTGTTCCACTTTTCTTGTTCCACAATATTGCTTTAAATACATTCTTATTATGTATCAGTGAAGAGTTTGTAAATTATGGGTTTCCATTTATGTGCTGGTTTGTTGTATTAGCAACATATAAGACATTATAGTATCCTTAGGGTCAAAACATTGAATAAATTATAAAATTTCTGATTGCAACAACTGTTTGCTTGCCATCCTCTCATGCCAAAATACCAAATAGTCAGGAAAACACTTCCAACATTAAATTTGAAAAGCTCTCAGGAGATGCTAAAAGTTTGTTTTATGCCCATTATCATATACTGCATCTTGTTCTTATTTGTCCATTCTGGAGAGGAGTTCGTGATCTAAATGTTTGTAACCCTTTTCTAGTATGATAGGCACCAATTTTTTTTCTCTCATTCTGACATGGTTAAAAAATCATGTCTGTTGTGATGTGGTTGGGTTAACAATAGTGCTTAGATTTACTTCTACATTTGAAGATGTAGCCTAACTGGGTTTGATGGAATGCCTTGTAAAATCAAGTTCGATCAGTGATTTTGGTTGATCCGAAATTAAGAAGTTCACATATTGTGATGAATTTCTATTGTACTATTTTTTATTTGTAATATTTTGGTCTCTCTCTTGTATGTAGGAAATTTGCACGACTGAAGGTAGTCAGTCACACTTAGAAATTAGAAGCTTTCCAATGTAACGGAATTGCTAAGTGATCTGTCATCCACTAATAATAGTCATGATACCAGTTATGATGCTTTATATACTTGATTGTATCTCGTGTATCTCAGACATCTGCTTCTTGTTTTGGAAATGGCAGCACATACCAGTTATGATTCGTTTATATGCTTGATAAAGGGGAACGAAAGAATAGAGTATAAGAATATGGGTCGAGGGACTTAGTAGGCTGTCTAGGATTATATGGAAGTTGTTAATTTGATTATAAAAGATGATTCCTGTAACATGCTATGTTTTATTTGTATCCTTGTTTTTTGTAAGTAGGAAATTGTTCCTAATAGGTGCTAGTGCTCTTAAAAGCCTCACTAGTGCGATGAGATTCGAAGGATGGTAATCTCTGTAATAAATGATAAACTCACCTAACCAAGTATTTCGAAGTATATGCTTTTGATATTGGCATGTGCAACAAAGTCAAGTACACTGTGTTATGAAACATGACATGATTAAAGTGTTTTTGACATATATACACCTAACAAATGTTTTAATCTCATATTTACCCCTCACAAACTTGTAAAATATATGCCCTTAATTGCGTTCTAACCTAGGTAGTTAAAATCAGTTTTTGGAACTAATCGGTTTAGGAACGATTAGTGATTAATCAGTTAATCAGAAAATAATCGAGGATTAAATCCGAAAAATCGTGTGCGTGTGTATAAAATTTTAAAAAGTGATATATCGTTATTATGTAGTAACCTTAAATCCTAATATAAAACTATTATAAAATTATCAAATAAGAACATATAGTTATAGAGGGAAAAAAGGTATTGGTTTGAACTAAGTTTGAATGATGTGGGTCGGGTCGGGTTTGCTGGTCGATTTCAGCAAACAAAAATAATCAGGGGGGAGCAACACGAGCAACAAAAGGAGGTGTAGTAGATGTTGGTCGGGTCAAGTATGCGACGATTCAGGTTGGATCCGGTGGGTTTGCTCGAGGAATGAGAGAATAGGTTTGAGTTTGGGTTTGCGCGAGGAAGAAGAAGAGAGCAGCAGCAGGTCAAGTTTGGGTTTGCACGAAGAAGAAAAAGAGAGCGGCGATTTGCCAGGTTTGTGTTTGCGCGAAAACCAGAAGGAGTTTGGATTTGGATTTGAGTTTGGGTCGGATTGAGCTCAAATAATGCAAACGGGCATGAAAATTAAAGGAGGGAATTTAATTTGTTGGCCACTTAAAATCGGCCGATTAACTACTAGTCGGCCATTATACCCGATTAAATTGCTAACTATTGAAATATTGAAAATCGCAACAAACAAAAAAAATCACTTGGCTGCCGATGAGTTTTGAACACTTGTTAGTGGTATATATTTTAAAAACTTTTAAAGTAAATGAACTAAAATAACTAGGGATGACTGAACTGACTTGTATCATGGCAGTCTAAAAGTATATAATAATTGCTAATTTCTTAGGCATATAACTCCTACAGGAGTTGAATGGGGATAAGGGTTTGATGTAGTGAACCACAAAAATTTCTGTTCTACTTCTGTTTGGACAAAATTTCCGCGTCGAAATTTTGAGTTGGCGTTCTAATTTATATCATCTATTGATATTTTATAGTTCATAATTAGTTGCAGTAGAAGGTAGGACTTAATGTCCTGAATCTCTACTACTATAATGGGAGAAGGCCTTAGTGTAATTTGTCCATCTACCAACCCGTGCAACACACGTGCATAACTATTGTAAATGAGGTTTTAGATCAAATCCATACTATGTCTAAATTTTTACTTTTAAAAAAAACTATATTTATTAACACGTGCATCGCACGTGTAAACTACTAGTATAGATTAGTTGAGTTGCAACATATAAGTCACTTAAAAGGAATCATGGTGGATGAGGCTGCTATGGTTAATAGTTGTCTCACTAGTCGCTACTAACATATTTTCTCCTTCAGTCAACAAACTGCACTCACGGATAGTCCACGTTTCCCTTCTGAACTTATATTTGATAGTCACTGAGGGTGCAGTTTGAATTACCTTAGGCCCATAAGAACAAACCCATCCACTGGGATATAATGTTTAATCTTTATATAAGGAGTTTAAGAACACTAGCTGGTGCTTTCACAATTCTGCTTTCTACTTAACTCTTAAGGCAATATCTTGTACCTTTTAGCTTGGAAATTCAATGGGATGCAATCTCGATGACTATAATTTATTGACACACATGCATGCACATGCAACCACAACCCACAAGTTCTACAATGACAATTCAGTAATAAAATTTTCCTTTCCAGTTTCCACAAAGGTATTTTCACTGAAGAGTTTTTTAGAAACAAAATGGACAGGTATTTTGTGCCTTGTTAATAAATATACTTTTTTCTTAATTGCCCTATTTGAGGCCGATAATACTGCTATACCTTCTCCACTGTCGCTCCTTATCAGGTTGTCTATTTGAATGCCTTTTCTTAGTGGAGCTCTAGTAACAGTCATCTCCTCTGTGAAATGAATGGGACAGATTCATGATTGCACAACGATTTTTTTATGTTTATCCACTTTGCATTCAAATTGACTTTGTGGAAACTGGAAAGCTTATAACTGAATTTTCATTCTAGACCTTATGGGTTGTGGTTGTGTACAAGTTATTGGATTAAGAGTTTTAAGAGAATGCTGAATCGTGAAAATGTTGGCTGCTTGGTTTTTTTTAAACACCTCTTTTGTATATAGACTAGATTTGCCCGTGCGCACGTGCCTACGGTACGTCTTCGGAACGATACAGCATATGAAAGTCTTGTAAACAGTAAAACAACAATTATGTAGCTCAAGTTTGATTAGTAAAACAATATTCAGTTGTAAATAAAAGTCCATGTTTCCATTAGTATATGTTGAAAAATAATTATAAATGGGGTGTAAAAATCCAACTTCTTAGAACTTTGAGTGTGGAAAATGATGAAATTTAACTGTTGATGAGATATTTGCTATTTTCAATGTAACATGAGCAATAAAAAAATACATAAAAAGTCAAAAATTTTACAAACCTGAAATCTGAAAATATAAATTTCTGAACAAATAGAGAGAGAGAGAGAGAGAGAATAAATAAATAAATAAATAAAGGAGTTGTTTTGAGGGGATTTGAATTTGAGTTTTGGGGGGAAGCTTTTTGAGCGAGAAAATATGTTTTGTGAGGTTAGATCTGGACCATTGATTTCAACCCTATTGAATGAGAGCCACTTGATAGCTTTCTCTGTGTTTTATTATATAGATTAAGATGTTTATCTTTGTTTGAAGTAGAAAGCTGAATCATGAAAATATTAGTTAGTGAATTTCTTAAACTCCTCTTTTATTTAAAATATAGACAGCATTATATTTGTCTGTTTGTGTGTATGTGCACACGCGTGTAAAGTTTACAAAGCATTTGTTGATGTTCATGGATCTGTCACCTAAGAAAATTTCTGTGAAATTTATAGATATCAATTGCTTTTGGTTCTCCTCGTTGAAGTGAAAATGCTACGGATAGTAGCATCTTCTGCTTGTGGGCAAAGTTTATAGATATCAATTGCTTTTAGTTCTTGTTGTTGATGTGAAAATGTTACTGATAGGAGCGTCTTGTATATGAGTGAAGTTGATGCTGAATTGTTAAAATATTAGGGCGTAGTTTTCTTAAATCCCTCTTTTATATATAGACTAGCATTCAATTTTTCTGTGAAGGATTGTTGATGTTACGTGTATTCATCACCTCTCATGAAAATATCTTTGATGTTTATAGATATGACTTGCTTTACGTTCTCCTTGTACAAATGGAAATGTTACTGAACAGTGCTGCTTGTGATTTTTTGGCCGATTTATCAATGGTTAATAGCCTTTAACAATCTTGAGACTGTCTTCTGCAGTAGGAGCATAATGTTTTTTTAACTCTCAATGGTTGTTAGCTTAGTTGTGTAACTGAAAATTCCTCATGTTTTATGAACTATATATACACCTACATGGAGACCACTGAATAGCCTTGATATCACACGACCATATAAGCATGTTTTGAATGCTTGTTATTGTTGTCTGACTGCTTATTGTCAGTCTCCCTATAGCTAATTTATTGTTCATCCGAGTATTTTTCATTATATTTGGCAGTTTCTATTGAGATTCTGTTAATTTTCTTGTGTACACTTGATTTAGTTTGAGGGGGTTACATAGAAATCAGAATAATTAAGATTTTTCAGGGTGATATAGAAACCCACTTTCATTATGATGTAAGAAGTGACTCGTAATGGAAAATATCTGAGTATCGTTGAGTATCCACAAAAATAATGAATCTACCTGCTCGATGTTGATTTTGAATCTTTGATAGTTGTCAACGTATTCCTGAAGTTGTAGCTTGGAATTCCAACTTTGTTTAAAATAATTTGGGAATTTCATGTTTTTCTTTTTCAGGTTTACTGAATTTGGTGCTGATGGTGGTCCTGCTGCAAAAGCTCTCAAGCCCAAATTCAGCCTCTTTACACAGCAGCTAGCTTCCCAGTTGGGCATGCAAGTGCCTCATATAGAGGTGACCAACACATTGTTGGTTTTATTTCTCTCAATACCTTTTTTAATATCAAAATATTTAAATATTGATACAACTTTCCCTATCAGATGAAGAATGTTATCGCTACAACCATAGCACTGAAGGGTCTCGGGGGTCTACTGTTTATTTTCAGCAGTTCATTTGGAGCTTTTCTCCTGGTTTGTTCTTCATCTCTTTTAACTTTTTTTTTCCTTTAGTCCAACTAATTCTAGGTTATCATAATAGTGTTTACCTTAACAAAGCCAACAGAGAATATTGCAAAAAATGCAAGATATTTCTGAATGTTGATCGATTATTATTTGATGCAATATTTGAAATTCAGTTTTAACCTTAATATCATTTGGCTGCATTATTAGCTGTATACAATCTTATTGTCAGTTATTTCAGAAATTTATTAACTTTTGATGTATTTCCCTGTCTACTCCAGATGCTCTACTTGCTATTTATCACTCCTGTACTTTATGATTTCTACAATTATGACATCGAGAAGCCAGAGTTTGTGCAGCTATTCATTAAGTTTACTCAGGTATGCTTGCTCTACTTTTGTCTTGATCCTCGTATTTTATTCCAACATATTGTAATTATTTTACTTCATGTTCATCATGCAGAACTTGGCTTTTTTTGGTTCACTGCTTTTCTATCTGGGAATGAAGAACTCGGCGCCAAAGAGACAGCCCAAGAAGAAGGCTCACAACAAACCAAAGGTGAACTAAGTTGTTGAAGCATGAGAGTTTTCGTGCTTGTTGTCATTGATATGTATTACACTCATTTTGTAGTATTGGGTTAGGATGTTACTATTTCTTAATCTTTTACAAGCAGCCCAAGATTGGCATAGAAACTACATTTGTAATTCTAGGATTATGTTTTTGAAACAAATTATTGAGTTTGTGGTACGATTTCCCTGCAAATTTCATTGTTAATCATTACATCTATGCATGCATGAATCAATTAACCTGGGAATATTTTACTTGCATACGCAATTCGAATGCTATGCTCTTTGGAGGATACCAAGTCACCAACTTTGCTTCAGTCTTAAACTTCAAATTTTCTCCATACAAACATAATCGAGTATATCATCTATATACCCTACTACAAAATTAAGTACAGCCTGTGAAATTTCCAGGCAATCTGTTCAACAAAAGTTATAGGAGAAGCCTCAACTGTTTACAGTGTCAACGAGTTGCCATCTCTGAACAAATCTACATCCTAATCCAAGCTCTCATTCACTCTAGTTGATCCGCTACTTTTGGTGGCCTCACCACCAAAATTACAGCCCCCAAAACCTTCCTACCCTTCTCCACCACCTGAGTCCCTCTCTCGACCCCTAGTTCCCCCTCCTCTCCATTTGCCACCAAATAAAACCCGTTGTCATCGACCTCTGCTACCTCCTTCCTCATCCTATCAACGACGACAATCACTTCCTCCTCTTTCTCCCACCTACCCACCCTCCAAGGCATCGGCAACCCCTCCACCGCCAACCCTCCATCCTCTCCCAATCCTACCACCGTCGGCCACCCCGGCAACACCACCCACCTCCCCCACCCCTTCTCCGTCTCCACCACCATTCCGGACACCCCTCCCAATTTGCTCCATGCCGGAGCCTCTTCCACCCCCTCAACTCCAGCACTCGCTTTGCAAACCGGCAATAGCACCACGGAATCTGCCTCCGACACCTCTCCATACCTCAGCCTCACCACTGGCAAACTCTTTTCGTCACTCAAACTATTGTCTTCCTCTGAAACCTTCTCCATCTCTTCCCCTATTGTTCTCCGAGCTTCCTCCGTCTCTGCTATACCCATTGCCTTGTCTAGAGCTGCGAGCTTGTCGGGTATTCCCAGCACCTCTCTACTCAACCTAAAATGTGTCCATGCTAAACAATCAGCAGGCGAATCAGCGGAGAAGCACTCCCATCCTTCATCCCCTCTCCGTTTGGGGAAATCCCTCATGGACTTGGCGAGCTCTTGTGCCAGTTTGGCATCATTGACTTTGGTCTCGACGACATATCTGTTGAAACACAAGCTCAATAAATAGTCATCAAATTCTGATGTTACTTACTATGGATACATTGTAATTGAGATCATAACAAAATTTCTAATTATAATATAAACTAGTAATATACACTTGCTATTGCGATGCACACATTAATTTTTAAAAAAATTTACGACTCTTCCATTATATTAGTTATTTATATCTCTATTCTTTAATCTCTAATCTCTAATATTATAATGGAAGAAGACCTTAGTGTTATTTGTCAATTTAGCAGCACATGCATCACACGTGCATAACTAATATGAAGGAGGTCTTAGGTTCGATTACTCACTACGTCAGATTTTTTGCTTTAATTTTTTAAAATATATTCAATGTGCATCACACGTATAAATTATTATCTATCTATCTATAATGTAATATGTAATAACTGTTATAAAGAAAGAGTTGGAGTTGTAAATCTACCTACTTACATGCAACTCCAACGCTCCCATTATAATTTTCACATTTACTTTTAAAAATATATAACTATATTTATTAAGAGATGTATTGTACGTGTAAATCATAATTTTTTCTTTATATTTTTTAAAAAATTTATACGTACATCACACGTGTATATTACTAGTTATATTATAGATAGATAGGTAAATAGATAGTAATTTACACGTGTGACGCACATTTAATATATTAAAAATTATATTAAAGTAAAAAGTATGAGTAAGTGAGAACTCGAACCTAAGATCTCCTTTATATTATTAGTTATACTCGTATAATGCACGGATTGGTTCATTTATGACCGCAACGGCCTTACCCATTATAGTATTAGAGATAATAATAATAATAAAAAGATGCAGGACTGAATTAATTAACCTCCCAGCAGCTGCACGCTGAGCAGCATTTAGAAGACGAAGCTCGTAAAGAAGGTCTACAGCGTCTTCTGCATCAAAGAAGGCCACTATGTGAGGGTCGGGGGAGGAGAGAATGAGAGAGTCTCTGACTTGGGACGCGACAGAGAGGCGGTTCTGGTGTATGGAGGAGATACCAGTGTGATGCTCAATGGAGGGAGGGGAGAAGCCATGCTCCGAGATAAGCGAAGAAATAAGTGGCGCATACTCATGCCAGAGGCCGAGGCGGTCACGGAGGATGTCAAGGCGTTGGGTGGGGTCAAGGGCAACGTATTTGGCAGGGAGAGGGGACGTAAGAGAAGGGGGGCGGAACGGTTGGTATAGTTGGCCAGGAGGGGAGGGGGGAAGGGAGGACGGTATTTTGGTGAAGGCCACGATGGTGGTTTTTGTGGAGTGGTGGTGGTGGTGGTGGTAGAATGGGAGGGTGAGTTTGAGAGGGGTGATAGAGAGGATGGGCATGGTTAGTTAGTTGGGAGTAGGAGGAGGAAGGAGGGAGAGGGATGGGGATAAGATATTTATGGAATTTTTTTCCAAAATGATCCTTTTTATGAAAGTTTTTTCAGAAACGACATATTTTTTTTTTAATTCCATAAACGTCCCACCCGCTTTTTGAAAAAGCGAGTGTAGTATAATAACCCACACTTTTTCAAAAAGCGAGTCTTAGGGTTCAGAAAATTTGAGACCTAAGACTCGCTTTTTGAAAAAGCGTGATGGATTATACCACACTCGCTTTTTCAAAAAGCGAGTCTTGGCCTTCTTTGCCCAGCAACACTCGCTTTTTGAAAAAGCGGGGGGAATTAGGGACTTAAACCCCCCATCGCCAAACATATCTCATTATTCTTTCTTCTTTCTCCTTCTTCGCTCGCGAAATCCTAACCCATCGTCGAAATTCTTCGATTTAAGGCCCTATTCCATCAAAATAGCTTGTCGAATCACTCCTAAATTCTTCATTATCTTATTCCAGTCTAATTGCCCACATTGTGTTTGCTGGTTCTTTCGATTTTTTGGTGATTGCGGTGGCGTTCTTCAAAAAGGGGGCTAGCAGATTTGGGGGTGTTTCTCATGGTTCAATTCTTGCGTGAAGATTGTGGTATGTTTCTCGTGGCTCAAACTTTATATTTTCTAATGTTGTATATATATTTAGAATTAATTAGTTAGAAATTGGTTGATATTATTGGAGGTACAATTTGCATTGTCGTTGAAAATGTGTAAAATTCGGTATAAAATTTATGGGTATTTAGGGTGTAAAATTCGGATAGTCGGTTGAGGTGGAGGTCTATACTTTTTGAAAAGGTGGTTAAATGTAGAATTTGTGAGTAAAATCAGGATATAGTTATTAATAATCAAAACTAGTATAATGCACGTGCGATGCACGTGTAGGGGGAATGAAAAGGACAAAAAAGAAAAAATGTAGTATAATGCTCGTGCGATGCACGTGGAGGGGGACTGAAGAGGACAAAAAAAAACTACTAACACGTGCGCTGCATGTGTTGACACACATACACCAAAGAATAAAAAATTGTTTATTTGTTTGTGAACCTCAACTCTCCCATTATAATAGTTATAAATGTCCGTATGTGTTCTATATTTCTTGGTTTTATATTTTGGTATTGTTAATAATGATTGCTCGCTCCACATTGTAGGATACTCTTATTTTTTGAAAAATGCCACGGACTAGGGGACATGTGGAGGTAGGTTCTAGTAGTAGACCCAATCGTAGCGATGGACCACGTACATCTTTTGGCCCACCTCCACGCGGTGGATGTCGTGGTCGTCGTGGTGGCACCGAACGGACTAATGTAAGCTTATAATTTTCTGCATTCGATTTGTTTCATTATCATATAATTAAATGATATATTTCTTTGCTGATATAAATGTTGTTTTGCAGGTCCCCAGTAACCCAAATGTGGCTGGTACTTCGTCCCCGGCCCCTTCTTCATCTACTATTTCCCTTGGAGGTCCAGGTCCCCTCGATCCCGCTCTTCTTACTCTTCAGTCGCACCATCGTTCTAGAGATGTGTGGGAGGGCGATTCGAAGGAGTGTACATTCCGTGGGGGTCATCCACTCCCTATGCACCCACGGATTCACCAGATCTTACGGGATTGCGGACTCTACGGTATTGCACTGATGAGCGGCATCAAGTGCGATCGGCCACTGCTTACAGCACTCCTCGAGAGATGGCGTCCTGAGACCCACAGCTTCCACCTTTCAGTTGGGGAGATGACTGTTACGTTGCAGGACGTTTCAGTAATCACAGGCC
This sequence comes from Hemerocallis citrina, assembly GCA_017893485.1. Lineage (NCBI taxonomy): Eukaryota > Viridiplantae > Streptophyta > Magnoliopsida > Asparagales > Asphodelaceae > Hemerocallis > Hemerocallis citrina. Next base: position 222,303,112 of record CM030367.1, read on the forward strand.
TTCCGGTAGATGGGCAGGCGGTGACTGGATCAATGGACTTCGACCCTCCATATTTAGTAGAACAATATCTTGGTGTCGAAGTGGAGACTGGGGCAGTTATTGGGAAACAGATTCGGTTGAAGTGGTTGAAGGAAAAATTCAAGGACCGATTGACAGATGATTCGACTGAAGAGGAGGTCCACTACTACTGCAGGGCGTACATTCTGACTCTTTTTGGAGGTGTATTGTTCCCTAATTCCAGCGACCATTCTGTCCCCCTCATGTACCTACCGCTTATTGCAGATCTTGGACGAGTCGGCCAGTACAATTGGGGTAGTGCTGCCTTAGCATCCCTCTACAGGAGTTTGTGCATGTGTAGTCTCGGGTCCGTGCAGATGAATGACCCGATGATATTGCTTCAAGCTGTAGAGGGTGTGACACAGAAGACTCCATCACCGCGAGGTAAGAGGCAACGGCGACGTCCCAACTTGTTCACCCCGGACCCGTGAAGCGACTTCATATTTTGATTAAGTGATTTTTGGTTGTAATTATAATGTGAGTTATTGTGTATCTGAATCTTGTAATCAACTTTTGAAAAGTGGAATCAATGAAATTCAAATTTCGGTATGGGGTGTGTGCGTGTGGTGTTCTATTGTTAAGGTTTTCTGTTTTTTTTGGGATTGTGCTGAGAAATTGGATTGATTTGTGGATTGTCATAAGAAGTTGGATATGTGTATTTTTGGAGATGTGGAATGTAGATTGTGTTGAGAAGATGGATTTTATTGTTGAATGGAGATGCTAGAGTAGTCTGTGGATTGAAGATGGAGATGCTGGAGTTGTTTGTGGTGTAGTTGTCCCACCAATTGAAGAACAATTGGCCTCTTCTGCATACAGAGCAAGAAAAAGCGAGTCTGGGTATAAATACCCCGCTTTTTCAAAAAGAGAGTGTACATCTTTTGGAATTCCAGAGATCTTGAAGCCTCTGGGAATCAAGCAAACTCAACAGACGCTTTTTGAAAAAGCGAGTCTGGGTATAAATACCCGCTTTTTCAAAAAGCGAGTGTATATCTTTTGGAATTCCAGAGATCTTGAAGCCTCTGGGAATCAAGCAAACTCAACAGACGCTTTCTGAAAAACCGCGATGTTCAGACCTAAACTCGCTTTCTGTGAAAGCGAGTCTTGGTTCTGTATTCTTTTTTGCTAGCAGATTGAAGACTCGCTTTCTCAGTCTAGTCATTAGTTCCACGATTTATGAGAAAGCGACTGTGAAACCAGTGAAGTATTGATCTCTGGTTATCAACAGATTCAAGACTCGCTTTCCCAAACACCGTGCTTGTTTACACCAAACTCGCTTTCTGAGAAAGCGAGTCTTTGGCTTGTTAAAATAAATCTACAGCCAAAAGACTCGCTTTCTGAGAAAGTGCGGTGTTCTGTATAAGACTCAGTTTTCGGAAAAGCGAGTCTTGCCTATGTTAATGAAATCTTTAAGTTAGATTACGATACTCATAACCCAACAAACACACCAGGACATCAACAAAAAATACAATCGAATTTTCAAAACAAAACTTTATCATCTCTATCGACATAATTTAGTACAATTACAAAGTCCAAATTAAAAAGTACAAGCGTACAATAGTTAAATGTTCTGAGATCCACTATTAGTGCATCGCCGCTTATTGTGTCCTTGTAAACCACATTTTGAACATTTCATCCCCGTACCACGACTTTACCTATCTCTCACATCCATGTCATTGCGGAATCTGGTAGTTTTAGGCCTGCCCTTCCTTTTACGTCGCAAAGTGGCATCAGGTACTAGTTTTGGTCCATCAATAATATGCCAATATGCTGGATCTAGTATAGGCTGAAACAGTGGGCCGTATGTTTGTGCTGATGAAGTAACGGTGTAAAATTTATCAACGAGATGCTTGTGATCGATTGCACGATATGCACAAGCTGCCAGTACATGAGAACATGGGATATGGTATAGATGAAATTTCATACATGTGCACGTTTTCGTTCCCAAATTCATAGTGTGCAAGTTCCCACCCTTCCTTTCTCCACCCACCATGCGTATACCCGTTCTCACGGAAAAAACTCCCGGTTGATGATGAAACATTGTAACCTCATGTCCGTTAGCTCTCTCACGGCGACTATCGAGCAGTTCATGTACTCTTTGAGCAAAATTCGTCCATTCAGATAAAAGTTTACTGGCTTCCTGTCGACGAGTAGTAAAATAAGAGTTCAGACGTAAGAAGATCATCTCAACAATCGCTGTTACTGGCAAACTACGGACTCCTTTCAAGACTGAATTAAACACTTCTGACAGGTTCGTAGTCATTATCCCGTATCTTCGACCTTCATCTGCATAAAGTGCCCATTTCTCAACCGGCTTCTCTTTCAACCAATTAGCCGCCTCCACATTTACGTTTTCAAGTTCAGCAAGTTTGGCCATGAACTTTTTGGGTTGGCGTTGACACGCTATAATTTTTGCCTTTTTACGCAATGCCTTGCTACCAAATTTACTAAAGAAATTTGTAGCAAAATGGCGCATACAATAACGGTGATATCCATTAGGTTCGTTCCAAGCTCCATTTTGTAACTCCATAGCAGACATTATACCAGCGTGACGATCAGAGATAACACACAACTCAGTGCGATCGGTGACATAATATCGGATGCAAGTCATGAACCATGTCCACGTATTTATACTCTCTCCATCAACCAATACAAATGCAAACGGAAATAAGCAATCATTCGCATTTGGGGAAACAGCAATTAGCAAGCAACCCTTGTACTTACCGTACAAGTGAGTTCCGTCAACACTGATAACAGGTCTGCAAGACTTGAAACCTTCAATTGAAGGACCAAATGCCCATAATACACCCTTGAATGTTTCCTCGCTAGGACTAGACTCATACTTATCCCAGTGAACAACGGTTCCTGTATTTGCTGCTTGAATTGCTGTGAGTAGAAAAGGCAACTTTGTGTATGCTTCTTCGAAGGTACCATACAACCTCTCGATCGCCTTTTGTTTTGCTCGCCAAGCTTTCTTATACGAAATCTGATAATTATATTGTAATTTAACAATCTCAATAATTGACCTCGGTGATAAACCGGTATCCCTTTTCACCACATCAACAATCAGATTACAAACAAGATTGTAATCAATTTTAAGGTGATCCTGATTCAACGTTGGGTTCGTACAAGTGTGTGGCCCAACTATCTTCTTCACCACAAAATTCGTCCCGCCTTTTGGAACCATTGCTCGTAATCTCCAAGGGCAGCCACCATCACTTACTCCGGGGGGACCTTGCACGATCTCCTCAATGGTACGTTTTCAAGGTGCCATTTTGCATTTAACAGTGTACAGTGACGGTGTAGATTTCAAAGTTACGAATTCACGATGTTTTTTGATAGAATACAACTTCACTGTCTGTTGAATCGACTGCTTACTTATAAACTCCTGTCCAACGTACAATTCGTCTACATTGGACGAACCAGATGACTCTTGTGGAACTAGGTGTACTCTAGCACCTTCAGCTATCTCCTCGGTAACATGAGTGTCAACATTGGCGTAGCTATAAGTAGCTCTGACTTCATTAGAACTGTTGTTCGTAGAATTTATATTTGCACCACTATCATCATCATCTTCGTCTTCGTCATCATTTTCACCACTATCAACATCTTCATCGTCTGTTTCTACCTCTTCTTCATCATCATCTAATAAGCTGTTGTTACAGACTGCATTTTGAAAGAGTTCAAATATACTGTCATTTGGAACAGAGTCAGGAACCGGACCAGGTTGGCGTGGCAGCTCAACATTTACAGAATCCGGGATTGTTGTATTTGTGAAGGTGTTCTCTTGTGAGGATACTGGATTTGGTTGTGAAGATTGAGCGGGGTTAGACCTCATCTGCTGTGTAGGTACTACCCTTATGGAGCTTGCACTGGGAATATCATGTGGCTGAGCATTCACAACTTGAATTTGTTGAATATATAACTCTAATACAGACCAAGCACAATTGGGATCAAATGTCCTAGCAATCAATGACTTCAGCGCATTATCAGTAGGTACGGGCATTGTCATGAAATACTGACCATCTCCTCTTCCTGCTGCGTATCGAGCTAAAATTTTCACATTCCATTGATTCCTATCCCAATTAGTAACTTCATATATTTTCTCAACTACTTCTTCAAATGTAATGGTACGGGGTACCCAAACTATTTCCGGATCCAACACGCTATAACAACAACCAATCTTTGGATCACGAATTATTTCACCACCAAAGTATAACCAAATAGGAATCTTCAAATCCATACCTACGTTAATTTATGTTAATACTGATTTGGGGAAATTAGGGTTAGGGTTAATCTCTAGCCGCTTAAGATATTATACCCTGCTTATCAGTATTGGAATATCACAGAGCACTATCTCTAGACCAGCTTATAAAGAGATTAGACTGGGTTTAGGGTACTGGGCTTTTAGCCCACTCAACCCGTTCCAATAATTAATACATAACACGTGTAAACCCGTGTTGCCCCATAGAATAATATACACAATATTATCCTATTATATTGAGAATATACATATACATCCAACAATCTCCTCCTATATTCTCAATATATTAGGCTAAGCAATGTTATAATATTGGATCACAAAAATTCAAACATTATTGAATCATAAAAACCATGGATCATAAACTAAATCAATTATAACTTGAATAGTTCAAATATGACTAAACCAAAATAATCAAATAGTTTTAAACCATAAATGAATAGTTCACAAAGACTAAACCAACTAGAGAGACTGTCATAGTTTCAAAATCAACCAAAGCAAATAAACTTCAAGAACAAAATATGAGTTTTAAGCTCATGAACACAAGAGTCTTAAACTCAACAGAAGTTTTATTAAGCAAGTGACAAAGTTATTCCTCAGAGAAATAAACCAAAACTATATCCTTGCAAACTGCTTTATGTTTACTCCTCCATTTTAAGCAAATCATTATTTTGAAATCTATGTTGACAGATTCAACTCCTCTATCTTTGCTAGCTTATTGAAAACAAGAATATCAAGAGACGCATCTCTAAGAATTCTAGCAAATTTCATAAAGTATCTGGTTCTACTAAAGAACTTAGTACAATTCAACGATAGCTTAGCAAAATGTAACGCAAGCATCACAATCAAGTTTCTTTAACAAAATAAAGAACAAGAACTATTATAGTTTCTACACAAGAACTATACTATGTTTCATATTGGAATGATAGAATAGTCAAATCAATTATGGTTAATCCTGAATCATCAAAATTGGAATGAAACATGAATCCATAAAAGAGTTATATCATCAAAATTGGAATGATATAACAGCCATTCTAAACATCGGAAACACATCGACAAGTTTTCATGCTTTCTTTTGGAATAATGAGATGATTCTAAGTAAATTCTAAAAATATATAGCATCATCAAAATTGGAATGAAATTATATATTAACAGAATTTACATAGAACTTTTCAAATTATCTAAAGCATGTCAATTGCCTAAAATTGATGCTTCAGTTTGAACTTCTCTATGGCTCTAATTGGATTCTAAATTTCAAAACAACTTGGATGTTAAAGCTTTTGACTCAATAGCTTTTAACTCCATTTTCCCCACAGTTTTGATAATTAGATCACTTTCAAGTCTCTTAGCAAGAGCATTAGCCATATTTATCACACTTGCACTTTATCTATGAGAAAGTTCAACTAGGCTTCGTTCAGCCTTAATATACTCCTCTTACTATTATAGAGTGAGTTATGAGCTACAGTGCATTATAGCTTGATAGTTGCATGACAGAATAGAGAATTTACATTAAACTTCTCAAATGGATGATTAGCAATAAGTCATTCAATCCACTCAGCCTCTTCCTCTGCAGAGGATAACACATAGAGGTCTGATTTCTTGGATGAGAACGCAACACTTGTTTGCCTATTAATCTCCATAATTTTTCTGCTCCTCCTAGTGCGAACACTTATCCACTAGTTGTCAACTTTCACTAAACTTTGAGTAGCACAAAGCAAACTCTTGAGTACCACTCAGGTATCTCATTAGCCTCTTAAGAGCACTCAAGTGTGTATGGGATTATTAGTGAGTCTGCAGATCATACCTACCTCAAAGGCTATGTCTATTCTAGTGCAGATCTTTGTATACACGAGACTTTCAATTCTTTTAGAATGATCTATCTGTCTCAGAGTTGCACCATCATAAGGTGTCAACCTTTTATCATAATCATAAGGTGCTTCAAAACACACTTTCAATCACTATATCCCCACTTTTGAAACACATTATTGATTTATCGGGTTTGACCACAATACTCAAGGGATAAGGGTTATCCCTTGCCAACCAAAACTCACCCTTATACGTAATATGGTGACCACAATACTTAGGTGTTTCAAGCTAAATTTATTTGGATAGCACAATTTAACTCCATTTATAATAGAGATGTCACTTCCAATCAACAATCATGTCAATAAAACCAAGTAAATAATAGCCATTATATTTGACACACCACAACGTTAAAGGCACTGATCTGAATTACTTGATTCATATACTAGGCTCTTTGAGAAACTTGTCAAATTATTTATACGATAGCTATATTACATGTTTCAAAGCATACAATGATTTTACTAAATTGTAAATCTTGTTCACTAAACATATTAGTCCAAAACTTTCCAGTACAAAACTGTTCAGTACAAAATATCAAGTACAAAACTTTTAAATATCTTTTATGAATGACAAAATTTTCAATAGATATAAGGGTAAGAAAAATACTTATTGTAGCAATATAAGAAACATGTGAGTAAATATCAAACAAATCTACCCCATTTTCTCAGTCAATCTGTTTGCTACTAAAAAGCATTAAAATTGCTACTGAACAATCAAAATTAAGTTTCTTCTGCAAAACCCCACTTACTTACTATAGTTTTAGCCTCTTTTGGCAGATCAACTAAGTTGAAGTATTATTGTATGACACAAAATCATCTCATTGTCTACTAAAGACTATTCTTAGTTCATTTGCCATTTAGGTTTTAAGTGTCAGTAAGGCTGTTTCTTGATTCCAACTGTGAATCATTGAACGTGTTTGTAGGACTAGATTGTTCATACATTTATCTTTGATGAACACATCTTCAAAGATCTTTGCAAGTCTAGATTCTTCTAACACAAATTAGATAGATCCAACATCTGTCCACAGAACTATTCTGCACTTTCTAAACACACAAATATTTATTGTAGGTCCTACTTTAGGCCTTCTAGGGTCATGTACTCTAACAAATGTATCACAACACAAAATTTTCACTTTAACAAAATTATTTGTGTTTTCATGTCATGACTACAAGGTGTATTCAATTTAAGGTGTAGTAACACATTAGAGATATGATTAACAATTCAACATCATTCATTATTACACAAGACAAACAACAGTCAATAATATAGAATTCAATATTTCACTAAGAGTTTGATTCTAACTTTTATCAATACTGTTTGATTGTTGTAAGTAGAGTACAGTGGAGATTATGCCCAATGCAAACTTCTCTAAAGTTGTTAAACATATTCACCACCTCCATCAACACTGAACCCTTGATTTTAACATTCAACTATAATTTTTAATTCTTTAAGAATAATAAGTGCTTTATTCTTCATATATATGACAGACTTATATTAATCATCTACAAAAGCGATTAAATACTTCTGACCAATAATCGTCTCATCTAGTCACAAAGCTACTGAGATCACAAATGTCAGAATGTATTGACTCAAGAAGTTGTGTGCTCCTAGAAACCATACTAAATAATTTTCTAGTAATCATAATCTGAGCACAACTTTTATATTTGTCATATTTAATGAAGTGTCATTTGGTAGAGTTATGAGTTTTAACAAGAACAAACAATTTAATATATAGTTCATAGTGATTCTAAATTTCAAAACAACTTGGATGTTAAAGCTTTTGACTCAATAGCTTTTAACTCCGTTTCCCCACAGTTTTGATAATTAGATCACATTTCCTCACAAACAATTGAATATATATTTCTCAAATCCTAGCCAATTATGCTAGGTTCAAGAACATAATTGGAACTATTATTTTTAATTGTTTCATTTGTTAAACTCAACTTATACATGCGATTGACAATGTGTACACCTTATAAGAGCTAATACAAGATTACTCTATCACAAAAATTGTTCGCTTTCTCTAGTGATCCTAACAATGTCCCCGTGCTCAAACAAATTGAGCTATAATTTCTTTATTCGTTCTTCATCATCTTCGAAACACTAAGCGAGATAATGACCCATATTTTATAATTCAATTTTGCACACACAGTACAATGAACGATAAAGAACAAAACGTAAATAATAGAGTCATATTCTGCATTACAGGATGCTCCTATCTAAGTTACGGACATTTGTCATAGATCTTATACAAAAATTTTAATTATTAGAGAAGCAAATATATAATCTCACACAAACTGCAAACAATGGATTTGTCAAAATATCTATACACATAGTATGATAAAATACTTAACAATCCTAAACATGCTAGTTTTCCAAAGCGAGAATAACTATGATCTAAAACTCTCAATCATATGATCAAACGCACAGAACGTTAACACATTCATCATATGAAAAATACTAAAAAAGTTAGAGTAGATCATACCGACACTTCAAGTTAGAAGTGTTTTCCAAATTCGATGGAGAAGCCTGCGTAGTGCAGACTTATTCAACCGTAATGCATATCCATCGTCTCCAACACACAATTTGTAAGTAACTTTGGAGTTCCTACATTCATCAAATTATTAAAGATTAGCCAATTAAACAAATTATTAGCACAATCTAATTCACAACAATTTAATTTGGAGATTCAACTTTATAGTCAAAGTCTATCAAAATAAATATTTGATCCATAGCACGTAGCCAAAGTAGTTATTCAGATTTGTATTTAATTAAACAATACTTAATACGGTTTTGAACTTTAGCACTTAGCAACAAAATTCAAACAAATAATTAAATAACAATTTAAATTTGGTGAATAACTTATCTTTAATTTATATCTGCAGCAAATCCAGTCTTCTCCCCAAACACGGAATACAAATCAATATCCAATGGGTGTCTCTACTGGTTAGATCCAAATTTGATTCATTTTGACTGGATCTGGATCTGCTCCAACCATCTTGCAGAATATATCAGTTGGCCACCGCATCAATTTCACCATCAACAGTGCCAACTCATCCCTCAAAGTGACAGGCACGCGATGCTTCTTCAGATCGATGTTCTGGTCCGATGAGTACGAATCCCATGGCTTAAAACACGACCATTTCCATTCGGTCCCGTCGCTCTTTACGATTTTCGGAAGCGAAACGCCCCAATAACTCGCCTCCACCTTGTCGTCCTTGGATCCGGTCACTGCCGACTTCTCGTTCCGGTCACCGCCGTCGGTGCCGAGAGGCGGAGGAAATGTGGAGACGAAGCGAAGCTGCGAACGGATCAAACCCTAGACTCCAACAGCGATGGAAGCTTTGAGGAAGACGACCAGATCTGGGGCTTCGACGACCAGAGACGATCCACACCGGCGGCGACGCACCGGATCAACGACGACAGGCCGCGATCTGAGACGACGACCAGATCTGGGGCTTCGACGACTGCAGCGAGCGAGATCCGCGACGACGCTGCGATCAAGATCCTCGACGGCGCTGCGATCGAGATCCTCGACGGCGACTTCGATCTGGATCAACGACGGCGTCGGCAGCCTTGGTCGGAGACAGCGGCGGCAGTCTTGGTCGGAGGTGAGATGTTTAATATCTTAAGATTGTTAATACTGATTTGGGGAAATTAGGGTTAGGGTTAATCTCTAGCCGCTTAAGATATTATACCCTGCTTATCAGTATTGGAATATCACAGAGCACTATCTCTAGACCAGCTTATAAAGAGATTAGACTGGGTTTAGGGTACTGGGCTTTTAGCCCACTCAACCCGTTCCAATAATTAATACATAACACGTGTAAACCCGTGTTGCCCCATAGAATAATATACACAATATTATCCTATTATATTGAGAATATACATATACATCCAACAATTTATACCAATAAGCGAGTTATTATCTACCCATAAAGAAAACCTAATGAAATTAACAAAATAATGGGGCAATAAACATCATACCTTCACAATAAAGTTGCTTTCCTCTTCAAGTATACCCAAATTCCAACAAATTAAACCTCTATCGGAAGATGGGTTTAAGTTGTCCAAAGCAATTTTATGGGTTATTCCACAAATTACGAGGGTACTTTGACGAATTTGAGATGAGAGATGGGTTAGGGTTTCAGAGTTAGAAGAGGAAGAGAAAGAATAGAAAGAATAATGAGATCTGTTTGGCGATGGGGGGTTTAAGTCCCAAACGACACTCGCTTTTTGAAAAAGCGAGTGTGAGTTAATTCCCCCCGCTTTTTCAAAAAGCGAGTGTTGCTGGGCAAAGAAGGCCAAGACTCGCTTTTTGAAAAAGCGAGTGTGGTATAATCCATCACACTTTTTCAAAAAGCGAGTCTTAGGTTTCAAATTTTCTGAACCCTAAGACTCGCTTTTTGAAAAAGCGTGGGTTATTATACTACACTCGCTTTTTCAAAAAACGAGTGGGGCGTTTATGGAATTAAAAAAAAAAACAGGTCGTTTGTGGAAAAACTTTCATAAAAAGGATCATTTTGGGAAAAAATTCATATTTATGCTTTTTTTTTGTATGTGGGCTTGTCATGGTTTTTGGCTGGCCAAGCAACAGCGATATGTATGATAAATGAGGACTGAGGTGGTTATATGTTTTTTTTTTTTGAAGGAAGACTGAGGTGGTTATATTGAAAATAATCTTTATATGTAATAGTAATTTACACGGCGATGCACGATTTAATAATTTCAAAAAATAAAAACAAAAACTCTGACGTATGGAGGATTTGAACTGAAAACTTCCTTTATATTAGTTATGTACATGCGTTGCACATGTTGGTAGAATGACAGAATGACAAAATGACAAATGACACTAAGACATTCTCCCATTATAATATTAGAGATTGCTTATAGGGATATACTAACCTCTAATAATCTAATTCTACTATTATTTAAGAGTTTGTCACAAGTAAATATTTTTTTTTATCACACAACAAACACCACTTTGTCATCATGCAAACCTGTACATTGCATGTGCAACTCCAAATCTATTTATCAACATGTGCACCACACGTACAAATTAAAGTTTTTCATTCTTGATTTTTTAAAAAAATACGTGTACCACCTGTCCAGCTCCGATTTTTTTTACTGGTCAAAGTTTTTCATTCTTGATTTTTTTTTACAGTACGTGTATCACCCGTCCAGCTCCATTTTTTTAAAAAAATAAGACATCCATCGCTCGCTAATTACTACCTACTTACGTGTATCACACGTTCAACTCCAACTCTATCAAAACGTGCATCACACGTGAAAAATACTAGTATATCTCTAATACTATAATGGGAGAGTTGGGGTTGTCATTTGTAGACAACATATAATTTGTAGACATTCAACCATTCTTTTTTAAGTGGGAGTTATATTAATTATTCATTTACTCAATTGTTGTTAGTTACCATAATATTGTCAAAGTTCAAGTTTATTTACGACATAATTATTTGCAAAAATGCCACTCATATGAAATAAAAGTGTGTGCCACTAGGAGTATTTTGTAAAGAGTATGTATGAGTAAAGGAGGTTGTCCCAGGTTCGAAAACAGATTACGTCTTATTATTTACTATATATATTTTTTTTATTAGAATGTGCATCGCACATGCATATTGCTAGTAATCTCTAATCTATCTAATATTATAATGGGAGAGTTGGGGTTGTCATTTGTAGATGCGCCATCTAATCTGAACCATTCATTTTTTAGTGGGAGTTATATTAACCATTCATTTACTCAACTATTGTTAGTTATCATAATACTCTTAAGTTCAAATTTATTTACGACATAATTATTTACAAAAGTGTCACTCACATGAAATAGGCCAAAATCCCCCCCCCCCCCCCCCCAACGTTTGGCCCGAGTACAGAATGCTCATACAACGTTTGAAAAAGTACACTAAACTCATTTCTCCGTTAACTTAACCTCATCCATTAAGTTATAATTATTAAATTACATTTTTACCCTTACCCTTTCATAATCAAATTTCTTCTTCTTTTTCATTTTTCTTCATTCTTTTTTTCCTTTCATTTTTTTCTCTATTTTACCCTTACTTCATTCATTTTTTTCTTCTTTCCGAAAAATGAATGTTCGATTCAATATCATCACAACACACGGGGCATCGAGGATTTACTTGGGGGAAAATTTTGAATTTCTTCTCATTCACCATTATTGCATTGCATAGTACTTTCCAGAGAAAGCGTAGATTCGTGGTTGGACTTATTTTAAACTCCATAATTTGTTGAAATTCATATTAATTCGAGTAGTTGAGAGCTACAATTAACAGACTGATCTAGGCCGATCTAACTCAAAGACTCATCTGCGAACTGGCGGCCAAATAAATTGATCTTTCCCACCAGGTGTAACATAACAAATTGGAGTTTGTAATATAAGCTCTGATGTTTCATCATCAAATATCGATATTACCAAATTTCTGTTCCATTTGAGCCCATCCACAATCAACTTCACAACTCTGGATACTTCTACATTTGGAGTTCCTGATTGTTTTAAGAGTTGCACACGAGTTGGAAGCCATCTGTCTTCAAATATAAGGATATCCTCTCTATTTGTAATGACCAACATGATCCCTCAGAGAAGAATTCTTTACTCTTGATTAAATTGCTCCACAAAGTAGAGAACAATGAATCTGAAATTTCGGAAAGAAGAAAAAGGAATGAAGAAAGGGAAGAATAGAGAAAAAAGAAAGGAAAAAAATGAAGAAAAAGGAAAAAAAGAACAAATTTGATTATGAAAGGATAAGGGTAAAAATGCAATTTAATAATTATAACTTAACAGATGAGGTTAAGTTAACGGAGAAATGGATTTAGTGTATTTTTTTCAAACGTTGTATGAGCATATTGTAGTTAGGCCAAACGTTGGGGGGTACATTGGTTTTTTCCCTATAAAATAAGTAAAAGTTGATGCAACTAGGGGTAATTTGTAAAGAGTATGTATGAGTAAAGGGATGTCTCAGGTTCGAGCCAAATTACGTCTAATTATTTATTATTATTTTTATATATATTAGAACATGCATCGCACGTGCATATTATTAGTAATCTCTAATATTATAATGAGAGAGTTGGGGTTGTCATTTGTAGACATTCAACCATCTAATCTCAACCATTCATTTTTAAGTAAAAGTTATATATTAACCATTCACTCAACTGTTGTTAGTTACCATAATACCCTCAAAGTTTAAATTTATTTACAAAAGTAGCACTCATGAAAAATAAAAATTTGTGCCACTAGCAATAATTTGTAAAAAATATGTATGAGTAAAGAGAGGTCTTAGGTTCGAGATCAGATTACGTCTTATTATTTACTTTATAAATAAAAAAAATTTGATTAGAACGTGCATTGCATGTGCAGGTTACTAGTAATCTCTAATATTATAATGAGAGAGTTGGGTTGTCATTTCTAGACATTCAACCATCTAATCTCAACAATTCATTTTTAAGTAAAAGTTATATTAACCATTCATTTACTCAACTGTCGTTAGTAAATGAAATTTGTAGACATCCAACAATCTAATATAAACAAATCATTTTTAAGTGATAATTATATTAATCACTCATTTACTTGAATATTGTTAGTTACCATAATATTCTCAAAGTTCAGATTTATTTACAACATAATTATTTACAAAAAGTGTCACTCATATAAAATAAAAGTTTGTGCCACTAGATATAATTTGTAAAGAGTATGTGATGAGTAAGGGAGGTCTCAAGTTTAATATAGGATTAAGTCTTATTATTTACTATATTAAAATAATTTAATTAATTAGAACATGTATCGCACATGCAGATTACTAATAGGTATCAACAAATAATGCATAGTCGTACAGCTCAAAAACATTTCACAATATGGTAAGTTATCGTATCTATTGTATTGCATCACGGAATGTCATCTAAATTAACCTAAGAGCATCCTCAACGGTATTTCTCAAATATGAGAATATGGAAAAATAGCATATAGCAAAAATTACAATTTGCTGCAGTCGTGATTTGCTATAATTTGAGAAAGACTGTACATCTTGTTTCGTCCAGGTTTTTTCCTTTTATTTTCTTCCAGTTAATTAACTAATGATTAGATATTAAATAGGTTAATTAAATAATAAAATATATACTAAGCTACTTAATTATAACACTAACCTAAGATTAACATGGGCTAAACTCAACAAATGGGCTGGACGGGACATGTCGTCCCGTTTGACGATTTACGGTAAATTTTATGTTGTATTTTTTTTTTGTTCAGTAAAAAAAAGGTTAGATGCTTCGTTTGATCCCCTTAAAAAAAAAAAATAGGGACGGAAGTTCCGTCTCCTATAATTTGAGAATCGTCAATTTCGTTTCTCAAATATGAGAAACGACTAGTTTTTTGTCAAAATATGACAAAATAGCAAACGGGTATAACCGCTCATTTCTCATAAAATGAGAAAATGACATAAATAGCAACGACTGTGGATGCTCTAACCCCGTCCAACTTAGATTTGATATCATCTTTTACTGGTTTTAAAGCATTTCCAAAAATATCCTCACAAAGTACATGGTTTGACTTCGACTTTTACTGACAAGGAAACTCTTGAGAATCTCCACAGTTGCTAAGCATAAATTTTCGTTTGGATATTTCAGTAACAATGCTCCTAACTCCTCCGTACACACCACCATGAATGTTAGCATTTTCCACGTCCAACTAAACATAGAATTCATAAGATATTTCAATAATTTCAAAGAATCTTTATTATCATTTTCTCTTAAACCTATACTAGTATTATACACGTGCTGTGCACGTGGAGAAAATTGGGGAAATAAAAAGGGCAAAAAAAAATCTACCAGCACGTGCGTTACACGGGTTGGATTAAGGACAAATTACACTAAGACCTTCTCCCATTATAGTAGTAGAAGATGGTAGCAACTCGAAACATCTTGGGGAAATACAAACGCTTTTATTTATATCTAAATGCAAATGGACTTCTAACAAAATCTCAAGATGCAAAAAAATTGCTAATTCAAACATATCCATCAAACGAGTCACAACCACCTAGTCTCCAGCTACACAAAAAACCCTCTTATTATGGGCTCTACATAATTCACTGAACTGCT
The DNA here is from genome assembly GCA_017893485.1 of Hemerocallis citrina. Lineage (NCBI taxonomy): Eukaryota > Viridiplantae > Streptophyta > Magnoliopsida > Asparagales > Asphodelaceae > Hemerocallis > Hemerocallis citrina. The sequence continues at coordinate 222,318,413 of CM030367.1, forward strand.
ACCGGACTGCAACTCTCAGAGTATCGACAGTTCATAGGTATATATGCATAAAATGTATAATTTATGCAAAATTACGCTGCAGTCGTTAGGCCAATATGCATATTTTGTCTTTTTTACTACAGTAAGAGCATCCACAGTCGTTTTTCTCATATGGTATAAAATGGCAGCTACAGTAATAGCAAATGGGTTCGATCGCTGCAGTCGTCGTTTGCTATATTGTTTCTCATTTTTTAGAAAAAAGCGAGCGACGGGATATGATACCCCGTCTCACCGTTTAAAAGAAATTAAAAAATATTAATTACTTATTCTCTAATTAAACTATATTAATTAACTAAATTAAATAATATTATATTAACTAAACCTAATTACTACACTACCTAAACCTACTGTGGATCTCCTAATCAGCATTAATTATGCCAACTTGTCATACCAACTTCCTTTTGGGCGGACGGGGTATGATACCCCGGACGGGGTATCATTCCCCGTTTGAACCATTTTTAAAAAAGAAAAAATTGCGTTTAATTAGAGAGACGGGGTTTGATACCCCGTCCGTCCGCTTTTTTAAAAAAAAAAAATTTCAGAAATTAATGGGACGGTGTATGATACTCCGTTTGATACGATTAAAAAATATTTTTATCGAAGAGACGGGGTATCATACCCCGTCCTTTATAATATGAGAATGCTCGATTCGTTTCTCATATTTGAGAAATGGAAATAGAAACTTTCTCAAAATATGGGAGAACGAGAAACGACTGCAGCACTATTTTTCGATTCGTTTGCTATAATTTGAGAAAGTGGGAATTATAGCAAACGACTGTGGATGCTCTAAATAGACAAATATGCATATTGAAATAGCGACGAAACATGATGCTTTGTCTGTATTTTTTTTCTTCCTTAAAATCATCGGACGAAATATCATGTTTCGTCCCAATTTTTTAAATATTTTTTTGAGATCGGATGAAACATATTTTTCTGACGAAATTCAAAATTTTTAATTAAAAAAACTAAGAAAAATGAAAAAACCTGCTGATGACGGTTTTTTTTTTTTCTTTCAAAATTTTGGAAAATTTTGAAATTCTATGGGTTATTGTATATGATTTTTAAATGGTTTATTGATTGATTTGAGACCATTAGATTTTCTATAGATTGTTAGTTGACTCATGATTTTCTATAGATAAAAATTTTTAGTTAAATAAGTTGGATAATTAATTAATTAGTTAAATAATTAGGTTTAGACCGTTTAGTTAGATAATTAATAACTAATTAGTGATTAATCACTCCACTCAGTATATATTATCAGTGTAGCAAGTAACGGATGAAACATATGTTTTGTCTGCCGACTTTTGTTTTTAAAAAAAAATATAAAATAGAATTTTTTTTATAAAAAAATTCCGAAATTTTGACTTTCGTTTTCTAAAATATCAATTTATGCATTTTAAACATTTTCATCACTGCAGAAAATGGTCGAAAAACTGTTTGATAATATGCATATATGCATATTATAGTTTTTTTTTTTTTCTTAAGGGAAAAGGTGGAGTAACTATATGCATATTATAGTTCACACGACTGTTGATGGTCTTACAAATAAAATCATCAATTTTTCACTTTCCTTTTCTTTCTTTTTTTTTTTTTGATTATACTGGGTTCCATCCCCCTCTATGGGTCAGACTAATCCCAGTCCCAGTCCCATGACAAGGAGCCCCAACTTTGGTTGGGTTTGTGCGCCGTAGCGGTCACTGGCCACCCAGAGGTATTTAATCCCCATCTTTGGGAACCATAGGGTTCGAACCCAGGATCTTGGATGAGCACACTCCAAGTCCCATCGCTCTTACCACTAGGCCACTTGCGGTGGTTTTTTCACTTTCCTTTTCATAAAACTCTGACTTCATGTTTTCGGTCGACATATTGTAACTTCAATACACAAATAGTTGCATTCATGGTGAAAACCACACACAAAAAGTTTAAATGATTTGGAGGAGAGTTTCTCATTTCTTTGTTACTTTGGATTGTAAACAAAATCTCAACTCGTTTATTCTTGTCCACTAAATTAAACAAACAGGCGAGAACAGAAATATGCACGTGCAGTGCACACCCTACCCAGAATCGTGATTCAATTTGGCGGTGAAAAGAAGGAGCCCTATAAATCCCCAAATCGCACATCGCTCTTACTCGAATTTTCGACGCCGCTCAATCACTCCAATGGTTACTCCCCTCAAATTCTCAAATTTGCATTTTCCCTTCTTCTTCTTCTTCTTCCTCCCAATTCTCAAACCCTAATTTCGCTTTATTTTCCCCCAAATCGCAGGACGCTTATCTCAAAACGATCATGCCTTCGCAACTCATCGCCGAGCGGGGATCCAACATCGTCGTCATCAATCCAGGTAAAACCCCCAAACCCTAACCCTAATTTCAATTGTGGTCTTACACGGCTTCGATTTCCTTTGTTATTGTAATAATTTGTGGTTTTGTTTTCTTCAAGGTTCTGCGAATGTGAGGATAGGGTTTGCGCACCAGCAAGTGCCGTTCAATGTTCCCCACTGTATCGCTCGGCATGTCAAGGATTCCAAGGGAACTGTTCAAGATCAGGTACATTTGGATTTGCGGTCTTGTACATGTAATGCACATGTTTCCGAATTCATGTAATGATGAACGCGAAAAAGAATGAAGAAGGAACACATTTGAATATTGTTAATTGTGGGAGTAAATGAGCCTATGAGCGAGTAACAATCATGAAGAGAAAAGATATCCATTTCACGTGCTTGTGATATTTTGTTAGGCTTTACTATTACTAGTTAGTTAGCACGTGGAATGTATGTGAAATATTGTGCATGTGAGTGGGTGGTTGATATAACTTTGACTTAAAATTGCGTGTCTGGGATTCGTAAGTTGATGGCTGTCCACAAAACACACAATTTAAACTCTTGTAGTAGTAGAGATAACTATTAGATGTTTGCTTTTTTATAAGTCATTGAGTGTAGATGGAAAGAACGTGCTATACATGTGCTAGGTGACTAGTTAATTGTTCGCTTTACAAAGCCACAACCCTGACTCTCAAGTTATAATAGTCAAGATAATTGGTGGTCATGTTGACATGTACCTAGCCATTATAACTATAAGCCATTTAGTCTATCAAATTAATTTTTTTTATTAATTATTGTTCATCATCAATATCAAATTTAAATTTCGTATTGGTTATCGCACAATTCATTTTTTTTATTTCCAAAAAACTATAATTAAAATGCTAAAATTTTCATATTCTAAAAAGGACTTCTTTCATTTATCAAGGGTAATGGCCTATTTTCTTTTTATACATTTGCAGCTTTTATGATGACATAGTTTTGTAATTTGCGTGCATGACATGTGCAATTGAGCTAGAAATGTAATGACTTGGGGACTTACTGTATTCTCATGTTTTTTTGGATGTTTCAGATGCTTAATTCTGAAGCAACTCCCAATCAACAAGCGGCACGAGAAAAGGCTTATGATATGGTAAGGAACTTGATTAACTTGCAGTGTTCATTTTGATTTTTATTTATCATCTGATGTAGTTCTTATAAAAAAAATACATGAGTTGCTCTTAAATCTTTGTTTTAGATTGCCAATCTGCTGAAAATTCCGTTTCTAGATGAAGAGGCAGCAAACAACTCGTATCCTCCTAAGGTATTATCTAATGCTACTATCTACTCTAACAACTAAGTTAATTACAAATGCTTGTGTATTTCCAGATCCTTGATTGGTGAAATCAAGCAAGGTCAACTACCGAAGTATCAATATTTTGGTGTCTCCATGGTTAATACATAACCTACACTCCAGCAAGTTTTCCTTTTTTGGTTTTGTTGTGTTTAGGGTAGCTTATATGGAGTTTATGTTAGATTTCTGAAGTTAATAATTTGCTCCATATATGTTCTATTAATTTTTTTTGGTTATTGATAAAGTTATTCAGACTTTGAGGATGCCCAAAATAGAATAAAATTACCCTTATGACTCTTAATTGTAGAGTACAATAGAAGTACCACTCTAATAAATGAATAGAAGTTATGGTCAAAATAACAAGTTATTGCGAGTGCTCCCTGAAGGATTTGGCTGTGGTTGCCTGTGTTGTAAAGAGCCCCAAAACCCGTGCTTAAGTGTTTTTTGTCATGAGCCTTTGAAAGCTTTAGTCCTAACTCTTAAGTTCCTTACCCAAAAAAAAAGAAGAAAAGAAAAACTCTCAGTTGATGTCAACTTTTTTATTCCCTGAAAAAAAAATAAGTGTAAAAGCAGGGTGAAGCAGGTTCCTAGTGAATTTTAGCTGTGAAAGCATATGTGGTCCGTTGGGTAAAAAGTGGATTTTATTATTACTCTCTCTCTTAACTTCTGGCTCTTCAACCTCTAATTCTACCTCAGCCCTTTCAATTTTTTCAACCTCTACCAATGACCTCTTCCTCCTCATCAATCTCCATCCATTTGTTCTGCCTCAGCCCTTTCAATTCTTTCAACCTCTACCAATGACCTCTTTCTCCTCATCAATCTCCATCCATTTGTTCTGCTTTTGTCAATCTCTTTTAACAAGGGAAAATTATTTCTCTTTTCAAACTTTCATCAGTCCTCCTTTTGTGGCTCTTCCTCTCGCGTGGCATTCACTAGGTAGCTCTCAAGTGACCGTCTTAATGATGGTGACGACGATGGCGAGTGTTGATGCCTGCAATCCTATAAAATCATTCTATGTTCAAGATAAACGTATACCATTCTGATTTTAGTGACCCAAAGAAGCGTATCCCTAGCATACCACGTTTTATGACAAGTAGCCTTTTGCATTTTCTTTTTTTTTCGTTTCACGTACCAGAATGATCTTCGTCTGTCTAACCTTTCATGAGTTAGACTAGAGGTTTCCATTAAATTAGAAACACATGTAGCACCTCTTTATCCATTCATCGGCTTTGGGTTTGTGAAAAAGGAATATCTTTTTCCAAGTGCATTATATGCTCCTGAAAGTAAAGCCTAACACCGATTTCAGTGTACAAAAATGCTTTAAATGTTAAATCTTCATTTATTTAATGGAAACATTGTAGTCCAAATACATACATACAAACATCTATATGTACGCATATAGATACATGCAAACATACATGCATATAATCTATGTGATGTAGCTAATGACCTAATCTCCATTTACTTTTGTTCTTGTTGTTTTTGTTAATCTACATGCTAACCTATAACTTATACTGGAATCATACCATGGTTGTTCCAAATGAGCAATCATATAGCCAGGCAAGTCTAATCAGAACGTATTCCTCTATATAGTAGTTGTGCTTACATTCATTAAAAATTTCTGTATATGTGCATGTTTCTCAAAACTGAAATTGAAGCAATTGGAATTGGTTAAAACTAGTTCTTGTGGAAAGAACTGAAATTAAGTTTGAAAACCTAATGACCGAATCCAGATCTGCTTCTGTTTTTGTTAGTTCCTTTAATGTATATTTATACATGCTAAAGTTTGTAGATATTTGAATCGTCCCATGGTTGTTTACTTGTTCCCTTGTAGCAAATTGATCTTACACTTACTATAATATAGTTTGTAACTTTGTATTGTTTACAACAAATCTAGATTTTAGCACATTAATATTATTGGGATTACTTTGCAGATGGGACGTGTTGATGGCTATACTCCATATCAGAGTAGAAGCGATACTACTTTTGCTTGGACAAATGTGACAGAGAAAAAACCATTAACAGCTTCAGCAGTAGGTACTTAGACCAAATTTGTATTTGTCTGTGTTATTTATCGGAAATATTTTAATTTGAATATCTTGAACATGTATACTATGATTACTTGTATTTTGTTACTCTGAAGTTTTTAGGTTTTACTTGAGGAATTGCAATGTGGAAAATCATTTCCTTGTCACTGATTATAACAAATATGAGAGATTTATTAATCTACTGCTCAGTGAAATAAGACCTGCTTGGATTTTATTTATTTATTTTCTCCAAGTTTGGAGGCTCTTGATTCTCCTCCATGCGATGATCATATTATTCCGCTGATGAACTACTGAAGCAATTTTGTTATGCCTATACCAGACCGTTTCTTTCTTTACTGCTGAATTTCATGGTTAAGTCTGGACGATAAACGATGTGATGATAAATCATGTCTTCTGATTGTATCATTGCAAGGAACATGGAGAGAATTAGCAAGAAATGTTGTTGGTTATTATTAAACGTCAAATGCAAATTCAAGGCATGCTGCCTATAAATACAGTGAAAGGATCGTTATTCATGTTTTGGGAGGGACTTGGGGAGAGTAAGCATGTGACTTGTTAAGAACTCAGGAAGGTTAAGCATGTGACTTGAACAGAGGTTGGGCACAAATTCGAAGGATGCTCATATCAAAATAGTCAGAGTTTCCCTGAAGTCTTTGGAAGGTGGTGGCATGGACTTGGTCTAAACTTAAAAAAGATGGCATGGCATGGAATTTTGTGGCAAAAAATTCACAAAATTGAGTGGTGTCTCAACTGTTATTGAGAGAGTAATTTTTTTAGATTTAGGGATTATATTTAAGGGAAGAGATGGGGTAGACTCACCTGTAAAATAACTGTTGTGAAGAGTACAAAGAACAAATTTTCCCTTTTAGTTTAAGCAGACACATTAAGGCATTTGGAGAATCTCCTAATGATCTACTTCTTAGTCCTCCATCTACTCACTTAAATTATCCCTGTATAGATATAATCAAATCTATGGGGTTGCTACCATTGTTAAGGACAAAGAGAAACTGATATCTTGAAGATCATGGTTTTGTTCTTTGATATGATATTATATGAAACTGGTCAATAGGCTTGTTAAGTTGGAACTCCAAAATCTAGTGAAAATTTTCATTTACGGATATCAGCTCTTTTCCTTAATCTTTATTTGATACTATCTTCACACATTGATTGGTTTTGTGTCTCTACTAACTGGAACGGTCTTACTATCATGGAAGATTTCTACACATGTAACCCTCCTTTGTATAAGATTATGAATTTATGATTTCACACTTTATTTACTGGTGCTTACATTCTAACAAACAGCTTGTGCTGGATTTTAGGCTACAGTAGCAAAGTACTGGTTTTCACTGGTTCTTTTGTTCGAGGATGTTTGTCATGCTTAGTTAATGATCTTTATTTGATACTGCCCTCACACGTTGATTGATTTATGTGTATTATATTGTGCATGACCTTTGTATCATTGGAGATTTCTACATGTAACCCTTCATTGGTATCAGATTATGATTTCACACTTTGTTAACTGGTGTCCAAAATCCAGTGCCCAGCTTCCGTTTAATTGATTACTTAGGAAGTGGCATTTCCGGAAACAGAAATGACTAGAAAATTATGTTATTGTAATCAATTTTAATTTTGAATTGATGATGGATACATTTTTGATGTAACGAGTTGATAACAAGGTTTATTGAGCATTATTCTGATAATAGAGCTGTCAGACAGTTTCCATATATCAAACTTTGTACATGATACACTATTGTTGTTGTTATTATCATTATTGTTGTTACTTGTTTTATGTCTAGTAATGTTAATTTTTTATCACTTCAAATGTTCAATAGATTCATGCTGCAAGCTTGTTGGTGAATATTTTCAGGAAGTACAATGATTAAGGGTATTGAAGAGGAGCTTATGGACCCATCCAAAGTAGTTGATAGTAGAGAAAGCAATTCGGACGACTATAAGTTCAAGGAGTTCATATGTGGAGAAGAAGCCCTGAAAGTTTCCTCCCTTGAGCCATACTGCTTAAGGCGTCCTATTCGTCGAGGCCACTTTAATGTTTCTCAGCATTATACTCAACAGCAGGTAATCACTTTGACCATCACTATCTCTAATATTATAATGGGAGAAGTGCTTAGTGTCATTTGTAAATCTACCAATGCGTGCATTGCATGTGCATAACTAATATGAAGGAGGTCTCACGTTCGAGTCCTTACTACGTCAGTTTTTTAACTTTATTTTTTTTAAACATAAATGTGCATTACACGTGTAAATTATTATCTATCTATCTATCTATCTATCTATTAATCTATCTATAATATAATATATAATAACTATTATAATTGATGAGTTGGAGTTGTAAATCTACCTACTTGCGTGCAACTCCAACTCTCCCATTATAGTCTTCACATCTACTTTAAAAAATATATAATCCTATTTATTAAGACATGCATCACATGTGTAAATCAGAGTTTTTACTTTAATTTAAAAAAAAAAATTAATACGTGCATCGCACGTGTATATTACTAGTTTCCTTTAATTGCACTGATGTTGCGTGAACTTCTTTATGAGTGTAACTTGGAACAGACGAAAACTACTAATTGCTGTGTTCGGTATTTCGAGCTGTATGATACACTTCTTTAAGGTAAATTGTCAGTTGATGGATTGCAAAAGGGACACTAATCAATCACAAATTACCTTAAATTACAATATCATTATTTAATTTTTTTATATCAAGGGATTAACATTATCAACAAGGCCCTCTCAGTTTTTATTATTGGTGCAGTGAGCAATCCATCACGATGTATTTACGGTTGATATAGTCAGAGTGACATTTTTTAGTAAGATTGTCAATTTGCTTCTGGCGTTATATAGACTTACAATTTACACATGGAATGCCCGTTTTCTTTGCAAAGTAGGGGGACCTGGTTACAACAATTAATGAATTGAGCGATTTATATGCATATATGCAAATTTTTAGACTTATTTGTAAATATTCATGTTTTGAGGGACATATCAGTAAATTTACATATTTGAGGGATTTGCAGAGAATCCTATATTTCAATGGAAGGGACTGAATTGCAACAACTGAAAAGAATTGTGAACTTCTATGCAAATATGCATATCTTCAGGGACATATATGTAAAAAGCCCAAAATTTTAATTGGAAATTGGTGGCTCTTTATACAACACACAACTGAAAGGAATTGATGAACTTCTATGCAAATATGCAGAGTTCACGGAATTATATGCAAAAGCTCCTATTTTAAATTGTAAATTGGTGGTTTTCTACAGAAAGCACTTTACTTTCAAGTTATATATGGAGATTTGAGTCCATGTCTGGTCTTATTTGAAGGAAAATGCTGGAATGATGTTGAATTTGATGAATATTTATTTTTGTTAATGTTTTCCGACTTTTTCCAAGAATTATGTCACGAGACTCACAACTAGCATCTTCATGTTATAGGTGTTTGAAGATTTATGTACTATATGGGACTGGATTTTGATTGACAAATTGCATATCCTTCCTGATGACAGAAACTTATATGCAGTCATCCTTGTTGTCCCCGAGACATTCGATAGTCGCGGTAAGTCTTCTGATACTGTTTGTGCTTCATAACTTCTTTTTGTCTATCTTCATATCATATTTATAAACTTATCTAGAAGTGAGATACTTTCTAGTGTGGACTCATGATAATTTGGTTGTCCTTGATGTCACTATTTTTTGATGTTTCATGTATAACACTTTCACTTTTTATTTAGGAAATTATAAATGATATTAATCTCGTTATAAGAAAGATAGCCGTAGTAAACTCTAACATACCTTTAGCTCATGAAATTTGGCATCCTATTACATTTGATCTCTCTTGCATAGGTAAAAAGAAATTATAAAACAAGCTCTGTGAGCTTCAATATGTACAACATACTACAGAAAATAGAGGATTATCTCTTTTGGATATGAAGTCAGTTCATGAATCTTGATATGCAGGATTATGCACATGAATCATAAAACATAGGTACAAAGAAGCATCCATGTCACCACCTTGGGTTGCATAAATGCTTTAAAAGTTTCAATTTCACTAAAACTGTCATCCACAAGAGTACAATGTATCTCTCATCTCACTTTTTTTTAGATTCTTTTATAGTAATATTTTGGAGGGTTGGGTATTGGTTGCAGCACTTGAGCTCATACCGCATTTCCTATCTTCCGATTGTTATGGATGGATGTAAAAGATTGACATCTCTATCCATAATTTTTGTGCACATGAATTTGACATTAATTGGGATGTCTATATAGTAACAATAGGCTGATAACAGGTTGCATAACTTTGTTTTATGGTTGCTCCTATTTATCTCACCTTTATTCCAGTTAGAATTGGACTTTCATACCCGCTGAGGTTATTATATATTTATATCCTGTTAAAAGATTTCTGTATTTGCCTTCTTGAACATGTGAAATCTGCAAATTAGTTTATTCTGTTTTGAATACAATCTCCACATGTGAACTGCATGTTTAATTTAATAGCTAGTTGTGTTGTGAATAGTTTCACCTTTACAGTACTTTACTTTGACAGTTCAGCCACATTAACTTCCTCCTCATTTCCATGAAGAAGACAAAAAGAAAAAAAAATTTCCCCCTCCTCCATCCATCTTCTTTTGTTTATTTTTTGATAGGCTGCTTAGCTGATAGAAATGCGAATTCATATGAATACCATTAAGTGAATATACTTTCCTTTTCTTTTTGCCAGAAGTCAAAGAAATGCTGTCTATTGTGCTACGAGATTTGAGGTTCAGCTCGGCAGTTGTACATCAGGTTTGTGGAACATCTTATTCAGTGTCATTTAAACATAAAACTCTTTTTTTTTGCTTTGTTTTGTGTTACTGATTTTGTAATACACATTATTCATACCTGCTTCTCTTCATTTTTGACAATCAATTTTGTAGAATCTGGTGCGCCCATCAACTGTACATTCTGTTTAACCTGTCTAAGAAATATTATAATTATGGGTTGATATATCTAAAAAAGTGATGGTGAGAACGGATCACTTAGTAAACTGTCTAAATGGTCTTCAGCTTATTCATGAGAGAGCTTTTTACTTTCAATTTACTGTATGACTTGAGACTTGTGTTTAGAAGCATGGTAAACGAAATGCATTAATTATCTTTCTTTTATTCAGTGAACACTACCAAGTATCTTTTAAATATGCATATTAGTACTATATATTTAATTTCTCTTGAGGTTTTCTCCTTAGTTTATCTTGTTTATGCTGAACTGTATCTTAGTCCTAATTTTGTTTATTATGCTGTTATATATCTCTTTAGTTTATCTTTCTCCTGAGGGTAAGTTAAGGTTTTACCTTTAATTATTCTTCCAATTTCCTCTGCGATTCTTTTAAGAATAGCTACATATGAATATGATATCCCTATATCTTTACAAAGCTTTCCATGTTACAGGAAGGTCTTGCTGCAGGCTTTGGGAATGGATTATCCACAGCATGTGTTGTGAATATTGGCGCGCAAGTTACCTCAGTAATTTGTATCGAGGTAAAAAGTTCATTCTTCACCCTACCACTAATCTAAATTATTTCCTTCCCGGTTCTACATCTTGTTAACTGTGATTGTCACCGTCTTTTCCCGTACATAATATTCTTTTTTGTAATTGACCTTCTACTCTGCTATGGATATATCATGTATCTGCTACTAAAAGCGTCTGATGATGATATTCAGGAGGGAGCGGCTATGCCTTCTACATGCATGACATTGCCCTATGGTGGAGAGGTATATTACTCTTCTTTGCACATTGGTTATCAATGTCCTTAAAGTTTAAATCTTTCTACCGTCAGGTTTGAGGTGGCCTTAGATAGCTAATAGTTAGTATAAAACTCTGTCCTACCTATATAAATTGAATCCTAAGCAAGGATTTATGTGGTCGACTGACCCAAATACTCAGGATAAAGTCTGTTATGTTAGTGATCTAACCTAGTTAATTATTCTCTCACAATACAAAATACAGTTAAATTTTAGAAAACTTGGAATAAGTGTTGATTGTTTCATTCTTAAATTATTCGATATTTCAGAGTATGAATAGATTGCTATAGCATGCACCCTCTAAGGGTTATAGCATACACCCTCTAAAGTTTTTGGCTTAGCCTCCCTCTGATGTTCTTTATAACTTTCCAAGAACTGTTTCTACAATTGGTAGTGTTTTAATTACTCTCGGTACTGGTTCTTGACACATCTATTAGGATCCCTCTTCTTTCTTTGGAGAGTTTTTTTACTCATTTATAATGTTCAAACTGTTTTCTTGTGAAGCACCCTTCTACGACTAGTGTTTTTTTTTTACTCTAGATGCTGCACCTGACACATCTACTACTAGTGTTTATATTACTCTCGATGCTGCACCTTGACACATATATTAGAATCCATTTTCTTCCCTTGTTGGGATTTTTACTCATTTGTAATGTTCAAACTGTTTCCTTGCAAAAGGTATTTTCATGTTGTACAAATGGTAGTAAGCTTGTGAGGAAACTTATTATAGCAATGGGATTGAGAGATATTATTATTTTAAAAAACTTCATTTACTAATATATCAAGATGTGTACTTATTAACCAGGTTAACATATCCATATGAAAGAACAATTCACCAGCTTTGTCCAGACCCCTATCCACATCTACCAACAAAGAAGTTATATATATTTAAGGCATACTACCTTGTGGATGGGCAAAAGTGAGGATTAGGAAAGATAGTTTTGATCGGATAAGGTCCGCTTTGGATGCATGCTTGACTCTCACATAATTATAATCATTTGAGATATGTTGTAAAAGTCGAACAACTTATGTCGAATATGAAAACGCTGCCACCCTCATGTTAAATACTCTACTGCTCATGCTATTCTCGAAGTTATTCCACCAGTATCCTATCTAGAATATATGTGAAAATATGGATCTTTTGCTACTAAATTTCTTCACCATTTTGTAAGGAGCATTATTTATCTAGCTTAGGAGCGGACTTTGAGACCTTAATATTCGTGGTGATATCTGACACCTCTTTTTAGTATTAATATTATTATTATTGGTTGCTTCAGGTTGGAGTATCTTTCTGTATCGACAGCTAACATAAATTTCTTTTGTGTATCTAATATAATTAATTTTCATATCAATCTTTTTGCCATGTAAATGAAATTTCTCAGAAGGCATTTTGATTTGCGCGACACATAGGATATGAATATTTGTTTTCCCCACTTTGTTTCAATTTTTTCCTATGGCAAAAAGTACATTTCTTGTATTTATTTCATTTTTTTGATGACATGAAGTACATTTCTTGTAGGACATCTCAAGATGCCTATTATGGATTCAACGGCATCATCAAACATGGCCAACTATTCAAACCAACCCATTGGTCAAGCCTATTGACATGTTGATGTTAAACAAACTGAAAGAAACATACTGCAATATAAGAGTAAATTTATATGCATTTAACTTCCTGTGTTGTCAGTGTTTCTTTTTTTAATTCAAGTTATTGTCCTTATGTGCGTACTTCTTTCTTTTTGGCTATTATCAAAATTACAATTTTGTTAAGACCTTTTGGTGCTTGTATTATCAATAATCCAATCTACCTATATATCAAACATTTATCTGGTAATATTCTCTTGCTTTGTTTAAATTATTCTTGGTTGTAAGATTTATTCGATGACTTGTGGGCGAGCAATTTATGTGAGATGTTTTACTGGGAAAGATAAATTAAGATAGGTATATATATTTAAATTTTCAATAACAAAGTCTGGACTTAGGACATCTGGAAACCAATACTTTTTTAAAGGATTGTAGTGTTTCGGTATAGTGGTAGGGACATTTAGCTTGGGTTGCTGGTAAAGATTGACATATTTATCATGCCCTTATTTTGTATATGTAACCAAATATGTAACCAAATATTCTTTGTGCAATACCCTTTTTGTATGTTCTACAGGATAATCTTTTCAGTTTCTATTTTACCCAACTTTACTACTATAACTATTGCTACTATTTCTGCTATTTCTAGAGAAAAGGCACCCTCATATTTAAAGGAGGCAAGTCTCTCATGTAGATTGTGATTGTTTTTACTCAATAGGCCCCTTATGGACGATGCACAGCGTACATCGTTCATTTTATAATATGTATGTATCGATGTAGGATGTACCTAGATTCTGAGAGAATTTATGAGATTTTGTGTTGATTTCATTTGTAAGCCTTATCTATACAAGGCCGTTAGATTTTTGAAAATCGGGTAGTGTTATAGAAGGATAGGCTTGAATAAGTTAGATAGGATTGTTTGCTTTTATCTTATCTTTTAAATTTAATTTATATTTTGATATAATCTCGTCATTATTGAAGGACAGGCTGAAATAAAAAAATCTTTCGGATTTAATCTTTTGTAGGCTTTTCTCCTTTAGATTTTTACATTTGGCTACTGTGGGAAAAGATCACTAATTTATACATGAAGAGCAATTAGCTTGAGAATGATTTCATTGAGAATCGAGGCTATGTAATGTATTTAGATGAGAATAAGGGGGCTAGTGTGTCCCCCTAGCCAACTTAGCTAGGGTGACATGACTTGGAGGCTTCTCATTGGCTGGATCTCTTTAACTTACTTTTTTCATTTTAAAAAATCCCCTGGAATTGGCTAAGTGAAAGAGATTTATCCAATGAGAAGTGTCCACGTCATGTCATGGTCACCCTAGCTAAGTTGTCTAGGTGACACACTATGGTATTATCTGCGAGGTGTCTTGAATGATCAAGTGTATATCGTATATGGTTATCCTCTTAGTTATTGAATTATCTGAGCAAAATAGAATGCATCTGGCCATCTATTTGGGAAATGATTTGTAAGTCTTGTGTAATATGAAGCTTGAAATAGATGTAGCGTTGTTTGGTTATAAACGACAATTTGTTAGTAATATGTGAAAGATAAAGAGATTCTTTGTCTCTTTATAATCATTATGGTCTGCACTCTTGTTAGTTTCTTTCCTTTAATTCCTTTCCACGATCACTAAGTTACACTTTAAGATATAATTGCTTTGCAAGCTTCCTTATATTGAGGGTTATGCTAAGGAATTGTGGTGTAGGCTTTTGTTGAAGTGCTTTTGCTTGTCTAATGGCATACCTCTAGCTTCTATTTGTTTCTGCTGCTTTTACTGTTGTCAATTTTATTCTTCTTCTTTATTTAGTTCTGCACTGTTGGCATTTTGTTTGATTGGTTTCTTGAATCTAGTTGGTTTACTTCTGTTTTCTATGCAAAGGTTGTGGTTTGTACCCTGTGTTTCATTACTTTGTCCTCATTGTCATGCAATTTTACTGTTGTATAATTATCTGTATAATTTGCTTGTTGAAGATCCTGGTTTTAGTTATACATGATATATTTATTTACTTAATTCCAATCTGAAATCTACCTTTTTGATGTTGGCCATAGGAGGGAGAATTTGATGCTGTGGCCATTGTTCATTCATACGAGGAAGGCAGGCCGGCTGGATCTCATAAGACAAGGCTATCCGCTCTAAATGTACTATAGCTGAACTTTATCTTAGCATCTAACAATTCTGTACATTTTTAGGACTTCTGGATATGATTTCTTCCACAATTTATAGACAAGGCTAGGAGGATTATTCATGTAGCCGACCCATAAATTTGGATGAAGGCTTTTGTTATTGTCGGTCATGATTTCTTCCACATAATTTTCTTATTTTAATAATTCTATGAAAAATCGGTGTTATACACTAGTTATCTCTATAATTTAATATGGTCAGAATCAGATCCTACACATCATGACTGACATTAATCTGACTTGTGTAAACCTGTTAAACACAAGGGATGGTTTTATCTGTCAATTGAAAATTTCTTTTGTCAAAAATGATAAAATAGAAATTTGAAGCAAAAACGACTTTTCTTTTTAATATATGGAAGCAATCTTTCATATTCAGAGCTGCAAATTAACTCAAAAAACATTTAATTTGAACTCAAAAAGTCCTTAATTTTTGCTAATTTGCCTGAAGTCGAGGGTTTAATCTTGAATCGTGCAATTAGAATAGTGTCTTAAGAACTTCCAATATAATCAGACTCAACAGATGCATCCTTAGTGGGCATAAAGCATTTTCAAATATGAAATCTAGCTGAAAAGGAGCTAAGTCTGCAATCAATTCTGTGCTGTAGATCTAAGAGAAACTCCTGGGATTGCGAGCAGCAATTAAGGTTTGTTTTTGCCATGTGAAAAAAAATTGTTGGAGTTGATCACTGGTTAACATAAAATATAATTGGACTAAGTTAATATGTTTAGGAATTAGGACATTTTTAAACATACCTATTAATTGTTTGTTGTTTGGATCCTTAAATCTATTGAAATGTACCTTTTAATATGTTTGTTGTTTGTAATCTTAACGTACCTTTATAAATTTGCTAAAACTTTAATAACAATTATACTAGTTCTTAGCTAAAACTAATTACATAATGACTATAGGACTGAGTTCGATTTTCCCTCTACATCAGTATTGAATAATCTGTTCATGTAACTCGAAGGTGTATAAAAATTCATTGACACGTTCATTAGAAAAAGGTGGAATACCGCCACCGTCCAGACATTTATGTTACGTATAATGATCAGATTTAAGTGTATGCAATCCTTTTTTTCCTTCTTACCAACTGTTTGTGACAGTTCATAAATTTTCTGCACGCACACTTCACCTCACTATGGGGTGCATAGAAAATCATTGTTTATATTTTTTTCTTTAATAGAAAAATGGTACCAGATCCAGAAGGCTGCATTTGTCTCAGCCGTGGGAGTAGTATGTGTCATATTATGTGTAAGCAGTTGGGAGGTTAATTGCACTGAAGCCCTCAATTTGTTATCTTTGTATGGGTTAAAATCGTGAATGTGGAACCATGACTCGTAAATATGTAGCAGCTGAACCCCTGGCCTCTGAAAATTTATGCATTTAGACTTGAGGTTAAATATAGAAGAGTAGAACTAGAAAGCTGATGTAGCATTGTGTGGAATGAGATGATTTTTTTGGTTCACTGTATAATAGTGTAGTGCTCCTTGTCGCCCCTCAAGCCACCTTTTGCAGCTTTCCTAAGTATGTAGTTTAAATAATAATGCTCAATAAAGAAGGAAAAAATAACTAAAATTTACATATGATATAGCTGCATTTATTTATCTATTTCTGCAGGTTCCACCTATGGGTTTGTTCCATCCAACACTTTTTGCTGCAGAGGAGTACCCACCACCACCTCGATCATGGTCGGTTTGCTATTCTGTTGTGAATTTGCACCTATTTATTAACTAGGGCCTCAAACTTTTCAGAGAAAAAAAACTAGGGTTTTAAATTTCTTTTTTTTTGTAAAAAGCATGTTGTTTTATAATGTTTGTGTTTTTAATAGGTTTAGTGACTATGAGGATATGCTCGAGGATTCTTGGCATATGGAGTTCCCTAGAAGGCCAGACATGGATGGCATGTATCTCGGTGGTAATAGTGGCTTAGCCATGTTTGAGAACTATCCAGTCTATCCTACAAGACCCAAGAAGGACGTGAATCTTGGCCTTGCAGAAGCAATTACTAATAGTATTCTTTCAACTGGTATCCGTTCTGACTACTAATACTAGAACAACCTTTGATACAGTTAACTGTCGTCAAAATTTTAATTGTGGTTGTCATCTTACTACAGGCCGTATAGACCTGCAAAGGAAGTTGTTCTGTAGCATACAACTGGTAAGATTTAGAAATAGTATTCTGTAGCTTACAACCCGTAGCTTACGACCGGTGACTTATAGAATATTTCTTAGAATTTAGTCCATTTATGAGTTTAGGATTTTTTTACTAACAGTGTAGATACTTCTCAGATAGGCGGAGTGGCTTTGACAGGTGGTCTCATTGCTGCAATTGAAGACAGGTTTGTTCTTTTGAACACTCACTGAGGAATATAAGTTTTCTTGATATTTATTGTCATTTACGATATACAGTAATCTTTACCATTCAATTCTTTCGCATTAAAGTGCTCAGTTTTGATTATTGCTGGTAAATCATAATAGACAAATGTGATGCATTTAAGTATGCATTTTCATTACAATAACCATACAAATGAACATTTAGAGAGACAGCCAAAAGAAGATGAAAGAACAAGAGGACTATAGCATGGAAGCCATGTTTGAAATGTTGGAGAGTTCGTAGAAAAATTTGAACATGATCTCAATCTAAATGCAATTGTTTTATTTATATCTATTATAATTCATACTACAGGCATACATACATATACATATAATACATATACATCTATCTTAACTTTATTATTTTTTTTAGAGGATAAATTTCACAAAACTACTCAGTTTTGGCCTTCTGACACAGGACCACCCAGTATTGTCTTTTCATCAATGAGCCACCCTAATTTAGTTTTCGGTGAAAACCACCCTATGGTATGATAATGCCGTTAGTTTACGGAGTGAGTTGTCTGGGTTGCCTCTATCTTAATCCATCCAGTTAACCAATAATAGTAAAGTATAATTATAAAAAATAAGAAGATAATAATAATAATAATAATGATAATAACCATATCTCCGTCTTTTCCTTTACGGTGTGTTTTGTTAAGTAAGATTGAAGTATTCCCGGGAATGAAGTATTCCTAGGAATAAATACCATGCAGGGAATGAGTGTTTTCAGGAATACTATATTATTGTGTTTGGTGCGGTACATTATATTTCCGAGACTTCTTCAATTATGGTAATTTTATGAAAATACTCTACTAATACTGAGCAAACAAACTGAGAGAAAGTGAGAAAGTTAGAAGTGGGGAGTTAACGAGGTGGTGGTGGTGGTGGTCGGGGCGAAGCCGGGATTGAATAGAGGATTTCAAAAAACAGGGTATGATTTTAGAATCAAGGCAATTTCAAAAGCAAATTAGGGTGATTTCAAAAATCTTTATGATTTCAAATACATACCTAGTATGATTTTGAAATTAGTCAAACTTGGTTCACATACTTTTTTGGTATTATCGTTATATATGAATATCAGAATAAATGATAATGGTAGTATAAAATTATATAATTAATTATTGTTAAAATCATAATTACCATTAGTTGTCACGGGCACTATTTTTCGTTTCGGCTAGCTTGCTGTTTTGAAACCACATATTTTATATTCTATGTTGTTTTGGATCGAAATATCTAGATTTCGGCTGAAATTGCCAAAATTGCCGAAATTGCAGAAATATCAGCCGAAATAGACACTAATGTTATTGTGAATGTACAACTTTTTTTCGTTTTACTTTTTGCATATAAGTCTTTTAATATAGGACCTTAAGCTAAGATAATGTGAGGATTTCATCTCTCTATTGTTTGTGTATATGCAAAGTCAAGTAAGTCTATTAACTAATACTTTTTTTCTAATCATTGCAAATTAAATTTAGTTATATACTTATATTACATTCTTTTTTATATTTTTGTTAAATTCTATTGATTCATATCTTTAGTTACATTATACAATATTTTATATGATAAATGACATGTAGAACTTATAATATCTTGTTTAGTAACAAAAAAAATGTTTATTGAGTGTCCGAAATAAACATCTGAGATGTTCACATTTCCTCGAGATCTCAGATATCTCCGATCCGAGACAAAACACTTCTTGCCAAGGCAAGTCCGAAATCCGAGATTTAAAACCTTGGTCACGGGCGTTGCATGCTATGTTAATAAATTTTTCTTTATTGTGGCAACGGAAATCTAACAAAATTAACTTTATTTGTTTTTTTTAATTCTTCAAGGCTGTTTCTGAAAAGAACTTTATTGTAAAGTACTATAAAGTACACATAATGCACATGATATTTCAATTGATTGGCTAATATAAATTTAACTTAAAATGTATGGCTGATATTATAGCTTGTGAGTTTTTGTTACAACCTCTTGCAATATCATAGTAGAAAATGATGCTGTTAAATATTTTGAATTTAGATGACAATATGATTAATTTAAAATATTTCAATAGAATGCAATAAAAAGATGAAACCTAAAAAATTATAAAACTTAATTTTGAATGAGGTAGTTCATACTAATAATCTCATATAAAGTAGTAGGTCAATTGATTTTTTTTTGACAAGCAGTAAATTGAGTTTGTTGGAAACATAAAAAAGCTGTTTCCAACAAAAAAATAAAAACCCAAAAGAAATGGACCATATTATGACTCTTAATCAAAACTAACTTTTTATGATTATTTTATTAATTAGTTGATGAAAAATTAAGAGCAAAAGAAGAAAAGAAGAAGAGAGAAGCAGAATATTTATTTGACATGAAAGAAAGGAGGAAGGAGATGCAGCCTCACAAAGATTTGAGAAACATAGGGTAAAAAAGTATGGTTTTGGACTTATTTATAGAAAATGCAACTTTGAAAACAAGAAAAGTAGGATTTCACTAAAATCACCTTGTTTTGAAATTTCTCTCCGACAACACTAAACTTTGAAACCACACTTGAAAATCCTCTCCAACTAACACCTAACTTTGAAAACACCATGATTTTAATACTGCGTTTTTGAAATCCTCTCCGACTAACACTCTCAAACAAATACACAAGCCAATAAACCATACTAGTACTTATAAAGTATTTATTGAGGGGCCAACCTTTAACAAAAATTTTGCAGGAGCCGAGTCTCCCCTCCCCCTAGCTCTACCTCTGGTGGCTGTGGAGATGAGGTTGGTGGAGGTGGCGATGACGGCGGTGGTGTGTGTAAGGAGTAGTTGTAGTAATAGAGGTAGACATAAGTGGTAGGGACAAAATAACTTTTTGTAAATTTGATCCGTTGGGATATAGAGAAATCCCCCATGTTTTGGGGGGAATGAAATGGAGGAATTTTATTCTCTAGGGAATAGAGTATTCCTTCCCAAAATATGCTTACACTTTATCGAACAAGGGAATGGAAGTATTCCCTCCTCTAATCGCTTACCAAACACACCCTTACTATCTTCATCTTACTTGCATTGAATTTGAAATTCAAACTATTTTATTGTAATTTACAAAAATCAAACATTAATTTTCAATAATCAAACAGTTAAAACAATTATTAACTACATACAGGGTTAAATTATGCATGAAACTAGCCAAACTACTCGTGTGATAGTGTAAATTGAATCACGGTATGGATGTAATTAACGAACACAAAACTTAGGGTGGCTCATTGATGATGAAAATAATTTAGGGTGCTTATCTGTTTGAGGGCCAAATCTCAGGTGGCTTTGTTAAATTTACCCTTTTTTTAATATAGACATTTGGTTTCACATTATGATTTTCCTTAATACATATCATTTAAAAATTTTGGGTTTAGTCCTCCCAGAATCTAAGTTCACATTTTGACAGTTCAGCCGTATACATCTTCAATTCTTCATTGATGCTTTGATCAAACTATATAGATATTTTAAACTTCAGCTATATACAATCTCATTATATATAGTATTGTGAAAGATTGGTGAAGAAAGAAGTGTGAAGGCTAAATCTTATTTGGCGGAGAATGAATGAGCTTTGAACTTAGAAGAAAACAGATTAATGAATATGATTAGAAAAAATTAAAATTGGACGGAAGACACTAATTAGTGGCTATTGTAGGTAATGATAGGAAGTAAAGAAATATAAGATAAAAATGTTGATTTAAGTCAACTAAAGGTCGAAGTCATAGAGATGTTGGAAATAGTCCCCAATTTTCAGTGAACCATAGAAATATTCAAGACTCGAGGATCTCTATTATCTGGGCGCCACATACTCAGTATGCCCCTTAGTTTGGCTCTATTTAACCATTTCCTGGAATTATATGAAGACCTTTCAAATATTGTATCTATAAAGTTCCTGTGTATTCAAAAGGCAGCATAATAAGATGGCTGCTATTTCGTTTCCTCTATTATGTTTATCATTAGATATAATTCTTTTTGGTGCCAAAGTCTTGGAGATGCATTCTTTAGCGCACATATTTATCTGTGCCAGTTGAATGCAAGTCCATATAGAAATCAAATATCTGCCCCTTCTTCTAGGCATTTTCATAGTCTACAAGAATTTGGAGTGTATGTACTGTTATGGCAAGCCCTTTTGATGTCCATAGTTTCGATGATCAGGAATACAGCACTCAACCAGAGAGGGTTGATGTCAGTTTACCAGTCAGATATAATTCTTTCATCAAGCCAAGATACACAATTTTGGACGTGCTCTTTTATTATTTATTTTACGATTGATTACTTTGTACACTTTACTGGTTGCAGGGTTTTGCATGCTATTCCATCAAATGAAGCAATTGATACTGTAGAGGTTTGTTTATGCTTAAATCTCGTTATCTTATTATTACTTGTACAATAATTGTAATCTCCAGAATTTTCTCATTCTTTAGTATTAAGTGGTCTGTTGTATTTTTTTTATAAAAAAATAAAACTAAAAGTTTTGGGGAAATATATGTTATAGAACGCAGGAAACAATTCTACAAGTTAAATAAATAGAAAATAAATTACTGGTTTCAAAGTTAATTCTTGAGTTTAAACTGGTTTGAAAATTTCACTAATATATAATTTATGCTCAAGCCAACATACACAGTTGGACCTAGTATTTGGCAATGATATATTTTTCTTCTTCTGTACATTTCCTGCTTGAAGATGTTCTATATGTATGTCGGTATGGGTTCTACTTATTTTAATGTCTTCTTAAATATTTGCATACTAGTTGAAGAGTCTGATCATGCAAATGCGAGGTTTAGTTATCTTGTTCACATAAAAGACAAGTAATATAATAGATGTCAGTATATCTAACTTATTGTCATCCTGTTGTCTTCCTTAAGTTTTGCACATTCTAACAGTAGTACAGTGACAAACTGGTTCCTGGTGTATAATTTTGTGAATTATACAGCTTACTAGTTATTTTTATGTAGGGACTATCTTATGCGAATATTATGGTAGGGACTATCTTATGTAGGGACTATCTTATGTAGGGACTATCTTAAGGTAAAGAAATTATGTAGGGACTATCTTATGTAGGGACTATGTAGGGACTATCTTATGCGAATATTATGGTAAAGAAATTTGGTAAACCTTTAGATGTGGTAGAAGTTTAAAGGTGGTAGAAGTTTATTATTAATGTTTGACTCTTATGATCTGTCTGTGCATTATAACATTGACTGGAAATAGGAAATTTATGATGTGATTAACAGGTATAGCATTGTGGAATGCTGTGGACATAAATATGGATACGACTATCTAAATTTCGATCAGCTATACTTTGCTTTCAAATATCATCTAAAAAATGGAAGGCAGGCCTGTGATAAGCATTTCAAAGATATTGGTAGCCTAAAGTTGTTTATTGCACGATAATGGGTTGTCAGTCTCATCTACTTAGTACTTTTATATTAAGTGAAAAGAAACCACTCAACATTTTTTATATTGCTCATATTCTCACATTGTTTCTCTTGCCAACATATCTAGCTTTTATGACTAAGTTTATATTGTCTGACTGACATAGGAACTGAATGCAATTTTCTATGCGACTTGAACAGGTATTGCAGTCACGAAGTGATCCATTGTTTGTTGCATGGAAAGGTGGAGCAGTAAGTTCCATCCTTCCCCCTTCTTTAGATATTATTCTTATTTTTTTCTTCTTTTGAACCATATCACAATTTCTTTGCAACATGATCTATTAGCTGGCTATTCCTTATATGATAATTGATAATTGTGCCTGCTCAGGTTCCAGCTACACTGTCAGAGTGGCAGTTCTTTTATCTTGTCATGACACATTATACACGTTGTGCAAGTTCTTTTAGACATCTGTATCACTCAAGTTGAACACTGTTAATGAAGGTAGGGTAGATTCTCACTTGTCTGATTAGTGACTTGTACATGCATGTGTACCAGTATCGCATAATGCGTGCGGCCTTCTGCAGAAGGCAGTTTGCATACACCAAATGAGTGAGACTTTTGTATGTAAATTCTTAATATACAATTACACGGAGATGAAAGCTATCAAGAAATTACTCGAAACAAATGGCTATCATGGACAATTTGGTAACAGAACTTAAGATCCAAGAGTTTTTTCAACCACATTTTCCCCCATCACAGACAGCCTCTTCATTGGGTGGTGATATATACACTAATGCAGCCAAACCATTGCGGGCATCAAGCCCCTAAGCGAATGCCCATGCCCATAGAGACCAAGCAGTGAAGGCCAGATCCCTCCCACCAATACCGGAACCAGACCCCACCAATAATAGCTCACCGTTCATATGACCTGCCATTCTCCACCTGACTCGGGGCATTTAATACCCCACAGTAGACTTCGCTTACCTTTAAATTATTCCCCTGCATCCCCACCAAAATTGACTTTATTGAGTATGATTTCATTAAAATATCGTTGTCGGTGATTTTCTCTTACTCTGAAGTGTGAAGTATATTAGTAGTGATTTGCCCGAACTTTTCAAACTCACCATATAACTTTCAATGAGTAAAATAACATGTAATGCAGCTACATCGCTATCTGCTTAAAGTATTGTTACCTTCCCAATGGGAGAAGAAAGAAAGCTATTGAAAATTTTGTTCTCATTGACTTCTTACTTCTGTTTTCAATAATTTTTCCAGTATTAGAATCTCGTGTAATATGCACTATAGCGTCAAATTTCTTATACATGGAGGAGATAATATGAGAAGAATCCCTATCTTTATCTTAAGTGACATTCTACATTGCCATCAAGTCTTATATCCTGGATGCAGTGGATCGGTGGGATATATGAGTTTCTAATGCTTATAAAATTATCACGTCTGGTTTTTTAGATTCTTGGGATCCTCGATTTTGGTCGGGATGCATGGATTCACAGAGAGGACTGGATACGAAATGGGATTCACATAGGAAGCGGCAGAAAGTACAAGGACTCGTATTTTGTTCAGGCTCAAGCCATGTGTTATATTAATTCTTAACAGGTGATATGTCTCTTAATTAATTCCTACTTTTAAACATTATAATTACTTTAGCTAATTTATATGTTCGTTAAATGACTTTTTAGGTGTTCATTTATATAAAAACCTGAGCGTGTGTTATAATCACTCAATGGTTTTAGGCATTATATGTTTTACTCCTATCTTTTTAACAATGCATCATTGCTCAAATTACAACGATTATCTAGAAATTTTAGGCCAATTATATCAAAACTTTGTGCTGAGTTTCTAAATTTTGTGTACTTCATCTACGTATGACCCAGATAGTCCAAGTGGCTTAAGATTAGAGACATGATAAATATGTTATTGATCACCTTCTATTAAAAGTTAAATAACTGCGGCAATCTTTGAACCCTAAACGTAGATGGCATAAATATTATGCATTTGAGAGGTGGATGCGCAACCACAGGATGATCCTCTGATCAAACAAGCTTTACCAAATCAAATTTATGATAATAGTAATAGCTTTGATAGTATATTTGCTATTGGAAACTGGTTTGCATGTTTGCTTATAGAGGCAAACTTCGAAGATTGTTCAAATTGGGAAATGCTCCCTCCTTTTGGACTCAAAACTAAATTCATCATTCAAATAAAGGTTTTCATGTTAAAGCACCCTTTGTGTATCCCTTGCGACACATTTCTCGAAATAACTTCAAACAACAACAACAACAAAGCTTTTTTCCCAACTTAGCATATAGAAAATTTTGCTTTTTGAGTAATTGTCGAGTTAAACAGTATTACAGCATGTTAAATATTATCAAATAGTTCCTGAATCCCGACTAACTAGAAGCTGAAAGATTTAGAAGAGATAGGATTTACATATACAAACATATATCTAGTGATGAGCATTAAAATGATGAATTACATAAGCTTGAATTAAGTACAGTAGAATTTATAGAGATTTTGCAGTAATAGGTTCAGAATATCAAGGACTATACAAGTGCATTAATTTTTAAAAGAAGTTTAGGTCGATAGCAGGTTGATTGCATATTTAAAATCCAAATAACGTGGTTGAGTAAATATAGGTTGCTAGTAGGCAACAAATATTAGATGAATAAGATTAACTTTGACTAGAAATGGAACTGACAGTTCATGAACATCACCAAAAGAAGTGCTAAGATTAATTTTGACAGCACGCATACATAATAGGTAAGAAAGTAAAAAAGATGAGTAAAGCATAAAATCAAGAAGACATTACCAAGACATTGTTTTTTTTTTTTTTTGATAAAATTACCAAGACATTGTTAATTTGTTATCTTCGTCTCTACGAAGTCCAGACTAACTGCTAAGCTAGAATAAACTATGGTCACTTGTTCAAATATGATGACTAGATAACTAAATTTAGAACAAAGTATAGGGATGAAACAAGAACAAGGGAATCTTTTGTCCACAATATTCACAAGATCCTGCAAAATATATGCAATTCTCTTCTAGTTCTGGATAGTCGACGGAAGAAACAAAGAGAGCATGATTTATTCACTATTATCACCCGTCTCTCTAAATCATTGATCTCCTCCTGCCATCATTTTCCTATGCAAACTCTTGGCATTCATTCGCATCTCCAGTTCCTTTATCGCTCTTTCTTGTTACCAGCAACAACTCCCTTTGATATGCAACCAAGTAATTGACTCCAGGCTCCATAAACAGTGGACGAACCCGTCCTCAACATCGTCATGTCATTTCTCCTATGGGGAATTGTTGATACTTGAAACCTCCATGGTGATCGACTGAATACAAGTTTTTTTTTCCGATAATAAAGATGACCTCGTCATCGTTTTATTAATGCGAAATTAAGGAAACAAAGTAGTACTAAAGACAAATGCCCACATATTCATCTCTAATACAAGACACCATGATAAGATAACCCCTACAAAGCAGATAAAACAAGACACCATGATAAGATAACCCCTACAAAGCAGATAAAAGATACAAGAGTTTCGGGCCTCAACCCAACTCGACACAAAAGGACCTGGCATGCTGTAAACGAAAACCTCCACCTCCATCTGCACTGCTATCCTCTTTACTCCCTTTCTTTTATGCATAGCTTCTTCCTTGCCCCTGCTTTCCCTGCTCAAGAAAAGATTTTATGCATCATCACAGGAAATCTGTTGTTTACATCGCGGAAACAAACATCGTTACGATCTAGCCATAGACCCCATAACATAGCAGTAGCAGCTACAGAGATGTCCCAAGCTATCCTATTCTCCTTTTTGACTCTAATTACCCTCCCGTGGTCAAAGACCTCCGTTACTGAATACAAGTCCCCACCGATGAAGGTAGTGTATGGGATGGAGTAGAACACCCGCTTGGTATTCTTGGTATTGAGTTGGAAGTGAACTCCACCATGTCACCAACAACACAATGCACCATCTCACACTCCCAAGTAATTGCAGCGATTTTGCAATCTGGATTGGTGGGGGGGTTGTTCATAGTATTTTCTTTCTGATATTGAAAGGTTTTGTAATATAACCATCACCGAAATGAAGTTTGGGCATGTTCATTTGCTGAAGGAGCTCTATGACCGATCTGGTGATTACGTTCAGAAGGAAAATCTTTCTTGTTGGATTTATAACAGTGATCCAATTATCGATATAACCACAACAATGAAAACCGTAGAGGATAGCTTGTGTTGGATGTATGAATGTGAGGAGGAATGATTAGCTTAGATTCTCACTCTATATGAATAGATTTCATTTACAAATTTTTATATGAGAAAAGTGAGTAACAAATCTATAATCTAAGAGTTCTTTTGACACCTCACTTTGTATGAGAAATTTTTTCATATAACTATGAGGCTCACTTTTCTCTTTTTATATATATAGATTAGATTTGCCCGTGGCCACGTGCTTACGGTACGTCTTCAGAATGATACAACATATGAAAAATCTTGTAAACAGTAAATCAACAATTATGTAGCTGAAGTTTGAATAGTATGACAATAATTAGTTGTAAATAAAAGTCCATGTTTCCATTAGTATATGGTGAAAAATAATTATAAATTGGGGTATAAAAGTCCATGTTTCCACACACATCTCTCTCTCTCTCTCTCACATACATGCACACACATATATATATATACTAGATTTGCCCGGGGACACGTGCCTATGACACGTTTTCGGAACAATACATCATATGAAAATTCTTGTAAACAGTATAACAACAATTATGTAGCTCAAGTTTGAATAATATGACAATAATTAGTTGTAAATAAAAGTCTATGTTTCCATTAGTTTATGTTGAAAAATAATTATAAATAGGGGTATAAAATCCAACTTCTTAAAACTTTGACGGTGGAAAATAATGAAATTTAACTATTGAGAAGATATTTGTTATTTTCAATATAACATGAGCAATAAAAAAAATAAAAAATCTGGAAATTTACAAACGTGAAATATGAAAATCTAAATTTTTGAATAAATAGAGAGAATGAGAGAGAGAGAGAGAGAGAGAGAGAGAGAGAGAGAGGGAGCGAGCGAAATAATTAAATAAATAAAGGAGTTGTTTTTTTTGGGGGGGGGATTTGAATTTGAATTTTGGGGTAAAACTTTTTGAAGGAAAAATGTGTTTTGGGAGTTTAGATCTGGACCATTGATTTCATTACTATTGAAGGAGAGCCACTTGATAGCTTTCTTTGTGTTTTATTATATATACAAGATTCGCCCGTGTGCCTACGGCACGTCTTCGAAACGATACAAAACATGAAAAGCTCTGTAAACAGTAAAACAACAATTATGTAGCTCAAGTTTGAATAGTTGACAATAATTAGTTGTAAATAAAAGACCATGTTTCCATTAGTATATGTTAAAAAATAATTATAAATGGGGGGTGTAAAATCTAACTTCTTAGAGCTTTATGTGTGAAAAATGATGAAATTTAACTGTTGAAAAGATATTTGATATTTTCAGTATAACATGTGCAATAAAAAACATAAAATTTAAAAAATTTACAAATCTGAAATCTTAAAATCTAAATTTCCAAGTAAATAAAAAAAGAATGGGAGAGAGAGATAGGGAGGGAGAGAGAGAGAGAGAGAGAGAGAGAGAGAGAGAGAGAGAGAACATTTGCGTTTTCCAAGTAAAATCTAAATTTTCCCAACAGCGGTCTAGGTTGTTTTCACGGGTTTTCACAACATTTGCGTTTTCTACTGAGCATTTCCCTATATATATATATATATATAGAGAGAGAGAGAGAGAGAGAGAGAGAGAGAGAGAGAGAGAGAGAGAGAGAGAGAGAGAGAGAGAGAGAGAACATTTGCGTTTTCCAAGTAAAATCTAAATTTTCCCAACAGCGGTCTAGGTTGTTTTCACGGGTTTTCACAACATTTGCGTTTTCAACTGAGCATTTCCCTATATATATATATATAGAGAGAGAGAGAGAGAGAGAGAGAGAGAGAGGAGGGTTTTGATTTGAGTTTTGGGAGGAAACTTTGGGGGAAGGGTTTTTTGGGAGCTTAGATCTGGACCATTGATTTCCTTATTATTGAATGACAACCACTTGATTGTTTTTCTTTGTGTTTTATTATACAGATTTATTGGTTATTTATTTGGCAATGCATTCCCTTTTTTTAAATTTGGGAAACGATTTTTAGAGATTTTACAATAAATTAAATTTATATTTGACAACATATCTTTTTAAAACCTCAAACTTAAGATTTTTCTTAAAATTAGACACATCAAATAACCTCAAACTTAAGATTTTGTTTGTTCTCGAGCAAAAGGTAAAATCATGAATAAAGGAAAAAAAATCATAATTAGGCTCAACTCATCACACCGAAAGATTTTATCATGCAAGCATGAATAGTCTTAGAACAAAGTTTTATGATGAAATAAGAACAATAACAGGGGGCTGTTTTCCCCATCCTCGTTCCGTCGTATCTTCTGGTCTCATCGAAAAATTCCATTCTTCAGTCCACAGCCACCTTTGCAACTATCCGCAAAGTATATGCAATTCTTTTCCAGCTCTGGATAATCATCGCCAGAAACACAAACAGAGCTTGATTTGTTCACTAGAATTGCCCGTCTCCCTCTCTCCACCACTGATTCTCTTTGTCCATCAGAAAGACTAGGAACCGTGCTGTTTGTAAAGTTGCACTGTATCTCGTCCTTATGACCAGCATCAGCTCCTTTCTGTATGCAACCAAGTGCTTAGCCCCGTTCCGGTCTTGCTGTGGAGGATTCAAATCTAACCATGTCATTTGTAAATTGCCCTTTGCCAACTTGATTGTATTTCACGAGACCTATGATGAAACCAAACATGTAGAAATCACTACCGAAGAAAGTCGCATCAGACTGTGGATAGCATTGCTCTTTACAAGCTGGCATTGAATTCCATTGTTTGTCTCCAACAAGACAATGCACCACCCTGTGTAGCACCTAGTGATTGCAACGATTTGGCAATCTGGTTTGGTGGGGGATGTCGATAGCAGTATTTTTTTGGATATGTAAAGGGTGGTTGTGATCCTGATCCCGATCGCTGTGCATATGAGGTTTGTCGGGCATGTTCTTTTGGTTAGGGAGCTCGATGGATGACCGAGTGAGTAAATTGACAAGGAAATTCTTTCGCATTGGATTCATGACAGCTAGCCAGTTATCAAAAGAACCACAGCAGCGAAAAACCGTAGGGTAGGGAGCGATGTGTGATGGATCCAGTGAGAAGTTGGTGAGCAGGCGTGCGTCTCTTGTTGGATCATTGGAGAAATCACTTAGCACTGTAATGATTCTTTTTTTCGCTGTTTTCTTGAGCAATCTTTCTCCACCAAGAACAAGTTCCTTGGATGGTGTAGTACGATGCAATGTTGAGTTTATTGATGACTTGTTCGAGGATTTCTTCTGGAAGATCATCGGCCCAGTTATTCCTGTCAATGAATGAACAATAATTCAGATTCTCTGCATATTTGTTTGGCTATATAGCGTACATGTTTTGAAATATTCAAAATGCTTTTCAATTATGCCTTTATAAGGTTCATCAAAAAAAATTATGCCGTTATACTGCTTTATTGATTAATATATATTTTTTGATGGCTGGAGCTGTTTGGCTCTATCCGATTCATCAAAAAAAAATTATGCCGTTATACGGAAAAAAAAACAAGAAAAATATTCAGAGAAAACCCATATACTGATTAAATCACAAATATATCTAAATTTTTTTCCTTCTGCTACTTTCAGTCATATTAAATTTACTTTGTATTTTATATTTAATTGGGTTAATGAGAGGAGGATTCATGCAAAGCGACAGCGGTAAAATCCCAAAACCCAGTCAAACAAAGTTTACTAACAACCAAAAACCACCGATTTTTTTTTATAAAAAATAATGCTGTACCCTCTATATTTTTTTCCGTCCTTCTTTTTACAATCTTAGGAGGCATAATACTATTAAAGTATTCTGTGTTATTTAAAATTGTAAAGAAAAAAAATTTGTTGGTATAGCATTATTGTAAAAAAATTCTCCTTTTTTATTCCTCCCCACTAAAAATCACCAAAGAACAATCCAAAAAGTTTGTGAGTGTATGTGAATGTGATAATGAAGCCTTCAGAGGTGGCCAAATTCGAATTTTTTGTCGGTACTGACCCACTTTTTGAAAATATCGATCAATCTGACACACTTTCAAAAATATTTACCCAATCAATCCAGTTTTGTAGACGACAATATAAAATGCTATTGAAAAAAATTGTATAGGTTAATTCTATGCCATTGTTTCCAATAGCGGCATTTGTAAAAAAATAATAAATTGCATGCCGCTATTTAGAGCAACGATATCAGTTAACTTGTTCTTAATCGTGTACTCTATGTGAATTGGAAAAAATATGCAAGTGTGAAAAAATCCTATAGATCATACCGCTATTCCCAACAACGGCATTCTCATTACAGATGTTGTTATTAGGGATAGCAGTATTAGTTATAGGATTTTTTGCATATAAATAGTGGTCCCATTTTCTCTTTCCCCTTTCACTTTAGATCGGTTTCCTTTCACTTTAGATCGGTTTCCTTCCCACCCTCGAACCCAAAACCTTAAAACCTAAAATCCCACAATTGTTTTCTTTCAAACTTCATATCTCCTCCCTCCTCCCTCTCCCTCTCCCACCCAAATTTAACTCCCTCATTCTCAAAATCTCTAACATTGTATTGGGTCTCTTCATTTTTCATCCACGACGTATTTTCAAGCTATCCAAGATACAGTCTAATTTGAAGGTATTATTATAACCATATGTTTTATATGTATACATAGGTTATGTTTATGAGTAGTTAATGACTTGAATATGTGTGAATCTTAATGTTTAGGTATGGATTATGATATATCTAGTTTAGGTATGGATTATGATATATCTATTTTGTTATATTTGGGGGTGAAATAATTCGAGATCCGAAGAATGGATATTGTTATAGCGATGTTGAATCGGTCATTATTTGGGTTCCTCGTAACTATATTTACTCACAACTAGTATAAGAAATTCGAAGTAACGATTTGAGATAGAGATGAATTTTGTGTCAAAATCAAAGCCCGTTATACTGCCAGTAAAGGAGAATGACAATATTTCATGGCGGTGCCCGTAGATACTGATAATGCATTAAGGTCCATGATTGTTAGGACACTTGATCCAAATTGTAGTTGGACTAAATTGGAGTTATATATTGAGCAAATGAAGCTTCCAAATAAGTCCAAGCCCCGTTAGGAGTTTGAAATCATCTGCCGAGTCACATGCAAGAATACCAAATACACAAGAAGAGATTAGCACAACTCCAACAGAACCTATTACAACTGAATATGAGCCGGTACATCCGTTCACCTCGACACAAAATATTGTCCACATTGACATGGTCATGCAAAACTTTGACAACGCCATTGTAAATAACGATTTGGGAGAAGAGAAAGAAGATGAAGATCACAGCCTTGAAGTTGAGGAGGATACCGATGAAGCTTCAGTTAATGATGTCAACGTTCATGTGCCAGTTAATAATGTGGTGTTGCCAAATCAATTCATTA
This sequence comes from Hemerocallis citrina, assembly GCA_017893485.1. Taxonomy (NCBI): domain Eukaryota; kingdom Viridiplantae; phylum Streptophyta; class Magnoliopsida; order Asparagales; family Asphodelaceae; genus Hemerocallis; species Hemerocallis citrina. The sequence continues at coordinate 222,351,083 of CM030367.1, forward strand.
GTGCATTTGTATATGAGGTTCAATCGAGTGAATTCCCGTGCGACCGTACATGAACATGCATAGTCTTTCATCGACTCTTCGAACATTAATGAACTCTCCATATGTCAAAGATTTTCAACCAAAGATAGTATACAACATCAAGTGAAGATGTACTCCGTGAAGAACCATCAAGAATTCGTGACGGTGAAATCGAAAACATCAAGTGAAGATGTACTCCGTGAAGAACCATCAAGAATTCGTGACGGTGAAATCGAACCTTAGTTTATACTATGTCAAATGTAAATATGCACCGAAGATCTTTGGTCTTCCCCCGGATCTGGTGAAAAAAATCGGATTACATAACATCTCAGGCTCAGGATCACTATCATTCGGCTGACCTGGATTCGATTCCACGTACCCAAAGGTAAGAGTGTAGTGAGTTTGATCAAACATTCATCCGAGGAGATTGCAGAAAATCTAAAACTTGTAAATGTAGTGTCTATGGAGTTGCGTGCAATTGTTCCAAAAGGTCTATCTTTTTTTGTGGTGAAGAACATTGAAGGTCCGCATACATGTGTGAATCCGACATTGAATCAAGATCATAGTAAAATTGATTTTACGATTGTATCAACAATGATATTGAATGTTGTGAAGGCACAACTAGGAGTAACACCAAGAACCATATTTGAGATAGTCTAGCCTCAGTTTAATTACACTATTTCATACAGGAAAGCTTGGAAGGCGAAAAATAAAGAGATTGAGCGGTTGTATAGTTCCTTCAAGAAGTTTACATTAAATCGCATTATCTTCTCACAGCAATTCAAGTATCAAATATAGTGACTGTTGTCCATTGGGCCAAGATTGTGTCCATCCTGCCGAAGAAATATTTAAGGGGGCCTTTTGGGCATTCAACCCCTCGATCGAGGGGTTGAAGGCATGCAGACTAGTTGTAAGTGTTGATGGAATACATTTGTATGAAACATACAAAGGTTGTTTGTTAATAGCTGTTTTGCCCGATGCAAACGGTAGGTTGTTTCCATTTGCGTTTGCAATAATGGATGGAGAGAGCATAGAAACCTGGACATGGTTCATGAGCTGTATTTGGTGCTTTGTCACAGACCGTGTAGATTTATGTGTCATTTCTGATCGTCATGCAAACATTTTGTCGGTAATGGACAATGAGTTCAGCACATGGAAGGAGCTAGTTGCATATTATCGTTATTGTATGAGGCATTTTGCTACAAATTTTCAAAAAAAAAAAATTGGGAACAAGTTTTTGATGAACAAGTTCAAGGTGATCGCGTGTAAAAGTCTGTCTAAGAAATTGAAGCGAAAATTGCACAGCTTGAAGCGGCTAATGTTGATGACGCTATTTGGTTGAAGGACAAGCCGATTGAGAAGTGGGCATTTTCCGCCGATGGAGGCATTCGATATGGTATAATGACTACAAATCTATCGGAAGTGTTCAATTCGGTTTTAAAAGGTGTTTGTAGCTTGCCCGTCACGATAATTGTGGAAATAATATTCTTTCGTCTCAACGTGTACTTTACTGATCGTCGTGAAGCGGCACAAACCCTTATTAGTGAAGGAAAATTATGGGCATCACGTATTCAAGACATTATCGATTTACGGCGTAAGAAATTAAATTTGCATGAGGCTATAATGTTTAATAACCGACCTAGTGTTTTCGGCGTTAAAATTGACATTATAATGGATAATGGACATCAAAAGGGTGGACAATGACACACTGTTGATCTCGAGAGTCGTAAGTGTACTTGTGGTAAATTCCAGCTCTATCACATTCTATGTTCTCATGTATTGGCCGCTTGGGCCTCCCGTGCAATTGATTATCAACCTTACATTGATTTATTTTATTCTACAAGTTTATTAGCACTAACTTGGGCACCAATTTTTTATCCTATCAAAGACGAATTTTATTGGTCGACATCGAGTGGATCGAAACATATAGCCGATACGAGTCTATGTAGGATGAACGGTTGCCCTAGGAGTACTCGTATTCGCAACGATATGGATGCTCGAGAAGGTGGGAGCACAGATAAAATTTGTTCTAAATACGGGTTAAGTGAACACAATAGGCGTAGCTGTAAGAATGTACGCAATGTAGACCCATCTCAAACGATCGATATTTGAAGGTTGTATCCCATATTTATATTTATGCAAATTTGTTTATATGAGTGCCTTATATTGTAATATTTTTATGTGTTTGTATTTCTAATATGCGGACTTCCCATGAATCATGTATCCGTAACTTATTATGATTTGCTGAAGTTTGATATGATAAATAGTTTTTGTAATGTATGATTATGTCAATATGAGTTTGAGTGTGATACATGAAGAAAAGATGGGAATGTCTCTGCATGTTTTGAACAAATTTAAAAATAATAGATGCCGTTGTTGGGAAGAGCGACATCATATACTTGTAATGTTATTTCCAACAATGGCCATAGTTCAAAACATACACAAGGTTTTTTATATTTTAATTTTACTTGTTGCTGCTTACTACAACAACGGAAATAGTTCAGCTGATGTTGTTGTTTTCAACAATGACATCAGTTATCTCTATTTTTTTGAAGAAAAACTTCTCTGCCAAATTCTCTGCCAAACTTTGCCTCCACAGTTGTTATTGGCAACAGCGACATGAAAATAATGGATGCCGTTATTTGGAACAACGACAACAGTTCAAACTTTTACTTATCAAAATTCATATATTTATTCCAACAGTTGCTGCTATTTCAAACAACGGTTTTAGTTATATCATGCTGTTGTTTGAAAGAACGACTATGGAGATAGAGAGTTTGGCAGAGAAGGCGATTGGAAGAAAAACTATACTAAATCTAATGCCTCTCTTCCAAACAATGACATGAGATAACTGAAATCGTTGTTTGGAAGAGCGACAACTGTTGGAATAAATATATGAATTTGGGCAAGTAAAAATTTGAACTGTTGCCGCTGTTCCAAATAACGGCATCCATTATTTTCATGCTATTGTTTCCAATAACGACTGTGGAGACAGAGAGTTTGGCAGAGAAGCTATTTGGTGGGAAAAGTAGGCGATAACTGATGTCGTTGTTCAGAATAACGACATTATTTGTACTGTTGCCGTTGTTGTAAAGAGCAGCAACGAGTAAAATTAAAATGTAAAGAACTTTGTGCATGTTTTGAACTGTTGTTGTTGTTTGGAATAACGTTACAGGTATCTAATGCCGTTATTCCCAACAAGGGCATCAGTTATTTTTAATTTCCACTAAAAAATGTACATATTTGCACCACTTTATTTTAAATATCAGACTTCAATTCATCAAGACTCCAACATATACAATTATCAATAACAAATATGAGCACATTAATACCATATACCTTATATCACAACACAATACCATATACCATATATCACAACTCAAATACCATAAATCACAGCAGTTGAATACAAAATACCAAAGTAACACGAAAGTTTACAACATAAAGTTCATAAATTTTCTTACACCCCCTAACTAGGCGTGTAGTGTTGAGGCTGCCTCCTCTTCCGAGATGAGACTCTACCTACGTTTACCAATTTTCTGTGTCACATGTATACTAGGGCCAACATCCTCTTCATGCTCATCTCTCTCTTGTACAATCTCTTGTGATTGTAATTGAGAACCCTCTCTCGATCTCCTTACAGTCTTTCGTCGCTGTCCATGAGAAGATGATGATTCCGTTTGTCTTGGTGGTGGTGGGGGAGATTGAGCTTATCTTGGTGGTGGTGGGGGATGTTGAGCACGTCTTGTTTGTGGATGGGGAGGGTGAGTAGCACCTTCAGGTTGTTCTAAACGGGTGTTCAGGGCCGGGTTGTCTCCAACATCTTTAAGCGACAACCGACACGGATGGAGGATTTCTCGCACTAGATCCTTACAAGCTTCCGAGCCATTGCTTTTCAACATACGAGTACATTTCCGCGCAATATCCTATGTGTTGTCATTCTACATCATTAATACACACAAAGTAATATTAATAAACCAAATTATTTAATACAAGTAATAAAAAATTTTGTACATAACATATAAATGGAATAATTATTAATAAATGCAAAAATTTACCATTAGTCAGTACGAGGACGCCTTTGGTTGATACATTAGTTGAGAAGATGAATGTGCCGGTGGTAGTTCCATTTGGTTCTTCGGGATCGGTATTTCAATACCCGTCGGGATCATTGATTTAGAGCAATAAATAACCGTGTAACACGATTGTACCATGTCATGTAAGCTTCTTGCAAAGACCCGTTGTTTGGTACGATCCCGTCAAGCACCAAATCATACTTTCTTTCTTCCCACATTGCGACATGCGAGCGATAGTGATCGGCCCAATCCATAGTTGGCAATCGTCCTTGACCGGTAATATTGTGTAGACTTCGGTCGTACATTCAGTTCTCTAGGAATCATTGTTGTGCATTGAATTGTCGGAGGAGTCGATCGGGGTAATAGAACTCTACGATGTTGAAATTTATTATTGGAGCTTGTGTCAACCAAAGTTGATTGTTTGCTGTGCAACTTGGGGGTAGCCGTTGTAGCCGTTCGGGAATCTACGATGTCCAATTGACGTATTCTTTCTAGAGCTGATCGAGCTCATCCCTATAATATGTCAATACTCCATGTGGGTTATCTTTCCACGTATGGCGGCAGGTCCAATAAACCCCCTAAAGGAGCCCTTAAACTTCGATCTCCTCAACCTCTCTCCACGCTTGTGAAAAAACCATTACACGAGAACGACCAAGGTGTAGTTGTTCCCAACACCATATCTGTAATATACCCATCAGCCCGGTCATTTGAATTTGTACGATGAAGAGAAGCCAATGCCGCACTTTCCAACTATAATGTCTGACCCTATGTATATAGCAAGCAAGGGAAGGTACATTAGATGGACGAGATCACCCGAAGAATTCGGCATGAGAACACCACCAATCATACTAATTAAATAGGCCCAAGTGTAACATTGCACTTGGAAGTTGGTCAGTTCATCTCCCAAACTATTGTTGAACTCTTCATAGAGCCACGAACACTGAAGTGATTCGCCGACGAAAACATCTTTGTTGTCCTCGGCAACATCTCTCTCAAGATAATCTCTTACTATTATTACTTTGTTGAAAAAAATGTTACCAGTCACGGCCACCCCATCGATTGGAAGTCCCGTTATAATCGCTATATCTTGTACGTCACTGTCTTCTCACCAACGGGTAGGTGGAATGAGTGTCTCTGGCCTCCATTGCTCTACAAGAGTACAAGAGCGGTGAGTAATGCATGGTCGCATTTCACTTTTGTCAACATCGACATTCCATGGAAACCGACATTTAGCATGTAGTTGTATATACGTGGGTTGGCCGACAAAGTTATGTGCATTCGGAAACTCATATTCTTGTCATCTCCCTTCCACACTGCTTGAGACCTATGCTTCTTGCAAATATAGTAGGGTTGGGTCTAGTGGACCCGGACCTCCATGTGCGGCGGAAGACGACACACCTAGTGCACGCAAAGAAGATGGTTGACCAGCATCCATTTCTCTGTCAACAACAATAAATAATGTGTCATGAACAAAATTAATAAACGATGTGTCATGAATTTCTTAAAAAATCATGTGTCAACAAAATTAATTTTGAGTCAAATTAACAAATATTTGAGGATTGTTCAATAAAATTAACAAAAATAGCTTGTTTAATAAACAATGTGCCATGAATTTCAAATTAATAACCTATGTGTCAACTTTAATAAATTTTCAGTCAAGATAACAAAAAATTTGACAATACTCGTATCAAACTATTTGCACATATAACAGACCTACCACAACATCTCTATACACTACATATTTATATATAAACACATTTCATATCAACATCCATTCATACATAAACATATAACTGATTAACTTTTAAAAATTTATCAATTTTAGTTTATACAAATTTCTCCAACATATATTATACTCCACTGTCAATTCTCCCACCCACAAAATCTAATTTTATTCATAGGATACTGCAACTCATATCAATCTCCACAACTAATTCTCATATACTACACCCTCAATATAAATTTCAATCAACAAGTTAATAAATTCAAAGGAATTAAGAGTTTCCGAATACTTATCACAATTTCGAGACCTAGGAGATTTGTAGAAGCATCTTCGCTAAATTCCAAGTGAACGAGGGAGAAGAGGTGTTAACAATTAGGGTTTAGTGATGAGTATTTTGAGAATTTTTTTAGGATATGAAAGAGGAGAGTTACAATGGTTTTTGGGTTTCGGGAATGAGAGAGGGGGGAAACATATCTAAAGTGAAAGAGGAAGAAGAAGAGGGAGCCACTATTATATGCAAAAAATCCTATAACTGATGCCATTATTCCTAACAACGACACTTGTAATGAGAATGCCATTGTTGAGAATAGTGGCATCATCTATAGAATATTTTCACACTTGTTTTTTTTTTAAAGTCATAGAGAGTATACGATTGAGAATAAGTTACCTGATGCGTTACTTCAAATAGCGCCACACGATTTTTTTCTTATAGAGATGCCGCTATTGAAAACAATAACATAGAATTAACTTATGCCCTTTTTTTAATTGCGTTTTATGCTGACGTGTCCAAAACAGAATCAGTTGGGTAAATATTTTCGAAAGTGGGTCAGATTTATCAATATTTTTAAAAATGGATTAGTACGGGAAAAATTCGCCATATTTCACTTTTTTCTTTAACGAATAAAACAATCCAAAAGGTGGGCTCCACTCTCCCACACTCCACACGCGCATCAATCTCTTCCAATCTTATCCTCTCCTATAAAAACCCCAACCCCCGCCCCCACCCAACACCATAAAAAATCCCCAAAAAATTAACAAAAAACCCTAGATCTCAAGCTGAATGGAGAAGCCGACGACAACAACCGCATCCAATAGGAAGCTGACGCGTCAGCGCAGTCGACTTCAGATGCACGCGCCGTCGTCTATCGAGGTGGCCCCCGTCGCCGCCAGCGTGGCGGACTGGAACGTGGCGATTCCGTTGCTTTCGCCGTTGGATATCGTGTCGCTACCTGGTAGCTGGGATCGGACTGTGGAGAATGAGAGTGAGGTGAAGGAGAGACGAGAGCCATCGGTTGGGGAGGAGGAGAAACGGAGGGCGATGAAGTGGGCCACGTGGCAGCACCAGGTTTCGTCGACGTTTTGTTATGAGCCGAAAGGACTGGGGTTCTTGCTGCCGCACTGTGCTTGATTTTTTTTTTGTTTTTTGTTGTTGTTGCTGTTGTAATTTTTGAATTTGTTTTAGTGATTAATAATTTTGATTGGTTGTTTTGGCGGTGGTTTGTAATTAGTCGGAAGTTTGGTGGTTAAGTAAAATAATATTTTCCTCAGAAAAAAAAAGATGTGTTGATTATAGTGGTAGCATGGTCAAATGTGAATTGTGGAATCTAATCATGTGCGAATATTCTTTGGAATATTCTGACTTTAGATCTGATATACGTGTAGTGAATAAGTTGCACTTTACAAATTCAAAATAAAGCTTTAGCAGTGAGCAAGAATTTTAAATTTACGATACACAAGTAATATATTTTTTGCTAAAATGATAAAGATTGGTGTATTAAGAATTTAAGATTCATATCTCATTCATCATTATCTTTGATGGTTTGCTCAAGTGTACAGACAGACTCTTTGGTAGAAAAATTAATTACTTTTTGATGAAACGGTGAAAAATTAATTACTTGAAATAGAATTATAGAAACTAGTATTATACACGAGTTGTGCACGTGGAGAAAATTGGGGGAATGAAAATGGCAAAAAAAATCTACCAGCATGTGGGTTGCACGGGTTGGGTTAAGGACAAATTACGCTAAGGCCTTCTCCCATTATAGTAGTAGAGATGTTCTATGTGTTTGATAAGTGCTCGAGCGCCAAATTATAATCTTCTCTTACAAATCTAAATAAAAATAGTTTACATCGTGATGTAAAATTGTACTGCAAGTGCTTTTGTACTGGGAAAGCTCTTAACAGGGAGCAAGAAGTTTGAAGTCTAAATTATGTTTGCGACATATATATTTTAGAGTAATGCTTCAGCCACTACCAATTTCATTATCATTTTGTTCACTAGCTTAGATGGCATATTTCTATTGGAGAGTTCTCCCACCTGCTCTATCTTTCTCTATCTATTGAAGTGTGGCACCTAAGGTAGTGAACAAAATGGTAGTGAAATTGGTAGTGGATGTAGCATTACTCTATATTTTATCCTTTTTTTTCATGGCTGGCCCCGAGTTCCCGGAGCCTATGGTGAAATATCCAAATAATTATTTTTCGGACTCTAATTACAATATATTTGTTTTAACCACAAAATATGGACCTATATATTTACAAGAATAATATAAATTTGGGATCTCTAAAATTGCAAAGAAAAATTGGGAGTCTGAGATGCCTCAAGGTGTGGGTCGGCCCTACTTATTTTTTACGGACATTTAGTTTCTGGCATTCGTATTGCATTCATCAACATCTTGATGGGTTTGCTTAAACGTACGGACTCTCTAGTAGAAAAACTAGTATTCATTTCTGGTAGAAGTTTCTAGAGGATGGTTAGATAGATGAAAGTATCACGCCCACTGTAAAAACATTTGACATGATAATTGTGGTACGAGTCAAGACTTTGTTATTACTGTGTGCTATTATTGTGTGCAATGATTATCAAAATATTATTATGTTTAAATATTAGTAATATTAGTGGCACCCAAATTTCCGAAGGAACGTGTTGTTGTTCCATCCCTATCACAGCTTGTAGTTTTAAGATAGACAATAGTAACCTAACATGCATTGACGCTAGATCTAAATCTCTAATAATAATAATATATCTAATCTCTAATATTATAATGGGAGAAGGCCAAAGTGTCATTTGTCATTGTGTAATTTTGTCAACACGTGCAGCGCACGTGTTGGTAGATATTTTTTTGTCTTTTTCCTTCTCCCTCCCCATTTTTTTTCACGTGCAACGCACGTGTATAATACTAGATTTTTTTTGTTCTTTTCATTCCACCTTCCCATTTTTCCGACGTGCAACGCACGCGTATAATACTAGTATCTCTAATATTATAATGGGAGAAGGCCTTAGTGTCATTTGTAAATATTTGTCATTCTACCAACCTGTGCAACGCACGTGTTGGTAGATTTTTTTTTTTTTTGTTCTTTTCATTCCCCCCTCCCCATTTTTCTCACGTGCGTTATAATACTAGTAATAATATTATAATGGGAGAAGGGCTTAGTGTCATTTGTAAATATTTGTCATTTTGTCAACACGTGCAGCGCACGTGTTGGTAGATTTTTTTGTCCTTTTCATTCCCCTCCCCATTTTCCCCACGTGCAACACACGTGTATAATACTAGATTTTTTTGTCCTTTTCATTCCCTCCTCCCCATTTTCCCCACGTGCAACGCACGTGTATAATACTAGTAGCCAATAAGAGCATCCACAGTCGTGGGCTAAATACCCAAAATTTGGAAAAATTTCCAAAAAACGAACTGCAGTCGTCGTCCAAATACCCAAAATTTGGGTGTACGATGAACAGTTCGTTGCCAAATATAGCAGACGATTTGGCAATAACCAAAATATAGCTAACGAACCATTTTACTTCGTCCGTCAGAATTGACGAAAGATAAAACTTCGTCTCGTAGGTGAGACGTACAAAAAGTACGAGAGACGAAGGATTGAACAGCGTTTGAAAAAAGAAAAAAAAATACAAAACATCACAGACGGTGCATTATGCACCGTCAATTCCTAATGTGCTAGCTGCCAAAATAGGAGAAACTCCTAGATGTCAAACTCCAATTGGCTTGCCCACTTATTAAAAAAAAAAAAAAAATTAAACAAAAGCACCGACGGGAAATTAAACAAAAAAAAAAATAAAACAAAGTCGACGGACGCCATATTATACACTGTCCTTGGAGATTGACGGGAAATTATATCCCGTCTTTGGTTTTTTTAAAAAAAAAATAAAAATAAAAATAAAACAAAGTCGACGGACGGGCTATTATACACCGTGCGATGAGATTGACGGGAAGTTATATCCCGTCTTTGGTTTTTTTTTTTTTAAAAAAAATAAAATTAAAACAAAGTCGACGGACGGCCTATTATACACCGTGCGATTAGATTGACGGGAAGTTATAGCCGTCGTTTCTTTTTTTTTTTTTATTTAAAAATTTGGAAGGAGACGATGGATAATCTTCCGTCTTTTAAAGAAAAACAAACGACGAATCGAATATAGCTTTGAACGACTGCAGCAACATTTTTTTTTCCTATTTTTAATTGCTATTTATCCAAAATTTGGCAAGAACGACTACAGATGCTCTAATGGAACAAAAATAGTAGAAGATAGATAGGCCACCTTGCACAAAACTGACCACCCAAATAGTCAAAAAGCTTTTCTAGTCTAGGTATGGACCATGTTCACAGCAGATTTTTATCCCTGATTTCATCTACACTTGTTATTTTTTTTATTAATAAAACTAGTATTTTACACGTATGATATACGTCTTAAATAATACTCCCCCCGTTTCACTTTAAGTGATATTCAGGTATTTTGCACACAGATTAAGGAATAGTGAGATAAACAATTGTTTCCCTTTACACCCTTATTAATAAGTCTCCATGATTTAATTACTAATTCTCTTTCCAATACAAATTATGATTTCAAGAAATTGTAATTAATGTTTTCTCAAGTTCAAGACAATCTTTTTACACCAACTCTTTGAGATGGTCAGTTGGCATTAGTTTTTTAGAGAAAATAAAATCTAGAAAGTTGAAAGTACAATTTTCTAAGAATGTTTGATAGGATTAAGATGAGTAATTAAGATAAAATATCAACATAAATAAGGGCTTTCTTGGAAAAAAATGTAAAAAAATTAGATAATATCACTTAAAGTGAAACAAGAAAAAACCCCCTAAATATCACTTAAAGTGAAACGGAGGGAGTATATATTTTTAAAGTAAAAATTTAGATGTACTCAGATCTCCTTCATATTAATTATGTCTTTTGAATACACGTAAGTGGATATTATGTTCACAAACAAAGAACTCTATCCAACTCTCCAATTATAATATTAGAGATTAGATTATATATATGGCGGGTCTCATTCTCAGTCTCAGTTGCTGTTTATTTACATGTAATTATTAAGAGTGGGGCTTCAAATAGTTTAATGAACAAGATACATTCATTAATATGCTAACTGTAACTGGTAAGCAATCACATCATCAACAAATTAATATATGACAAAAATGTACAGTTTCTTCTGCACTTAATTTGAAAATTTTTGCTTAGAAAAGAATATTCAAATGAGACATTATTCATACAGTAGAGTGGAGTAATGAACAATATTAATAAAGACAAGATGATGATGTGTGATGCTTAGCTTGCCAATCTTAAATTTGTCTTCAATACTCTATATAACTTGCAATATACGCAATTCGGAAGAAAAAAGATGGAGAGAATTTGGGATTGTTGTATCCCTTATAAGCCCTTATTCGCTGCTGGATTCCATGGAGGTGCTTTGACATATTATGTGCTCTGAACATGATCTGCATGCTCGTAATGGGTTGATACAATTATTCTTCATGACTTCGTATTGAAAGGATTTTAATTTGCAAATTTGTTTACCTTCCTTCTTCTGTTCTTACTCTTGTGGACGACTTTTATTTTGAAATGCTACATGTTATTTGCTCTTTTTTTTATTTTTGAGAATAAAAATGATCTTTGTCATCGTTTTATTAATGATAAATTAACGAAACCAGGATTACAACAGTACAAGCTAAAACAAAACGACACCAATGACGTCTAGCATCTCATTAGTATAATGCGTCGATAATCAAATACAAAAGCAAAATACATGAAATTAAGATACAAAATACTCATTCTCTTCAGAAAAACTCTCTCTACATCCGGAGCTTCTTCCTGCTGGCCGTCTGACCTGTCCATGCATAAATTAAACCGTAAATTTGATGCATAAAAACTTGAAATCTAATGTTACAATTACGAAAACATAAGTTGTTTCGGTCTAGCCACAGTCTCCAGATACCCACAGCTATAGATAAATTCCAAGCCTCTCTATCCTCCTTTCTTATGCTATCCCCCCTTCCCATGTCCCAAGCCTCTGAAATAGAGGTTGGGCAATGTAACGACCCAAACCCCCGACTAACCACCTCCCATGTAGAAATTGCCCTATTACATTTGAAAAATATGTGGTCCGTGTCCTCGTCGCCGTTGTTGCATCTGGTACACTGAACCTTGATGTGCATACCCCTCTTTAGTAGATTAACTTTTGATATAAGATCGCATCATTCATCACTAGCCAAAGGAATGCCTTAACCTTCAATGGCCCATGCGTCCCCCAAACCGTCGCGTTGTATCTGCTTCTTGCACCTCCATCATTCAGTATGCTGTAAATGGATGCTACAGAGAAATTTTCGTTAGGTTCCAAGTTCCAAGTCCTGACGTCTTCAGTGCCTTCTGAATTCCTTCCTTCAGTTGAATGAAACTGTTGAGACTGTGTAATTGTGTGATGCTTTCTTGAGATACATCGTCTCCCGTTTGTAGCTGCAGCCTTCCGCATCTCCAGACATCCACGACTATCGAATCTGTGGATACCATACTCCTGGCTGCTTTTGGGAACAAGCTTATTAAGGTATTGTTACCGCACCATTTATCCTTCCAAAAACTAGTATTTTTCCCATTCTCAATTCTACAAGTGGTGTTTGCATGGAATATGTCCCCCACCTTAGCTATTCCTTTCCAAAGGAACGACGTTCTTCCAAATTTGGATCTTCCCCCAAATCTTACATTTCTCCTCTTTCGGTATGTTTGAAACGATTTGTACCACCAGAAGTTTCTTCTTCTGTTCAACTTCCACCACCACTTGCTCATCAGGGCCCGATTCTTATCCCTCAGATTAAGAATACCCAAACCTCTGTACTCTTTTTTTTGCATACCTTACCCCAATTAACCAAATGAAATCCCTTGCTTGTTTCGTCCGCTCCTTTCCAGAGGAATTTTATCCTACATTTATCGATCCTGTTGATCACCCACTTCGGTAGTTCGTAAATGGACATTAAATACGTCGGCATACTACTCAGAACTGAATTGATCAAAGTTATCCTCCCTCTTAAAGTGAGAAAGCGTTCCTTCCACCCTGCCAGTTTCTTTTCCACTTTCTCTATTAACGGCAACCAATCATCTTTCTGAAGTGCTCCCGGTCTAATTGGCGTGCCCAGATACGTTATTGGATAGCTAGTCACCTTGCATCCCAACAATAACTTGATTATGTTTATCTCGGTGCTGAGGTTACCACTTAATGGAGTAACGTAGGTCTTTGCGAAGTTTACCTTCAGTCCTACCCATGCTTGCACACGCTTCAAAACTACGTTTATTGCCATGATCTCTTCCCCCTTTGCCTCCCTTGTATTATTGTATCGTCCGCGTACTGAATGATCGAAACGTCTTCTGCAATCCCTTTAACTGAACTCTTGTGATAATCCGTTCCTCAATATCCCTTCTGATCATTTCTGCTATGTCGTCGGCGACCAAAGCAAAGATTAATGATGACAAAGGGTCTCCCTGTCGCAAACCTCTTCGACTTCTAATTTCCTTTCCTGCTTTCCCGTTAAATTGAACGAACGATTTTCCATCCCTTACACATTTCATAATCCACGCTCTCCATCTTTCTCCAAAGCCTTTAAGTTTTAGAACTTCATCCACGCACTCCCACTCCACCGAATCGTAAGCCTTTTCAAAATCTAGTTTCAACAGAAATTCGTCTGTGTTGTCCTGGTTTCCTTTATAGACTATCTTGTGAGTAGATGCGACGCTGTCCATAATGTACCTCCCTTTAATGAATCCACTCTATGACACACCTACAACGTCATTTAGATGCGGAGCCAGTCTTGAAGCCAAAACCTTGGTGATAATCTTAAAGGAACCGTTGATTAGGCTAATCAGTCTGTAGTCTCCATATCTCCTAGCCTCCTTCTTCTTAGGAATCAACACGACGTTTGCATAGTTTAATCTGTCTAAATCCGTTGACAGACTGTGAAAATCTTCAAAGATATTCATTAGGTCACCTTTGATAATATTCCAGTAAATGCTGTAGAAGAAGATCGGGAATCCGTCTGGTCCCAGAGCTTTGTCTTGTCCCAGGTTTTTGATAGCTTGAAACACTTCTTCTTCCGAGAAAGGACCCTCAATCCCCTCGCTTCCGTATAATCTAGTTTCCTCCCAGAAATCGGGGCTAAGCGTACATCTATGTCTGTTAGTCCGATCTACCAGCTCTTTGAATTTTCCATCCAGGTGTCTTCTGATCTCCTCTTCATCTTCGGTCCATCTGGATTCCATCTCCATCTTCGTGATGTGGTTCTGTCACCTTCTTCCGTTAGCGATCTTGTGGAAGAACTTAGTATTTGCGTCCCCCTCTTTAAGTCATTGAATTCTGGATCATTGTCTCCAATATTGTTCCTCCATGTGGGCAAACTGATGTGCTTTGAATCTGCACATTGCTAGTTCTTCTATCTCCTCTCTATGTAAATCTCTACCCTCCTCTGTTTCTTTTAATTCCTTAATTCTTTCCCCTATATCATCCCTCTTCCTTTTGATGTCACCAAACTCCTGTCTAGCCCACTCTTTCAGCCTTTTTCTTAATCTCCTAGTCTTCAAGATCCATCTCCCAATAGCGTTGTTAGATTCGGTTTCCGCGCTCCATGACTCCTTGATAACGTTACGGGATTCATCGTGCAGTGCCCAAGCCTTCTCGAAATGGAATGGTTGACGAGCGACTCTATGCCTATCGCCGCATTGAAGAGCTAATGGGGTGTGGTCCGAGGTAAATCTTGTAATTGCTTTGACAGACGCAAGAGGGAAAATCTCCTCCCAATCCGTCGACACGAATACCCTATCAAGTCTTGCTAGAATCAGGTTTGGCTGCATGTTGGACCATGTATATCTTCTGTTGGTCGGATTGAGCTCCAAGAGCTCTAATTCATCTTTGGTGCTGTTGACGTTATTTCTATCACTGCTACTGGCCCCTCTTCCCTTGGGTTCGTGCTGATATCTAGTAATATTGAAATCGCCTCCAATAACCCATGGCCCCGTCCATCTCTCTCTGATAGCTTTAAGTTTCCCCCAAAAAGCCTCTCGATTTCTTGATTCGTATGGGCCATATACCAATGTCACCACATGAACCCAGTTATCGCTCCTCCGCCTTATCCTAATGGACACCGTGTATGTGCCAATCGACTCGCCGGTAATTTCGAACACTGACGAGTCGATCTGGTGTTCTACCTTTTTGCTCTTAACTATGTGTATCCGGTATTCTCCCTTTTTTTTGTTTTACTAAAGAAAATACACAACAAAAAAAAAAAACCAAAAAACCAAAAAACCCAAAAAAAAAAAAACAAAAAAAAAAAGAGGCAAAACCCTTGCGTAAAACCTTAGCTAACTGCAGTGATTTCTGTTTGTACAATCATCATATTTTAATGCAGATCAGGTAAGCAAAGACCAATCTCAATATAATCAAGGGACCACTGTATATTAAAAGGAGAAAGAGAACAAATCATACAAAAACAAAAAACAGAACATCAAGGTGTCATGAATCATGTAGCTAAATGTTACAGGCTGGCTAATAGACACAGCCATCAATCGAGAACACACACGAACATATACGAAAACAAACAAACAAACAAACAAACAAACACGAAGGAGTACTAAAATCTAAAGTTTCAGGACAAAATTAACCAGCAATAAACGAAGATGTGTTCGATTTCTAACCTCTTGCCTACAGCTTTTCCGTCTTCTTTCTGAATTGATTGCTGACGGCTTTATCTATAGCAGTCGTTAATTTACCAAGGAGTTCGTAACCAATCAAGCAAGAACCATTTATCCAGAATATATATGTACAGAATAGGGAACATAACATAAGAAACATAATTCTTTACGTTTCTTGGGGGATATCAAAGAAAACTAATGTACAAATAGAAAAACTGCTTAAAGCAGTTTATAAATTTTGGATGGTGTATTAAGTATGCATAATTTGTGTGCAGTTTATTGCACAGAGACAAAAGAAAATAGAGAGATTTTATTTCAGAAACCACAAGCTGTGTATTTTATAATCGTCTAAATCAGTAATCTAGAACCACACTCTATAGTCAAAGCAGTATACATATCAGTGCATCATCCAGTAGTAGTTTTAACAACCGCAACAAAAAATATTAGCTACCCACAGGTATTATATGCTTCATTCTAAATAATTAAGTCAAGAACGTACGACATCATCTATAATAGAGTAATACAGCCAAGATGACGATGATGATGAAGATGATAATGCTGGACAAACTAAATTTTGAATGTGTTTAAATTGATCGATCTGAATGACTTAAAGGACACGACATATATTAAAAAATAGATTCACGGATATCAACTTCAGTCTATGTTTGTTAGCAAGTTGATATCCTTGAATCTATGCATGATAATATTGATATCCTTGAATCATAAAATGTTCGGCTCGGCTCCGAACATGATCTGCTCGTAAGTAATGGGTTGATACAATTATTCTTCATGACTTCGTATTGATATGCATGTCGAAAGGATTTTTACGAATTTGTTTACCTTTCTTCTTCTGTTCTTACTCTTGTGGACGACTTTTGTTTTGAAATGCTACATGTTATTTGCTCTTAACTATGTGTATCTCGTTACATCAAAAAAAAACTATGTGTATCTCGTATTCTATTTTTTTTGTGTGTTTTACTAAAGAAAATACAAAAAAAACGGAGGTCCCTTCGGTAAATCCTTTGCTAACTGCAGTGATTTCTATTTGTACAATCATCATATTTTAGTGCATGCAGATCAGGTAAGCAAAGACCAATCTCAATACAATCAAGGGACCACTGTATATTAAAAGGAGAACGAAAACAAATCATACAAAAACAAAGAACGAAACATCGAGGTGTGATGTATCATGTATGTAAATGTTACAGGCTACCTAATAACGCACAATCTCTACTAAATTAATCTGAAATCAATTTATGGGTGACATCCTCCTTAGAGCATCCACAGTTCGTTTGAGGTAAAATATGCATATCTGCATATTTTACCTTAGCAATTCGTAAGAATGTTGCAGTCGTCAAAAAGCTTAAAAATGTATAATTACATTCAAAATGAAACAGACAAAATATGATGTTTCATGTAGGAGAATTTTTTTTAATGAATTAAAATAGGTAGAAACGTAAAATTTATTATTAAAATAAACGGGCCCATTATTTAATTTTTTGCAAAATAACCAGTTGACGGTTTGAAGGGGGTGTTTTTTTTTTTTGCAAAAAAAAAATCAAAATAGTTTGCAAAAAATATTTGCAAAAACAAATTAAAAATTTGCAATTTTTTTTAGCAAATTGTACCCAGTAATCAATAATGGTCATTTGCAAAAAAGTTTTTCTTTTTTAAAAAGGGAATGTGACCCTATGAGAATGGCTTGTTTCGTCCAGCCATTTATTTTCTTTTTGTTGGGAAAAACTCGGTATTTTTCCGCTTCATGAAGTTAAGATGGGCACTTAAAGATATAGATAGAAATAGATGCAAGAGAGATTTACAACTCAAATGGAGATTCTTCTACTATACAAAATTTGTTGGGTTCCTTTCTTAATTGAGAATAATATGGAATTCTCTAGAGATGTGGAGTATCCTAGAGCTTCATGGAAGAGTGTGGAAGGAAGTTGAAAGGTATAGTTTCATGGAGATCTCTAGAAATGGAGAATTCTAGAGAGTTGGTATAGTTTCATGGAGATCTCTAGAAATGGAGAATTCTAGAGAGTTAATCTCCACCATTGGATCAAATTAATCTCCACCGTTCATTGTGGGTGTGGGGTAGTATGAATAGGGGTGGAAGTCTTCATTCCTACTCACTCCAAAAACAAGTTCTTGTAATCCAAAGTGAGAGTTAGAGAGCTATTTTGAGAGAAAGTATGATAACTTGATAAGTTCTATTTCTCAAGCTTGAGTGAGCCACAAAATTGTGAGAGTGTGTTATAGAGAGTGAAATTCTTGTAATCCTACTACTCTTTGTATAGTAGAAGAATCTCCATTTGAGTTGTAAATCTCTCTTGCATCTATTTCTATCTATATCTTCAAGTGCCCATCTTAACTTCACGAAGCGGGAAAACACCGAGTTTTTCCCCAACACTTTTTTGAGTTTTTTTTCTTTGTTTTTAATTTTTTTTCCTTCTCCCGATTATTTAAAAATATATTTAAATAATCCTGACCAAATATGATATCTTGTCACATAAAATATGCATAATGACCTCCCCGCTGCTATTTTTAACTTACTACTGTAGCAAAATTGTCAAAAAAAAATACCAGAATAGCAAATGACTGTGTCTGCTACTGTTGAAATTTATATGCATAAAATGGAAGTTTGGCTCACGACTGTGGATGCTCTTAGCCAGGCCATCACTACACAATAATTGATTACGATAAAAGTGGCCGCTTCTAGCATTTTTCCCTTACTGACCCACTTTTTGAAAATATATACCTAACTGACCCACTTTTGAAATTATTTACCCAACAGACTTAGTTTTGGACACGTCAACATAAAACGCTATTGGCAATAACCACATCTGTTTTTTTTGATTTCATTTTCTCCAATAGCGGCACCAGAAAAAAAAAAAATTCGTTGCCGCTATTGGAAGTAACAACATCAATACATAATCACATTCACTTAGCAGTTCTATGACTTGAGAACAAAAATTATAAGTGAAAATCGCTTATAACTGATGCCTTTATTTTCAATAATTACATAATTATCCACTGTACAATCCACAGTGTACTCCAAATTTTGTGTAGGTTCATCAACTTCGAACCCATTTTCAACCTTGAAGCAGTCAGTATCTCTTAAAACTCAAAATATGGAAGTTGTAGAGCTTTGTCTTGATGTTCCATATCAATTTGAATCATCTAAATCGGAGTTCGGATGATAAAGTTATAACCAAATTACTTAGCGATGTCGAAATTGTCCAGAAATTTGGAGTACACTGTGGATTATACTGATGCTGATATTGCTAATAGATGCATCAGGCTAATTATGTTGTTATTGGGAATAGCGGCATCAGTTATAAACAATTTTCACTTATAATTTTTTCTGGACAGTTTCGACATCGCTACGTAATATGGATATAAATTAATCATCCGAATCCCGAATGAGATGATTCAAAATGCTATGCAATGCGAAGAAAAAGATCTACAACTTTTATGTTGAGTTTTGGGAGATACTGGCTTTATTAAGGTCGAAATCGGACTTAAAGTTGTTGTATCTGCACGAAATTTGGAGTAAACTGTGGATTGTACTGATGTCGTTATTGTCAATAGCAGCATCAGGCTCATTATGCCGTTATTGGAAATAACGACATCAGTTATAAGTGATTTTTACTTACAATTTTTTTCTCAAGTCATAGAATTGCTAAGTAAATGTGAGATATATATACTGATGTCGTTACTCCCAATAACGACAACGATTTTTTTTCCAGGTGCCGCTATTGGCAACAACGGCATTAAAATAATAGATACCGTTATTGCCAATAGCGTTTTATGAAGATGTGTAAAAAATTGGATCATTTAGGTAAATATTTTTGAAAGTGGCTCAGTTTGGTCAATATTTTCAAAAAGTGGATTAGTGCGGAAAAAAACCCGTTTCTACGTATTATCTCTGCTACTATAATGGGAGAAGGCCTTTGTCCATAACCCAACCCGTGCAGCGCACGTGCAGGTAATTTTTTTTTGCCCTTTTCATTCCCCCCACGTGATCAGCACGTGTATAATACTAGTTTGACCATGAATGTGAACTCTAAGAGCCTCTGTAGCCGTTAGATAAATATGCATAATATGCATATTTGATCAAAAATAACGTTGCTGTCATTGGCCAAATATACATAATTTGCATAAGTCGCTACAGTATACAGCTATATATGAGAATCGATATAAGAATTATGCATATATGAAGGACGGAACTCGAAGTGCCATCGCACAAAATAAAAAATAAAAAAATTAATCGTCGGACCGCACTTGAAGTGCCGTCCCTCCAAAAAAATAGAAATTTTCCAATTAAAAAACAAATAAAAAACAACTGAACTAGTATTAAATGCATATAACTACATGCTTTTGAATACTTTTTGGTTGGATGGCACTTTATGTGCCGTCTGACCCTTTTAAAATTTTTTTTCTCCGACGGAACTCGAAGTTCCGTCCCACCTTTAAATTTTTATTTTTTTTTCTCCGATGCAATGTGAAGCACCGTCCGTTCTCCGATTTAGATTATTTTAAATTAAAATGGTAAAATATAGCTTTCGACGACTGCAGCGAACTGATAAATTGCTATATGCATTTATCCATTTCTGCATTTTTTAACTATCACGACTGTGGATGCTCTAAGGGTACCTAACGTATACTTAGGAAACTTTAGTCCTAAAATAATAGGTATGGGTTAATTTAAGCAGTCAAATACAACGAAAACATTAATAAGCAGCAACGTCCTATACTATGAGGCTTTGAACGGAGTAGAAATATTTTAAGGAATTTTTAGATAATTCATTCTGATGACCATAAGTAGAAATAGAATAGCGGGCACTCTCAAATACATGTAATTTCAATGTGCTAAATTTACCTTTGGTGAGATTTCAAGTTCATCGCAGTATGTCCCAGCAAGCTTCCCATCAATAATTGTGGCTTGGCGATACAATCAACTTGGCTGCAAGTCTAGTTATAACTTTCTGGCGCAGGACTTAAGATGGACTGGATGTTTGTCGTCTTAAAAACACACACACACATAGTGGCGTAGTCATGATTTCCATCTAAGGGACGCGACACTTACTATTAAAAAAAATTATAAGAAACACATTTGCAAGCTTCAAAATATCAAATATTACTATCAAATGTCACAAACTATTACACTACTTATCAAAATGTACAAAATGTACAAAAAAAATCACTTAGAATAGGGTTTGGAATCGATCGACTCCTCGCTCTCGCTCTCTCTCTTCTGACCTCCTCTACAAACCCAACTAATCACTTGTAGATTTTAATCCCTCTTACAAATTCATTATGAAGTGGGTTTGGGTTCAATAGTGTGGAAACAAAAGAGTGGAAGAAGAGTAAAGTAAAATTTGTAAATGACTAAATGGGTTGGAAATTTTACACATAAACTCTTATTAAATTTTATTTTACTATTTTTTTTAAAAAAAAATTTTAAAATCCCAGGGGGCCACAGCTGCACCCCCGGTCCTAGGACAGCTCCGTCCCTGCACAAAGAAGGATTTCTCGAAGAATCAAGAAGATAAATTGAAGTAAATGTTGTGCGCGAGTACAAATCAAACCAACAAGAATCAATGCGGAATACAAAGAGAGAACCAGCGAGAAAACACAAAAACAAACCAACACAAAAGGACACACAGATTTAATGTGGTTCGGCAAAATTCATGCCTACATCCACGGGGCGGTTGGGGTTTTTTCTTCTTCAAATTATCACCAATGGGCGAAAACAAACCCTTACAAATAATGACGGCTGCAAAACCGAAATAGGGATCTCTAATTTTCGTCACAGATTACAAAACCCTAACAAGTGTATTTATAGGGAAACTATTGGGCCTTTTCGAATTGGGCCTGATCCAGTTCAAAATACCGTCATCAGTCGACTGGTCGACTTACCAGTCGACTGGCAATCCATCTGGCAGTCGACCGATCAGTCGACTGATCCTCTGCTGCTGCTTGTATCTTTAGCCTTCGAAAACTCTCTGGACAGTCGCCTGATCCTTCTATCAGTCGACTTATGCTGTAACTTTCTTTTGCTGCAGATACTCCAAAACAATCTGAACCAGAATCGAGCCATTATCCTACAATCTCCACCTTGGCGAGATCTTCCACCAACCAACAATCTCCACCTTGGCAAGATCTTCCAAGTAGCCCAAGCAATCTCCACAAATACTCCAAATGCTCATCATCAAATGTAACAACAAATCCAAACTCCACCTTAGTATGATATCACATACTAGGCGAACAAATAGCGAAGTACTATTCCAACCCCCCATTCCAAATCATCAAACATGCAAAATATTAGCCAGGTTCATGCAATGCTTGAACTTGGCTGCTCCAACAACTTTGGTCAACATATCAGCAGGATTATCAGCTGTCCCAATCTTCACCAAATGAATATCACCATCCTTTATCAAATTACGCACAAAATGATAACGGACATCAATATGTTTGGTCCTCGAATGATGAACTTGGTTCTTCGCTAAATGAATAGCACTCTGACTGTCACAGTGTACCTCCACCTTCTCCCGATGAATTCCCAAGCTCTTCAAAAGTCCATGTATCCAAATGGCTTCCTTCATGGCCTCAGCAACCGCCATGTATTCAGCCTCAGTAGTAGACAACGCTACAGTGGACTGCAAATTTGACCTCCAACTTATAGGTGCCCTAGCCATAGTAAACAAATAGCCTGTAGTAGACCGCCTCTTATCTAGATCACCTGCATAGTCTGAATCAACATATCCAACTAATAACCTACTAATATTGTCATCCCTTTCAAATTTCAAACCCACATCTGTGGTGCCACTTATGTACCTTAGAATCCATTTAGCTGCTTGCCAATGCTCTTTGCCTGGATCATGCATATATCGACTAACCATACTCACCGCCTGAGAGATGTCTGGTCGAGTACAAACCATGGCATACATCAAACTGCCAACCACACTAGTGTAAGGTACATTCGCCATATACTGTCTCTCTTCATCTGTACTTGGAGACTGAGAAGCACTAATTCTGAAATGACTGGCTAAGGGTGTACTTACTGGTTTAGTCTTCTCATCTATACCGAACCGTTTCAGCACCTTCAAAAGATATTGCTTCTGAGTCAAACTCACTGTGCCCTTTGCCCTGTCTCTAGCTATCTCCATCCCAAGTATCTTCTTGGCTTCACCAAGATCCTTCATCTCGAATTCAGAACTCAACTGATTCTTCAAATTTTGAATCTCCTTAGCATTCTTAGAGGCAATCAACATGTCATCCACATATAGTAACAGATATATGAAAGAGCCATCCTGCAACTTCCTGAAGTAAACACAATGATCAAACTCACTTCTGGAATATCTCTGCACCTTCATAAACTGATCAAACCTCAAATACCACTGCCTTGGAGATTGCTTCAACCCATAGAGAGACTTCTTCAATCTGCAAACACAATTTTCCTTCCCAGCAATTTTGAACCCATCTGGCTGTAACATATAAATTTCTTCATCTAGTTCCCCATGTAAGAACGCAGTCTTCACATCCATCTGTGTCAACTCAAGGTCAAACTGTGCTACCAATGCCAACAAAATCCGAATAGAAGGATGCTTCACAACTGGAGAGAACACTTCATTATAGTCAATTCCTTCCTGTTGAGCATACCCCTTTGCAACTAGTCTTGCCTTGAACCGAACACTGCCTTTTGGACCTTCTTTCTTCGTATACACCCACTTGCAACCGATTGCTTTCTTCCCCTTTGGTAGTTGCACTAGATCCCAAGTCTTATTCTTATGAAGAGAGTTCATCTCTTCACCCATAGCAACTTTCCAATCTGCATTTTCTGAACTTCTAGTGGCTTCTTTGAAGTTGGAGGGAACTTCATCATCCACAATGGGAAGAGCAAATGCAACTGTGTCTGTAAAACGAGACGGTCGTTTGATATCTCTTCTTTGCCTTCTTACTGCAATTGATTCTTCCTGCTGGATAGGAGCTTCTTCATCAATCTCAGTATCAACCACATCATCTTCATCTTGGACAGGAACAGGATTTTCAACTGACAACTTTTCTAACTCCACCTGTTGAAAAACTCTCCTACCAGTCGACTGGTTATTGCCACCAGTCGACTGTCCCGAGCTCCCACAATTCTGCTGTTTTGGACCATCAGTCGACTGCTCCTGTTCATCAGTCGACTGTCCCGAACTTCTTCTACTCACCTGTTGAAGAACTGTCCCACTCTTCTGCTGCTCACCAGTCGACTGTCCTATACCATCAGTCGACTGTCCCGAGCTGATCATGCTGGTCTCATCAAAAGTGACATCTCTGCTGATTACTAACTTCTTCTGTTCTGGACACCACAACCTGTAACCTTTGACACCAGTACTAAAACCAACAAATATAGCCTTCTTGGCTCTTGCATCAAGTTTAGTTTCAGTTACATGAAAATAAGCAGGACAACCAAATATATGCAAAAAACTATAATCAGATGCAGGTTTACCACTCCATACCTCAATAGGCGTCTTGCCTTCAAGTGCTGCTGATGGTAAACGGTTGACGATGTGGCTTGCATATATAACAGCTTCTGCCCAAAATATTTTCTTCAATCCAGACTGTGCTAACATACATCTCACCTTCTCCAATAAGGTTCTGTTCATCCTTTCTGCAACCCCATTTTGCTGTGGAGTCTTCCTAACTGTGAAGTGCCTCTGGATCCCTTCATCTTCACACAACTTCAGAAACGGATCATTCTTGTATTCTCCTCCATTATCTGACCTCAGAACCTTAATCTTCCTACCAGTCTGATTTTCAACTTTCTTCTTCCAACTTGTGAACAATGTCAAAACTTCATCTTTGTGCTTCATGGTATATACCCAAACTCGCCTGGAGTAATCATCAACAAAAGTAACAAACCAGTGTCTACCACTCATAGAAGGTGTCTGAGTAGGGCCCCAAACATCTGTGTGCACATAATCGAGGATACCCTTTGTCTGATGTACAGCTGTACCAAATTTCACCCTAGTTTGCTTACCCAAAACACAATGTTCACAAAATTCTAACTTGCACCCTTTAGCATCTTTAAGCAACCCTTGCTTCACAAGCCCTTGCAAGGCCTTTTCTCCTGCATGCCCGAGTCGCATATGCCACAACCTAGTAGAGTCGGGAACAACCTGTTTAGGCTTCTCAGTTACACTGGCAGCCTGACCCAAATATGTTTTTCCCTGCAAGAAAGACAAGTTCCTCTTTCTTTGCCCTTTCATCACCACGAGTGATCCGCTAGTCACATTCAGAATGCCACCTTCACTAGCAAATTTCAAACCACTGGCCTCCAAAGCACCTAGTGAAATCAGATTCTTTTTCAAATCTGGAACATACCATACATCTGAAAGCTCCCTAATAAGACATCGTGCATTAGCAATTCAATCTTCCCGATTCCTACCTTCTTACAAGGTGCATCATTTCCCATCAAAACTACACCACCATCCATATACTCCAAAGAAGTAAACCACTCCTTTTTCCAAGACATATGATAGGAGGCTGCTGTATCAAGAAACCATACTTCTTGATAAAGTGAGGGACTAGAAGCAAGTGCAAAAAAAACATCCTCGCCACTTTCTAAATTATCAACAGTCACATTTGCAGTCGAATTTCCCTTATTTCGTAGCTTTGGACAATCCTTTTTCCAATACCCCCTTTCATGACAGAAAGCACATTCATCTTTGGCCGGTATTTTCCTGTCCTTTGAAACTCCTCTCGATTTGGAACGAGATTTGTTTCCCTTTTTCCCAGATTTGGACTCAGATCTAGTCTCAGTCCTGCCCCTTACAATCAACGCTTCAGAAGTTTCTCTATCAACCATCTTATCCCTTCTCCTAGTTTCATTATTCAACAAAGCATTTGCAACATCTTCATATTTCACAGTATCTTTTCCATATAATAAAGTAGTTGCTAAATGATCATAACTTTCAGGTAATGAATTCAACAGAATTAGGGCTTTATCCTCATCCTTAATTTGCTCATCCAAATTTAACAAATCAGCCAATAATTTATTAAATGATTCAACATGAGCATTCATAGACATACCTTCCGTATAGGTGAAGCGAAAAAGTCTCTTCTTCAAATACAGCCTATTCTCCAAACTTTTCCTCATGTATTTGTCTTCGAGCTTCTTCCACAACACCGCAGCAATGGTATCCCTCATCAAATCATACTTCTGAGCCTTCTCAATAAAGAGCCGAATAGTCCCACACGCAACTCTATTCAACTTCTTCCAATCTGCTTCGGACATATCCTTAGGTTTTTCCACTTCCAAAGCAACATCTTGTTCTTGTTGAACAAGAACATCCAAAACCTCACATTGCCACATCCCGAAATTGTTTGTCCCATCAAATTTTTCAACTTCAAATTTTGCGTTGTGAATCGTTGTTCTTGATGAACTTGATCCCACAACTTCCTTGGTTGCATCTGCATCACCCGCCATCTCTCTCTAGGTCG
Source organism: Hemerocallis citrina (assembly GCA_017893485.1). Taxonomy (NCBI): domain Eukaryota; kingdom Viridiplantae; phylum Streptophyta; class Magnoliopsida; order Asparagales; family Asphodelaceae; genus Hemerocallis; species Hemerocallis citrina. The sequence continues at coordinate 222,377,364 of CM030367.1, forward strand.
AACCAACAGCTCTGATACCACTTGTTGTGCGCGAGTACAAATCAAACCAACAAGAATCAATGCGGAATACAAAGAGAGAACCAGCGAGAAAACACAAAAACAAACCAACACAAAAGGACACACAGATTTAATGTGGTTCGGCAAAATTCATGCCTACATCCACGGGGCGGTTGGGGTTTCTTCTTCTTCAAATTATCACCAATGGGCGAAAACAAACCCTTACAAATAATGACGGCTGCAAAACCGAAATAGGGATCTCTAATTTTCGTCACAGATTACAAAACCCTAACAAGTGTATTTATAGGGAAACTATTGGGCCTTTTCGAATTGGGCCTGATCCAGTTCAAAATACCGTCATCAGTCGACTGGTCGACTGGCAATCCATCTGGCAGTCGACCGATCAGTCGACTGATCCTCTGCTGCTGCTTGTATCTTTAGCCTTCGAAAACTCTCTGGACAGTCGCCTGATCCTTCTATCAGTCGACTTATGCTGTAACTTTCTTTTGCTGCAGATACTCCAAAACAATCTGAACCAGAATCGAGCCATTATCCTACAGTAAAGATTTCCTTTTTTATTGAAATAATAATGAAAGATAATATTACATAATAACTCTTAGGCCATTAAATAGGCAAACAGAAACTTGCCAAAAAAAAAGAAATAAACTAACCTCATCTTGAAGGAAAGAAATAACTGAAATAATCATAAACCGGAAAAACAATAAAAATTGCATATTTTTATATATGAAAAGATATTGAAGAATGATCCCAAAACATGTCAAAAATAACAGATTCAGTGCTCGCCGTCGACTGCTAAATGCTGTGGTCGACTGCTAGAGTCTCACCTCTGCTTTTAATCAGGGGCGTTCGACTGTCAAATGGCACAGTCAACTAAAAAATTGCTCGATTTTTTTTAAAAATTGCAGGCAGTCGACTGTCAATGGCACGGGCTGCTTTCTGGTCTGCTACCACTGTGCTCTGCATCACTTCCTTACCTTTCGTACTTCTCAACCTACTGAAATCCAAAACTATTTCTCATATAATTTTCCTTCACGACAACAAGGTTTTGTCCTAAAGTTTTGAGTCTCGTCTACATAAATTCTATTGAGGCACTTTGTTTGACAAATCAACACTTTTTAAATCCCTATTAATAACATCAACTCAACTTCATTTGCATCTACCCTAGTCCTTTTCGCTTCCTTAACTGCTATCCTATCAATTGTCAAGGCGGTTATCCATCTTCATTATATGTGTTCAAACCGGTAATTCAACTACTTCTCCCAAATATTCTACAATTGAACAAACTGTATTTTGTTCGTAGCATTTAACAATTGCACACAAAAATACAAAGATATGATCACATTTCCCTTAGTGTAGAAATTATGTTATCTATGCAGACAAATAGATCGAATCCATCGATTGGGAAGTGAGGTGGAAGACAAATTTGGTCATTTTGTACATTTTCAGTACGCTGAAGGAACGCAAAGCCCAGGTTCATGTTTCGCATCTGGGCTTCTGCAATGAAATTGCTACAGCTACACCGGGTTTTCCTTCTGGACTGGGCTTTCTGGTTTCTGTCAAATTAGAGTTTTAGCACATACCATATGCGTGAAGTTAAAATTTGAAATTAGCTATAAATTTCTAGCATTATTTTATCATTTTAACAACTAGTAATTCATAGTCTGATTTCGAACCGGAGACATCCTTGATACTCGTGTTGGGTTGTATACAAAGGATAACTTCAACTCTCCTATTATAATATTGAAGATTAGAGATTAGAGATATATGAAAAGAAGTAAAATTTAACCTGTCTAAAAAAGTAAAGTGATGAAGGAAAGATATAAAAATATTGGGCAGGTTACTGGCTCTCGTAAACTATTTTTGATGCCTCAAGACAAAAATTGCCCTTGTAGTCACGTCCTGCTTGTAACTTTTAGTTGTATATTTCTAATTTAGATATTTGAACTTCACTTGTTATTTTTCATTAACAAATAAAATATGGTGACTATTTTTTTTAGTTATGTACAAGAAAAAACACCACAAATCAAATGCCTTGTTCTTTCTTATTCACGCATTCTTTTAAAGGGAGTATGTGTTAGGAATTTGGCGCAACAAAGTGGAGTTTTATGAGCGGAAAGTAATAACCGCCCCAATGAACAATCCAACAAGTAAAGCAAACCAAGCACACAATGTTTGTCATGATTTGGGCGAACCTAATCCAAAGGAAAATAAGGGAGATATTATTAAAAAAGAGAAGATTATAAGAGTTACAAACTCATTCACCAAGAATTTGTCTCTCTCTCAAGCCTCACTAGAATATAATATGTTGTTTACAATAGAGAATCCTCAATAAAGTACTACCTCTCTCAGTGGAGACTATTATAATATATAGAGATCTAGAGAAAATCCTAAGTTTAGTCTTGATAAATAACCATCTGATATATTCTGAAGAGAGAGTCACAGGATACAAGTCGTACGATCGAACTTGTAATAAAATATGGGCTCAAAATAGATCACTCAAATCTGACCTAAAGAGCTTATGTCGTCGCTATTGGTCGACTGACTTGCCCCAACCAAAATCAGAGAGCAAGCCACATTCGACTGCCCAAATGTCTGTCCACTGTCATGCTACTGTAGCTGTTGGCTGATTGCTTCTTCTTCCTATTTTAGAATCTGCCACAACTCGTAGTGTTAATAGTGGAACACACACACCGCAAGCAACATAAACTTCCAAGAACTAGATGCACTGAGAACAAGCCACCACAATAATATCACAAGAACACAATAATATGCTGAGATGATCAATACTTCTTATTCACAAAAAAATACAAAGATTGCAAAAAGATTACAACTCTCAATCTCTCTCTCTCTCTCTCTCTCTCTCTCTCTCTCTCTCTCTTTCTCTCTCTCCTCCTCTCTCATCTTTGAAACACTCGGCACTTACCCTTCTTGAAGTTGAACAATGATAACAGTTCACCCTTGATATGAGTTACAAACCCTATAATTCACATCTACTGCTATATTTTTTGGCTCCCAAGTACACCCTAAAAGATGAATACAAATACAACTTATTAGACCTTCAACCCCAAAGCCCAAATAACGTACAACCGCTGTCTATTGACTGCACCAAGTTGAAGTTGACTGCATCTGGTCTCGCCAACACTCGAACCTTGACCGACTGACTGTAGGGTCGACCTGCTCAATCTCTGTTGGAACTCTGTACACTCGAAGAACGCTCAGCAACCCCGGTCAGTCGATCACAACCCTCCAGCTGTACTTCTTCTACCTGTTGTTTCCTTCTCTTGTTGTCTTCGTCTATTTTTTTCTTTTCCAACTTCAAGAACTCCCGTGCCTATGTATATTTGAGGCTACAATCCTAACAATCTCCAACTTAGACCAAATACACAACACTTCAAAGTTATTGTAATCTTACTTCGCATTATATTTGCCAGTCTCTCACTCTCATGAAAGACCCAAGTACTCCTCACTCTCATAAAGAGCACCTCCGCCAATCCACCATGTGGAGTGCACTAACCACCCCTCATTACTTCATGAAGGATGTGCCCTACCAATGACATAGGGCATGAATAACGGAGACACAACCTCTCGTATCGGATCCCGTATTACAAGACTCCCCAACTTGCAGAATCTCCATTAACACCGAGCATGGTTCAAAGCCTCTTAATGCACCCTATGCACTAGAAGTCTCCGTGGATGACACCTCCACAAAATCCGTAGACTGCTCAATCCCTACAGCCTCATTTCGGTTACCCTCATCGACATCAACCCACGTATCGAAACCAATGCTCTCTACCTCACAAGAGCGAGTTGAAGCTTCATCTGCCATATCACAAAGCACCCTTACTGCAGCAACGTCTTGCTCTCTAGGATCCTTCTCATGGCCAGCAGCTCCCACTAAATTAGTAACATCCCCTGAATTCCCACAACTGAAAGAACTCGGCTGTACCACACACAACCTACTACTCGATCCAGACTAAGAGTCAACTATAGGAGAAACGTCCCGCACATCTCTAAGCAAATACAACGTTCCCTCACACTTTCCTTTTATTTTCACTCTTGAACCTGCAGCTATACACCACTCCCCACTACCAATTGTAGTAGACAACCCCTTTTTGTCTAGCCTTCTAATTGAGATTAGATTTCCATCAAGTCTGGAACATGCTTTGCCTCCCGCAAGACAATATTCTGACCATTATTGGCTTTCACGCAAACAGTACCAACCCCTCATACAGGACACCTTTGACTGTTTTCCACGAACACATCTCTAAAAGAACTCTCATTGTAGTCATCAAACACCTCTTTACTCGGAGTGTAATGAAAAGAAACTCCTGAATCAATACATCAATTTCACGTGCCCAACTTCTCTCTAGCTGATAAGCATAACTCTTCAATAAACACCACATTGGCTTCCTTTGATTTGACTTCCTGTGGTTTTTTCTGCTTCTTCTTCATATAGACCTTACAACTGTGCATCATGTGAACTCTCTTATGACAATACCAACAGCCAGGTCCATGTCCCTCATCGCTGTCATTAGACCCATTCTCAAATAAACTATTATGATCATTTCTTCTTCGACTGCTTTTAGATCTCTCATGTCTCTTCTCAACTGACATTGCGGAATCTCTAGAAAATGATGATGAAAATCCCATATTTCTTACCCTTCTCACCTCCTCATTCAGAATGCTACTCACCATATCTTGTAGAATCATTGAATCTGTTATAGTGCCTGTAATAGTCTATTCCAGTGTACCATAACTATTGGACAAAGTAGACAGAAGTAATGGTGATTGTCCCATATCTGAAAACTTCAATCATGCAGCTTCCATCTGGTTGTAAGCCATACAGTAATTGTTCACATGTTGAATTCCTTCCCTCAACTTCATATTTCCTTTGTGGTTTTTGCCTTCGAGATCTGAAATAATAACTTCATAGTCAGTCCCAACTGAATCTGCCTTAGTGCCTTCTAATCCAAACGATTCCAATCGGCCAAGTCCTTCGCATACTTGTCTGCACCTTCTGGCTTTCTCATCAAATAACGGATCATCTAGATCTTTCTGGCAAAGATATGCTATCATTTGAATCTTTCACATCGCAAAGTCACTCCCATCGAACCTCTCGATCTTCGACTTACTATCGGCCATCCTGAACCCTTTGCTCTGATACCACTTGTTGTAGAATCTATCACAACTTATAGTGCTGATAGCGGAACACACATACCATAAGCAACAAAAACTCCCAAGAACTGGATGCAGCAAGAACAAGCTACCACAATAATCGCAAGGTCTCACAAGAACACAATAATATGCAGAGATAATCTATACTTCTTATTCCCCAAGAAATACAAAGATTATAAAGAAATTACAACTCTCAGTCTCTCTCTCTATCTTTCTGTCTCTCTTTGTCACCTTTGAAATACTGGGCACTCACTCTTCCTTGAAGTTGAATAATGATAACAACTCACCTTTGATATTGTTGGGATTGGGGCGTCAACAAACGCCCTCTGGTCGCAGCGGAACTAATTAGAGTAATGAGGAAGTCGAAGTAGACGAGGCGAATAAATTGAGCAAGCAAGTAGATCCACCAAACTAACACAAACACAACAACGATGACTTATCCCGGTTAGCTTTTGCTTAATCCGGGGGAAAATATAGGGAGATCTGATATTCAACTAGAAAAAATTACAAGGAGTTACTGATTCACTTGACACAAGGAATTAAACTCACCCACCAAGAACTATCTTTCTCTCGAGCCTCTCTTTGCAATGGAGAAAAGAATCTATGAAGTACAGCCTCTCATATTGGAGCAGTTTACAATATATATAGAAGAATAGAGAGAAACCCTAGGTATAATCTTGATCTTCAGTCGTCCGATAAAACCTGGAAAAGAAGTAACTGAATATTAGCCGCACGATCTAACTTGGAGTTGAAGATTGGGCTGAAACAACCTAACAAATCAAGGCCCAAAACTGAACACAGCGGCGTGGGCGGTCGACCGTCCACCAAGACCGGTTGACCGTACCGCTCTCTGACTTCCCAGTACAAATAGCAGTCGGGGGTGTAGTCGGGGGGTGCGGTCGACTGTCACCCAGACCGGTCGACCGCAACTAGCTGCACCTGCTGCTGCTGCCGTTCTCCTTCTACTCGCTTCGACGCTTATACCTCCGTACTTCATATTACATTCTTTTAATCTGAACAACGAGTATACAAGACACAATCCTAACAGATATGAGTTACAAACCAAAGAGTTCACATCTACTTCTATATTTATAGCCCCCAAGCAAACCCTAAAAGATAAACACAAATACAATTTATTGGACCTTAAATCCGAAAACTCAAATAACATACAGACGTTATCGGTCGATCGCACCAAGTTGCGGTCGACTATACCTGGTCTCGCCAACACCCGAACCTTGACCGATCGACTGCACGGTCGATCTGCTCGATCTCTGTTGGAACCCAATACACTCGAAGAATGCTCAGCAGTCCAGGTCGATTGACCGCACTCCTGATCGGTCGACCACAATCCTCCAGCTGCACTTCTTCTAGCTGTTGTTGTCTTCTCTTACTGTCATCGTCTTATCATCTTCTTCTCCAACTTTGAGAACTCGCGTACCTACGTATATTTGATGCAACAATCTTTAATACTTTCACCATGATCTTCTTTTCGCGTGAACCCAAGTATGAAATACATAAATCCTGCAACATGTGATAAGTGGAGTGAGACAAATTAATCAAGGCACTAACTAAATGAATAAGATCTGAACTCACAACAAATTAACTGTTATAGGTTAACCCTTCTCTGTACAAAATTCAACACATTTAGCAGTTCCAAAGCAAGATCATGTATAAGAAAAGTCAACCTTTTAGAAGCAATTAAGTAGCTCGAAATTTCATTGAACTTGGTGCTTGATGAAGCAATTTTCTTCTAAGAATCCTCTACTTGCAGTGTGGGACTCTAAAGTAGTTTATTTATGGACTTTCATTCGCAATTTCTTTATCAAAATTGATGCATATTGATCTTATTACCAAACCTTACCTCAAAGTTTCTTTATGTTCACACTCCTTTCTCTTATCTACTTGCCAAACCCCTTTGACAATGTTGTACGCATGCATGTGTGTGTTTCTTTGAGGATATCAAGATTAATTTGATATTTTACTTTAGACTTTTGGCTTAACCCTAAATTTTTATTAGGCACCTCAACTACACGTCACCAACAATAGAAATACATACCCGCCCTAAAGTCTATATATGTACTGTTTCCATATAAGTTATGTCGTAGGTGGGGAATTTTTTTCCGTACTTACCCACTTTATAAATAATTATCAAAATGACCCACTTTTAAAAATATTTACCCAACAGACATCAGCAGAAAATTCTATAGACAAGAACAATATATGTTATTTTGATACTGTTGTTGTCACAACAAGCGACATGTGTGGGAAAAAAATTTTACATACCACTTTTTTGGAGTAACGATATCAAAACATTTCACAATCAAGCTTGAACTCTCGGACTTGAAAAGCTCTCTGACTTGAAAAAAATTTGGGGGGATATTAACGGTAATATTGACCTGATACTAAAAACAGCGGCACTAGTATAATAATAATTTCATATATAATGTGGCCCCCTTCTCTCATTTTCCTTTCACTTTCTCTCTCTTTCTCTCTGTTCCCGAACCCAAAACCCTAAAATCCTAGAGCACAAATCTCACTTCTCTTTACTCTCAAAATTCATCTCTTCTTCCCCCATCTCCTCCCACTCTGAAATCTAACTCCCCAAATCTAATAAAAATCTCCAACATTGTCTTAGGTCATCTCATACATCATCCACGACATATTCTCCATGCTCCAACTTATGGTTTCATTTGAAAGTATTCGTATAACCATATATTGTGTAGTTTGCATAGGTTATGGTTGTGGGTAATTAATGACTTGAATATTCGTCCATTTATTGTATAGGTATGAATTGAGATATATTTATTTGATTATATTTTGGGGGTGAAATAATTCGAGATCCCAGAATAGGATATTGTGATAGCGATGTTGAATCGGTCATTATTTGGGCACCCTATAACTTTATATACTCACAACTAGTAGATAAGATTTGAAGTTATTAACTTGGATAGAAGTGAATGAAGTCTCAAAATCAAAGCCTGTTATGTGACCAAAAAGGCGGTGCCTGTAGATAATGATAATGCATGCATTAAGATCCATGATTGCTAGGATACTTGATCTAAATTATAGTTGGACTACATCAAAGTTATATATTGAGTAAATTAAGCTACCCAATGCTCGGCTACTTGTTATTCCTAGTCCAAGCTCCGTTAAGAGTTTCAAACTAGTTGCCGAGTCACATGCAAGAATATCCCATCCAGAAGAAGACATTAGCACAACTCCAACAGAGAGATGAGGGAATCGGAGGGAATGAGAATTATGGTTTATGGATGAGTATTTTGTGAATTTTTTTGGGATATGAAAGATGACAGATTGAAGGAGAAGAAGTGGAATCTAGGGTTTTAGAGTTTTAGGGTTTTGTTTTTGGTGAATGGAGGGAGAGGGAGAGAGAGAAAGAGAAAAAAGTGAAAGAAGAAGGAGAAGAGGGGCCCACTATTTATATGTAAGGACTATTACAATTGATGTCGTTATTCCCAATAACGGTATCTCGCATGCGATTGTCGTTATTGGGGATAACAACATCAGTTGTAAGATATTTGCACACATTTTTTTTTTTCAAGTCAGAGAGTTCACGATTGAATGCGAAATGTACTGATGTCGTTACTCCAAAAAGCGGTTTGTGAATTTCTTTTTTACACATGCCGCTATCGGCAACAACGTATCAAAATAATATATATGGTTGTTGTCAATAAGAGCATCCACAGTCGTGTTGCTAATGCATATTATAAAAATAGTAAAGTGGAGTTTACCGCAGTGGTGACATGCTATAATATAGCAATGAAACATAAAATATTCCTAGATGCAACTTGAAGCTCCGTCGGAGGAATATATATATATATATATATATATATATATATATATATATATATATATATATATTAAATACATCAGATGACACTTGAAGTGCTGTCCGACACATTTTTCTGATGATATATTAAATACGTCAGATGACACTTGAAGTGCTGTCCGACACATTTTTCTGATGAAACGACACTTGAAGTGCTGTTCAATGCATTTTTTTTGAATGGGACAGAACTTCGATTTCCGTCTGAGGATTTTTTAAAAAAATTTATAACCTTTTTTTTTATAAAAAGAATATCTAATTTCTTTAATTTTTTTATTTGGGATGGATCTTTAAGATCTGTGACGGATCTTCAAGATTCGTCCTGTATAATATACATTTTTTCAAATCGTCTCTCAAATATAGCTATCTTCTCCGTCGATTTTACCAAAATATGAATAAATAGCCAACGACTGCAGAAGGGCATTTGCTAAATTATGTATAATATGCAAATTTAGCAAACGACTGTGGATGCTCTAACGCTTTATGCTGGCGTGCCCAAAAGGGAGTCGGTTGGGTAAATATTTTTGAAAGTGGGTTAGTACGGAAAAAAGTTCATAAGAGGGGCATATAATGAAGTTGAAAATATTACATTTGCCCAATAAGAAATTATTGTCAAACAAGCGGTACTACTGATATTTCCCCTTTGATTCTTGTGAATATGCACGGTATATTGGGATTTACTTTCTCATTCCCCCTAAAAAGAGAATGCAATCTTAAGTTATCTGTTAGTTGGACTGCTCACTCTTTCTCTCTTGAGAACGACGAGTGTTAGTAGGCAGTAGCTTTTTCTATAACCTAATCATAGCTGTTTACTATAGACTTGGCTTGATATATATACATATAAATAGACGGTCATTATTGAGAGTGTTTGCTATATAAATATTATCTGAAAGAGAGATTTTTGTAAACAATTGCTTGGATGTTTATCATGTGTTCTCAATCAAGGAGACATGTTGTCTACTCGTGTGCATAATATATTAGTTTAAGTACAAGGTATGATGTTATATACATATCTTGTATCATTATACAATTCATGTTAGGTATAGCTATAATAAGCTTTGGCTCTTGCTTTGCCCCTTGCATTGCAGTATAGACAACCTGAGAATGAGATATAAAATTATACCGGGGGAATTTTTTTAATCAAGATTATGTTGAATAATCGTCGAAGATTAGGTGATAATGGCCAAGACTACTTAACACAAGTGAATGGAGGTAGCATTCATAATTTGTACAATCTTAAAGTTTGTTAGAATTAGGAATGGAAAGAAATACTTTATTGATTATTGATTGATTAAACTGAGTACAATATGTCTCTTATATACAGGAGATATGAAAATACTAAACATATACATAATTAATATGAGACTAAATTAATATCTAATCTAATATAATATCTAACAAAGTTAATTAAAAACTTAATTGACCTACATTAATTTCTAGATAATTTATTAGTGAATTAGCATAATTGATTATGAAGGCTATTGATTAAGGGAATAGAATATAAATGCTTGTGTTAATAAATTACTTAATTTTGCTAGCAATTGTGAACTTTGGCTAGCTAGATATATACATTTTTAAAGGAAAATTTGGAGTATGACAACCCTCTTTTTAAATAAGATGTTCACAAAATAAACTTAGAGTACTTGGCTCAATTACAGAAAACTACAAACATGAAATAAAACATAGTACCTCCATAATACATAGGAGTGTGATAAATCCTAGTACATCCAAACAGAAAGAGTAACAAAGCAAGTACAACAGAAGAAGAAGGGTCCCTCTAACAGAACCGTGAAGGGTGGAAATCCCCCCCCCCCCCCCCCCCCCCCCCCCCCCCCCCTAGGGCCAATTACCGATTACCACCTCCTCGTCATACTCCTCTTCCTCGAATAACCTGGCGATCCTCTCTTCCGGTCTTGTTGACGCACCTGTGGCAAAGAAGGAAATAAGATGCATGATATGAGTTAGATTTTTTGAAATACTATTACGAGTCCCACAAAAGTAAAACTGATTTATGTCAAGCCATAAAATTCAGGTCGTGGTGACGATGACAATATACCAGGCTTCCTATTGAGCCATATCCATAAGTCTTCAGAAATATGAAGAAAACCAGTTGTGCCGTGGGTCCTTAGAACTTCGGACAGAATTGCTTTACTCCTAAGACACTCAAGGAACATACAGTTTTTCAACTCTGTGTGGCTAGATATATACTGCAGGCCTAATAATTGACGAAAGAGATTCCTTGCAAATTTCTTTTAGAAAATGAGGCAACAAAATGACTAATAATGGATGAAGTGTATGAGAACTCTTATGTTTTGGCCTAACAGTGGAGACACACGATCCTCTTCAAATGTTCTTTTACTTAAAAGGTTTAGGTCTACATATTTCGGTAAGTATATATTTGTTAACATTTAGATCATGCATGTATATGATCTAAAAACCAATACTTAGTATACTAACAAAGTTTACGAATAATTTGTCAAATTCGTAAATTATTTGCGAAGAAATCATTAGTCAAATTGATTCGCGAATTATTTGCACGTTTAAGCTTAATTCACAAATTTAATGAATTATTAGCGAAAACTCGAATTTAACAAATGTTTCGCGAATTTAACGATTTATACGAGAAAATTTTGATTTAAATATATTTTTTACTTAGGTGATAGATACTAACTATTAAAATGCATTAAATTTTGTATAACTTTCTTCCCGAACTTTTGCTAATTTATTCCGAATTTACTGGATTTTTGCTGAATTCCAAATATTAAATCTTGCCGAATAATTCCCGAATACCAAATTTGTGACTTGTTAGATTGTTGTCTCAAATACACGTAGGCACGAGAGTTCTGGAAGTTGGAGAAGAAGAGAAAAATACGAGGACAATAAGAGAAGACAACAACAGCTAGAAGAAGAGTAGTTGCACTACAAGAAAGGATGTCTACTCCGGCATTTCTACTCTGGCGTTTTGGTATAAAAGCCAGAGTAGGAACCAACAGTTGAGGGAATGAAAAAAATCCAATTATACACCGGCGTTCTATACAAACGCCAGTGTATGTAGGGATACACCGGCGTTTGTGCATGAAAACGCCGAGGAATCGAATCGATAAGTTATCCCCCCCCCCTCTCATTTTAATTTCCCCCAAAATTGAAACCTTTCTCCTTTCCCCATCGATGTCCCCCCCCCCCCCCCCCGCTGGCAACCCTTCCGCCATCGCTGTCCCCCTCCCCCGCCGTCGCCCTTTCCCCCCTCGACCGACCCCTGTCCCCGGTCGCCGTCACCCCTCCCCCAATCTCCTTTCTTTCTCCCTTTCACCCAACCACTGCACCTCCGTGATCCGGCTGATCTCGCTGTACGGGAAGGCGGGGATGGTGGATGATGCGAAGAGGACGTTCGACGAGTTGGAGGAGATTGGGGGGTGAAGAGCGTTAAGGTGTTCAAGGCGGTGTTGACGGTTTTTGTGGAGTGCAGGGATTTTGAGAGGGTGGTTGAGGCGGTTAGGGAGGCGGAGAAGGAGGAGGATGGGGTTGAGCTGAATGGGGTGTCTTTCAATATCTTGATCAAGGCCCTCTGCAATCAAGGTGAGATTTTGGGTTATTTTATTTTTTATTTTTATAATTGTTTTGTTAGAAAGATGGAGACTTTGTATAGATATGTGAGTGACTAAATAGAAGAGAATTTGTTGCAAGATGCATAAATTATAGGCTATTTTGCACACAGGAAGGACAGACACTTAGTGTATGGTAACACACCATTAATATTTTTGTTTTCAAACTGAATTTGAATGCATTTTCATCAAAAAATGGCAATTTAATAACATTGGCAAGTGACACAGCTGTATTTGCAAGAAGCGAACAAATACTGATATGGTAACACACCTGCATCTGTTCCTGAGCCGTATCTTCTCGTATTACATCCTTGTTGTTTTGTCATTCCTATAGTGAACGGATACAGTCATCTGTGATTTGATCTCTTTACTCGATATCATGTAACATATTGATTTGGTATTTCCATGTTAAGGAAATTTTGATGCAGCTCTTGAAACACTTGAAGTTATGAGGAAGAATGGATTTCCACCCTGCTTGATCACGTACAATACACTCTTGAATGCATTCTATCGGAATGGTCGGCTTGCTGATGCTGAAAAAGATTTGGGATAGAATGAAAGAAGAGAAGATTGAACCTGATACCATGAGCTTCAATGCAAAAATGCGGGGTTTAGTATCTGAAGGTAAGACTTTAGAGGCGGCGAAGCTTGTAGATGAATTGAAGCAACTTGGATTAATGGTCTTCGTTTCATACCTAATGCACATTGAAGGTAGTCCTCGTTCATATATTATTGAAAACAGTCTCTTTACTTTCAAATGTGGCACTTTATGCAAAAAAATGGATAAAACTTCAAGTATTGCCACTCAAATGTGATTAGAAAGCTAGTCAGTGCAATAGATTATTTCTGTTAGGTAATTATATAATTGGATATTGTATACTTGAGTACTAGATGGATGTCAAATAAAAATTTTGAAACTAATTTTGAATAACAGACATCCAACAAAAGTTTGAAACTAATAGCCAGTTTTGGTATGTACTATCCTTGACAATTTGGCATGACATTTTCAGTAGCTCTCAAGGAAATCAATAAATATATAGGAAAATGACCTGGTGAGAACTCCATTGGTGAGAACCAAATAGGAACTTTCATTTCAGGCATTATTTGAATGATCTGAACTGTTCATTTGATCTATATAACTGTTGAACATATCTTTATGGATTGGAGTTGGAACTTGTAAGGAGTGTTTGCTTAAGCATTTGATCTATATAACTGAGGGCTTCTAGAATTTATATCAGGTATATATCTTGTGAGGAAATAAACATTTCATGTTTGTTACTGAAAGTATTGTGAGGAAAGATTAATACGGGATCAAACTAGTTTTATCTCTTTTGATCTAAATGCTTATTCATGTATATTTACCTTTAAGAACTTGTGTTTGGTAATTTGTCTATAGTATAAAAGGTTCTGCTCATGTCGTGTACATTATTTTCTTTCTGCTCTCAAATATTTAAAGGGAAAGAAGTAATGCTCTCCTACTTTCAGGTTGATTGTTTCTGTGGCTTGGGTTGCACATATTATTATATACTCATTGATCGACCCTCCAATATCTCCTTTCTTAAATGAAGTGTTCATCAAATTGGATGATGTCTGGGGTATGCAATATGAAACTTGGTACCTAATGAATTTTTTGGGAGGGAAACTATTCGCTATTTATGTTAATTGTGTTGTCATTCAGAGGAATTTTAACATCTTATTTCAAGCTTGGTTTGATGTATAAATGTATGTTATAGTTGATGCTTGATCGGGCTCGAATAGCCATTGAAACGAAAAACGACAACATGCTTGTTGTCGAGGCTGCTGTTTTGGGGATCTGTTTATGTTGATGTTTCAACTGAGTAATGGTTTGTCTAGAAGTTTGGTTTTACAAGTTGCTTTTTTGTCTGAATTTGGAGATGAGATGGATAATGTATCTGAAGCTGCACACTATGATTTTTTTATATAGGAGTGACTAGTGATGGAAATTTTTTTATCTAAACTTTATATACAATTATATCATGATGTCTAGATGAGTATCAGTTTCTAAGATAATGTTCATACTTGTTGCTTGGGTTTTAAAATGAGATTGTTCTTTCTCATTGGTTTTAAGTGATAATGAGATGGATTATGTAACTGAAGTTGCATACTATAATTTAAAGAGGAGTGACTAGTGATAAAATAATCATGTTTGAACTTATGTTGTGGTTTCAATTGACAGTTATCTCATGAGTACATGTTATAAAAGTATAAGTTTCATCTCAGTTAGTATCTTGTTTGCCTGAATTTGACATTGAAAATGATCTTTTTCACTCTTTGTAACTCAATATTTTGAACTCCATATTTTGGTTATGAATGTGGTGAGATCACATTATTATGTTTATGAGATTACAATTTGATGATATTATACTATTATGCTTCATTCATATATATTATAATGGGTCTCTTTTAGTTTTGCAATTGGTTTTGATTGTAAGAGTGCTGAAGGGTTTTGCAATTGGTTTTTTTTAAAATTTTTTTTAAAACAAATATATATCTACCTCGGCGTTTTTTACAAGCGCCGGGGTAGTTTTTCAGCAAAAATTTTAACCTTTACCGGCGTTTCAAAAATGCCGATGTAGGTGATGGTCGAAAATAGCAGTCCCAAACGAACCCACCCTTTTGGTGGTGTTTTTCAACCGCCGGTGTAGTTTTAACCTATACCGGCGTTCGTAAAAAACGCCAGTGAATGTGCCTCAAATACAGCGACACACGATTCAGCGAAACTTGTACCGGCAATTTATAAAACACCGGTGGTATCTACTGTGGCGTTTAAAAATGCCGGTGAATGTGAAAAAAATGCCGGTAAAGACTGTTAGTCTTGTAGTGTTAGAGGGTTGCGGTCGACCGGCCAGGGCTACTGAGTATTCTTTGAGAGTACATGGTTCCAACAAAGAGCAAGCAGGTTGACCGACCCGGCCTCAGGTGTTGGCATGACACGTTGCAGTTGATCGACCCAAAGACCCAAAGTGTGGTCGACTGACATCGGCGCTGTATGTTATTTGATCTTTCGGGTTTAAGGTACAATAAGTTGTATTTGTATTTATCTTTTAGGATTTACTTGGGGTATATATATATAGCAGTAGATGTGAACTTTAGGGTTATCAAGTGTTGATCAAGGTGAGCCGTTATCATTGTTCAACTTCAAAAGGGGTGAGTGTCGAGTGTTTCAAATGTGAGAGTTCGTAATCTCTGTATTTCTTAGGAATTAGAAGTATTGGTTATATTAGCATATTATTGTGTTCTTGTGAGATCTTGCGATTAATGTGGTGGCTTGTTCTTGGTGCATCTAATTCTTGGAAGTTTCTATTACTTGTGGTGTGTGTGTTCCGCTATTAGCACTACGAGTTGTATCTGATTCTGCAACAAGTGGTATCAGAGCAAACGATTCGGGATGGCCAATAGCAAGTCAAAGATCGAGAGGATGGGAGTGACTTCGCGATGTGGAAGATTTAGATGATAACGTATTTTTGTCAAAAGATCTAGATGATCAATTGTTTGATGAGGAGCCGGAAGGTGTAAACAAGAATGCGAAGGTCTTGGTGGATTGGAATCATTTGGATTAGAAGATGCTATGGCAGATTCAATTGGGACTGAGTAGGAAAGCATTATTTCATATCTCGAGGATAAAGACCACAAAGGAGGCTATGGAGATTCTCATGGATATGAATGAGAAACCGTCGACATCTAATCAAATTCTTTATCTGAAGAAATTGTAGGATAATGGCTCGATTCTGGTATTTGGTATCTGCAGTGTTCGAAAGTTTCAGAGCTTCAGTCGACTGGATGGAGGAGCAGTCGACTGTCCAGAGAGGAGTTTTCGAAGACTGAGAATACAGCAGCAGCAGTCGACTGTATGTGGGAGTCAGTCGACTACCCCGAAGGAATTATCAGTCGACTGGTATGAAGACCAGTCGACTGTCGGCGGGTTTTGGATCCAGATTCGGCCCAATTCGAAAGGCCCAATAGTTTCCCTATAAATACACCCGTTAGGGTTTTGTAAATTAAAACACCTTATTCGGATTTTGCAGCCGTCATCCCTTTGTAAGGCTTTGTTTGCCCATTGGAGATCATAGTAAAGAATCCCAACCGCCCCTTGTGGATGTAGGCATTGTTTTGCCGAACCACGTAAATCTTGTGTTCTTGTGTTTGCTTGCTTTTCTGTGTTTTTCTCGCCGTTTCTATCTTTGTTTCCGCGTTGGTTTGATTGTTGGTTAATTCGTATTGGCGCACAACAAATGGTATCAGAGCTGTTGGTTCGACCTAGAGGGAGATGGCGGGTGATGCAGATGCAACCAAGGATGTTGTGGGATCAAGTTCGTCCAGAACAACGATTCACAACGCAAAATTTGAAGTTGAAAAATTTGATGGGACAAACAATTTCGGGATGTGGCAGTGTGAGGTGTTGGATGTTCTTGTTCAACAAGAACAAGATGTTGCTTTGGAGAAAGAAAAACCTAAGGATATGTCCGAAGCAGATTGGAAGAAGTTGAATCGGGTCGCTTGTGGGACTATTCGGCTCTTTATTGCGAAGGCTCAGAAGTACGATTTGATGAGGGATACCATTGCTGCGGTGTTGTGGAAGAAGCTCGAAGACAAATACATGAGAAAAAGTTTGGAGAATCGGCTGTATTTGAAGAAGAGACTTTTTCGCTTCACCTATACGGAAGGTATGTCTATGAATGCTCATGTTGAATCATTTAATAAATTATTGGCTGATTTGTTAAATTTGGATGAGCAAATTAAAGATGAAGATAAAGCCCTAATTCTGTTGAATTCATTACCTGAAAGTTATGATCATTTAGCAACAACTTTAATATATGGAAAGGATACTGTGAAATATGAAGATGTTGCAAATGCTTTGTTAAATAATGAAACTAGGAGAAGGGATAAAATGGTTGATAGAGAAACTTCTGAAGCTTTAATTGTAAGGGGCAGGACTGAGACCAGATCTGAGTCCAAATCTGGGAAAAAGGGAAACAAATCTCGTTCCAAATCGAGAGGAGTTTCGAAGGACAGGAAAATACTGGCCAAAGATGAATGTGCTTTCTGTCATGAAAGGGGGCATTGGAAAAAGGATTGTCCAAAGCTACGAAATAAGGGAAATTCGACTGCAAATGTGACTGTTGATAATTTAGAAAGTGGCGAGGATTTTTCTTTTGCACTTGCTTCTAGTCCCTCACTTTATCAAGAAGTATGGTTTCTTGATACAGCAGCCTCCTATCATATGTCTTGGAAAAAGGAGTGGTTTACTTCTTTGGAGTATATGGATGGTGGTGTAGTTTTGATGGGAAATGATGCACCTTGTAAGAAGGTAGGAATCGGGAAGATTGAATTGTTAATGCACGATGGTCTTATTAGAGAGCTTTCAGATGTATGGTATGTTCCAGATTTGAAAAAGAATTTGATTTCACTTGGTGCTTTGGAGGCCAGTGGATTGAAATTTGCTAGTGAAGGTGGCATTCTGAAGGTGACTAGCGGATCACTCGTGGTGATGAAAGGGCAAAGAAAAAGGAACTTGTTTTTCTTGCAGGGAAAAACATATTTAGGTGAGGCTGCCAGTGTAACTGAAAGGCCCAAACAGGTTGTTCCCGACTCTACTAGGTTGTGGCATATGCGACTCGGGCATGCAGGAGAAAAGGCCTTGCAGGGGCTTGTGAAGCAAGGGTTGCTTAAAGATGCTAAAGGGTGCAAGTTGGAATTTTGTGAACATTGTGTTTTGGGTAAGCAAACTAGGGTGAAATTTGGTACAGCTGTACATCAGACAAAGGGTATCCTCGATTATGTGCACACAGATGTTTGGGGCCCTACTCAGACACCTTCTATGAGTGGTAGACACTGGTTTGTTACTTTTGTTGATGATTACTCCAGACGAGTTTGGGTATATACCTTGAAGCACAAAGATGAAGTTTTGACATTGTTCACAAGTTGGAAGAAGAAAGTTGAAAATCAGACTGGTAGGAAGATTAAGGTTCTGAGGTCAGATAATGGAGGGGAATATAAGAATGATCCGTTTCTGAAATTGTGTGAAGATGAAGGGATCCAGAGGCACTTCACAGTTAGGAAGACTCCACAGCAAAATGGGGTTGCAGAAAGGATGAACAGAACCTTACTTGAGAAGGTGAGATGTATGTTAGCACAGTCTGGATTGAAGAAGACATTTTGGGCAGAAGCTGTTATATATGCAAGCCACATTGTCAACCGTTTACCATCAGCAGCACTTGAAGGCAAGACGCCTATTGAGGTATGGAGTGGTAAACCTGCATCTGATTATAGTTTTTTGCATATATTTGGTTGTCCTGCTTATTTTCATGTAACTGAAACTAAACTTGATGCAAGAGCCAAGAAGGCTATATTTGTTGGTTTTAGTACTGGTGTCAAAGGTTACAGGTTGTGGTGTCCAGAACAAAAGAAGTTAGTAATCAGCAGAGATGTGACTTTTGATGAGACCAGCATGATTAGCTCGGGACAGTCGACTGGTGGTATAGGACAGTCGACTGGTGAGCAGCAGAAGAGTGGGACAGTTCTCCAACAGGTGAGTAGCAGAATCTCGGGACAGTCGACTGGTGTACAGGAGCAGTCGACTGGTGGTCAAGAACAGCAGAAGAGTAGGAGCTCGGGATAGTCGACTGTTGGCAATTACCAGTCGACTGGTAGGAGAGTTCTCCAACAGGTGGAGTTAGAAAAGTTGTCAGTTGAAAATCCTGTTCCTGTCCAAGATGAAGATGATGTGGTTGATACTGAGAATGATGAAGAAGTTCCTATCCAGTAGGTAGAATCAATTGCAGTAAGAAGGCAAAGAAGAGATATCAAACGACCGTCTCGCTTTACAGATACAGTTGCATTTGCTCTTCCCATTGTGGATGATGAAGTTCCCTCCAACTTCAAAGAAGCCACTAGAAGTTTTGAAAATGCAGATTGGAAAGTTGCTATGGATGAAGAGATGAACTCTCTTCATAAGAATAAGACTTGGGATCTAGTGCAACTACCAAAGGGGAAGAAAGCAATTGGTTGCAAGTGGGTGTATACGAAGAAAGAAGGTCCAAAAGGCAGTGTTCGGTTCAAGGCTAGACTAGTTGCAAAGGGGTATGCTCAAAAGGAAGGAATTGACTACAATGAAGTGTTCTCTCCGGTTGTGAAGCATTCTTCTATTCGGATTTTGTTGGCATTGGTAGCACAGTTTGATCTTGAATTGACACAGATGGATGTGAAGACTGCATTCTTACATGGGGATCTAGATGAAGAAATTTATATGTTGCAGCCAGATGGGTTTAAGACTGCTGGGAAGGAAAGTTTTGTTTGCAGATTGAAGAAGTCTCTCTATGGATTGAAGCAATCTCCAAGGCAGTGGTATTTGAGGTTTGACCAGTTTATGAAGGTGCAGAGATATTCCAGAAGTGAGTTTGATCATTGTGTCTACTTCAGGAAATTGCAGGATGGCTCTTTCATATATCTGTTATTATATGTGGATGACATGTTGATTGCCTCTAAGAATGCTAAGGAGATTCAAAATTTGAAGAATCAGTTGAGTTCTGAATTCGAGATGAACGATCTTGGTGAAGCCAAGAAGATACTTGGGATGGAGATAGCTAGAGACAGGGCAAAGGACACAGTGAGTTTGACACAGAAGCAATATCTTTTGAAGGTGCTGAAACGGTTTGGTATAGATGAGAAAACTAAGCCAGTCAATACACCCTTAGCCACTCATTTCAGAATTAGTGCTTCTCAGTCTCCAAGTACAGATGAAGAGAGACAGTATATGGCAAATGTACCTTACACTAGTGTGGTTGGCAGTTTGATGTATGCCATGGTTTGTACTCGACCAGACATCTCTCAGGCGGTGAGTATGGTTAGTCGATATATGCATGATCCAGGCAAAGAGCATTGGCAAGCAGCTAAATGGATTTTGAGGTACATAAGTGGCACCACAGATGTGGGTTTGAAGTTTGAAAGGGATGACAATATTAGCAGGTTATTGGTGGGTTATATGGATTCTGACTATGCAGGTGATTTAGATAAGAGGCGGTCTACTACAGGCTATTTGTTTACAATGGCTAGAGCACCTATAAGTTGGAGGTCAAATTTGCAGTCCACTGTAGCGTTGTCTACTACTGAGGCTGAATACATGGCGGTTGCTGAGGCCATGAAGGAAGCCATTTGGATTCATGGACTTTTGAAGAGCTTGGGAATTCATCGGGAGAAGGTGGAGGTACACTGTGACAGTCAGAGTGCTATTCATTTAGCGAAGAACCAAATTCATCATTCGAGGACCAAACATATTGATGTCCGTTATCATTTTGTGCGTGATTTGATAAAGGATGGTGATATTCATTTGGTGAAGATTGGAACAGCTGATAATCCTGCTGATATGTTGACCAAAGTTGTTGGGGCAGCCAAGTTCAAGCATTGCATGAACCTGGCTAATATTTTGCATGTTTGATAATTTGGCATGGGCGATTGGGATAGTGCTTTGCTATTGGTTTGTTTAGTATGTGATATCATACTAAGGTGGAGTTTGGTTTTTTGTTACATTTGGTGATGAGCATTTGTTTTGGAGTATTTGTGGAGATTGCTTGGGCTACTTGGAAGATTTCACCAAGGTGGAGATTGTTGGATACTTGGAAGATCTCGCCAAGGTGGAGATTGTAGGATAATGGCTCGATTCTGGTATTTGGTATCTGCAGTGTTCGAAAGTTTCAGAGCTTCAGTCGACTGGATGGAGGAGCAGTCGACTGTCCAGAGAGGAGTTTTCGAAGACTGAAATACAGCAGCAGCAGTCGACTGTATGTGGGAGTCAGTCGACTACCCGAAGGAATTATCAGTCGACTGGTATGAAGACCAGTCGACTGTCGGCGGGTTTTGGATCCAGATTCGGCCCAATTCGAAAGGCCCAATAGTTTCCCTATAAATACACCCGTTAGGGTTTTGTAAATTAAAACACCTTATTCGGATTTTGCAGCCGTCATCCCTTTGTAAGGCTTTGTTTGCCCATTGGAGATCATAGTAAAGAATCCCAACCGCCCCTTGTGGATGTAGGCATTGTTTTGCCGAACCACGTAAATCTTGTGTTCTTGTGTTTGCTTGCTTTTCTGTGTTTTTCTCGCCGTTTCTATCTTTGTTTCCGCGTTGGTTTGATTGTTGGTTAATTCGTATTGGCGCACAACAGAAATTTGTTAATATGAAGTTGAGGGAAGGAGGTTCAGTATACAGAACATGTGAACAATTATTGTATGATTTACAACCAGGTAGAAGCTGCATGATTGAAGTTTTCCGAGTAGGGACAGTCATTGTTACTTCTATCTAGCTACTTTGCCCGATAGTTATGGTACAGTGGAACAGACTATTACATGCACTATGGAAAACTTGACCGCTCTACAAGATGTGGTGAGTGTTGGTGTATGCTCTAAAAGCCAGTTGTGTATTGACATTACTAGTTTACATTGTATCATAACATTTATTTCATATTTAGGCATTTCACTTATTGTGTTATTTATTGTGAATTAAATGAACATAATAAAATCCTTAGGATAGTAAGTTCAATGTCATAAGATATCAAGTACATGACTTAATTGAGAGATCATATTGAATGAAATCAGAATACTGTTCTTAAATATCCCTAGTCTAGTATTAATCTGAATTAGGACAACGATAATATATAGTGACTAGTGCGTGCATAGACTGATGAGCATTCTCACGGGTCATGGATATGAGATATCAAGTCTTTACATGGATACATATTAGAGTAATAATGTACAAGACTGATCCACCATGAGAATATTGCATGGATCGTTACGTGAGTGTCATAAACGGTTCTCACAGTGACCATGGTGTACATAGTCCTTTGACTTGAAGTCACTACTGTTCCCTACATGAGAAGTTATATATTTTAATGTCTTCAAATGTTGCATGTAATAAGGTGATTATAAATTCTACTATTGGATATACTACAAATCATGCGGAGGGATGTGAGTGACATAGATAGGATTTGTCAATCTTACAAATATGAGCAATATCTACGGGCCCCATGATCGAGTGAGACTGCAAAATGCATAGTCGTGCTCAAATGAATCAATATGAGATATTGAGCTCATTTGTTTTAGTAAGTCTGCTTGGACATCAAAAAATCATAAATTGAACTATACAAGGGTGACACACTCTATGCCTTGTGGTCAATTAAGATATCTGGACAAAGGAACTAGACTACATCGTAACATTAGTCGCGGATAGGTTATATCAAATTACTGACATTCCCGTTACTTGAGTAGCAGTGATGTATTGCAAGATACCGCTCACTGTTTGTAATACTAGAATTTGATTTTAGTGTTACTGTCACAATAATGGGAACCTACAGGGTCACAGACTTAGAATAGATCGAAATTGAAATTTAAATTCATAAGATGAATTTAATTGCAGATCTAGGTGAAACTTGGACTCCTGACATTTGTTGGACATTTTATTAGATTAAATAGGCCGACAAAAGTTCAAAGACTTACACACGAATCCGACCCAAGTCAGATTGTGAGTCCAACAACCTCATTACTCTCTTAGGATTGATTTTCTGCACCTATATATATGATATGTATCTGTGGAAAAGATACACGTAAAAAAAACCTAGCCGTTACAGAAAGTGAGAGAGAGATCGTGAGTAACATCCCCTTTTCGCAGCTAGCATCACAGTCTGAGGGAGAGCCATTTTTTGTTTCGTTCATGTGGATACTGTAGAGGCACCGCAATATTGCAGTGATGTGATCTGCATACTGTGGAGATAACAGATCCATCTTTAAGGTATAATTCCTAAACACGATCTATGATTTTTGCATGGATTCATGGTTAGGTTTTGATATTTTTGTAATTTTTTTGCTATGTATTTAATCTGTGATTATCTTCGAAACCTAACAATGAGTAGCATTCTAAATGAGGAGGTGAGAATAGTGAGAAACGAAGGATTTTCATTATCATCTTCTAAGGATTTCGCTATGTCAGTTGAGAAGAGACGTAGAAGATCTAAGAGCAGTCGAAGAAGAAAGGATCATAGTAGTTCATCTGAAAGTAGGTATGATGAGAGCGATGGGAGACATGGACCTGTGTGTTGGTATTGTCACAATAGGGGTCACAAGATGACAGTTGTAAGGCATATATGAAGAGGAAGCAGGAAAAACCGAAGGAAGCAAAATCAAAGGAAGCAAAATCGAAGGAAGCCAATGTGGTGTCCAATAAAATTGTAGAGTTATTTATCATCTAGGGAGGAGTTGGGCGCGCGAGATTGGTGTATTGATTCGGGAGCTTCTTTTCATTGCACTCCGAGGAGTGATGTTTTTGATGACTACAAAGAAGGTTCTTTTGGAGATGTGATCGTGGAGAACGGTCAAAGGTGTCCTGTACGAAGGGTTGGTACTGTTTGCGTGAAAACTAATGATGATCAGAATATTATTTTGCGGGAGACAAGGCATGTTCCAGACTTGAAGAAAAATCTTATCTCGGTTGGAAGACTAGACAAAGAGATGTTGTCTACTATAGTTGTTAGTGGGGAGTGGTGTATAGCTGTAAGTTTAATGGTAGTTACAAAAAGGAAGCGTAAGGAAACGTTGTATTTGCTTAAATCCATGAGAGCTGTTTCTCCTGTAGTTGACTCTCAATCGGAATTGAGTAGTAGGTTGTGTGGGGTGCAACCGAGTTCTTTCAGTTATGGGAATTCAGAAGATGTTACTAATTTAGTGGGAGTTGCTGGCCATGAGAGTGATCCTAGAGAGCAATACGTTGCTGCGGTGAGGGTACTTTGCGATATGGCAGTGGAAGCTTCAAGTCGCTCTTGTGAGGTAGAGAGCACGGTTATCAATATGCGGGGTGATGTTGATGAGGGTAACCGAAACGAGGCTATATGGGTTGAGCAGTCTGCGTATTTTGTGGTGGTGTCGTCCATGGAGACTTCTAGTGCATATGGTGCATTGAGAGATTTTGAATCATGTCCGGTATTAATGGAGATTATGTGAGTTGAGAAATCTTGTAACACGGAATTCGACACGGGAGATTGTTTCTCTGTTATTCGTGCTCTATGCGATTGGTGGAGCATATCCTTCATGAGCCTATGAAGGGTGGTTGGTGCACTCCACGTGGTGGAATGGCAGAGGTGTTCTTCATGAAAGTGGGGAGTACTTGGACCTTTAATAAGAGTGGGAGAACGACAGCGATAGTGTGAGGTAAAGATTATAATAACTTTGAAGCGTTGTGTATTTGGTCCAAGTAGAAGATTGTTAGGATTGTGGTCTTAAATACACGTAGGCACGAGAATTCTTGAAGTTGGAGAAGAAGAGGAGAAGACGAAGACAGCAAGAGAAGGAAACAACAGCTAGAAGAAGTGCAGCTGGAGCAGGGGCGGATCTAGGATTTAAAAACTGGGGGTGCCTTTATCTATTAAATAATTATATAACTCGACAGAAAAAAATAAATAAAAATAAAGTAATAATATCTCATATAGTTAAAATGGCATAATGAAGTACGCTGCAACTTGAATCAAATATATAATTCTATTACAAGTTTAGTTGAACTCTCCTCTTCTTCATAGCCTGAAAACGCTTAATTATATCTAAATTATCGACTGTGCTAAACACTTCCTTCTCCACAAAAGTGATTAGACAATCATTAAGCCAAGGATTAGACATCCTGTTTCTCAACTCATCCTTCACATATTTTATTCCTGAAAAAACTCTCTCAACAGTTGCGGTTGCCACCGGAAGAGACAAAGCTAATTTCATAAGCCTATACACATAGTTATATGTCTTGTTCTTCTTTGTTTGCACAAGAGTCTTAGAAAGATCTGAGAGCCCCTTCAAATTGGAAAATCTATCATCAGCTTTAACACTTCTAATATAGTTCTCAAGTTGGCTAGACAACTCCACATCATCAACATCAAGAAAGTCGTTAGGATACAATCTCGCTAATCTCACAAGCAATTTAATGTCAAAAGCCTTAAATGACTCGCAAGGACTTAAACATGAAACGCAATGCAGCAACTCAATATTCTCAGGAGTAAAACGGTCTTCCAATTCATTCAACACCAAATCTATGATATGCAAGAAACAATCATTTCTGAAATAATGCAAATTTGTCACAATAGGAGCCTTGCGCTTCAACTTATTAATTTTCACATACCTTGCATCCATGTCGGGCACATCAATCTCAAGGTTACCACAAGATCCTACAACTTTTTCATAAAACAATTTCCATCCACCTTCTCGCATTTCTATAAACCTTTCCTTGTTGATTCGGACAAGTTCCATAGCATTCACAATATCTTGCTCACCCTTTTGTAACGCTTGAGACAAATCATTTGTAACAGATAAAACATCAATCATTAAATGGAGCATGAAAATGAATCCAAAAGTTTGCATCACCACCAACAAACTTTGTGGTTATCCTTTACACGTTCTATCACTTTGAAGATCTTCCAACACTTCAAGAATGGGAGTAAACAAGTCATGTAACCGATTCAAAGTCCGAAAGTGAGATTCCCAACGTGTGTCACCCGCTCTTGCAATAGACATTTCTTGATTCAACCCTGTACCAGTTTCAATCAAGTCATTATCAATTAATTCTGCAAAATAAGCAACTTGCTTTTTACAAAGAAGAGCTTGACGTTTGTTAGATGCACGAAGGAAAGTCACCACACGACTAACTTCACAAAAAAACCAATCAACATCATCATGATGCCTAAGAATTGAAATAAGAACCAATTGGAGTTGATGTGCAAAACAATGGACATAATAGGCTTGCGGATTCTCATTCTGAATCAAAGTTTTCAAACCTCCAAGATGACCTCGCATATTACTTGCTCCATCATATCCTTGACCTCGAATTTTAGATATGCACAATCCTAACCCGGACAACAAAGTTTCAAGAGCCTCCTTAAGTGCTTTTGCACTTGTATCTGCGACGTGAACAATGCCAACAAATCTTTCAACAATAAAACCTCTTTCATCAACAAAACGCACAACCACTGCCATTTGTTCTTTGCCTGAACAATCCCCAGATTCGTCGACAAGGACACAAAAGATGTCATCTCCAATTTCTTCAACGATTTTTTTAATTGTTTCAACAGCACATGCATTTGCAAGATCTTTTTGAATAAGTGGAGATGTCATCTTATGATTTTCTCCACCACTTTTTATCGCTGCAGCTATGTGATCACAATTTCTTGCCAAAAGATCTACTAATTCAAGAAAATGACCCTTATATATAGAGTCTTTCCCTTCATTGTGTGCCCTAAAGGCTAATCCACCTCTAACAAGAAATTTGACTGCTTCAAGGGATGCTTTTAAACGAACCAGATAATCAGATTTCTCTTTTGCAGAATGTTTTGTATAAGAAGACTCGATACTCTGTTTTTGGTTCATGAGAGCTTCACATAATTGCACACAATTCTTGTGATGACTTGTTTCTTGGTGGTCAGTTAACTTGCTCTTTTTATTCCAAATCTTAAAACCATCAATCACAAATGCAGTTCTACTGTTTCCTAACCCCGTATAAAACAAATAGCAATTCAAACAATATGCAGCCTTTTCTTTAATACTATATTCCAACCAACTATATTTATCAAACCAATTAGCCTTAAAACTACGATTCTTCCCATAAATTGTTTCAACATGATAACTCTCCAAACGGGGTTGAGTAGGGCCATGTAAAAGATAAGCTCTTCTTACCTCATCACGCTCATTTGGATGATAATCAAGAATAGGTTTTCTTTTTCCGGGATCCAACTCCAAATATGCCCATTTTTCACTAACATCATTTGGTAGCTTGGGAACTTGTGGATTTGGATTTATATCTACTTCATCATCCAATGGTTCACTTTCTTGTTGAATTGGTGGTAGCTTGGGAACTTGTGGATTTGGATTTATATCTACTTCATCATCCAATGGTTCACTTTCTTGTTGAATTGGTGGTGCACTTGTAGATTCCTTGGATTTTGATACCAATTTATAATACTTTAACATCCTATTTCATAAACCAAACATCAAATATATAATTAGAAAAAATTTAATGAGACAAATTGCTAACAATTCGGGGCCAAAAATATAATTAAAAAATAATAGCAATACTTAGCATCCTATTTCATAATCAAATATATCAAATATATAATTAACATAAATTATTCATAAAATGCTGGATCCAACTGAATGGCTACAATTTTTTTAAAACAAAGAGAGAGCTATTATTGAGACTTGTGGTGAGCATTCTATAACAAAAAACAGATAAATGTATCAAAGATATAATTAGTGCACTACCAACAATGGAAGTGTCTTCTACTTTGTTCAAACATAACAGGAAACAATTTTGCCTTCAGGCAAAAGCACCACGATTAAAACTCATCAGTGCTATGAGATGTATGATGTAGATTTGAATTCTCATCTATCCTCATTTTAGAAACTGTCCTTTACTATTGCATTTCTTTATATTAGGCTATTCTGCCACATATCTGTCACAAGAAAACTATCAGAAGTTGAGGCACTAACCATTGTAGATCATCTCAATGTGGACTGGTCAAATTCATATAGAAATCAACAAAAGTACGAAGTAAAATGAACTACAAAGAGATTTATACCAAAAAAAATTATAAGGCAGCCAAATTAATTGAGGCAAATTACTAGAATTTTGGGGCCAAAACATAATTAAAAAAAAGCAATAGATTTGTGCTAGAATTACTTGAAGATTTGTGCTGTTTCCTGTTTCGGTCCCGGCTGGTGGCGGCGAGTGGCTGAGCGATCACCGGGGCGGCGGGGCTGGCGTCGGGATGTACGGGGAGGGACGAGGGAGAGAGACAAAGGGTCGGGGTGCACCGGTGCAGTGGTGGGGGAGGGTGTCGCACTGTCGCGAGTGGTGGAGAGAAGCGGGAGAGGAATCAGGAATGGGTTCCGTTGGGTGAGAGAGATATGGGAAGAGGAAGAGGAAGATGAATAGTAGAAGTAGAGGTTGGTTGGCGGCTGGGAATATGAAGAGGAATTAGGGTAAATGTATTAGGGTATTGGTGTTAAAAAAAATAATAAAAAAAAGGGCCAGAATCGCCAGATTTGTTGGCAAAAAAAAATCGCCTCTGTGGCCAGGATTCGATCCTGGACCAGTTAGAAAATAACCCAACACATTTACCATCAATACTAGTAGACTTTTTGTAATTCTGGGTGGTCCTGGGACTACTTAGACCCTTGCCAAATCCGCCCCTGAGCTGGAGGGTTGCTGTCGATCGACCAGGAATGCGGACGACCGACCCATGCTGCTGAGTATTCTTTGAGTGTACAGGGTTGCAACAGAGAGCGAGCATGTCAACCGTGCATTCGACCGACTAGGTCTCAGGTGTTGGCATGACACGTTGCAGTAGACCGATAAATTGTATTTGTATTTATCTTTTAGGGTTTACTTTGGGGCTATATATATAGCAATTTATGTGAACTCTAGAGTTATCAAGTGTTGATCAATGTGAGCTATTATCATTATTCAACTTCAAGAGGGGTGAATGCCTAGTGTTACAAAGGTGAGAGAGAGAGAATGAGAATTGAAATCTCTTCGTAATCTTTGTATTTCTTAAGGAATAAGAAGTATTTGTTATCTCTGCATATAATTGTGTTCTTATGAGCTCTTGCAATTATAATGGTGACTTGTTCTTGGTGCATTTAGTTTTTGAAAATATTTGTTGCTTGTGGTGTGTGTTCCGCTATTAGCACTATGAGTTTTATCAGATTCTACAACATGATTATGATACTTGGTCAAATGAACTTTTATGGTAAACAAGCTAACTTTATGATAATTGTTCATTTCATGTCATAAAAGTAATAGTAATGAAGTATGAACTCTCTTAAAGTTACTTGAAACTTTGAGAAAAGTAATTAACCTGGACATGTAGAGATAATAATGTTGCTACATATACAGAGAGAGAGATAGATAGGGGGAGAGAGAGAGAGAGAGAGAGAGAGAGAGAGAGGCGATTTATATAATTTCTTGGTTTTTGTTTCGGTTTTTTATTTGCAGCTCAAGACAATGAATTATGTTTTTTTTCTTCTTCTGGAATTTGCATTCTGAGAAAGCTCTTACATCTCTGATATGGATCTGAGTTTGATAAGTAAGTTCGATCAGTTTAATTAACACAAACAAAAATGATGAAATATAGATCTGATTCATATGAATATCTTTGTATACCAACCGATACGAAGCAAACTAGCATGGAAGACTGTAGGTATTCAACTATAATTAACATTAAATCAATATTGAAAAGGTAGGGGGATTAAGTGTCTATTATTGCTCATTGTTTCCTCAATTATATACTTTTTTCCTCATCAAATTATGCATGTACCCGCAAACACTTGTCTAGACTCAGTCTATATGTACACATTACAACTCATGCCACAATTAAGAAAACATAATTAATTATAGGTTAATAATTTCTCATCATCCTTGAAGCCAAGTCATGAAGCTCCCCTTGCTCATTTGCAATGTGAGGTGTTGCCTTATTATGCCTTCTCTTGCTCCACATTTGCTGTGTTATAAGATCCTCTTCCCCGTTGCAGTCAAGCGCGCTTGTTGGAGACATGGACTGCCCATGCATGTTTGTGTTCATGTTCATGTACAACTGCAACAGTCGAGGATCACAGATACTTCCTTCACACTGGTTCTCCAGCAACGACAATCGGGAGCTTGCTATGCCATGGGCTAGTTGAGCCTTTGCTTGCATCAACTGTGCTTGTAAACTTGCAACCTAAAAAATCATGAAAAATTAAGAAAAATATAAGAGAATGGTGGAAAACTAGTAATTGAATATGAACATGTTTAGCTTAAAACAAAAAGTAACCAGAACCAATTTAAACTTAATAGTTTCCATTGAACAATACAAAATGGGAACGGTGGACGGTGGACAAGTTAGTTCATAGAAGTGGCTCAAGTTGAACATATTCATAGCAGACTGGATGGGTGTCTGGGATTTCTCTCGTGTCAGTGGGCTTAAAGATGGTGTTTGTGTTACCGTTGGGGCTGATGGCAGTTGCAGTTGTGGTTGCGGTTGGGGGTGACAGTGAACGGTGGAAAAGCTAGGTGATGAGAGAAATGACTCAATTTTGACCTATTCAGGTCATATTGGGTGGATGTCTGAGGTTTCTCTCGTATCATTGGGTTTTGAGGTAGCATTTGTGTTACCATTGGGGGCGACAACAACTGTGGTTGCGGATAGCTGTGACAAGTGAGGGAATAAGAGAAAATGCACAATTTTGACCTATTAATGCCAGATTATGTGGGTGTCTGAGGTTTCTCTTGTGTCATTGGGTTTAGAGGTGTCGTTAGTATTACCGTTTGGGGCTACGGCAATTGTGGTTGCGATTGGCAGCGACGATGGACCGTGGACAAGATAGGGGATAAGAGAAATGACTTAATTTTGACCTACTCATGCCAGATAGGGTAGATGCTTGGAATTTCCTTTGGCTTAGTCGGTGGACAAGTATAATTAGGTTTTGTTGTATCATTTGAATTTTGTTTTTATTATTTTTGGAAAATGAACTCTCTTGTATGAGGTGAGTAATCTTTTTTCGCGTAGAATGAGTTTCATGATCCAGCCTATTGAGTTTTATGAACTTCATACTTCATCTTTTGGTGGTATGTTTCGTTAAACTTTTTTTAATGTAACGCAAAGAAATTTTGACCCACCGTTTTAACGATATTAAAAACAGCAGAAATTAACAATTTATAATATTTTTCTTTACTAGGGTTAGTTTTAATTTGAGCAAAAGGCCATATATCAACCAAGAGTCCGATAAAAGTGGTCACAATTTCAAGAATGGAGAGGAAAATTTTCTGACCTATAATTAAAAAAAGTTGACATTTCATGATCCTATCTAATTTTTAATGAGTGATTGAATCCAACAATTAGAAGGAAAAAAAAAAAACCGATAATCTTCTTAGGAGAAGAACTAAAGGAGCAACTATTAGGGTTTCGGTTTGAAGAGTTCGGTTTGAAGAACTCTTGTAGATATTACACATACATAGAATTGATAGCCTTTTAATTAGCCATTTATGTTATTTGTAGCAGTCATAAGAAACCCAAATTCGTCCTATATACTTCAAAATTTCAACTATATCAATAAAAAGAAGAAATTAATTAGGGGAGAAAAAAAAAAGTCTTAATTCACCTGCTGTTGAAGTGCAAAGATGTGAGCCACACACCCATACACCGGATCAGAAATCCTCGCCTGCGCCTCATAAGCAATGGTCACAGCCGCCTCACACCGGTCTTGCTGTGGCACATGCAGTAGCAATTTCGACGCGTTGCTAGCTCCAAACACCTTGTGTATGGCCGCAAACCGTGCTGGCCCATTCTCATTACTAAAATACGGCGCAAACACGCAGTCCGGCGCGCACTTGCGCCGCAAGAACTTGCATGCACCACAAGGAGAACCAGAGCCGGAGCCGGTGCAGGAAGAACTCATAGCTTAAACTATATCAAGAAAATCAAAACTATTAATGGTGAGATTATTTGAGGTGAATGGTAGGGCTTTATATTGGGAGGAATGAGGACAAGAGTGGGGTAGGGAATGTAGGGTTCTAAGGGGACAAGTATTGATGGTGTACAAGAATTGGGTGGAGTGGAGTTTTGGGTAGCTTTATGGAGATGGGTTTGGATGTAGTATGTAAAACTTATAAGGTTTTTTTTTATTTTAATTTTTTGTAAAAAAGAAAAAAAAAGGATTTAGAAAGGATTGTTTTGCTTTAATCCGCCGAACGCCGCACTTTGGGACTGACCGGATTTTGCTGGGGTTTGACTTGACTGAAAGTGTTGGAGATCCGGGTTTGGGTTTGGACACTTTTAGTTGAGTGAATTGATTAATGATAATTTGGTGCATGTAAAAGAGAAGGCAATATTATAGTTTGAAGATCAAGTTAGTTACATATTTGTCCACAGTGCGAA
The DNA here is from genome assembly GCA_017893485.1 of Hemerocallis citrina. Lineage (NCBI taxonomy): Eukaryota > Viridiplantae > Streptophyta > Magnoliopsida > Asparagales > Asphodelaceae > Hemerocallis > Hemerocallis citrina. The sequence continues at coordinate 222,409,954 of CM030367.1, forward strand.
GGATGGATGCAATGTATCATCACATTGCTGAAAATTTATATATTGTAGTGGGGAACAAATTGGACTTAATTTTGGAAAATGTGGGAAGGCCAATTAGGATGATATTGCTAAGGCCCAAGGTCTTCAAGTCGAAGCCCATGGAACTATGGAAGTTAGACCTAACTCACAAGTACAGCCAGGCCAACGCAGAGAAAATGTAGTATGATACACCAACATTCAACACCGATAATTTTGAAAAAAGTAACCTTAATCATATTCATGTGTATGTGTATGACACAATGGTGACCAACTATAAATGTTTTGTGTTTCACAGCATTAAGCTAATATGTTGGCGTTCAAAGCATTAAAAATACATTCAATACTCTCAACCTCCTAGACGACGCGAGATATCTTAAAATTAAGCAGGGGCGGATCCAGGATTGAAATGTGAGGGGGCTGGAATTTTTTTTTGCACAAGATAACATGCAAAATATATATAAAGTTGTTATAGATACTAGAGAAGTAAAGTTGTTATAGATACTAGATAGAATAGAGTTGAGCTTGGGCCCAAAAAAATAAATAGAAGGCTCAAATATATATGGGGTGGGCTTTAAATATTTGTTTGGGGGGGGGGCTGAAGCATAAATTCACACTACTATACCAAAAATTAAAAAAAAAATACTACCAAATGTTAAATATTGAGGGAGGGGGGGGGGGGGGGGGGGGGGGGGGCTGTAGCATCCCCTAGCCCCCTGGATCCGCCCCTGAAATTAAGGGTAATGCTACACTTACTACAAAATCTACTATTTTTTTCTTTATTATCTTAAGTGGTACATTATTAGCCAATATGGGGTAGAAATATCTAATAGTAGTGTACCGCATATCGTAGTAAAGAAAAAAAATTTTAGCAGATTTGATAGTAGGTACAGCATACCCATTAACTCTTTTTTGATTTGCATAGGACTCCATAAAAGTCTAGAGGATCTTGAATTTTATCGGTAATCCATTCAAAAAATATAAATCTTCCTTCCCCTACGAGTTCCAGTAAAGTAAGGCCACAGTTAGTACCACCTATCTTTGCATGTCATAACCTTAAAACTCCCCCATCCACATGGATATCATCAATATCATGCAACCAATCAAAAGCCCACTCTCCTCCTTCCCCAAACCCAAACTCCCCTCAAACCCACCACCCCTCAACCCTACACTCACCACCCTTCCCCAAACCAAGCAACTCCATGCCCACATCCTCAAAACCCACCACCACCTTCTCCCATTGCCCCAACTCAATTTCCTCATCTCCTCCTACATCAAACACAACCACCTCACCACTGCCCTCACCCTCTACTCCCATGTCCGAACTCTCCGAACCCATTTAGACACCTACACCATCCCCTCAGTCCTCAAGGCCTGTGCCCACCTCAACACCATCCACATTGGCATGGAAGTGCATGGGTTTGTGCTGAAGACTGGCCTTGGTTGGGATGTGTTTGTGCACAACTCCCTCATGCAGATGTATGCGGAATGCGGGTCCATCCGTAATGCCGTCAAAGTGTTCGATGAAATGCCTGAACGAGATGTGGTTTCGTATAGTACTATGATTAGGAGTTATGGGAGGATGGGTTGGTATGGGGAGGGTGTGGGGCTTGTTAGGGAGATGATGGGTTTGGGGGTGAGGTTGAGTGAGGTGGCGATGGTGAATGCGATTAGTCTTTTTGCGGATATTGGGGAGTTGAGGATTGGGAGGCCGATGCATGGGTATTTGGTAAAGAATATGGGGGAGGGGTGCACAAGTGTTAATGCTAGCACGACGTTGATCGATATGTATGTTAAGTGCGGGAGTGTGGAACGTGCACGGGTTGTGTTTGATCGGATGGGTGAGAGGAGTACTGCTTCTTGGTCTGCGATGATAGCTGGGTGCATTAGGTGTAACAAGTTGGAAGCTGGGATGGAGCTTTTTAGGAGAATGAGGCGAGAGAATGTAGTGCCGAATGAGATTACGATGTTGAGCTTGGTTATTGAATGCGGCATTGCTAGGGCATTGGTTTTGGGGAGGTGGCTACATGCTCATATGCTTAGAAATGGGGTGGAGATGTTGTTGAATCTGAGCACAGCACTGATTGATATGTACTGTAAATGTGGTGATCTCACAAGTGCAAGAGCGGTGTTTGATAGAATGCGTGAAAGAGATATAATGACATGGAGTGCAATGATTATGGGATACTCGCAGGCTAATTGCTTTGATGAGGCTTTTCAGCTATTCGGTCAGATGAAGGATTCCAAGATTAGGCCAAATGAGATGACAGTTGTAAATCTTTTAACACTGTGTGCTGAGGCTGGGGCTCTTGACCGAGGGAGATGGGTTCATGGTTTCATAGACAAACAAGGAATTCAAACTGATGTTGTTCTTTCCACCGCATTGGTAGATATGTATGCAAAGTGTGGGGAGGTTGAGGCAGCTTACAGAGTATTCGATGATACTCTAGATAGAGATGTCTGTATGTGGAATGCGATGATTAATGGGCTAGCCATGAATGGTCTAGGTAACGAAGCAATTCAGCTCTTCTTGCGGATGGAGATGGAAGGACTAGTTAAGCCTAATGATATCACATTCGTTGGACTTCTTCGTGCATGTAGCCACTCAGGATTGGTAGAAGAAGGTAAGAAATTCTTCAATCGAATGAACTCCAGTTTTGCACGAATCCCGAAAGTGGAGCATTATGGGTGCATGGTGGATCTTCTAGGCAGAGCTGGGTATTTAGAAGAGGCACTTCGAATTGTAAAAGAAATGCCTATCTCACCGAATGTTATAATTTTGGGGTCTCTTCTTGCTGCTTGCAAAGTACATAAGAACTCAGAGCTCGGGGAAGTGGTTGCAATGGAGCTTCTCAAGCTCGAGCCATATAACACTGGCTACAATGTTTTGCTCTCTAACTTGTATGCGGCACAAAGGAAGTGGACTGATGTTTCCAAGGTGAGAACAACAATGAAGCACATAGGGATTAGGAAAGCACCTGGGATCAGCTCTATGGAATTGAATGGTTCAGTTCATGAGTTTATTACAGGAGATAAATCTCACCCAGAAACCGAAAAGATTCTAGAAATGGTTAATGAGATGCAGTGTAAGCTCAAACTGGCTGGCCATGTAGCTGATACCTCAGCCGTGCTTCTAAATGTGGATGAGGAAGAGAAGGAGAATGCACTTAGTTATCATAGTGAGAAGTTGGCTATGGCTTTTGGTTTGATTAGTACAGCTCCAGGTACTCCTCTCAGAATAGTGAAGAACTTAAGGGTTTGTGATGATTGCCATGCTGCTACGAAGCTTCTCTCGAAGATTTACAACAGAGTGATTATAGTAAGAGATCGCAATAGGTTTCATCGTTTCAGTGATGGATCTTGTTCTTGTAGAGATTACTGGTAGATCCGATGATTCTTTCAATCTGCTCTTCGATGTACAGGTAAATCTGGCATCTTCTGTAATTTATTTAATTTTTGATATAGGAATTATTTGACTGCAAGAAATTGGTAACATTTGATTTATGAGAAGAAAAAAGAGTTATAAAATTGCTACATCTAGATTGCAAAAATTATCCTCCATAGCAAATAACTCACTGGAGCTGTGTTACTATCAGATGATTTTTATTTAGTGCAACATTGATAACCCAAATCCTAACTGATACAGTACATCCGAAAGCATTAAAGAAAACAATGAGCAAAGACGATGGATCGAGTATATAACTATGTGTAACAATATGTCTAATTGTGCAATGAAAGCTTACCAATCTTGGTTGGTCGGGTCTAGGCGGGTTACATAAATCGGTTGGAGAACATGATGTAGTATCCTCCCCTTATGGCACAGTTCCCTGTTAGATATGGTTTTACCTTTTAGTCTTGAAAGGGCTGAAGCGTAGTTTTTGAAGGGCCCAATAAAACATTTATGTTTTGTTTAGAGTGTTTGATTTTACGCATGAGCCTGCAATTGCTTGTCAAGCCCAACCCATACTTAGCAATCTCAACTCTTTATCGTATTTTTTTAGTTCTCCTTGCCTGTCTGTTTTACTTAGAACTATAAAACTGAAAATGATGGTTCATCTACTGTTAACTCTTCGTGAGAGCATCTGTAGTCGTTGCCTATGAAGCACGGATACGGATACGCGTATCCGATACGGTACGTATCGGATACGCGGATACGTCGATTTCTCAAAAACTAGGATACGGGTACGTTAGGATACGTTTAAATAAATTAAATAAAAAATAATAATAATATATATTATAAATAAAAATTGAATTCCTTAAGTTATACATAGACAATATAAAATTGCATTAAATAAAAATATAAATTGCATTAAATAAAAATATACGTACCTGAGTGAGATATTTCTTATCTGTCGTTTTCAATATTTGAATAACTATGTCCAATTGTCCATCTTAATACATGGATAACTTCTCATTTTGTTAAAAACAATTTTGTGTACATCTTAATCAGTAATGTCATTTTGTTATTGTAATATACTCTATTTGTGTTATTTTGTTATTTTGTTATGTAATGACAAATTGACAGTTATGTAATGTCATTTGTTAAATACCATTTCTTATACTTATACTCTATTTACAAGAGAATTCCTACATCAAAACATGCACTAGAACAAGCTCAGTATAACTCCAAGATGAGTTAGATTCGTACATATCTCAAAAGGAGTCAGATAGATCCTTTTGAGTTTTGATCACATGGATAAAGAACTCAAAAAATAAATAAAGAACTGAAAAAATAAAAAATTAAAAAAAGAACCGATCAGGCGATCACAGTGAATAAATTAAGAACTGAAAAAATAAAAAAAGAACTGAAAAAAGAACTGGAAAAAGAACTGAAAAAAGAACTGGAAAAAAAATACCTTTATGGAAAATATCTGAGGGTGACAGAGAGATCTGATCGGGGTCGGAGAGATCTGATCAGGGTCGGAGAGGAAGACTGATGGGGTCGGCTGAGAGAGATCTGATCGGGGTCGGAGAGGAAGACTGATCGGGGTCGGCTGAGAGAGATTTGATCGGGGTCTGATCAGATCTGAGGGTGACAGAGAAGGATCGGCTGAGAGAGATAAGGGGATAGGGTTTTGATCGATGGGATGAGAAAGAGAGAGGCAGAGAAGGATCGGCTGAGAGAGAAGGGGATAGGGTTCTGAATCTTCTGATCGATGGGATGAGAAAGAGAGAGGCAGAAGATAGAAGATAGAACGGTGAATGGGCCTGTTGGGCCGAGCCAAACTAAAAAAAATAAAAAATAAAATAAAAAGTATCGGTGGCGTATCCCGCCCTTCCGATACGCGTATCCCCGCGTATCGGAAGAGTATCGGATATTTTTTTAATTTTTTAATTTTTTAATTAATTCCGATACGTATCGGGTACGTATCGGATGAGTACGGTACGCGTATCGTGTCCGATACGTATCGGGTACGTGATACGCGACCCCCTGCAGAGTATCCGTGCTTCTTAGGTCGTTGCTACTCAAATTCTGGGTATTTGGAGTTTGAGAATTGGAATTTGGGTTTTTTACTGCAGTCGTTTCATCGAAAATTTGGGTTTTATAAAAAGAAAGAGAGAAGGAAGATGATCTTCCGTCGCTTAATTATTATTATTATTATTATTAATATAAAAAAAATTGTCGGACGGGAGATGAAGGGAGATGAAATACCGTCCGACAATTGCAAACTCAAATTTGTGGCCTTTAGAGTTGGACGGAAATCATTTCCCGTTCGACGCGTGTGGGTGTTTAAATTTTTTTTTTTAATCTTAATAAAATCAAAATTAATTAAATCTTAATCAAATCTTAATAAAATGAGAATAAAATCTTGATGTGAACGGACAGAAGATGTTATATCCTCCATTCAAAAAAGAAAAAAAAAAGGTCAGACAATATTTCATATTTCGTCCGACTCTTTTTTCCCAAAAATATGCACGGACGATATTTCATGTTTCGTCTCCTATATTTTGCAAATTCATCTCTCTCTTGCCAAATATAGCAGACTCTTCCTCTTATACCCAAAATTTGGGTTTTTGGCAAATGACTTGTGGGGTGTTTTTTTCTCAAATTTTGTAAATTTTGGGTTTAAGTCAACGACTACAGATGCTCTGATTTGAACTTATGATAATAAATTTTTAATGAAACCGCTCATCTATGAAACCGCTCATTTCTTTTCGATATAAATTCATAAAAGTTGTCTTCTGCTTGCTATACATAATAAGTAATGTTCTTTTTTTTCTAGTATGATAAAAGAATGTTATGGCATGCGATATCTAAGGATATTAAGGATAAAACACTAGTCCAATACGAAGCATCACATTGCAGAATAGACCTTGGCATAATGGAAAAGAAGTGTAGTACGCAATTGACAGGAGATGATAAAGTATGGGTTGTATGCTTTTCTGATAATGATGTTGGTGTTGATAAAAATATTATTTGGTCAGATACAAGAATTCATTTAAGAAGATCGCTAGAGGACAATTTATCAGCTTGAAATAAGACAATTCAGGGTTTATTAACAAATATCCTGTGTATTAATAAAACTTTTTAGCATATATGTGATGCCACATGCCTCTAGGATGTAGATTTAGCAAATGCACATTTTTGACTCCGAATGTGATAGGAATCTGTTGTGAAGTTTCAATCACAGTTAGACTTGGCTTACTTACGGATCGTTAAGTGTCTTAGCTTCCATCTGAAATTCTAAGGAATGGGGTGTTCATTGTTCAAACTTGCACCTTCGTTGTTTTCTATTTCTATCCATCTTCTTTTTACATTTTGATTAAGGATGAAATCAAGAAGAGTTAAGTAATTGATAGACTTCTTCATACCTTAGTCAGTCGCTAAATTAGATTTTCAATGAAGTGTTCCACTGAAATAGCATTTAGCTATGACCGACAGGATCAGAAACATGCTGAAACTCTGTTCTGACTCTTTACTAATTCAGGAGGGACTTGTTCATTTAGGCTGTTTTGGTTGCTTACATAACCTCTAGATTAGGGACCTCTCATGTGGTGGTGGATCAGTCCATAGGCGAGCTAGGAACTTTGCATCAAATCCAAAATTATAGACATGTTTTTTTTATATTACAGAAATGAAGTTTTGCAGGCTTTGTGACGATCGATTTATGTTCAGGTTCAGATCAGGTGATCTTCAAACCGTAATAATCTTAATCAATATTAGGTAGCTTACCTACCCACCCTCACCCGCCCCGCCCTGTTCATCCTCACCCGCCACGTGACAATTTGAAAGTATTTTGATGATTAGTCTACGACACTTTGTTAGCAACCACTACCACTACTAGAAAATCTTAATCTAAATTCCTTAGTCATTGTAGTTGTTACTCTTTTATAGCTAATTGGGTAAATGATGCAGTGATTTGGCATTCCTTTAAGTATATTTAACTTAGTTTCCAGAGAAAGATTACTTACGCTAAAAGGTCACCATTCTAACCGCCCACATTTCCCTTAATTCTCTATCTTAAAACAGTCAAAAGAGAAGACTACCAAATCCCAATAACGAAGAGATCGAGAAGGGTGTTACACATAGAGCGAGCGAGATGGATGAAGACATCGATGGATCACTTTGGCTTTAGAAGTGGGGGAAAAGGAAAAAGGGTAACAAGGGGACAAACTGCATCATTCTAAAAGAGTGAAAGGGTCATGGTTGAAGAGTAGGTTCCGGCATTCTTATGCTGTCTACAAAGACACGGCTCCAAAAAGGATAGTGTGAAAGCAAACTTAAAGTAAGCAGTCTAAACCACCACCCTCTTTTTACTTTGCCAATTTTCTTTTAAAAGAAAAACTAGTGTTACCCTGTGCAAATTGCACTGTCTAAAATAGTTTTAAGAAACTCATAAAGTTATATAGAAGTTCCAAAAAATGTGAGAGAGTTGGGAGATTTAAATATCACTCATACCATAATTACTGAAATCTTCATTATCATCCTCACATAGGCAGATGATTTAGCTAAAGCATAATATGTACAATTGAATATTACTAAAATTGTTGTGGGGAAGGGGGGAGTAGGGATGAGAGTGGGTTTGGAAAGGGCCGTGAGATTTTTTGAGATTGAAAAAGTGAGAGGGGGAAACACTGTATTTGAGAGATTGGGGTTTTATTTTGTTTTGGTTTTTTAATAAAATTGTGGGTGGTGCACGTGTTAGTTAAATAGGAATTCCTACTTTTACTCTCATTTCTCTATTTCAAAATAGAGAAAGAAGAGAAGGGGTAAACTCTCTCTCCTATTAGTATAAGATATAGACTAGTCTTACCCTCTGCAAATTGCACAAACTAAATTAATTTTGACGGACTCATAAAATTATATCGAACTCAAAAATTTAAAAATGCCCTTAACTATTTTGATCACAATATAATCAAAAGATGAAACACATACAAATCAATTCACGTTTCCAAACAAATCAACATTATTCTATATTTCTATTCAATTGGAAGAAAAGAAAGGAAAAAAAGTCGAATAATTACCGAAGTTGCGCTATGGTTCTTCTCAGACCCCTTGATGTGCTCTGCTATATTTTTCTCGACAGTGAGCTTCTTGATATGTATTCAATTGGAGGGTTTGGGTTATTATTTTTTGTTTATTTTATTTTTTGTTGAAAGTGAGGGTGAAGAGGAAGGAACCAAGCAGTTAAAATTTCCGATTACGCCCGATTAATTCCCGATTAATCGCTAATCGGAAGCTAAGCAATTATTCTTTTAGTGATTTATAATATTTCAATAGTTAGCAATTTAATCGGGAATAGTCGGCCGATTAGTGATTAATCGGCCGATTTTAAGTGGCCGATTAACTGATTAAATATCATCATCTAATTTTCATGCTCGTTTGCATTATTTGGGCTCAATCTGGCCGAAATCCAAATTCCAAATTCAAAATTCAAACCCCTTCTGGTCCTCGCGAAAATCCAAATTCGACATATTGCCGCTCTCTTCTTCTTTCTCGTGCAAATTCAAACCCAAACTGATTATCTTCAAATTCAAACCCAAACTGATTCTCTTCTTCTTTCTCGAGCAAACCTAAACCCGACCCATCGTCTCTCCCCCTGTACCGTTGCATACTTGACCCGACCCGTATTTGCACCTCCCCGATTGTTTTTGTTTGATAGAACCGACCAGCAAACCCGACCCGACCCACATGTAGAATCCAAACTCAGCTCAAACCAAGTACTGTTCTTTTTCTTTAAAACTATATGTTCCTATTTGATAATCTCATAATAGTTTTATGTTAGGATTTAGGGTTGCTAGATAATGAGGATATATCTTTTTTTAATTATATATATAACGATTTTTCCGATTTAATTCCCGATTATTTTTTGATTAACCGATTAATCACTAATCGTTTCTAGACCGATTAGTTCCAAAAACTGATATTAAATGCCTTGGGAAGGAATGTGTAAAAAGTAATTTGAGGGATTTTTTGTGTGTGCGTTTTGCACATAAATTTCAATGTTGCCTCTCCTTTCTCTTTCTCTATTTTAAAATAGAGAAAGGAAAGGAAATAGGGGGTACATTCTCTCTCTCCCATTTCCATAATATATAAATATAATATAATGCTTCTTGTATAAAATTGGAAAAAGTATGCAAAGTTAGTATGACAACTTTGCGCTTGATTAGTGATTGCTAGATCTGATTTTTTTTTTTTTTTTTTTTTGATAAAAGATGACTAAAGTCATCGCTTCATTAACAAACGATTAACGAAACAGAATACAGCTAGTCAAAATACATCAGTCTCCATATTACAAACCATCACTCAAACTAGTGATGAACTTTCACTCCCTATGCTTCGTCTCTCAAGCGCATTTTCTTCTTTCCACCTGTGAATACATTCCACTCATAAATGTTTGAATGTATTTTATGCATCAAAAATGACAATGAATGAATAATCTTATGAAAGCAAAATTCGTTACGATCCAACCACAACCCCATATAGTTGCAGCTACTGTTTTATCCCACTGTCTTATATTCTCACTCGGAATCGTAATCAATCTGCTATTACCCCACACATCTGAAAATGACCTAGGTTCCCCAGACCCCCCAAAATCTAAAATAACCATTTCCCAAACTATTCTCGCTCTCGGGCACCGAAACAACAAATGGTTTGTATCCTCGTCTTCCTGCTGGCACCTATCACAAATTGGGTTGGGGATCATATTCCTCTTCTTTAAGTTGACCTTACTCAGAATAGCATCGTTACTTACTAACCAGAGGAATACTTTCACCTTAGGGGGAGCCCCTATACCCCAAATACGATCTGACTCATAATTCCGCAAACCCCCATCATTCAACCACTTGTACATAGACCGGACCGAGAAAACCGCACTTGAGTTAATATTCCAAACCCTTTCGTCCTCATTATTATTTGAATATTTCCCTTCACTCCTAATGAAAGAATTCAAATTCCAAAGTTGTACAAGGCTTTCCTGATTTGGGTTACTGTGAACATCTATGGTTAACGTATTGTTCCGCCACACATCTGCAACCAGAACATCGTTATTAATTGTCGCGGTCGCCGCTTCCGGGAACAGACTATTAAGCGTGTTACTCCCGCATCATTTATCCTTCCAAAATCTAGTATTTTTTCCGTTCCCAATCCTACATAAGGTATTGTCATGGTACATCGTCCCAACCTTTGCAATTCCTTTCCAAATAGGAGATGCTTTCCTTCGCCTCGCAATTCCTCCGAATCTGAATCTCTTTCTCTTCTTATATGAGTCGAATGACTTACTCCACCAAATGTTATTCTTGTTCCTCATTTTCCACCACCACTTGCATAGCAATGCCTTGTTCATTGCTGAAAGATCTAGTACCCCCAACCCCCCAAACTCCTTACGCTTGCATACCCTCCCCCATTTAATAAGATGCACTCCTTTGCTGTTCTTGCCTGCCCATTTCCATAGAAATCTTTTCCTGATTCTATCGATTTTGCTGATGACCCATTTCGGGAGCTCATACATGGACATCATATAAATTGGGATGCAGCTGAGAACTGAATTAATTAGTGACAATCTCCCTCCCAGCGAAAGGAACCTTCCCTTCCAACCGGACAGACGTTTACCAATTTTTTCAATAAGATGGTTCCAATCCTCCCTAGTCAGCTGTCCTGGTCTCAGCGTCGAGCCCAAATACGTAACTGGGAATGCTCCCACAGTGCACCCTAATATGCTTTCCATATTCACTATCGAGGATGAGGCTCCATCGTTGATAGCTATGACACAACTTTTTGTCGGATTGATCTTCATCCCTGACCATGGTTGAAAGCATTTAATCAATATCCCTATAGCGGTAGCTTCATCCTCCGTAGCTTTCCCGACCATTAGAGTATCATCCGCGTATTGAAGTATGGATATAGGGTCTTTCACACCTTTAACCAATATCCCTCTGATAGACCCCCCTCCTCTTCCTCTCTTTACCATCTCCGCTAACCTGTCTGCCACAATGGTAAACAACATAGATGAAATAGGATCCCGTCTGCTAGATCTGATTATAGATGAGGCTCTTATCAGCTTATGGGAAACTTTTCAATACATCTGAAAGTTATGCTAATGATGTAGTTACTAGACACGAGTCCTTAGTTTATAGCTTACTCGTTGTTTGTTTATGAGCTGAACGTTTTTCGCTAGTAGTACAAAAGATTGTGGTATAGTTAGCGTGATTCATTTGTTTATGTCTTGTAATTGGTTAGGGATTGAAGTATAATCTTGTGCCGGATTCATATCCCCGTCATGATCATGAGGCTAAACAAGTGAAGATTGAGTAACAAAAGGGCTCGAATTTTGAGCTTCCCATCTCAAGAGTACGACACTAGATCAGATCATCTTTACTTTAGGTAAACTTATTGAGTACCTACTGTTTTAACAATTTTGTCGATTTAGAACTTGAAGGTGTTACTCCTTTGGCCTCGGAGCTCTTGAACTATAAAGAATTCAAATTCTGCAACTACCTACAGTAAGGGTCTATTTGGTTTGATGAAGTTGGAAGTACAATGTAGGTCTGACTTCCTATATTAAAACTATACAATTAAGACAAATATGATATGTTATTTGGCATGGGTGAAGTCAAAACAATTTTACCGGGAGGGCCAAGAAAAATTCTATGACTACATGTAAAAATATAGAGATTTTTTTATAACTTTTAGGAGGGCCAAACAATAAAATATAGAATTCAGGGAGGCCAAAATATAATTTTCGAAGGGTTTATAAAATTTTCAGTAGTGTGAAGTGGGTTTTTAAAAATTCTGGGAGGGCCGGGCACCCCCGGGCCCTCACAATGCTCCACCACTGTTATTTGGTTTAATTCGGCCACTAATGTCAAATTTTAATTTCTACTATTTATTTTAGTGTAGTTGGAAAGAGGAGATAATCTGGCAAATGACAAATGAAACAGATAGAATATGTTTTGTCGTAGTTGAAACTACACGTAGCTCCAACTGCATTGCACTCCGGTTCGCTACAAGAAACTATCACGATTGTCCCAGAACAATTGAAACTATTGTGTAAATTCGTGTGGGTTTAAATCTCAACCATTTTCTTATTGTAAGTAATTTCTTTTTACCCAAATCTGTTATCATTGAAGTCTAGCAATATTTTAGCGTATACCACTTTTCCCTACTTATTATTTTTTTTTTGAAGGAAAGAAGTAATGATTATTGATGCACACCAGTTATGATGAATTGTCAACTGCTGCCAATACTGAGCCAAAGTCAAATGAGGATTTGTATGTTTTGGCACATTCAATTACTCTACTCCTGTTGGAGTCTACCTAATTATTTGATTGAATTAAGTGAAGAATAGACTAGTTTTAATAGAAATAACAATGACCACTACTATATCAAAGTTTGTTGTCTACAAATTTAATTTTGATGCTTCAATCTGTTTTAGATTAGACTCTCTTATTGGATTTGACCTTGATATTCTAGTGCTACTTAATTAGTGTTTTATTAATTTCACATCGTTGCCATCATCACACCTTTATGCGTATTCAAATTACGTATGTTTGGCAAGTGGCTTGAGTTGATCATAAATTCTATTACGGAGCGTTTGGTACACGGATTGAAGGATTCTCAAAAATATAAGGATGAGAATGAAGATTTCTGAAAATATTGCATTATCGCGTTTTATATAATACATTGCATTATCAAGAATTCTTTATTATTGTAGTTTTTTGGGTTGTTTTATTGTTTCTTTTTTTTTGAAAGAAAATGTGGAGTATGGCCACCCTATTTCATTAATAAGAAGTTAATAAAACAAACTCAGAGTACTGAGCCAAGTACAAAGCCTACAATACATAAAAGAAAACATAAATTCTCCCTAGCATGGGGAGTGGGATAACAGGAAGGTACATATATGCTTTTACACAAGAACATCAAAGCATCTAACTCTCCCCAACAAAAGTACAACACAACACAACACAACATACTCCCCGCAACAAAGCCCTGGGGTGGTGGGGATCTATCAATGGTACAACCTCGTCACTCAGTCGATCGTCGCTCCGATCTCGATCTCCTCGCCATCGTACTCTTCGATCTGGAAGACACTGACAATTCTCCCACGAGGATATGTTACAGCGACAGAAGCCCAAAATGAAATAAGATATATAATGTGAGTCAAATTACCTGAAATACTATTACCAGTCCCACGGAAGTAATAATTATTCTTATCAAGCCAAAGGACCTAGGTCATTGCAGCGATAACAATAAGCCAGGCCTCCCTCATAGATCGTCTCTTGTTCGCGAACTTAGCACCAACCCAGAGGTCCTCGTACTTACTTAGGTAGACTCCTGTACCGAGGGCACTAAGTTAACAAGGACCACTTTGCTCCTGGGACACTCCAGGAATACATAGTCCCTAGTCTCAGGAGCCGCATTGCAGAGCCCACAGATAGTGTCTGTGCTCGGTTGACGTTTAGCCAGGTTCTCTCTAGTCATGATGGCATCGTTCAGAACCCGGCATAGGAAGATTTTTATTTTCAGCAGTGTTTTCGCCTTCCAGATGATACCCGACCAGTTCGAGCAACATCCCCAAAAATGAAAATGGTTATAAAGGGAGCGAACAGTAAAGGTGCCATTCTTCTCGATATCCCAAGATTTCCTATCCGGTCCATGAGAGCATTCAACTTCGGATCTGGCTATGTGGGATTGAAGCTCCATGAGTCTGAGCTGAGAGCCCGAGTTCAGAGTTTGTTTAAAGGCCAGATTCCAAGAGTTTCTTTTCCATGTTGCTGCAATCGTGCAGTGCAAGTGCGATGCCTGATCATACAAATCGAGGAATAGACCTCTAAGGGTGTGATCGCCACACCACTTATTCCACCAGAATCTGGTGAGTCTGCCATTTCCAATAGAGGATGTCACACAGCTATTGAAAAGTTTATATGCCTTAGCAATTCCTCTCCAGAACCAGGAAACGCGTGGACCCACTCGGAAGCCCAGCTTCCTCGTTCCATTCCCATGCATGTATGTCTGAAAGAAATCCTGCCACCCTTCTCCATTAAGGTGGAAAATTTTCCACCACCACTTACCCAGTAGCGCGATATTAATATCACAAAGGTCAATAATACCTACGCCTCAATGTCTTTTCTTCATGCACACTTTCTCCCATATGATTAGGTGATAGCCGCCTTTATCGAGATTTTCACCTTTCCATAAAAAACGTTTCGGATGCGATCGATTCTCTGGATAACCCATCGTGGCATTTCAAAGAAGGACATGTAGTAGGTTGGTAGGTTAGAGAGGACTGCGTTGATAAGCGTGACTCTTCCTCCTAGGGACAACGCTTTACCTTTCCAACCCGCTAGGTGGCTCTCCACCCGATCAATGATGGGTAGCTAATCCACCTTCTTGAGTTTCCCCGGTCTCAATGGGAGCCCCTGGTATTTAATGGCAATGGAGCAGTTTAGTATCCTAGCATGATCCTATGCCTCCTCAGGAGTAAGGGTAGTGGGGATAAAAGCACTTTTGTGGAAGTTAACACTGAGGCTGGACCATGCTTCAAAACTATAGAGAATTCCTTTGAAAGCGATTGTTTCTCCGACATTGCCGTTTCCAAACAGAAGGGTGTCTTCTGCATACTGAAGGATTGAGCAGCCTTGGCGATTCCCTTCATTGGCCATCGGTGAGATCCAGCCTACCCGTCTGCATTTACCCATCATAAACCGCAAAACGTCTGCCACAATGGTGAACAGAAGAGGGGAGAGGGGGTCTCCTTGTTTAAGTCCCCATTTGCACGAAAATGGTGGCCCGAAACCTCATTCAACATGATGGCAGTCTTGCTGGTGGTGAGACATTTGTGTATCCATCTGACCCACCTTTTCCCGAATCCCTTACCAGCCAAGGTTTCCAGGAGACCTTCCCATTCAACCGAGTGATACGCATTCTCGAAGTCCAGCTTCGGAAGATAGCTTTAGCATTCAACCTGTGGCAATGATGGATTGTTTCTTCAACGATAGCAATACAATCCTGGATACATCGCCCTTTAATGAATCTCGTTTGCTCGCCACTAATGAGTCTGTCCATCACCTTTCCCAGTCTGTTAGCTAGTGTCTTGGTGATAATCTTGACCGAGCAGTTAAGAAGACTAATAGGCCGGAAATCTCCTACCCTCAAGGCACCTTCTTTCTTTGGGATCAACACAACTTCAGCATAATTAATTCTTCCTAACCTGAGCTTATGGTCAAAGAACTCGCCAAATAAGGCTACGAGGTCGTTTTTGATTTCCTCCCAAAAGACATGGTAGAAGAGGATTGGGAAACCATCCGGCCTTGGGGCTTTCTCCTTTCCAAGTTGCTCCACTGCCTCCCAAATTTTCTTTTTCGTAAAGGGAGCTTCCAGGGCTCGTAGATCTGGGACTAGGTCGTCTGTGGGCTCATTCTAGAAGTCTTGAGCAAGAGGGACTCTTACATCCGCCTTCCGACCAAACAGATTCTTGAAGTGGGACTTGAATTCCCTTCTAATATCCTCTTCTCCTTGTAACATTCCAGAGTCAAAATGGATCGAGAGAACGAGGTTAGATCTACGTCGGGCACTGGCAACCCGATGAAAGAAGGCGGTATTCGCATCTCTTTTCTTAAGACACGAAATTCTGGATCGTTGTTACCATTTGATTTCTTCTAGTCTATACAGTTGAGCGATGTCCTCTCTGAGTGGAAGCAACCTATTCTGTTCCTCTTGCAGCAGGTCTCAAGTTTCTTCCAACTTTTCGAGCTCCTCGATATCCTCCAAAAGGGAGTCCTTAGCCCTCCAAATCAACGCAAATCTGGTCTGGTTCCATTTCCTAAGCTTGGATCTCAGTCTTCGTATTTTTTCACACCAGATAGCCGCCGCTTCAGTCCCTCTGGTAGAGCGGGCCTAGCTATCGTTAACCATGTGATGGAAACCTTGGACTTCCAACTATGCTTTCTCGAATCTAAATTTGGGGGATTTCTTGGGTTGCGCTTCACCCGAGGAGAGGACGAACGGAACATGATCCCGATAATTTCAGGGGAGGGGATATATTTTAGGGATTGGAATCATCAAATCTCATAATTTAGGGGGGGGGGGTTATATATTTTTTTATTCTAGTTTTTTTGATTATTTTATTGTTTGTTATGAAAATCTCATGTTAGTCCTTAAATCACATGATTTTTTGGGGGAATGAAATTCTTCCCAACAAAGAATTTTGATTAATATTGGAATTCATAATTCCTTCCAAAATTATTTTTGTCACATACCAAACAAGATAATTTAAGAGGAATCTGAGATTTTCCTGCACATTTTCACGTACCAAACGCCTCCTTTGTAAATTTGTTATCTTTCTAATTCTTAATTATTTATCTCACTTCGAAAAATAGTAGAAGACAACTTAGCAATAGATGAAAAAAATCCATTAAATCTTTAATTTCTTATATGACACAAATATGTGGCGGAAGAGAGTAGGTCCAATAGGAAAGCGCTACCTAAGATAATAAAGAAAATGGTACTGAAATTTATAGTGGATGAAGCATTACTTTTTCCCTAATAAGAATAATAAAAAGTAAAGACTATTTAGCATTAAATTCTGAATTAATTAGTTTTATTTATCAATAGTTCTTAATAAAAAAAAGTTAGCCTGTATATATTTTTAATGTTTTTATCCATCCTATCCAATAGTACAAGCCGAACTTGCTTAGCTGTGTCTTTAAATGCTAAATTCTTAAACTAAAAAGGAATAAACAATTACTAGATATTTAGATTATTCAACTAATCCCCCTAATTATCCTGTCTCTTTACATCTCTATCTCTAATCTCTATCTCTATCTCTTCTCTAATAATCTCTACTATTTTAATAAGGGAGTTAGGGTTTGTTAACAAACAAATCCTAACATTGTAATCAAACAAATACGTGTAATACATGTCTAAATTAAATTCAACAATTAAATACAAATATTTATAGATAAACAAATCCATGTATCGCCCATGCATATCTAATATAAAGAAGGTGTTAAATTCAAGGCTAGACTACGCTGTGGTGGGGTATATGGTGGGTCTTATGTTTCAGCGATTCCCTGAGTGTAGAGCGGTTGTGCTGTCTCGCCTTTCATCTTCGTTGCTTCTCAAGGGTGTGGATCGCTATCTACGGGCTTTCGATCCTCCTTTGGTCACGCTCCAAACTGAAGTCTAGGGTACTGATCGCAGCCTGAGCGCGAGATGTCTCTTCCTCCTCCATTTCTGCTAGCTCAACCGCGTCGCTTGCTGATTCGGATGCTCCGCCATCGGCCACTTCATCGTCTTATCTATCCCTATTGTAATTAGTTCTAGAGCATTGTTTTTCCGTTAGCTTCTTCTGTTTGTAATTATTCACTCGTTTCTAGCGCTATATGTCCGTATTCCTAGTTTTACTTCTTGTAAAACCCATCTCGCCCGTCTTGTACAGTTATTATTGTTTATCAATATATTTTTTGATCTGGCTGGAGTCTTTTGACTCTATCCGCTTACATCAAAAAAAAGGCTAGACTACGCTGAAGTTTTTACTTTTAATAAAAATATATTTATGAAGGCGTGCATCGCACGTGAAAATTACTAGTAATAATATTATAATGGGCCTTAGTGTCATTTGTCATTTTGTCATTCTACCAATATGTACAACGCACGTACATAACTAATATAAAAGATGTTTCCGATTCAAATACTTACTACGTCAGAGTTCTTGTTTTTATTTTTTAAAATTATCAAATTGTGTATCTCACATATAAATTACTAGTTATTAATAATCACAAAGAATTTTTTTTTCTTCTTGACATTAAGTCATTATTATTAGTATTAATTTGCTAGAAGATTCACTCTCCACTCTGACTTCCTCACTTTCCACTCTCCCTAAATACCCTATTCTGCCAAATCCAAAGTCAAAAATCCCTCTTCTTCTTCTTCATCTTCTCCATTTAATCCCACATCCCAAACCCTAAATCACCAAATTCCGCCATGGTTCTCCTTAAACCACGCGCCAAATCCAAGAACCCTACAGCTTCCCATTCCACCTCCACCGTCGGAATCTTGTCTTTCGAGCTGGCCAACGCCATGTCCCGCTCCGTCCACCTCCACCGCTCCCTTTCCGACGCACAAATCTCCCGCCTTTTCTCCGAAACCCTAACCTCCCCCTCCATCCAAACCCTCGTCTCGCACTCCCCCTCCTTCCTCCTCTCCCTCGCCCTCTTCGACAAGCTCGACGACCTCAACCGCGTCGCCGCCGCCGTCTCCCGCCTCGGCCGCCGCCACTGCCGCCTCCCCTCCCTCGTCGGATTCGAGCACATCTACTCCGACCTCTTCTCCAGCCGCATCCACTCCCCCAACACCGCCCACTTCCTCTTCTCCCCCAGAGAGATGGAGGCTGCGGTTCGCAAGATGGATCGGTACGTGGCGTCGACGGCGGAGCTGTATTCGGAGCTGGAGGTCCTCTCCAATCTCGAACATTCCGCGAAGAAATATGCGGGGTTGGATGAGACCCGGAAGGTGTTTGATGAAAAGATTCAGTGGCATAGGCATGATGTCAACCAGATAAGGGAGGCGTCGCTTTGGAACCGGGGGTTCGATAAGGTGTTGCTGCTGCTGGCACGGGCGGTGTGCACGATTTTCGCAAGGATTAGGGCGGTGTTTGGGGTGGAGGTTGTGGATGCTGAGGTCAAGTCTGGGGAAGTTCAGAAGTTGGGGTTGATTACTAATGTAAGTAGGTTTCATTGTGGGAATTATCCGGGGAAGATGTTATCGAATTGTTTGAATTTGGGGAGTTCCGGTCTGTGGATTGGTGATGATGATGATGATCATAGTTCAAGTGAGAGATCTGGGGTGGTTGTTGTTGATGGTGGTGTTAAGGTTGGAAGGTCGGGGTTTGGTCCAAAAAGTCGGTTGACGATGTTGGCTTTGTCGTCGACTGTTGGTGGGTCGTGTTTGGCTCTGCATTATGCGAATGTGGTAATTATTATAGAGAAGTTTTTGAGGTACCCGCATTTGATAGGGGAAGAGGCGAGGGATGATCTTTATCAGATGTTTCCGTCGAGCTTGAGATTGGCATTGAGGAAGAGTTTGAAGTCGTATGTGAAGAATTTGGCAATTTATGATGCATCTCTTGCGCATGATTGGAAGGAGGCGATGGAGAAGATTTTGGGGTGGCTTGCGCCGATGGCACATAATATGATTCGGTGGCAGACTGAGCGGAATTTTGAGCACCAGCAGATTCAGTTGAGGGAGAGTGTGTTGTTGGTTCAGACATTGTATTTTGCGGATAGGGAGAAGACGGAAGGAGCAATATGTGAGCTTTTGGTTGGGTTGAATTATATTTGCCGGTATGAGCAGCAGCAGAATGCTTTGTTGGATTGTACGAGCAGCGCAGATTTTGATGACTGTATAGATTGGCAGCAAATGCAGTATGATTCTCCTAGCGAAAGAATGTAAAATGATGATGCCTTCTCCTGGGTGCGGGATATTTTTTGTGGGTTTTGGTGAGGGATGGAAATTGTTGTTGCTTGTTTGAGGTTTGAAATTTCTGACTTCTAATGTATATATAATTCAATCAATCTTTGTATTTATAGATAGATCTGTGTTATATTACAGCAATGGACTTTTTGGGGTATCAAAACTGGCGTATCATATTCATGTTATAAGTAAATTTAGTCGTCTCCTTTGAACATGATCTTTTTGACTAATTTTAGTCAATAACTCTAATCAGCAACTAATTTTTGACTAATTTTGGTATCTGTCAACTTGGAGCGGTGAGTTTTTGATTTCCGGTGTTCATCTTATTGGCTGCTCGTGTTTGGTGGCGCATGTCCTGAGGAGCTGCCGGCGTTCTTTTTTCATCATCCTTGATCCTTGCATGGTGTCTCTTCGTCGCTGAGATTGTTTTGCGCTTTTGGTTGGGCTCTTGTTGTATTTAGGGCAATGACCTTAATTGCTGGTTTACTTTATTTGTTTACTTCTGCTTTCTATTTCCATTTTTTGGATGGTGTGAATTGGTTTGTTTTGTAATCTTTATTTTTCTTAATATATTGGGCTGGAATCGTTGCATTCTATCCTCATTGTCAAAAAAACAAAAAAAAAAAACTCTAATCAGCAACGCATATTCATGAAGGTAATTGAGCTTATAATGGCATATGTAGGGCTGCAATCGAGCCGAGCCGAGCCGAGGCGAATACCTCAGACTCGAGCTCGGCTCATTTGCGAAACGAGCTCAATTTTGAGCTTGAGCTCGGTTCGAGCCGAGCTTTGACCAAGCTTTGACTATATTTGAGCCGAATAGCTCGCAAGCTTGGCCTAAAAAAAAAAATCAAGCTCAAGCTCGAGCTCGGCTCGTTTACGAAACGATCTCGGTTTTGAGCTCGAGCTCGGGGTCGGTTTTGAGCTTGAGCTCGGTTCGAGCCGAGCTTTGACCGAGCTCGAGCCGAATAGCTCGCCAATAGCTCGATTTGTTTGGAGCCCTAGGCATATATAGGTTTCTGATATAGTGTGAACTTTGAATTTGTTCATGTTGAGTTTCCCCTGTCGTAGACTGTTCTATTTGGTAATCTTCTATTTGGTAATCGATTTGATGATTGTTTTTTAATCAGTCTGGATAATTCGTTCCTATTTGAGCATCTGTAGTCGTCTTGTAGTCGTGTCGTCTGGAGTTAAAATACTTATAGTCGTCTGGAGTTAAAATTTGGGTATTTGACTTTCAGAAATAGGAAATTTGAGTAGAGTTTTTTGAACTAATTTTTGTTAATCTTAAATCTTGATTTAATCCTAATTAAATCTTAAATTTTAATTAATCTTAATTAAATTCTAACATGTATGCATAATAATTCTATAGACCTAATTTTATAGACTATTTTTTTACATTTGAAAAGAAAGAACGGACGAGATATCTTTCCCATCCGTTCAATTGTTTTAAAAAAATTAATTCGGACAGGTCATCTTTTGTCCGATAACTTTTGAGGAGAAAAATTGGATCGAACGAAATATGATCTTTTGATTTCCATATTTTTGCAATTGCAATATCTACTCTCAAATATGGCTGGGTACTCTTCCCTCAAACCCAAAAAAATGAGTATTTGGCCAACAACTTAGGCACAAATTTTACAAAACTTGGAAAAATAGCCGAACAGATACTCTTACAGCCCATATGAACAAGTAAACACGGAAGTTCATATAGATATTTTTGAAGAATGTTGCAATTCAACACACTATAACGATCATATAGATCTTACGGTTTCTGCTTATCCCCAAACAATTTTGCACGGTTATGATTATTTCATAGCAGTATTGTGAATATTACTCCTTTTTTCGACGTTAATGTATACTGCTCCTTATTATAATGACATTGAAAAAGGCAATGTCCCCTTTTCGACTGATCGATGGTGCCTAGGTCGCATTGGTATAAATATCCAAAATTCGGATCCGACCCGAATCCGACCTCGGCATTGGACCGGAACCGGCCCGATCTATTCGGGTCCGGATCCGGATACTAAAATTGGACCGATTGTACCTTTGGGTCCGGATCCGGGTCCAGATCTGGATCTGCTGAAAAGAGACCCGACCCGGATCCGTTAAAAAAAATCCAAAAAATTAACATAAAAATAATTATTCTATCCTCATCCCTCCCCTCATTCCTCCTCAATTTTAAATTTTCCTCTTCCAAACTCAAAACTCATATATTTTTCTTCTTTCCTCTATTCTAAATTCTTAACTCGCCGCTTACACTCCCGTTCCTGTCCGTTCGGGTAGGAATATTTTAATAGGATCCAGATCCGATCTTCACGGGTCCAGATCCGGATTCAATTTTTGGACCCGTAGGCAACCGAGTCCGGATCCGGAGAGTGAAGGACCCGACCCGATCCGACCCGATACCAATGCTATGCCTAGGTATGGTTTTCCTTCATTCCTAAGAGGTGTATGTTCAATATATAATAGCTTCTCTTATCTTTTGCTATGCAATGCATTCATTACCTGACTGAAAAATAGGTTAGGATATCCTTAATTGTTCCTGTATACCAGCCCTTTACCCAATTAAATTCTTAATGCAAAACACTAACAAATGATATTTGGACCGCTAGATGAGAGTGTGGGGCGCATCTTAAAGCATGCCCGCCGCTTTTCTCTCAATTCATCTGTCCTGGATTCTTCCGATATTTGTATCCTATGCATGTTGCGCATAGGATTTCTTTTTCTGATGTGTTGAAGCATTACTATGGATCTTGTTCATTCTCTAAGAGCATCTCCAATGCTATCTTCTTCTAAAGGCCTTCAAAAGAAAATATTCTTGAAATATATTTTTTAAGGCTCATCAACTTCAACCATTCTCCTTCAAAATTGATTTTTTCAAATTTTATTCAATTTTTTAAATTAAACTATACATTAATAGTAATTCTAATAAAATGTAAAGCTACTTTAATATCCGGATAAATAATTTTTTATTCGTCGTTTATCTATTTCCAATTAATGATCACATTGTATGAGTGAGTAGTCTTTTAAAAATATGTTAAGCTAATACAAAATAACTAAATAATCTTGACTATAAATATTGTATCAATTATTTTTTTCAAACAATAAAAAAATATTCAAAATTGGTCTCATTTTAAAGGTATTGTCGAGACATTTTCAACAGTACCAAAATAATAAAATTTGGCTCAATATTTTATAAGATACATTCACGAAATATATAGCTACACATTTTAATTAAAGGATATGGAAGGAATTCTTAAAAAGATATTAAGGTTAAAAAGGATAAAATGAAAAATTTTAAATGTGAATAGGGGTTTGAAGGAGCTAAAAAAAGTCTCTAAATTTGGAGACTTTTTTGAAGCTACTTCATTTTGAAGCAGCCTTTGATGCCCGGTTGGAGCTATCCCGGGCTTCATTTTGAACGATTGGAGTTGCTCTAATGACATGTTGCTGTTTCTGTTCTCATAGTTTGTGAGGTATTGTTGGGATGGAAACTGGACCAAATTTCAAGGTGCAGCTTATTGCTTATGTCTTATTATAAATGATGCTCTAGATAGCAGTATCTGTTCTTAAACCTTTTGTAACTGTTTTGTTTATTTATAGTTTCTTATTGATTTCTGCTGGCTCTATCGGTTGGGTGAGGTTGGGACACTTTTTGTTGTGTAATGTTGGGGCTCCTTTGGCGATTCTGTGGCCTGTTGTTCTCTTGCTCTGTGTTTGTTGCAGGTGGCCCTGAGTGTTGCTGAGTCCTTCTACTTGCTTGTTAGTCCTGAGTTGCTTTTGCGTATGTTTACTCCTTGTCCCTTGTTTGGATGGCGTGTTATTTGTTCTCCTTCTGGTTTTGGTGCTGTGGTGGCGGTTTCACCGCTGAGTTTGGCACCGCCGGTTTGCATGTGCTTTTTGCTTGCGGAGTCATTTTGAGGTGGCTGGTTGGCTTTGTTCGGGAGAACCACCATGAGTCTGTTTAGTGCGGCGCCGGAGGTCTCCACTCTGTTCTTTGTCTGCCTGTATATACTTGGGCGCGTCTGTATTTGCTTTGCCTCTTTTTGCTTGTCATTAGTTCCTGTTTGTATAGTTGTCTTTTTTATTGTACTTTCGTTTTACTACTTGTAAAATGTCTTTATGTACGCTACCCTTTATTCGTTTATTCATGTTGGCTGGAGTCGTAAGGCTCTATCCGTATTATCAAAAAAATATAGTTTCTTATTAATTGATCCACTCATTTTATTCTTGGAAAATCTTTTTTGACTAAGAATTCGGCTCTGTTAGGATACAACATAGTATCGTAGAGGTTTTTTTTTTTTTTTTTTTTGAATAAAGATGACATCGTCATCGTTCCATTAATGATAGGTTAACGAAACATAGTCTCTCCAGTTACAAAACAAAATACATATGAACTAAGATAAGTCTAACATCTCATCAGTATAATGCATCGACCAACAAAAGCAATAGCAAAATACAGGTACATAACATCCCGACAGATCATTCTCTGCCCACCTATTCCTTTTCTAAGTGTAGCCTCTTTCTGCTTCCCGCCTGACCTGCCCAGGCATATATGAAACCGTAAATTTGATGCATAAGGACAGGAAATCTATTATTACAATTACGAAAGTAAAAGTTATTTCGGTCTAACCACAGCCCCCATATTGCCGCAGCCACTGACAAATCTCAGGCCTCCTTATTCTCTTTTCTTATATTACCCTCTCTTCCTATGTCCCATGCCTCAGTAATTGAGGATGGACTTTGAACACGCCCAAACCCACGACTGACAACCTCCCAAGTTAGTTTTGCCCTATAACAGTAGAAAAAAATGTGATCTGTGTCCTCATTGCCGTTGTTGCATCTAGAGCACCGGACATCCAGCTGCATACCTCGCTTCATTAAATTCACCCTCGTTAAAATAGCGTCGTTCGCTACCAGCCATAGAAATGCTTTGACTTTCATCAGCGCCTACGAACTCCATATGAACTTACTGCTTCTGCTTCTGATTCCTCCGTCATAAAATCTGTAATAGAGGGATGCTACCGAGAAGTTTTCGATAGACTCTAAGTTCCATATCCTGATGTCGTCCGTGCTTTGGTTACTCCTTTCCTCGTTTCGAATGAATCTAGTCAGATTGTGTATTTGTGCTGTAGCTTTCTGTGTCACTTCCTCTCTCGTCTGTAGCTTTAGCCTTCCATTACGCCAGACGTCTGCGACTAGCGAGTCTGTTGAAGCCATACTCGTAGCTGCTACCGGGAACAAACTAAGTAATTGTAACACCCTTTTTTTTACTCCAAATTCGATTCTTTCAATTTCTATATCACTTTAAACATAAACTAAGATAGTTATAATTCAAATAAAATTTGGCAGAGTTCTCCGTGAAATTTCTGTCCCGAAACACGAAAAGCTTACGGAATTCTGCTCTAAATTCCGTAGCTCACATCACAGGCAATAATATCAAGGGCTCCCCAGGCCAAAATAAGCAGAAACACATAAGCAATATAATATCATGCTCTGAGAGCCAAACTCATAACAGAATATCAGTTACCAATTAAAAACCATAAATTTCTTTGAAAACAAAGTAAAATTTTTAGAAATTAACTTATAAATCATACCACAAAGCCCAGTACTCCACAACGAGATGGGTACGGGTCATGAACATACCATACCACTCCACACTATACTCATCATCATCATATACATGCTTATACATCTAAAATACAATTTAAATCATAAATTTACCATTCATCATATTAACTTAAACAGAAATTTAAAAAATAAAAAGTTCCACTCCATCAAATCTACCCCTCACCTCTGCACTGCTGAGAACCTGTAACAGTAGGGGATCTAGGGTAGTCCTGAGAATCTTCTAACCCCCCAAACACTAAGGAGTTAGCCATTTCTGGTGTGAGTATAATTTACTGATTAAGCAGATAGATTAAACTTTATAAATAAAATAAAATAAACGTACGAATACCAAGATAATAAAGTTCCATTTGAAATCTGAACTTATAAACATCATAAATGTAGCTTTTTATCAAGTACTTTTTGGATCGTCACCTGTTTATACAAATATATATATATATATATATATATATATATATATATATATATATATATATATATACACACACACACATGCTCCCAATCTACTTATCATAGTTTTGAAATCAATCGCAAATTGATCGCTTAACACGCAACACTTTAAGCATTATACTAATATCACCTATAATTTTACTTTCCCGTATAGTTTTAAATTCACAGATGATCTTTACTTTATAACCAACAATATAACACGGGAATACTGCACATATATAATTCTTCTACTTTTCATATTTAATCACATAATGCAACTACCTCATTTTCTTCATACTTATTCAAACACGTACTTCATTTACTAATCATTTACATTTACAAGCTCACGGCTTATATTCTTTTCTACTTATCTTAATTCATATACAATCTCTTTCTCATTCTCATATTACGTACCTCACATTCATACAAGCAATCATATCATTTACATCTTCATAATATCTCACTACAGGCATTCATTTTTTTCTATCGCAATTCCTCTCATGTATTTACTCTCATGATATAACATTCTTAACACATATTATCGGATTCATTCGATCTCATAATATCATCTTTATCCATATCTCATAACACATATTTTAATTTATTGTACGTTTCATTCGCATAACACATCTTCTCCACTTAATTCATAATAATTCATGCACATACTACTTCACCTTTTCATTTCCATTACATAGTACCAATATCAAATTAACAACTCACCAACTCACCATGGAAATTGTGCCAAGGCAGGTAGTTCTCACTATTTCCTCCGAAATAGCAGGCGGGTAGTTCCTGGTCACAATTCCAAGGCATACCAACTTGTTTCCAATCATAATTTACTTTATTAACTCATTAACATCTTATAATATAACTTCTTGTACTCAGTAATTACACCTTATAATACAACTCCTTTTACTTTACGCATCTCTCCTCTATTCATGTTTCTTTCATGTTGCCAACACTACTAATCGGAATGGATATAACGGCGTATCTATACCGGCATCTATGCCCAAACGCCGCGATAGATCGGCATTATAAAATATTTTTTAATAGCGGGCCTCTATAACGGCGGTGCTATATTATGCCGTTATATATATAATATATAACGGCGGTGGTATAGACACCGCCGTTATAGACCCCGCGGAAACATAGCGCTAATCAGTAAACTAGCGCTAATCACTAATTTCAGCTGCCGCCTGCCGAAATTTTCATCCCGCTCGCTCTTCATTTCCCCCCAAAATCGAAAACCCTAATCGAAAATACCCTATCCGCTCCACTCTTCATCCCGCTCCGCTCTTCTTCATCCCGCTCCGCTCTTCATCCCGCTCCGAATTTTTCATCCCGATCCGCTCCACTATCCGTCTCCAAAATCTCTCCCCCTCCCTCTCTCTGACCAGTCGACCTCTCCCCCATTCGGCACATCTTCCCCTCTCCCCATTTGGCTTCGTCTCCCCACACGGTTGCAGAAGTTTACTATCATTTTGTCAGTCGCCCTTCTCCATTCAAGAAGAAGCTCCGTGTGGATTCATTCTCTATTTGATAGGTACATTTCACATTCTCTTAGTTCTGATCTCACTTTCATGTTATTGGGATTAGGGTTCTGTTAACTTTGCTTAATTTGAAATGGGTTTTTGTCAAAATCCCTTCTTTTTGTATAATTCTATAGAATTTGGAGTGGGATGTTTATATTTACTTGTTTTTACTTTGCTTAATTTGTTGTTTATATTTACTTTTGTCAAAATCCCTTCTTGTTGTTGTTGATGTTTAACTTTGCTGAATAATAAACCCATAGAGGACCAATCCTGTTTAAATTTGACACCATTCTCATCTTTTGTGGTTCATAACATAGGTAGTTTTTTCTGGTTTAGTTTATGATTAGTTCATCGAATTATAGTTGTGCATTCACAGTTTACTTTAGATGATAAATATGGTTGGATTTGATTGTTGCGTGGTTCTTGTTTGTGAAAATGCCCAAGTGAATCTTAAAGTACTTGTTTAGTAAAAGATTGATGTGTTTACCATTTAGATGCAAATTATGTGAAGGGATTTTCATACTATTCGCACATGAACACTTCATCTCTCGCTGGTTAAGCCAATTGTCCATAATTAATAATTAAAATAACATACTTGGCATAAAGAAAGCTTACCTAGCAGAACAAGCATATGATACTTTTGTCAATGGAGTAGGTCTTTTGTGCAATAACTTTATCTTCATTATATTTTAGATCCAGAAGACCATTTCTACCCTTTGGCTGGACCTTTTTGATGAATGTTTTTGTCAATGTAGAGCTTGAATTTAGTATGGTTTTGTATATAGAAATCTTCCGGATTGACTTTATATAATAAACTTAGTGCAGCAAAGGACGATACAAATATATCGATATCCGGTACACTAAATAGTCAATAGGGTGAGAGGATTCAGATATAATAACTGTATTGATGCTTCTAGCTTCATCAAAATTTTGTGTGCTGATTTTACCTAGATCTTTTAAACCTTCGTCAGATTGCTTACTTGTACTTGTCTACTTCAAGGAACAATTGTTGAATCTTTTAAATCTTCTTTATATTTTAGATCCAGATGACCATTTCTACCCTTTGGCTTGTCCCTTTTGATGAATGTTTTTGTCAATGTAAAACATGAATTTAATATGGTTTTATATATAGAAATCTGCTGAATACCCTTTATGATAAGAAACTTAGTGCAGCAAAGGATTATTGGGTACACTAAGAAGTCAATAGAGTAAGAGGATTCATCTATTCTTGATATAACTGTATTGCTGCTTCTAGCTTCATCAAAAGTTGTTTCTTCTAATTTTATCTAAATCTTTAAACCTTCTTCAAATAGCTTACTAGTCTAGTTCAATTTATCACTTCATATTTTCATTTGTTGACTTCTCTACATTCGATTTCTTGCAGTTTATCAACATATATAATTGGTTGGTATTGTAAACTTATTTCCATCTACTCCTGCTTATTTGACAGATCATTTTTGCAATTCAGTCATCATCAGTGCAGTCCTTTGATAGCAAGGGAAATCAGTGCTTTGTTACAGCTAGCAGGTTTCTCGTCTGAACCCATATAATAAACTTTTTACTATTTGTCATGGGCTTTAAATAAGATATTCTTTTGCAGTGCTGATGAAAGATATCCTGATTTTGCTTCAGATCCTCGGAATGTGATGAATTAATCCTAACTGAGCTTTATTTTTCCTCGTTGGTTTTAAGTGATGATGAGAAGGATTATGTTTCTGAAGTTGCACACTATGAATCATTTATTTAATGATTTGTAGGAGTGACTTGTGATGAATTAATCCTAACTGAGCTTTATTTTTCCTCGTTGGTTTTAAGTGATGATGAGAAGGATTATGTTTCTGAAGTTGCACACTATGAATAATTTATTTAATGATTTGTAGGAGTGACTTGTGATGAATTAATCCTAACTGAGCTTTATTTTTCCTCGTTGGTTTTAAGTGATGATGAGAAGGATTATATTTCTGAAGTTGCACACTATGAATCATTTATTTAATGATTTGTAGGAGTAAGTGAGTAACTTGTGATGAATTAATCCAAATGAAGTGGACCGTGGGTTGTTTTTGAGTGGACCGTGGGTTGTTTTTGAGGACATAGATAAAGCACCAAATGAAGTTCAATGGCTCATGCTACCATTGTTAGAAGGAAAGGTATGTTTATCAGTTTAAACTTATGTAGTTGAGCGAATATAAACTTATGTTGTTGTTTTTTCCCCCCTTCTTTTTCGGACTAGGCTACTTATACTGATAGTGATATCCATAGAGAGCTTGAGCTCAAAGCTTCCTCCTTCGCAAGATTGAACAAGTTATCAATATCCTTAAATCTGAATGATATTTGGCAAGTGGTTTTAGTATGAGCAGTATTGTCATTCCTAGAACACACATTCAACTACTTGATTTGTGTTTCTAAAACGTGATTGTAAATTGTTCCCTAACAGGTATTCAATTAAATTCAATTTTCTGAGGCATATATATTTTCTATTTGAGATATGCTTATGTGTTTTCCTGTGTCATATTGAAATGATTTATGTCTGTCTCCAGCGCAAGTCACTTTTGGAGGTTATCAAACAAACAATATTGGACCATCTTACCAAGAAATGTCCTCCACATGTGAGCCCCTTCTTTTTGTTCCTATACTAGTTTAATCAAAATATTGTAAGAAATGAGAATCATGTAAATGAGTTTATGTAACATTATCCATTTTCCGACAACAGGTCCAAGTAATTGGATTGCTTTGTCGAACTCCAAAGAAGGATAGTAGACAAGAACTACTTCGACGAGTGGCTGCTGGCGGTGGTGTATTCAAAAGTGATAATGTAAAAGTTCAACTTCCAGCAGCAAATCTAAATGATATTGCAAACCAAGCTGATGACTTGTTGGAGGTAAGACATTAAGAATATGAAGTAGCAGCAGTTTTTTTTTTTGTTTCTGTTAGTATGAAATTAACCATTTAACTTGTCCTTAAGCAATATTAAAAGAAAACACAACTATATTGCATGGATACAAACGCCGCACCACAAGCACATGCTAGTTGAAATCTTGAATAGACAAGCATATTCCTTATAGCAAGTCATATTATCTGTGATTGATTTAGTCAACTTACATCTTGACTTTATGCTGTTATACTATGACAACTATGAGCATATCATTCCTAATGAGGTGATCTTCATCTCTGTTGCATGCGCCATACCATCTCAAGCTATTCTTCATCATCTTATTCTCAAATGCAGTTATCTCAAACTTCTTATGAATACTCTAATTTGTTATCCTATCATTAAATGTATCATTGTTCATCCATCTCAAACATTCTTGTTTTGGCAAGACTTGTATTGATTAGAGAAGAAGCTAGAAACATGATGGGCGGGGGGCTTTTGGATGAAAGAAATGATCGTGGTCTAAGTACACTTCCCGAATCAGAGGTATCTTGTCAATTTCCTGTTATTGTTCTTCATTATGATTAATGGATTTTTATTTTTTGGATGCTAAAAACTGGACTATATAGCATTTTCATTATTTTCGACTTCAATATAGTGCTTCTAGGAAAAACCAATTCAACTGCACTAGACTGTCATGGTTAGAGGTAGAAAATAACTACTATAGATCTACGACTTGATCTATATGCTATACAAGATGAATAGACGAAATTTCATATGTTTTGGGACTATTGTACTCCTGGGTGTTCATCAAATGATCACAAAAATGAAAGGTCTCTCAACTATGTAAATATATAACCTTCATGATCTATGAGTTAGCAGTTCAAAAAACACAATTTTCATTCATATGTGCTTTAATGTATCTAGACCATGATTGAAGTTTTTTGTTCAGTGGAAAAGCATAGAACATGAATCTATAGATGATTCTCGTTATTGTTGGAAGTCATTCATTTTACTATCATTTGCAATCAGTACAATCATCGTGAATAGTCCATACCATTTTCTAAGTACATGCATTTTCTTTTACGGACATTTAACGACATTTAGATTAAAATTTCATGACATATTCACTTACATCTATAAATATCTTCTTGAAAATCTTAATATCTTCTTGAAAATCCTAATATTGTTGAAAATGGTGCATTTTGCTATCACTTGATGCATAAGTAAAAACCATTCACAAAATACAGAAATTTTCTTTTAAAGACATTTCATGACATGGAGACCAAAATTTCATGACATTCACTTGCATCTATTATGATCGGTAGGATCTACTTAGGATCCAAACTTACAAAGCATTTATCTAAGCAAGAAAGATCCAACTTAGGAAATTGTATGCCTGAAGAAAGATACTGTGGATGGTTGGCTGATAGTATTAACAATTAATCATGCACAAGGATTTCAATTGTAATAAGTTTCAACACAGTCGATTTGCTACCATGAGGCCTGATGTTACCAAGTGAAAGAGGGTTAAAAGTGAGCTTATCACTTTCATTAAACAGACGCTTAAATAGCTTGTAACATTTGTATTATTTCTCCTTATGTGCTTTTGGGAGGAACTCGAGGAGAGTGGGTATGACAACTGACTTGTAACAGATCATAAGTAAGGGCCTATGGCCATATAACACCTGCACTTAAATCATGGAGCCCTACTCGTATCGAACAGTGCCAGTTGTCGACAGCCAAAGTTCTCACATGTGTCCTATATTTTATATACCATATTTCAACTCTTCATAAACACTTGCTCAAATATTTTCTAAAGACATAATCAACTGTTTCCAATCTTTTTTTCTTCACAGTTGTTAATTCTTATTTTGGTGAACAGTTGTTAATTTTGTGTCCACTATGGAGCTTCTCATATCCTGTAATTAGATATGGATCTATGAGAAACTATTATTACTTTTGGAGGGACTATAGATATTTTATTTGATTATAAAATTACAGCCATTTGGATTAGATATTTAGATATGCATAATTATAATTATAATTAATATGATTGATGATGTTAATTTTCGCTGTGTCCAGTTCCGGTACCAATATCCTTTCTTCCTAGGTTCAAAGCATTCCTCCAACACAAACCTTAAAAAGGCATCTCCTCTATGAGGAAGATGGTTTAAAGGACTTTATTATGAAATGAAAAGTTATAAATTGTATCTAGTTGTCAAAGAAGTGTCAGCTGAATGCTTGCATATTTTGGGGTGTTAAATATGAGCTCGGTATACCTTAGAATTCAACTTTTTTTTTTCTAATGGTTTTTTGTTTGTTTGTTTTGGATATTAACCAGGACTGGAAGGTGGATAAGAAGTCTTCAGATATTTTTGTTCCTGATAATAGCAGCAACAAGAATATCAGTGCCGGAAACAGTCCAGTAAGCAGCTCTCTAGATTCTGCTGTCGACGAGGAAGCACCCCTCCTAGCTGTCTCAAGACTTTCCTACATTGGCAGATCAAAGACAAATCAATAGCCCAAACTTGCTTCCAAACATGAAAAATTCATCAATCAAACTTCTTAATAGATGATAACTTCAAACTTGTGATATGAGGACACAGGCCTTACTGACTCAAAACAGCCATATTCTCAACTCAGTACATCTCTAATTGTTCCCCTTCGGGTTGATATAGCAGCTGCTTTTTTCTCCTCTGGCCAGTCTATGTTAGAGGATGAGAAGTGTATCTTGTAATGAATTCAGTCTATATCCTCTTTAATACCCTGTAGATACTTTCACTTTTGGTAGGCAGTACTGTTATTGGTAGTAATTCTTTTGTTACTTGAAAACTACATGTGAATGAATCATAGTTTGGACGAGTGATGAGTGATGGATCATATTGAAGTATGAGTTTCATCTTTTTTTGGGTCACCCCGGGGTCCTTCTAGTACTGAATGCTCAATGCTGTTTAACTATGCAATTCAGAATTTACTAGTAATTTACACGTGCAGTGCATGTCTTAATAAATAAATATATTTAAAAGTAAAATCTTCGATGGCCTCGAACTTGAGACCTACTATAGATCTACAACTTGTAATGGCGTTTTAAACAAGCGCCTTAATAGACCTACGGGCTGTAACGGCGGACTTAACAAGCGCCGTAATAGACCCACGAATTGTAACGACGCTTTTAACAAACGCCGTCATAGGTTACGAGTTGTAACGGTGGTTTAAAAATACGCCGTTACAAGCAGTACACATATAGCGGCGTTTGTAAGAAACGCCGGCATAGACCCCCCACCTGCAACGGCGCTTTTCTGGCCGCCGCTACAGGTCATAGGCCTATAGCGGCGCCTTTAAAGACGCGCCGTTGTAGACCTATGGTCTGTAGCGGCGGTCTACAAAAGCGCCGCAATAGCTATGCGATCTGTCCCGACGGTCGATGCAACGGCGCTTCTCGCGGCGGTAATTATAACGCCGCTACCTTCTATGGCGGCGTTTATAAACGCTGCCATAGACCGAAAAAAACGCCGCTATAGACGTTAAGTTTAGTAGTGCAATAAAGCTTTATAAGTATAGTCATATACCAATATATACACACATATATATATATCTCCCGTAGTATGTTCATATCTCCCATAATATAAATAGTCTCTGTAAGATATCATATCATCAATATCTTTACATATACATATATCCTTTCAACACACATACACCTTTATATTTTCTTCTTTTCAATGCCCACACAACTGACCTCCTCGTACAACACAGGGATCTCTGTGCCTCCCCTCCCGTATATTTCAATCCCGCTACACCATATCACTCAGATCCAGGTGTCCTAAGCATCTATCATTTGTAGGCTGGATTGAAAGTACGGTTGCGCGCATGTCCAACCAAGACTAAAGCCAAAAGGCTAGTCAAACAAATATAATACGCGGGTCGACGCTCCATAGGAGTCTTACACATCTGAGGCTATGTCTTCCTCCTGGCCCTATACCAACGAGGGAAACTCCTGATCCCCAAATATAATTTGGGGCAATATATAACTCATGATCCCCAAATATAAAATTTGGTGCAAAATAAATATAACTCCTGTTCCTGGGTATATCTCGGGCCTGTGGGGTCTAGCCCAACCCCGTGGGAGATTGTGCGGCATTGCAATATTTAATTCTCCTTTATAACTCCGTATATAAATATATATCTCCAAATATCTCCTTTATAATATAAATCCTTTATAATATATCTCCGTATATCTTCTTTACAGTATAACTCCTTTATAAAATATCTCCTTATATTCATTCATAATATATCACCTTTATAATATTTCTCCATATATATATATATATATATATATATATATATATATATATATATATATATATATATCCTTATAATATAACTCCATATATAAATATATCTCCTTTATAACATAACTCCTTTATAATATATCTCGGTATACACCTTTATAATAGAACATGAATGCATATAACTCCATTAAATTCATAAGCATACATCGATTATCATATAAAATTCTCATTTTCCACCCACACGTCACACACACACATCACGCCAAAAATTTTTTTTACATCAAAATATCACATAAATTTTCAATTTATCACACGCCTCACACATACACCATATCATTCGCTCCATCAAGTTATCGCATCGCACTATCATATCATACACATCATGTACATAAAATAAAAGAGATTATACTCACATAGTATCCCGTGAAGACTCGAAGCACCAGCATGCCATCCCGCATCCAAAGTCGCTAACATATCCTATTATCAAATTTCAAAGCAATTAAGACTCAAGTCATCCAAACCAATCACGATAGTTAATAAAACTATTCCAAATATCACACAAGCGTTTATTGAACGTCTGGGATGCACACGTACATTGCACGTAATATTCGAATTCCGACAAGATTCTTATTTTCAAGCAATTACTAAATTCACTCCCAAATTATTTTAATAGTCCAACTACAATTTCTACTACCATACGAGAACTAATACTTACATATATCATTCTCTTTTACAAACCCAAAACCCTAATTTACTAACAACTAGCAAACTCTCTAATAATCTGCTAATTTCTCGCCTCTAGCATTCCCAACATCCCTTAATCTTCTTACCATAATATTCCTACTCAAAGAAATTAACAACACTTAATTTTATACAATAACATAAAATATGGTATACCTTCCTGTGGTTGTTTCTCCAAATTGACTCCACCACTAGCTAGAGTACTCTTCAATCAGCCATCCCCTCAATTTAATTCAAAAACCATGGAGAAATGGAGTAGATTTGGGCTGGGGAGATCGGCCAAAATTTGGGTTCGGTTTTGGTTTCTTTTCGGTCGGGAAAAGAATCAGGCATGGAAAGAAAGGAGGAGGAGAGAAGGGATTTGGGGGGGGGGGGGGGTTTAGAAAAAAATTAATATAATAATAATATTTAGTAAGGGATATTAACATATAAGTCCCCATTCATCAAAATATTACAAATAAACCATGATTCTACACTTTTAATAATACTAATAAGATAAAATACATTAAATTATCTCATAATCATCCTCCAAAATTATAGAACAAGAATAACCAATATTACTTCACATAAAACTCATCTTATAACTCCGATATATCAAAAATACTGATTCAACCCAAATATCAACATCATTATCAATATTTAAAATAAAAGATTCTAAAAATAATTTTCTCCACTATAGAGATATAAAACAGGTATTTTCAGTATTTTACAAATTCGAGGTGTTACAGTAACGTGTTGTTACCACACCATTTATCCTTCCAAAAGCGTGTATTTTTTCCATTTCCAATTGTACAAGTGGTATGTGAGTGGAAAATATCCCCTACCTACACCACTTCTTTCCACAAATAAGATGACCTTCCATACGTAGTTATTCCTCCAAATCTAACTTTTTCCTTCCTCAGTAGGTTCAAAAGGATTTGCACCACCAGGTATTTCTTCTCCTATTCATCTTCCACCACCACTTGCTCATCAGAGCCCTGTTGGGATTGGGGCGTCAACAAACGCCCTCTGGTCGCAGCGGAACTAATAGAGCAATAAGAAAATCGAAGTAGACAAGACAAATAAATTGAGCAAGCAAGTAGATCCACCAAACTAACACAAACACAACAACGATGACTTATCCCGGTTAGCTTTTGCTTGATTAAGGGTAGAAATATAGGAAGATCTGATATTCAACTAGAAGATATTACAAGGAATTACTGATTCACTTGACACAAGGAATTAAACTCACCCACCAAGAACTATCTCTCTCTCGAGCCTCTCTTTGCAATGGAGAAAAGAATCCATGAAGTACTCTCTCTCATATTGGAGGAGTTTTCAATATATATAGAAAAATAGAGAAAAACCTAGGTCTAATCTTGATTCTCAGTCGTCCGATATAACCTGGAAAAGAAGTAACTGAATAGGAACCGCACGATAATTATCTTGATCCTCCCTCAAACGGAAATCATCATAATGGTATTCAAGATAAGAAGTTGAATAATTACAGGAACCGCACGATAATTATCTTGTCAAATTTTGGCTTTTGACAAGTGTAATAATAGGAACCGCACGATAATTATCTCTATTTCAACAAAAATAGAGATAATTATCTTGATCCTCCCTCCAAGTGTAAGAAAACGTCCCTTCCACTCTGCTAGTTTCCTTTCCACCTCTCTACTAACGGCAACTAGTCCTTTTTCCTTAGTGTAATCTGTCTGATGGGTGTGCCTAGATACATAATTGGATAGTTAGCCACCTTGCACCTCAACATCGTACTGATGGAAATAATCGCGGTTGATTGATTTTCGCTAAGTGGAGTAACGTAGGTCTTTGTGAAATTCACTTTCAGGCCTGCCCACGCTTGGATACATCTCAAAAGAACCTTAATTACTAGAATCTCTTCCATCTTTGCCTCCCTTAGAATAATCGTGTCGTTCGCGTATTGAAGAATTGATAGGGAATTCGGGATCCCTTTAATCCGCACTCCTGTGATAATTCGTTCCTCTCTACCCTTCTTGACCATTTCTGCTATACCATCAGCGACTAGTGTGAAGATTAATGAAGACAAGGGGTCACCCTGGTGCAATCCTCTCTGATATCTGATTTCCTTCCCTAATTTTTCGTTCACTTGTACAAACAATCCCTCCCTACACATTTCATAATCCAAGCTCTCCAACTTTCTCCAAACCCTTTCAGCTGCAAAACCTCATCCACACAATCCCATTCGATTGAGTCATATACCTTTTCGAAGTCTAATTTTAGCAGAAATCCATCAGAGTTCTCCTTATTCCCTTTAAACGCTATCTCGTGAGCAGAGGCGACGTTATCCATAATGTCTCTCCCTTTAATGAAACTGCTCTGTGATTCTCTCATGATGTCATTTAGGTTAGGAGTCAGCCTTGAGGCCAATACTTTGGTGATGATCTTAAGGGATCCATTTAGGAGACTAATCGGTCTGTAATCTGTACTCTTCCCAGCCCCCATCTTTTTTGGAATTAGAATGACGTTTGCGTAATTGAGTCTGTCGATGTCTGTTGTCGCCTCGTGAAAATCTTCGAAGATATCCATTAGATCTCTTTTGAAAATGTTCCAGTATTATCTGTAAAAAAAGATTGGGAGTTCTTCCTGTCCCGGCGCTTTGTCCTGCCCCAGATTTTTGATTGCATGCAATACTTCCTCCTCTGAAAACGGTCCTTCTATCCCCCCGCTTACATCTTCCCAGAACTGTGGTTGTAGCCTACATCTATACATATCTGCTTCCCCTGCCAGCTCCTTAAAATTGTCATCTAGATGTCTTCTGATCTCCCCCTCATCCTCGGCCCATCAAGATCCCACCTCCAACCCCGTTATGCGATTATGCCTCCTTCTTCCATTTGCGAATTTGCCGAAGAACTTTGTATTTGCATTCCCTTCATTAAGCCATTGAATTCTCGACCTAGGGATGGCATTCGGGTCGACCGGGCCGGGCCGGGCTGGACCCACCCGGGTTGAACGTTGACTTGGGCGGGTTCGGGTCGGGTTGGTGGCCTAATCGGGCCGGGTCAAAAAGTGGAAAGGGCGACCCGCCCAACCCGTGAACCCTTTCGGGTCCAACCCGGGTCGGGTCGCGGGTTGGCCCGTTTAGATAGGTTTTTTTTTTTAAACTTAAAAAAATAGTAATAAAAATAATAAACATTAAAAATCATAATAATAATAATAAGATTGTAAGAGTGAAATTGCCAAAAAAATATTGAAATATTATTCATATGATTTCAAGTTATACATTATACAAGTTTCACAATTTCTAATAAAAAATAAAGATTTCACAAATTTGTTTTATACACTAACAAATTTCTTATATACAATTTCAATTTACTTCAATTTTTATAATTTGAAATAACAAGCAAAGATCTAATACAATTTTTTTTTATCTATTTACAATTGTCTTCAAGTTGGTGGCCTTCAATTTGTTGTTGTTGACTTTTTGTTGTTGGTATTGAATTCTTCATTTTGGTTGCTATTGTTGTTGTTCTTCTTCTTCTTCTTCTTCTTCTTCTTCTTCCGGCGAGTTGCTCCCACTTGTGGACGTAGATTATGCTTTCCCTTGTATCCTATCTTCAGCCTTCAGCCAGTCTTTTGTGAAAACGAACATCTCTAACGAGTCGGGCTTCAAGCGATTCTTGTAATCAGTTAGAACCCTGCAACTTGAAGAAAATGCACTTTCAGAAGCAACTGTAGAGACAGGAGGAATTAATAAATCTTTAGCCATATATTTAAGAATACTATAAGAGTGTTCATGGTCTTTCCACCATTGTAAAATATCTAGTGAAGAAGAAGAAGACTCAGAATCTTATTGGTTATACCAATTTAATTTATTTGGTTGATTAGTCCTAGGTTTTTTGGATTGAATTTGTGCAAGTAAATTAAATGTTCTATCATCAAATTTACTCTTACCCTTACCTTTGGAACTACCAGAAGATGAACTAACTACAGAAGTTGTACTACTAGAAGCAAAAGATCTATCATAATAATCATACAAGTTATTTAATGTAGATTCAAATTTAACTAAAAAAGAAGCGCAATCAATTTCTATTTCTATTTCTACGTTTTTTCCAATGCAAAAAATATTTCAATCAAACTCTTCGTACCTTCTAATTTGATACGAACATCCATAATGGTAGCAACACAAATCAACATAGGAGGAGGGTAAAAATACTTCAAAATTTTTTTGTATGCAGGTTTTAAAATATTACCAACAAAAGCATTATTTAACATTTCGTTAAATGTTTGCATCATAGTAACTATTGAAATAAAAATACTACTAGAAGTAGATTCATATGATTTTGAAAATTTTAAAGTTGCGGTTTTAAAAGTTTCTAAAAATTTCAACACAGATTCGGCATAAAACCAATCGGTGGGAGTCATTTCAAAATTTGGCATATTTTTTGCGATACAAAAATCATTTACAACTGCTTTATATTCGGTAACAACATGTAGTAAATCAAAAGTAGAGTTCCATCGGTGTTTAACATCCTTTGGAAATCTTCTAAAAGGTACATTTGAAATCCTACACCAATTTTTCCATTCTTGAAATACGCTAAGACTTAATGCAATAAAATGTACACAATTTCTAATTTTGTGTATATATGGATCGGCTATTTTTAATACATCTTGAATACATAAATTTAAAATATGACATGCACATTTAATATGAAAAATCTTGTCAGATAGAGAGTTTAATGCAGATTTTAAAATACTAATTGATGCATTGTTATTAGATGCATCATCAAAACTAATACACATAATTTTATCGCGAATATGAAAAATATCACAAATTTCTAAAATACGGTTTGCTATTTCAGCACCACTATAGGAATAGGGCAACACGGCAAGTGATATGATTTTTTTTTGAAGAATCCAATCATTGTCGATCCAATGACAGGTTATTTCCTTCATTGGAATATTGTTGACACCCGTCCAACAATCCGAAGTTAAATTAACTCTACAAGTTAAACTCCATAAAATTGCAATCAAAGCGTCCTTCATTTCATTGTACACTTTAAAATAATCCGATTTGCTCGGGATTCTTCTAAAATGAGGGTTTAAGACCGTTTGATTAAAATTTTCCAAGTCCCTACTCTCGGGATAGGAAAATGGTAATGCTTCCTTAATTACTAATCGGGCTATTTCTCGACGAACAAAATCGGGATATAAGGGTGGCTATCAACTAGACCGATCCTAGGATGGATTTTTTGTTGGCCGGGTAGGTCAACAAGAAGGTCTTTATGGTTATTTTGGATGTGTCTACTAATTGTACCGGTGCCATCACCCCTCTTGAATTTGTATGCCTTAGAATATGTTTTACAAACTTTCAAACCTATACCCAGAGTTTCTTTGTCCGGGATATAATCGTAAAACTTATGCCAATCACTACTTTCCCCTCTACTTTTCCTACCACTACGGGGTTGTATTGTTTCGGTTGGTTGTTGTTGTTGTTCTTCTTCTTCTAATTGTATGTCTCCTACAACCTCATCATGCGTGCCCCATTGTTGAGTAGGAGGATCATGGTACTCTTCGGCGGGCTCACTAATTGGGACAATTTGTGGCCTATGGAAAGTGTCGGTGAAATCTTGCCCACTTTGGCTACGACCGCTACCGCGTGATCAAGGCATAATGTAGTAATGTATGTAAAAAAAACTACACAATGTAGGAGCGATGAGTTATAAAAAAAATCTAGAAAACAAGAGGGTTGAGATAGAGAAGATAAAAAAACCAACAAAAATTATAACTACAACAAAAATTAAATAAGAAAAGATGTATGAAATTTTGATACTGTTCACCGTGGATACTCATATATTTAAAAAATTCGTGAAAATAAGAATAGAAGTAGAAGTAGAATTAAGCGATTCCGGAATTGAAGAGTTGAGGAGAGCTTGAAGGAGAGTTGAAGATTTGATCACTTGGAGTTGGACGAGAGTTGAAGAGTTGAAAACGTTGTTGAATTTTAATTTCGATACGATCGGAATTTGATCGTGTATATGCCTTGAAAACTTGCTTATTGAACACTTCAGTTGTTCACAAATTGCTTAGAA
This sequence comes from Hemerocallis citrina, assembly GCA_017893485.1. Taxonomy (NCBI): domain Eukaryota; kingdom Viridiplantae; phylum Streptophyta; class Magnoliopsida; order Asparagales; family Asphodelaceae; genus Hemerocallis; species Hemerocallis citrina. The sequence goes on from CM030367.1 coordinate 222,451,428, forward strand.
ATGAGTTATAATAGTAGAGAGAGTAAGAGAGTTTTTTGTAAATTTTTTGATAGGGTTTTGGGGGGTATTTATAAGGTTAAAATAACAAAAAAAACCAAAAAACCAAAAAAATCCAAAAAAACGGCTATTAGAGCCGTTGTACCGGCTTTGGACAACAGTGCCGTTGGGCACAGTTTTTTGCAACCCGTTCGACCCACGGGTCAACGATCAACCCAGGACGGGTCGAACGTTTGACCCGTTCGGGTCTAACCGTTCGCAACCCGCGGGTTGACCCGCGGGTTGGCGGGCGGGTTGGGGTTTATAACCGGGTTCGCGGGCCGGGTTGGGCGGGTTGGATCCGCTATTTCGGTGACCCGGGTCGACCGATTACTATTCACGGGTTCGACCCGAACCCAAACCGCCGTTTTGCGGGCTGGGTTATATAGGCGGGTCGCGGGCGGGTCGGCGGTTGACCCAACCCACTTGCCATCCCTATCTGGACCGTTGTCTCCAGTATTGCTCCTCTATGTCTGCATACTGATGCATTTGTAGTCTACGATTTGCTATCTCTTCCACCTCTGTTCCACTCAAATCTCTTTCCTCCTCTGCCTCTTCTAATTCTTTAACTCTTTCTCCCAACTCTTCAATCTTTCTTTTGATTTGGCCAAACTCCCGCCTCACCCAATCTTTCAGATTTTTGCGTAACCTCCTCGTCTTCATGACCCACTTTCCGATGGCATTCGTTGACACAATATCTGCATTCCATGAATCCTTGATAATATTACAAATATCGTTATGTAGCGTCCAAGCTTTCTTGAAGTGGAATTGTCGTCGGACGCTTCCTCATCTCTCGTAGCTTTGAAGTGCTAGAGGGGTGTGATCCGATGTAAATCTTGTGATGACCTTGATGGACGCTAGAGGAAAGATCTCCTCCCACTCTGTGGACTCTAAAATCCTATCTAGCTTCGCAAGGATCGGATTTTTCTGCATATTCGTCCATGTGAATCTTCTATTAGTTGGGTTTAGCTCTATGAGTTCCAAATCATTTAACGTGTTGTTGAACTTCTCTCTATCGTTTCTGCTAGCCCCCCTTCCTCTGTGTTCGTGTTGGAATCTGGTGATATTGAAGTCTCCTCCAATCACCCATGGGTCCGCCCATCGTTCTCTGATCTCTCTCATTTCCCCTCACAACGCCTCTCTCCTACTTGACTCGTATGGGCCATACACCGACGTTACGACGTGAGTCCAGTTGTCGCTCCTCCGTCTAATTCTAACGGAAACCGTGTAGTGTCCAATTAAGTCGCCGATAATCTCAAACACTGTTAGGTCATTTCCAATAGCTATCCCTCCTGAATATCCTATGGCCGAATTAAATTTCCAGTGATAACCTATAAGTGGTCTAATCCTCTCGAAGTCTTCTTCCCTAGGGTTCTCTATTCTGGTCTCTTGTAACGCACAAATAGACGGGTTAAATTTAGAGATCGTGTTGTTAATTAATCTACATTTCGAGCCCTGCCTCATACCTCTAACATTCCAGAAGATGTATGACATAAAACTACTAGATACCCCTATCTTCTACCTCTACTCTATTAGGATCCTCTGCTCGGCTACAGCGGGACTATAGTGCTATTTCCTCTAAGATGTTTCACTATCTGAAGCTGCTCCGCTTCGTTAGCACCCGTGGCTAGACCAAAAAGACTAGCATAGTAAAGCAGTGTAATATCAGGAATATAATTTAAAATTGAAGTATTACAGTTAGAGATACCTCCACATGCTGAAACTGGCTCCTTTGCCTTGGCCGCTAACCTAATCAGATCGTCTTCACTTGGCCCCTGCTCGCCCCACTTGTCTAGTTGCCGCTTACTTTTCCTTCTTGTACTTGCGGTCTCTCCTCCCGCCAATTCCTACACTTGTTTCTCCCATTGATCAGTGTCGGTCTCTGAGACGTGCGCTTCCTCTTCCACTCCATCTAATGCTTCGATTCTCTCCCCTCTACCATCACTATTAACATACTCCTTGGGGTAATCCTTTAGATTATGGTCTAGAAGTTGTATCCTCTGTACCTCTTCCTTGATGTGGTCCTCCTGCTCCGCTATCATTCGAATCTCTGCCATGTCCATCTCCTCATTATATGTCTCTATGCCCAATTCAGCTATCTGTTGTTGTGCATCTTCATCTATTTGTTTCATGTTTATGTCCTGAATTTCCATAGTCTTGTTTATTTTTGTTTGGGCCGATCCTGCCTCTTGACTTGGGCCCAAACCCTGCTGTTGGCCCAAATCACACAATCCCCTAATAGCTTCCTTTACCACCCTCTGGATTGATTCATCAAATTCTAGTTTACTCATCACATTAATGTTTCTTTGGCTAATTGATATGACCTCTGACTCCTTAACCCCCTCACTACACTTTTTGAGTATTCATATGCTATGACCCCCCTTCAATTTGACATTCATGTGGTAGCAAAGTGCAAGCGTCGCCATCACCTGTGCCTCTGTCTTCACGTCGCTGTCGACCTGCTAGGAGTTGTCCAACGTCATTATCACATATATTCAGCCATTCTCCTTTGGTCGCCAGCTGTATCTGAGAGCTTTTTTGAAACGAACGGTTTTGATTATCTCCCTCTGGATCTAATGGTTGGAGTCCTCTTCCTTGATTAGCTTTTGAAGAATCGCTGTGATTGCTCTGCACCAGATCCAAAGGTTGCCATTCATCTTCAAGCTCTTGCTTGTTTGATTTCTCTGTTACCAAAATCGAAGCTCTATCAAGCCCCCCCCCCTCCCCACCGAACGAAACACTTTTCTTAACCTCTGTGATGACCTTTATTTCGTATATCTCTCCGTCGAACTCCGCTTGGATCATGGATGGAATTTCCTCCTTCGCCTCTATGCCGATTCTTATGCGAGCAAAATCTTTGTGATTATGTAGTAGAGTACTTTTGTCGATTTCCATTAAGCAACCGAAACTCTTTATTAGGTTTTGAAAAGCATATCTAACCCAAAGATGGAAGGGAAGGTTGAGTAATCTAATCCATATCGACGGTAGTGACTCCATTTTGAGTGCTCCCACTTTCCGCGACCATCGCGTGAAGGTGATGAAGAACTCCTGTATGCCTTGCCGCTCTAAACCCTTCAATTCTTGGACCTCTTGTACTCTCTCAACGCTTTGACAGTGTGCGAAGAATCCATTTTGGTTGATTTGTTGTACACTCCATTTCCACTCCGGCAATTTCGAGGTATTCGCAGTCAGTAGACTTTCAATCTCAGTAACGGAGAGGTACCCTGTTTGAGCTTTAATCATGATGCAGGTTGCATAGCGCCTTTCGAACTCTGCCATGATTGGCATGGGAGTAATAACAGCTCTGATAACCTTTCTTCCCCCTGCCCCACTTTCCTCTGTTCCACTGTGGCGCGAGTCTGCCTTCATTGGAGGCTTCAGAGTTGGCATGACCCTTGTTGTAGCCTTTAGCTCTGTCTTTCCTTTGTTGCAAGCGGTGGAGATGTGGCCATAGGATTTGCAGGCATAACAGAACCATGGATTCTGACATTCGTGAATTGTGTGCCCTCGTTGAGCGCACTTGTGGCACTGTGGAGCGGTTGCCGATTTCGCTGAGTCCGCTGAGCCACTCTTGACATTCCTAGTTGTTCGATCAGCCATTCTCACCTTTTTGGGCCTTACAAGAATCCATTCCCCTTCTTTGTGCTCCTCTGTCTTCCTGTGCTCCTCCTCCGACTTGGGTTGGGCTTCGTAGCTCTGGCGATAGGGTCTCGTGACATCTGCGTAGGATTGTTTGCCAACCACCTCTCTCTGAGCAGCTCCCAAGTCTCTACCTGGCGAATCTCTCTTGTGCCCACCATCTCTATCCCTATCACCTCTCCCTAGACCTCTCCCTTGAATGCCCTTTATAGGCTGTTCGAGGTTTCCTCTTCTCCGACCATTCCCTTCTTTCCTTGTGAGCTCCTTGATGATGGTCCCCTGTGTATCTCCTAACCTATCGACGGTCGTATTCCTCCTCTCTATCACTCTTGCCCAAGTCTGATCTCTTGGGAAACCCTTCTCGACCTCCTTCTTTCTCTGTCAGTCTAACCATCTCAATATACTTGTACTTTTAGGTTCAATATTACTGTAAATATTGTAGATGTCTTCACTGGATATTTGCTAGAAGAGGAAGTTAGGCTATGGGATTTGAGGGGAGAAAGAGATTTATCCCCGTCAAAGTTAGTGTGACCTGTAGTTATGATACCTCTATTTTATCCCCGTCAAAGTTAAGATAGTGACAGATATCTAAACTTCAATCAAACCAAATTTATAAACCAAACTAAAAATGGAGGTACATGCCTTAAAAGTTATCTACATGCATCATAGCTTTGTATCCAAACAAGGACGGAGACCAATGAGTGGTGAGAATGATACTCTCCCCCTTTGACTCGAGGATAGTCACTTCCTTTAGGAAAAAACTACAAGCTGTGATAACAATAAAAAGCTATCACTTTTGAAAAATGTGTTCGATTAATGTTGTACATACTAAGTTAGATAAAGAAAGCGATGGAGGAATCGAGGTGATCGAAGTGGAGTGGAAGCAAGCAGAGTAACACCCAGCAGCAATTGCAGTCGACTGTCACCCTCTCGGGAAAGCGGGCAATCAACCACACTTGTGTGCAGTGGACTGCGCACTGCTGAATCAGTTTTTGGGTGCAGGTATGGGTGATTCATTGGAAGCCTGAACTTGTTCTTCAAGTTAGATCGTACGACTCTTATCGTAGGGTTATCTCTTCAGAAATATCTATTAGTTATTGTATCATGATATCAAACTAGAGATTCTTTATGTCTCTATATATTATTGTAATTGGTCTCCATTGAGAGCCAAGAGAGAGAGTGTACTTAATTGAAGAGAGTTTGAGAGGTTCTCCAATTGTTAACAACTAGTATTTTCTTGTGAGGCTTGAGAGAAGATCATGGTAAGAATTATAATATTATTGTATCTTCTTTAGTTGAATCCCCATATTAAGACGAAAGCCCCAAGCGGGATAAATTTATGTGTTTGGTGTGATATTCTATTTATTTGGTGGTTTGTGTTCATTGTGTCGCTTAACTCAACAAGATCCTAGTTGAAGAGGGAATTAAATTTTCTAAAAAAATGGCCATCAAAAATGGAATTTCTTCTTGTAGCCAATTGCACATGCTGTTTTAAATCAAGTTAGGTGCCAAGGCCTAACAACTCACCCGTTTTGGTTGAAGTTTTTATTAGGTGAATTCAGTGATGGACATGGATAGGGGTGGGCATCGATCGATATCCGATCTAATATGAACCATCCACCACCGATTCAAAGAAGATCGGTTTTTTAATTTTCTCATCCGTAATCAGTTCGAGCCTTAATTGGATCGGTTTCCATCCAAACCGATTCAGCTCGGTTTGGATTGAATTGGATGGTCGGTTTGGCGTGCTACATTTCACCTCTAACATCATTCACAATTTCGTTGAAATTTAAAAGATCACTTCAATCAAACTTAAGAAACAACCTGTTATTTGTTGTTCAGAAATGAATTTAAAATAAAGATTCATAAAACCACAAGTTGCTAATGAATTTTACACTAATTGTTTGAAATGATAACGTTTAAATGAGTGAGATACAATACTTTTTCACCTGCATACTTCTGTAATCTTAGTTTATTCTTATAAAAAGAACATCAATAACCATACCTAATTGAATTTCAGGTACAATAAAAAAGATTTAGAAAATAATTTCTGCTTGACTTGGTTAAAGTAACTACTAAATGTTACTTTAAGCTAGGCCACACTGTAAATCAAGCATTTCTTAACAACATAATATACAGGATTATGGAGAATCAAAACATAGGCAGAATAACTACTCGGTTTGTATTAAAAAAATTAAAGGAGACTGTTTGTATCTCTAAGAAAATGAGAAATGATTGTTTGTAAATTCAAAAAAATAAAGGAGAACTAGATTTTTTATGAACTAATGCATAGAGATACGGTCAGTTCGGTTTCATCGGTTATTTGAAAGCCCATCTAATAACTGAACAAGTCTAGTTGGTTTTTGAAGATCAAGAACTGGGTCAACCCAAACTTCCAATTGGTTTTGTTAAAACCGGTCGATTCGGATAATAGTTGTCCACCCCCCTAGACTTGGACAAGCTTTTATGGAGAGGGGAGCAATTAAACTCTCTCTCTCTCTCACACTCATTGTCTCATGTGATGGTTATTGTTGATATGGGAGTTGAATGCAATAGAAATTTTTGCCGTACTGCCCCACTTTTTGAAGATATTTGGCGCTCTGCCTCACTTCCGAAAATAATTAGCGATCTGCTCCTGTTTAGGACACGTCAGCATAAATCGTTATTGAAAATAACGGCATAGGTTATTTACGTGCCGTTATTTCCAATAATAGCATCTATATTTAAAAAAAGTGTCATGCCGTTATTTGGAGTAACGGCATAGGCTATTTTGTTTTTCGACAGCTTGTAGACTCCATTTAGAGAAAAAGTTGCAAGTGTGAAAATCTTATAACAGATGTCGTTATTTCAAATAACGTCATTCTTAATACTGATGCTGTTATTTGGAATAACGGCATCAGTTATAAATTTTTTTTATAAAAAAGTAACTTATTATTCATCCTCTCTGATGAATAAGTTAATTTAAAAAATAACAATAATTATAACTGATGCCATTATTCTAAATAACGGCATCAGTTATAATTTTTTTTTTTATAAAAATTAACTTATTACTCATTCTCTCTGTTTCCAAACAACGGCAAGAGTTCATTTATATATAACTGATGCCGTTACCTCCAATAACGGCATCAGTCATTCGAATGCCGTTATTCAGGATAACGGCATTATTTATAAGTTTTTTTTACACTTAGAATTTTTTAAAGTTAGAAGATTCACACTTGTAAGAGAAATGTACTGATGCCGTTATTCCAAATAACAACATGGAAAAAAATGTAAAATAGATGCCGTTATTGGAAATAACAGCACGTAAATAACATATGTCGTTAATTCCAATAACGATTTATGCTGACGTGTCCTAAACAGGGATAGATCGCTCATTGTTTTCGGAAGTGGGGCAGAGCGCCAAATATTTTCTAAAAGTGGGGCAGTGCGGCAAAATTTTCAATGCAATATTCGCAGTAGTTGTTGATATGGGGAGTCAAATTAATGCAACATTCATGTCACTTCTGACACCTGGTCCTGATGATGTACAGTTGGGTGGTTTCCTTTATAGCCATTGTGACCACATCAGTTGGTTTTCAAAATTGGATTGTGTTGGTAATTTGGTCGATCTAACCATGCATTTTTTTTTTTTTTTTTTTTTTGGAAGAAATAACCATGCATTGTTAGTGAACCATCATCTGAACCGGGCTGAAGTTGAACTGTCTGGTTCAGATTACCTTTTTTCATTTTTTTTTTCTTAACAAGAAATGAGTAGAATGTGGTCTTGAACCTTAGTTGACAAGAAAAATGTTGTAATCGCTAACCAAGATGTATGTATCGTGGTCTTATTGTACATACGTAATATATGTACTCGAGCATCTAATTGGAGTAAATCCTTTTATACTGAAGTCTGAACTTTGTTCAACTTGAGCCAGTTCTAAGAAAACCAGGCCAACTATATCGATCTCTTCAGTGCGGTGGCTGGTTCATTTTATAAATGTTGAATCTAACTCAATTAGATTTGGCATAAAATCATTCACAAGTTGGTAGATCTCATTCTCTGGATATTCTGGTTTCTACACTTAGTATCTTTTATTTTCATTCAAGGAATATCCGTCCCAATAATATTGCTTTGTGTTTGGTTGCATGGCAACTGGATTATTAATGTGTTGTGCAGGTAGAATCTTGCAACTTGCTTGGCTGCAAGCATAAAAGTTTTGCAAGCTTTTTACAGTTTTTCGCCTAGGATGAATGTAAGTACAAGTATGCCGAAAGTGAACATACATACGTAGATCAGAAATTTGAAAAATAATTATGATGAGAGCCCCACTCGCTCATTCATTCTCAGACGAAGAAAAGGGTAGACGTAGAACCTTCCGTGCAAGCGTGCACACCGTGTATTCATTTGGTCTAGTACTCATAATTAGAGAGCGAAAAAAGGTCTTCACCTGTGCATTATATGATGTATATTGTATGCTTTTAGCATAGAGGAGTGGGATATCACATTTGTGTCCTCACATGTCACTGAAAATTAACGGTCTTAGTTATTATGTATTGAGATAATATATAAAATGTTTATGGCAAACATTAAGCATAAAAATGCATGAATTCTGCGGGCTAATCATCTGTTCATACTGGGCCTTCTTTAGTTGGGCCTACTGTGAGACCAGTCAAGGTTACAGCCTTCTATAGACATATGGACCAGGCTTTACATTATATAACTGCTTACTTTGATGCACACAAATTCTTTGATGATCGATCCTGAGCTCATCTAGGATGAACTTTCTCATACCCAGTAAGAGGTCTTGACTCTTGAGTTTGAAACTCTCCAAAAACAGTGACAAATATAAAAGGACGTCTACAGAACGAATTATACGGGTTTTTGAAAAGAAGACGATGATAGAATTACAACACTTCAGGAAAATAAACCATCACAGATGGCCTAGTGGTGAGAATGATGTGACCTGGAGTATGCTCCTCCCAGAGGTCATAGGTTCGAACCCCATGGTAAACATTGTGTGATGGCCAGTGGCAGTGGGACTGTTTAACGGCCTGCTCAAAACCTAGCTCACGGGACTGGGATTAGTCGGACCCTCAGAGGGGGGATGGATACCCAGTATAATCAAAAAAAAAAAACACTTTCAGGAAAATAATGCAGAGAATTTCTTATTCTTAGCTCTTTCTACTCAAAAAAGTAATATTCAACTGAAAAGTTAGAACTAGCAAATTTTTTTGACATATTCGTCCTAACTAATGTTGGAACTGAAAGCATTAAAATCCGTTAAATAATCACATTAAGAAAAACTCCATTGAAAATAACTTAATTTTTCTATATTTCATTAATCTATCATTAATAGAACGATTGCAAGGTCACCTTTATTTTTTTTTTTTAAAAAACTTACTTTTCTAGCTAGTAGAGTTTCGACTCTAGCTAGCAGTGCAAGGAAAATTTTGAAAAAACTGAAAGTGTTTTTGAGGCATCGACCAAATATTGCCAACGTCTTTCTATCCAGTATTGTCAACGAGTGAAGAAGACTTAACATTTACGTGGTACGTAATTCCCCCAAATTAGCCTAAAGTCTGGAGAAAATTACAGAATCAACTATATATATATCTTCACAGTTTGATCTTTGTTTTTTTTGAAGATAAAAGTGATCTAGGTCATCGATTTCATTAATGAAAAATTAATGAAACCACAAAATATCCGTATTACAAATCTCATGTTCCTCCGAGCACCAGCTCGCACCCCAATTAGTTCATTACAACACAAAGCGGAAAGAAAAACCAAGCTAGGGATCTACCGTCCCTCAAAATACCCATACAAAAATGGCACCTGGTGCCAGCATAAAGAAGTTGAAGCCTCCAATCCTCTAGTAGAAGCATCCTCTCCTTTCCTAATGGATTATTCGCCCCCCTCGAAGAGGATTCTCTTCCTTGTGCCTGTGTTACCTGTCCAAGATTCTATTAGAGCCAATATTTTATACAAAGACATTTTGAAAGAACACCTATAATTACGAAAACAAAGATCATTTCTATCTCGCCAAAGAGACAGTTTGATCTTTGTTGATTATTCGTCTGTCTCTCTTTTTCTTTCGCTAAAGTTCTCATGATTTACTGTGACTTCTCTGTCACAAAACAAATATTTATAAAGAAAGCCATGAAAATCATTTAGCCCTAGTAAATCAAAATGACAAGAATATCATCTCGATCGATAAGGAGGAATACAATTGAATTCAAAGTGAAAATTTTCAATACCTAGGCAGGATACTTTTATGTAATTGTTCTGATCATATAATCATTTTCTTATCTAGCTTTTTTCTGCTATATATCTTTTATTTAATCCTAGACGCAACATTATAATTGAAGATAACTCTTTAACTATTCCTTAATCAAAAGTCAGAAAAAATCTAACAGATCACTATCATTGATTACTCAGAAGGCATTCACTTAATAGACAGCACACTACTTACGGAGTTTGTACATTTAGCTTTACTAGATATTATATTAGAGAGATTGTTGATCTTTAGCAGTAGAATCAAATTCTGCTACTAGAATATTGTTGATCTGCAAATACAGTAACTTTATACAGAGAGAGGAGGAGGAGGAGGATGGGGATGGATAGCCCCTTATAATTGAACAAAAATAGATATCTTTGTTAGGAATTGTAGCGTCAAATACACGTAGGTACGTGGTACTTGAAGTTGGAGAAGAAGAGGAGACAAAGAAGCAAGAGAAAACAAGCAGCGAAGTAGAAGAATGCAGTTTGGAGGGATGCGGTCGACTGACCTCGGGGTGCGGTCGACCGACCCTGGCTGCTGAGAGTTCTTCGAGTGTACAGGTCCAACAGAGGAGGGGACGGTCGACCGACCTTGGGGGTGCAATCGACCGGTCGGCTCTCTGGATTGGTTCTACACGTTGCTGTCGACCGTCACTAGGGGTGCGGTCGACCGACATCGACAACTGATTGTTTTTGGGCTTACGAGTTTAAAAGCCCAATTGCTATATTTGTGTTTATCTTTTAAGGTTTACTTGGGGGCTATATATATGGCCGTAAACTCTAGGGTTTAGTAGATTAATCCTTGATCATCCAAAGAGAGAGATTTAGTGAGCCGTTATCATTGTCCAATTTCAAGAGAGATTGTGCCGAGTGTTTCAAAGGTGAAAGAGAGAGAGATTGAGAGTTGTAATCTCTTTTGTAATCTTTGTATTTCTTTGGGAATAAGAAGTATTGGTTATCTCTGCATATATGTTGTGTTCTTGTGAGATCTATATATTGTGGTGACTTATTCTTAGTTCATCTAAATCTTGAGAGTTTCTATTGCTTGTGGTGCACTTTCGCTATTAGCACTACGAGTTTGAAGTAGATTTCTCAGTCAATCTTTAATCCGTAGGAAACTTTTCGGGAAGCTCAAGTGAGATATCTCTCCACATTTGGACTTTTGGGACCCAAAATATAAAATTAGAAATATCTCAGCTTCAAAAAATACTAGAGTTGTTTTCTACATATAGATATCTTTCAAATCCTCTTTAGAATCCGAGGTAAGGATGGATTACCCAGCTGTACGTATACCTTGTAAGGAATTGCGGACTTAAATACGGGGTTTGGAACGTGGGGATGTACAAGAAAATTTCAGAATCTCCTTTAAATTATCTTGTTTGGTATGCGGTAAGTATAGTTTTGAAAGGAACGATGGATTCCCAAAGGAATCAAAATTCTTTGTTGGAAATGATTTTTTATTTCCCCTTGAAACCATGGAATTTGAGGATTCTCATAGAATTTTCATAACAAACAATAAAATAACTCAAAAAACTAGAATAAAAAAAATAATCCCCCCTAAAACCATTGGATTTCAATATCAAACATTAAAATTAGCTTAAAAAACTAGAATAATAAATTATAATAATAAAGGATTCTTGGGAATGTAATGTATAATATCAAACACGATAATGAAACATTCCCGAGAATCTTCATTTCCACCATCATATTCCAGGGAATCCTCTGATCCGTGCATCAAATGCCCCCTTAGGCATGAAGAAGTGAAAGTTGGAGAAAGAGAAGACACGAAGGCAGCGAAAAAGCAGCAGCATTAGTGCAAGCAGAAAGCGCAATAGCAAGGAGGACAGTCGACTGCCCAACTCTATGTTTCAAAATCGAGTGAGGACAGTCGACTGCGCAATAGCCAGGAGGACAGTCGACCTTTGTGTAGTTGACCATGTGCGGTTGTGTGTATTTATTTGGGTTGCAAGTTTTGGATCAGGTGACTGTATTTGTGTATATCTTTTAGAGTTTACTTGTGGGCTATATATATAGTTGTAAATGTGAATTCTATTCAGATGCTTTATGCCGTTATTATTGTACAATTTCAAGATATATGAGTGTTAAGTATTTCAAAAGTGAGAAAAAGATGTTAGAGTCTGATCTCTTTGTATCTTTGTATTTCTTGAGTAATAAGAAATATTGATGATCTCTGCGTTTTATTGTGTTCTTGTGGTTGTGCGATCTTGTTATTGATACAACAAAGTCTTGTGGACATGTTGACTTTTGTTGTGGACACTACATACCTGAGTTATATCTAATTAAGTAATCTTTGGGGACTCCAAATTTAACCTTCTCTATTTGAGAACTAATTTGGGGGTCAGATACTATATTTGGTCAGATACTAAAATATGAAGATACATAAAGTTATGGTAAATGTAAAAGACAAAAGTTATTTACTTCACACATATATATAGACATTTTAAAGCGCACACTAATAACTAAGTTGTATATGATCTCTACCTCCATCAAAACAATACCCCCCATATCTATCCAGACCGTGCTCTAAACAGACTCGTGTTACCTATAATTAAGTTGATAGTTACCTATACTGCAAACTTTACGGTGTTTTTGAACATAACCCTAACAAGTTTAAAGAAGGGTTGTTAATGGTGATAATAGTTAACTAGCTAGGATCATTTGAAAGCAAAAGCTAGGGCTCGATCCCCCGCACTCACTCACCCTGGATGCATGTATTCTTGTGTTTGTGTTCAATGTGGTGTATTATTTGGTGATGATGTTGGGACTTGAGAAAGGGACGCACTTCCCACCTGCCCACTCGCACATGACCCCACCACATCACCCCCCTCCAAACCCTAATTTCCTACGCACTCAATCCCAATTTGTTTCTTCTGTCTACCCCAAACCAATTGAAAACAAGAGAGCATCATCTGTTAATTGTTGTGAGAAGAAGAACAAAAGAGAAATTAGGGTTATGATTTAATATTTCTACTCTATGAAATATTGTACACTGATTATCAGAATTGAAATAATCTCAAACACTACTACAAAATCAGTATATATGAGATGAGACTGATTTTGTTTTGGGTATTGGGTTTTATGCTCATTCAACCCGGTTCAATAACTAACAGATAACACGTGCAAGCACGTGTTGCCCCATACAATAGTATAAACAATAATATTCTATTTATATTGAGAATATACCTATGTATCAACATTCTCCTCTTATATTCTAAATATATTAGACAATACCTGGTTATCTCATCAATTTCACATATTGTGGACTGAATCACAACAATTTCAAATAAACATTGAATCACAAGATAATATAGTTCATAGACTAAATCAATTATAACTTGAATAGTTCAAATGAGACTAAACCAAAATAGTTACATAGTTAAAAGACCATATCAATACAAAATAGTTCACAATGACCAAATCAACTGGAGAAATCTGTCATAGTTTCAAAATCAACAAAAGCAAATCAACTTCAAGAGTAAAATAAGAGTTTTAAGCTCAATGATCACACGATTTTAATTATTTGGATGGATCCAAATATGAAGATAAGTTGTTCTTCAAACCTATAATTTTAATTATTGATTAATTGTTTGTTTGAATTTTATTGCTAAGTGCTAAAGTTCAAAATCATGTTAACCATTGTTTAACTAGATGTAAGATTGAATAATTTATTTTGGCTATATGATAAAGATCAAATATTTATTTTTTGCAAGACAAATTATAGTTTTGGCTATAAATTTGAATATCCAATTAATTGTTGTCAGAATACAGTAGTGCCAATAATTTATTTAATTGGTTAATTTTTAACAATTTTGGATGATTGTAGGAATTTCAAGTTACCTACCAACTGCATGTGTTGGAGACAATAGATTCTTCTCAACTTGGAAGTTTGTCACATAGTTGAATAAGTCTGCACTTAGTAGACTTCTTCATCGAATCTGGAAAATACTTCTAACTTGATGTGTTGCTATGATCTACTCTAATCCCTATTAGTATTTTCATGTATTAAATGAGCTATCCCAACTTCAATTAAATGATATGTGTTATTTTGTGGGAGTTATCACATGTTTGTGAACATGTCTAGGGTTATTAGGTGTTTCTTATCATACTGTGTGTATAAGCATAATGGTTAACCCTTCCATTTGTAGTTTATGTGAAATCATATATTTGCTTCTCTATTAAAGATTGGTATATAAGTTCTGTAACAAATGTCTGTAACTTAGGTAGGAGCATCCTGTAATGAAAGATGTGACTCAATTAGTTATGTTTTGTTATTTCTCGTTCATTGTACTGTATGTGCAAAGTTGAATTAAAACATGTTCGTCATTATCTTGTTTAAAGTTCCGAAGATGATGAAGAATAAATAAAGGGAAGAACTCTTCACTCAATGTGTTTGAGCACTTGAACATTGATAGAACCACAAGAGAAAGCGAACGGTTTTGTGAAATGTGATAGAGCAATTTTGTATTAACTTATATTATTTTATAATATGCATATATAGTCAATCGCATGTGTAAGTTGAGTTTAACAAACAAAACAATTGATAATAGTAGTTCTAATTTCTGTATTCCTTGAACACAACATAATAAGCTAGGTGGGCAGTTAGCAATAATCTTTCTGTGGACGTCCGGAAATCTGTTTCATGTAGCTTGGCAGACATGTGAACTATATATTAAATTGTTTGCTCTTGTTAAAGCTCATGACTTGCTAAATGACACATTATTAAAATATAACAAATGTGAAATTAGTGCTCAGATTATTATCACTAGATTTGGTATGTACTTTAGGAGTACGCAACTTCTTGAGTCAATACATACTGATATTTGTTATCTCAATAGCTTTGTTACTAAATGAGAATGATTGATCAGAAGTATTTAATCACTCTTGTAGATGATTATTGAATGTTTGTTATATATATGGAGGATGAAGCAAGTGCTATTTTAATGAATTAAAAATCAAGTTAAATGCTAATATCAAAATGATTCAGATTTGATAGAGGTGGTGAATATATTTTAATAATTTTAGAAAAGTTTGTATTTGACATAATCTCTAATGCACCGTATTTACTACTATCAAAACAATATTGATAAAAGTTAGAATCAAACACTTAGTGAAATGTTGAATTCTATGTTATTAACTGTTGTTTAACTTTCTATAATTATGAGTGATGTTGTATTGTTAATCATATTCCTAATTTGTTATTACACTCTAAATTACTAGTAATTTACACGTGTGATGCACGTTTTAATAAATATAGTTTTTTTAAAGTAAAAATTTAGACGTCGTCTGGGTTTGAACTTAAGACCTCCTTTATAATAGTTATGCACGTATGTTGCACGCATTGGTTGATTTACAAATGACACTAAGGCCTTCTCCCATTATAATATTAGAGATTTACACATTATATATTATGACATAAAAACACAAATAAATTTTTAAAGGGAAAACATATGGTATGATACATTTGTTAGAGTAAATAAACTTAGAAGACCTAAAGTAGAACATATAACAAATATTTGTGTGTGTACTTAGAAAGTGCAGAATGTAGTTCTATAGATAGATTTTGGATCTATCTAATTTGTGTTAGTAGAATTTAGACTTGAAGGGTTCTTTGAGGATGTGTTCATTAAAGATAAATGTATGAAATAATCTAGTCTTACAAATACAGTCAATGATTCATAGTTGGAATCAAGAACCATACTTACTGACGCTTAAAATTTCAATGGAAAATGAGTCAAGAAGACTCTTTAGTAGATAATGAAATGAATTTGTTGATAAACATTAATATATCAAGAATGTTGATAATTATGAGAATAAGAACAAAAAAAAATTAGGGTTAAGGGTTTAATATCCCTACTCTTTGAGATATTATACCATGATTATCAGAATTTGAATAATCTCATGCACTAGCACAAGACCACTATATATGGAATAAGACTAGATTTTGGAAACTAGACTTTATGCACACTCAATCCGATTCAATAACTAACAAATAACACATACAAACACATATTTTTTATACAATATTATACACAATAATATTCTATATATTTATTTGGAGAATATACCTCATATATCCAACATCATCTCCACCCCCTTCCCACCTTGGCATCACCTAAACCCTCCACTTCCCCCAACAATTACCAACTTGTATTCACAAAAATTAAACACTGCCAATTACTTAATTTCTTTCCCATCTCTTCTTCATTTCTTGTACACATCAACACTCTACATATATAGATCCATCTCATGTAGACAATGATTTATTTTGTTTCTCCTTTTGTTTTTTTTTTCCTCTTCAAATCCTTATCAATCTATGTTAACTTATCTTGCTCTTCCTAGTATTAATTTATTTCTTGTTCTATATATAGTTAGACCAAGAACCATCCAACTTGACTTCTCTCTTCCTCAATTTTTTTTTTTTTAAAAACCGACTTCTCTCTTAACTCTTAGCTACCCACATAAACATATCAAACATAACAAGCTCATAAGTAATCAATAGAATAAGAAGAGAGTAACTTTTCTTTTTTTTGAGAGGAAAAAAACTGCAGCTAAAAGCTCCCGGTGTTTTATTAATACAGGATGTCAAACCGATGGTGGGCTGGACATCTAACCCTACCCGGCGCCGACCCCACCTCCTCCGCTCCGAAGAAACTCGATGGGCCTCACTTCCAATCCACCACCGCCGATGATGACCAAGAAGACCCTGACCGTGTCGACAACAGCAGCGATGAGCCGAAAGAAGGTGCAGTTGTCGAAACGGGGTCCCACCGCCGCCCACGTGGCCGTCCTCCAGGGTCGAAAAACAAGCCCAAGCCCCCAATCTTCGTCACCCGGGACAGCCCCAACGCGCTCCGATCCCACGTCATGGAAATAGCCGGTGGTGCTGACGTGGCAGAATCCATTGCCCACTTCTCCCGCCGCCGCCAGCGTGGAGTCTGCGTGCTCAGCGGAGCTGGCGCAGTTGCCAACGTCACCCTACGTCAGCCCTCAGCTCCTGGGGCAATCGTGGCTCTCCATGGCCGCTTTGAGATTCTCTCACTCACCGGAGCGTTTCTACCCGGTCCAGCACCACCTGGGTCCACTGGGTTGACTGTTTATTTGGCGGGAGGGCAGGGGCAGGTGGTTGGGGGGAGTGTGGTGGGGTCCTTGGTGGCAGCAGGGCCAGTTATGGTGGTTGCAGCGACTTTTGGACATGCGACGTATGAGAGGCTGCCGTTAGAAGAGGAGGAAGGGGAGGAAGGGCCGGGGAATGGCACGGGCAAGGGCAGCAGTAGCGGGCAGCTGCCCGGGGTGGAGCCAGGTATGCCGGAGATGCCGTTGTTTAATTTGCCGCCGAATCTTGTGCCAAATGGAGGAGGGCAGTTAGGGTTAGGGCATGATGGGTTCCCATGGGTGCATGCTACTAGGCCTCCTTATTGAGGGAGTAATAATATATGAAATTATGGAAGAAATTATTATCATAACTGAAGGTGAGACATGCTTTTGTATCTATAATTGGTGTGATATGTGATGATAATCTAGATATTTGTCTTCTTTATTTAAAGTTAAAATAAAGGGTTTTAACAGTAGAGAGAGATAAAGATAGAATTTGTATAATAGTTGTTGGGGAATTGTGTTTGAATATTTATGTGTGTATAATGTGATTACTCCATGGTTTGTGTTCTTCTCACTTCGAAATTCTGAGTTCTTGGAGCAATAACATGGTTGAATTGAATAAAGATGAGGAATTTATTGGGAATAGTGAAAGAAAGATTGGAATTGAGTGAAGAGAATTTTATGACAGTGTTTTTGTGAAAGGTGATTAATGTTCATGTTCATATGATATTACTTTGGATTTGTACCTCTCATTCGATCTCCCCATTTTTTAATTTTTTTTTTGGAAATTAGAATTTTTTAACCATTCATAGATTAGAATATGTATTATATAAGTTTTATATTATATAAGTTTGTACAATATTGCACAAGGGTACACTAGTATGTATTACGGAGTGTACAATATGAACCGCTCATAATGTTTATGAATTCACTTGGTAATTTTCTTATTTATTTATTTATTTATTTATTTATCCTAATTCTCTGTTAATGAAGCTCTTGACTTTTTTCTTAATTTATGAGTTTCTTTTATGTTCAAGTATTAATATATTTGGTGAAGAACAGAAAAGCACTCTCTTATAAATTTCAACTAAATTGTGGTACGATCCGGTTTTCGTTAACAACCGATCAATTTCCGCAAGAAGCAATATTTTCTATTTTGATAATTCCTTACCCTACCTTTTTTGTTCCATTAAATTAAACAAGCTAAATTTATAAGGTTTGAAAGTAATTTGGTATTGTACACAGCAGTATGAAGGGGTTATCTGAACTTAAAACTAAGAGAAATATGATGCTACTGAAACAGTGCCTAAACGACTAGACTAGAGTTAACAACAGATACACTATATTAATTATTGTCTAAAGTTGTAAGTTTCAACAGTTAATTTTTATGTTGGAACCAAATCTATGTTTGACAATGTGTTATTATATATATTAGACATTTTTTAATCAGAAAATGCTTATTTATATGAACTGTTTATCCACACAAAAAAAGTACATGAACAATTAGTTTCATAACGTTAATAAATAATAAACTATGACTTAATTTCTTGGAAATATTATTGATATAGAGACATTAATTAACCTAGTTTGGATGATCCAAACAGTTAAAGTTAACTCCTTTATAGAAATGACCTCAATATAAAATTTACAATGCTAATGATTAAACACAGACAAATTCCTTCAGTTTCGGAACTTGTTTAATTAGGTTCCAGAAATTAATGATCGTAATTATGTAGTTAATTAAGATGTCAAAACCAGGTTATGAAAGCGCTTGATATCAGCATTTAAAATATATCATATAAAGGACTAAAATAAGGATGTCAACTTTGTCAAAATAAATGAAGTATCCTTCTAACTAAATTAAATATACATATACATTAATTAAGTGACTCACATTTGTTAATAATGTATGTTTCATATCACACGATGTATTTAATTAATACTCTGCCAAATCACCTGTGAAGAGGATGGTTTATGTCACTTTTCATCGATATATATAATTATTAGTTACTATCTCGATCTGTATCAATTTGATTTTTATTGTACATGTACAGATGGAGGCCTACAATATAACATAATTTAAGAACCCAATGTTGAATCAACTTACAAGATCTAATTAAAAGCTACTTTTAGCCTAGGCTTGGATCGACTTGCAACCTTTCTTTAGAGCTATTTATGTGAATATATTTAAGCTGTAATAGTATGTATTAAGAATGGGTCATATCCATGACTTTTTTGTTTTGATTATGCACTGTAATATAAAATAATATGCATTCAGTTTGTGTATAACATTAGTGATCACTGTTGATTAAGTTATGAATCAGTCCTAGCTATACCAATAATTGATGTAAACTCTAGGTCGTGTGATTTCATCATCACCTAATTCTTCCACATTGAGAAATACAGGCCGGAAGCCTAAATGCTATGTCAACCACATGAAATCATATAGACATCATCGAGATAATTAATTTAATCATTTGATTTATACACAAGTTAGAAGATTTGCTAAGTGCTTGTTGTCTATGCCTCTGTAACTCGTATTTGTCCTTTTTTTTTTGTGTGTGCAAATTTTCATCTGTTTCTGAATTCAGTGGTATATGTGTTTTCAAAATTTTATGTGAAATGTGGATGTCATATATATTTGGGTATTTCTGTGTGTAGACAGGAAGGAGACTGCAAATGAGAGATGACCTAGCGACAAATTTCTTGTAAAGAAGAACAAGATCAATGAATACCAAATAGGATAGAATATGCACAACCCTTAAGATGGTTTACGCAAACTTGGCTGCGAGTTGTCTTGGTCATGAGAATGATTTCACTATCGATATATTAGTATGAACAGAAAAGAACAATGACTATCTGTTTTCTTCATAATGTCACAGAGTGGATCCTTAATTTCTACAGGAAACCCCACACTACGACTACACATTCCCAAATTAATCAGCTCTCCTCAAATGGGGCCTGTATCTATTTGAAGAATGGTCAGGTTTAAAAGTGAACTATAACAAAAGCTCCATTACTCCATTAGGGGAATCTGGGGAAGCAGGGATCACTATTGCAAATATTCTCAATTGCACCATCCAGAAACTACCGATAAAATACCTGGGGTTGCCGATCAGAACAGGAAATATTAAGAGGGGGGATTGGCATGGCATCATTGACAGAATCGCGAGTAGGCTAGAGGGGTGGAAAGGAAAAATGTTGTCATTTGGAGGAAGACTTATATTGCTTAATTGCGTCGTCAGCTCTATACCATTATACTATATGTCCTTCTACCAGATTCCGGTTTGGGTGATCAAAAAAATTGACAGATTGAGGAGACGGTTCTTATGGCATGGGGCCGGGGAGGGGAAAGGATATGCCTTAATCAAATGGGGCATAGTGTGCAGACGAAAAGAGTTTGGAGGTTTAGGGGTCGTCAATATTCGCCAAATGAACCAAGCTTTGCTGTGCAAATGGTGGTGGAAACTCAAAACTAAAACAAAGACTAAATGGGGTGCCATGATAAAAGCGTCTTATTTGAAGAATGACTGCATACACCAGAGACAAAAAAACAGGGATTCGGCATCCGGTTTTTGGAGAGGGTGACTAACACTAGAGACATCTTCATCTCCGGGGTAACTTTTTCAATTGGAAACGGAGAAACGACGTGCTTCTGGAAGGACAAATGGTGTGGAACTATTAACCTAAAGAGAAGATTTCCGCAAGCATACGGGTTTGCTACTGATAAATATGATCGGGTCGCTACAAATTGGAGGAATGAGGAGTGGAGACCAAGACTAACAGGAAGGCTCACAAGCGAGGCTAGAAGACAAAAGCAGGAGATCATTGCCTTCTTGCAGGACTGGAAGCCAACGGGAAACGATCATGAGGATAAAGTAAAATGGGAAGCAGAAAAAGGGGGGGTGTTTTCAGTTAAGTCTACGTATAAAAGATTAAACGATGGGGGGGTTAGAGTATTCGATCCAGTATGGAAGGCATATGCCCCACTTAAAGTGAAGACCTTTAACTGGCTGGCATGTAGAAACGCCATTCTAACACGGGATAACTTGGTTAGGAGACGGTGGCAAGGACCGATAAATTGCGTAATGTGCAATCAGGATGATGAAACGGTGGACCATTTATTGGTACGTGCAGCTTTGCGAGGCCAATTTGGAGAGACCTCCTGAACAGACTCGGTATCTTCGGGCCAGGTCCGGAGACGGTAATTCACGCTTGGGGGGAGGGGGGAGGGTAGGTGGAGAGAGGGAAACATCCAAAGCAGCAACTCATGTATTTGGGACACTGGGGTCGCGGCAATATGTTGGGGCATATGGCTAGAAAGGAACAATAGAATCTTTAGAACCACGCACAGACACATCATGCACCAGCACTTGCTGCTAAAGATTATTGCTAATATTATGTTCTGGTCTAAAACAGCAAGTGACGAACAGACAAAAAAGATCAAGGACATATACAAGGACATTGCAACCAGCCAGGTTGATGTTCAGGAAGGGGGAGGCACAGCAGAGGAGGGTTGATTCCGTGGTGTCCAGTGGGTGGAGTATGTAGTCGGGAGTATAGCTTCATGTTGCTTCAGGACTATATTTTGATGTATTTTGGGTCATTTTAGTTAATTGTATGTATTTTGGGGGAATTCATGGGTTCGTGAGCGACCTATGTAGGAGTCTATATTTTGGGGGTGGGACAATGAGTATCATGGCCCGAATGTGGGACACATGAACATCATTGTCCGCTGATGGAATTTCTGTTTTATTAAAATCTTTTTAATGAAACTAGGGGGGGCTTAGGCCAACCTTTTCTCATCAAAAAAAACTCCCTCACGATACAAACAGAAACTTTAAATGGGAACTATTTTTAACAGATGGAAATTTGGAAGTATTTCGATCTGTCAGTCAAACTACACAATTTGGTTAATTTTAATATGTATATGTTCATTTTTTTAAGCTATTTATTTATTTATTTTTGGATGCCTACTTAGATTTTTATATAGAGTTGTCACTTAATATAGAAAGTTCAACAATTAAACATTCTTCTGTGAGGAACACATGTTTATTAATTACTATAAACTTCCGGCCCATATAAGTAGAGTAATAAAATATCACAGTTAGTTTTCTAGTCTAGTCTAATGATGTATTCGAGGGTCATAAACTTGTTAATAACTTGGTTTTTATATTTAGGTCGTATGAAAGGCTCAGTGCTGCATATCTGCAGGGTATATGATAAGTACATCATCTCCATTGATTAGTAAGAAAAGGATATTTTGTAAGTCTTCCATTTAGAAGAGGGTTGTTTAAGATTGCATTTCATGTCAAGGTATGGTTTTTAATTAAATTATTTAAAATACATGTTTAACCATTTGATCAGATCATTCTACCATAACTGCAGCTAAAATATATACATGTTTAACCATTTCGAGAAACACTGATGCAGTATACCTCGGCGTTTAAAAATACCGGGATAAGAGCTTCGTTATGTAGTGCATTTAATTATCTACTAGTGATCAAGAAAAGAAATTCCCACTTTATAGTTGGTAAAACATGAGTAGAACTGATAATCTTATTTTCTTATTAATTACATTATTTCTTATCAATTCTTTATTTACCAATATTCAAGAGGAATATGAAGAAGTAAAAAGTTTATAATCTACAAAGAGATAAATCAAGGTTTAAAAAGCACATTAATTACATAACATTTCTGAATGGAACCTAAAACTAGGGATATAATTTTGTAGAAAGTGTTGTCAGGTAAAGCATAGAGATTAATTCATGTTTGCTTTTAAAGAAATCTCAGGCAGTTTTCTGTAGATAATTAAACCTTATGTATTCTACTTCTTTTAATCAATTTAATTTAAATATATCATCATGTTATACATATTACTTTACAAACAAACACAATGGCAGACATACATACACTTCAACTAGTCATCCTTAATTAACAGTGCTAATCATTTATACCTTTTACTACAATTGTCAACTAATAGTTTCATAAGCCTCCCCCAAATTAAGAAAGCATGAACTTTAGCATAAAAAATTAATCTAACTTAGACTATGATCTAATTTTTACCTAAACCTAATCACTTGGCAATGTTTTCTGCATTAGTGAGGTCCCTCCTCTTCACGTGGATTCACATGAAGTACTTTGTCCACCTTAATCTTTTCCTCAATTAATTATTCGCTACTTGCACCAAGCAATATTGTAATAGTGATTGTGAAAAGCCTCAAATTCATGGTCCCCATTGGCGACACTTATTGCTTCCATCCAATAAAAAATGTATTTTTCCAACCTCTGCCTCTTCAACACTTTAAACTTTGAGTCCTAAGAACCAATCAAATTTGAACATAGAAATGCATCATGACAAGTGCTAATAAAGAATTGTTAACCACCCTACTAATTGCATCTTACCGTGAAGAGCATGTGTAATTAGGACCACAGCATTAGTGATAATTAGTCTAATTAAAAATTCTAAGTTAGTGATTATAATAGTGGACAAGTTTGCATTAGTTGAAGAAGAAAGCTTCATTTAAGTGCTTGTTGAGAGCATCCACAGTCGTTTGCTACTTATGCATAATATGCATATTTTAGCTAAAAAAGAACTATAGCCGTTTGCTATATATTTTAACGATTTTGCGACAGTAGATTGCTATATATGAGAGCGGATATAAGAAAAATGCATATTATACAGGACGGATCTTAAAAATCCGTCCCACTAAAAAAAATATATATATTCGTCAGACAGAACTAGACAGTCCGTCCGACCTTTATTTTAATTGTTTCTTTAAATTTTGTTTTAGGCTAAATCCCCTTGGAAGATCCGTCAAAGTGAGGGGGGGGGGGGGGGGGGGGGGGGGGGGGGTTCCAACTAAAAAATTTGTTTTAATTATTAAAAAAATTCAAAAAAATTATTTTAAAATCGGGGGATGGATTTTCAAAGTCCATCTGTCGTTTTTTGTTTTGTTTTGTTTTTTTTCTTCCTTCCGACAGATCTTCAAGATCCGTCTAACGAATTTTTTTTATTAATTAATTCATTCTATATACATTTTGCCCTACAATGGATCTACAAAGTCTGTCTGATATTTTTTTTATATTAAATTGCTATAAAATAGCATTGGACGACAACTGTACTAAACGCTCAATATGCTATATGTAAATATGCATTTAGCCATTTTTTTGACAATCACCACCGGAGATGCTCTGATGTTGGCAATTTTACGCTAGATTTCCTAGTAGGGTGTACCCCATCTTCATCCAATTATCGTACAGCACTGACAGATATACTAATAATAGTACTGAGAGTTATACTAAATTGTAAGTGAAGCTTACGGGCAATTAATAGAGGCAGAATCATACACTTTCTTTTAATACACTGAGAAATGTGTAGATTATATTGTTTTGATGGAATACATTAGGTCGTCAGCTAATATTATCACCGAAAAATACATGCATGCAATCTATATTAGTAGTACAAAAGTAGTACAATAAACACTTTTTTTATACAGAATAATTAATTATCGAGTTGGACATTTTTAATATGCCTAAGAGCGGTAAGAAAGCAGTAAGATGGTATGGACTACAGATGGAGGAGGAGGATTAGGTTACAGCATTTCATGTCTTTTGTGGAGAGTGGGGCACAGGCCGTAAACTCTTGTATCTTATTTCTTGCTTTCTAGAGGTTTTCTTTTGATGTAGTATTATATTAAAGGTGGTATTGTGGTCTATTTGTAATTAGTACTTCTATATTTTTTTAATTTCGCATTAATGAAACGATGACGAGATCATTTTTAATATATAAAAAAAGTATCTGGTTATTCTCAGATCCGTGCCTCTTCTTTTTTGTTTAAAAGACATATTGATGCTTTATCGGTGCACGGATTACTTCAAGTATTATTCTCAAGCATCATGTTCAGCTCTTTTAGCAATTATTTTCATGTTAATGAGGAATTAGCTTGAGATATGTATTGGAGCAAAGTATATACTCTCTTTAATTATCATATATGAATTACAACTTTGAACTTGTTAATTTTTGTTACATTTGTGGCTGCAATAATAAATCAATGCCAACTTAACAGTTAATGCTTGAGAAGTAGCTGCAATTGACACTCCAACTGTAGGTAGGAATTGAAGCTACGAAAACAATATGATCAATTGCTACAGTTGTAGATGAAATCCCTTTCTTATAATTACATGTTGAAACGCTAAAAGTTAGTAGGCCGCCGCATATTACATCATACCTATATTTTTTTCCTCTTCATTCACATATAGCTTAATGTCAACTCATTAATTTTTTTAACTACATCCATTACTTATAGTAAACTATTTTGTGCAACTGCAACCGAACAACTTGCCTTTTTTTTTTATAACTTTGAACTTTTATCAAAGCAAATAATTTTACCTGTGCTCATTTTATATATTACGACTGCTATATATTAGAGCATGTTGATGCTTGTTTAGTTTGAATTTGCTGAATATCAATTTCTTGTTAGGTTTTATGAGAAATTAACAATTGAAAATTAGGATTAATATCTAGATCTAAGTTGCTTGAGAAATTCACCCTATGTATCAAGATTGGAATACCTAGACTGCTATCACAAGTCAGTATTTATTTTTAAATACTGATTTGGGTATCGGGTTATAAGCTCACAAACCTGCGTTCCAATATCCAATCAATTAAACGTTCAATACACGTGTTACTTATATGCACATGCAATATTTATATAGAGAGAATATATCCATATATCCAACATTTCTATCGGTGTTTGTTGGGATATATAATTTTTTTAGGGAAAGGAATTTGACCACTTAATTGTCTAAATTTCCAATTATATATAAACTTCCTAATCGAAGTTTATAGTAATTAATACGGTTAAAGATGTTTAGCTACAACTAAATTATTTATATATGATGATACTAAGTTAATTAATAGTTTAATTCTAAGTATAAAAGAGCAAGCCAAATGAAGAAGACAAAATGAAGAGAAAGGAATCACATCGAGCTCACTGTAAAGTGAGGGGGAGAGAGAGAGCAAAGAAATAGGACAATATGGTGAGCAGATTCCATTTGTTTTATGTATGTTTAATAATAATTAATTACTTCAAAAATTAGGTTAAATTAAATTAAAGTTAAATAGTAGGGGGAAACGACAAAAAAATGAAGAGATGGCAAGTGGTTTGGAAAGGCGGGAAAAGCAAGCTGAAACCCACGTGGGTACAATTTATTGGATACTTCCCCCCGATAAATGCGGGGGACATGTCCTTTCTATTCTGCAACTTATTGGTTTGTTTCTTTCCTTAAAATACAAATTTCAAAAATATAAATTTTGAAATAAAAATAGTAAAAATAAAATTACGTGCTCCACCCGGGACTGTATCGTGGCAGTATATTATACGTATTCTACCACTAGACCACTGCGGGCATATTGTACTATTTTTGACGAATCGGATAGAGTCTTACGACTCCAGCCATCAAAATATCATATCATGAAATAATAATAAGTAATTTTACAAGACGTAAAATGAAAATAAATACAAAGATGACAACAGCAGTAGAGGAATCGAAAACACGGCATCACTAAGAAGACTAAACCAACAAAGCTGGCAAAACACTGGAGGCAGGAGCAGCTCCTAAAGGCTCTCTCATGCGTATGATCAGCCTGAAGACGAGTCCAGGATCCGAGCATTAGAGGGCAGAAAGAATGCATCCTTCCATCGCCCGGCTCCTTCGCCCGGCTCCTGGCATATTGTACTATATTTAAGCATATAAAAAGTGTCATTTTGGAAAGAAAAAGAAAAAAAAAGAAAAAAGTGTGATATAGTCGTTGGCTATATACCCAAAATTTAAATTTTGGGTGAACAGTGGTCTGTTATATTTGAAAGAAGATATAAAATTTTGAACATTTGAAATAAGATATAAAATTTTGAAAAAAATAGCCGACGAAAGATGATATTTTGTCCGTTCAATCAGACAAAAGATCAACTTTCGTCGCTATTATATATATATATAACCCTTTTAAAGATTGTCCCATCATATGTATGCCACATCATCAATTGCTTATTTACTAAATGAGCAAGTTGCTCATACCCCTTTTCCCATATATATATATATATATATATATATATATATATATATATATATATATATATATATATATATATATATATATTGGACGGGAAATCTATTTTTTAAAAAAATCAATCAGACGGAAAATCATTTTCCATCCGATAGATATTTTAATATATAAAAAAAAATCTAGCTCGAATGGTAGATGATCTACCGTCTGATGCTATTTCTTTCCATTTTGGTGAAAAAAATCCTAGAAACTGCAGCCTATAAACAGCCTATAAACATTAATATGTGTATAGATTTGGTTTTAATTGAACTTTAATTAAGAATTAAGGTTTATTAAAGATTTAATAAGATATAATTAGGATTAAATTAAGAGTTAATTAGGAATTAATTAAGAGTTAATTGTTTTTAAAATTCTCAGACGGAAAATGATTCCCTGTCTGTTTGTTTTTTTTTAAATTAAAATTAAAATTAATGGACGGGAAATCATTCCTCGTCCTTCGATTTTTTAATATTAAAACCCAAATTTTGGGTTGAAACGACTACAGCTGAAACCCCAAAATTCCTATTTCTATATGCCAAATATTTAAAATTTGAGATTGAACGACTACAGATACTCTAAGAGCATCCACTGGTATATATGCAAAAATGCATTTTTTAACAATGTGAGCGCTACAATCGTATGATATTCTGCCATTTTATAGCTTTTTCACCACAGTAGAAATGCTATATTTGAGAGGGGGTATAGCAATATGCATATTATAGAAGACGAACTATCATGTTTCGTCAGAAATATTTTATAATTTTTTTATTCAATCTGACAAAACATGATGTTTCGTCCAAATATTTTATATTTTTTGGAATCGAGCAAAAATGATATTTCGTCCGATGAAATTAGAATATTTTACAATTTTTTAAATAAAAAAACACTGATGGAACTTCATGTTTCAACCATGAGTTGGCAAAAATATTGGGGATTCTATGGATTTGATTGCATATGATCTTACATGGATTATTGATTAGGACCATTGGATTATCTGCAGATTATTGATTGGCTCGTATGATTTTCTATGGGTCACTAAACTATAGGGAAAAAAACCAAATAAAAACCAGCAAAAGGCACGGTTTCGTTCGTCGAAATTTTTTTCTCTCCGACGAAACATCTAGACAAAAAAAATGTATATACTATTCAAACAAAAAAAATAATAATTAAAAAAAAACCGGATTAAGCATCATGTTTTGTCCAATCACTTTTTCATCTATTTTTTAGCAATTCATGACTGCAACAAAACCACAAAATGCTATTTATATTTATCTATTTTGCCATTTTTTTAACTTCCACGACTGTGAATGCTCTAATCACATGGCCTATTAAACATACGGTACACCTGCATACGGTGTTTATTCTTCTCTTTTGAGAAGAGGATAAACATTGAGAGAACAAGCAACCATTTAATCACTAATATTATAATGGGAGAAGGTCTTAGTGTCATTTGTCAATCTACCAACATGTGCAAAGCACATATATAACTACACATATATAACTAAAATAATTGAGGTCTTAGGTTCAAATCCAGACTGCTTCCGAATTTCTTGTAGCAAGTATAGTTCTATGATTTTCTCCAACGCTTCAAAAAAATTTGAACATGCAATTTATACCTGAAATGTATACATTCATTTGAACTAGACTCGCTATCTCAGATAACGAATAGTGAATGTAGTTGTACTCATTTTTCAGATAAATTTTAAACATGCAATTTCTACCTAAAATGTATATAATTATACTTCAGATAGCGAGTCTAGTTCAACTAACTTGTAGTTGTACTCATTTTTTCAGATAAATTTTAAACAATGCAATTTCTACCTGAAATGTATAGACCTATACTCGTTATTGAGGTAAAGTTGAACTGTACTTGAACGGTACTCGTTATCTCAGATAGCGAGCAAGTCAATTTGGTAAATAGTTTCGAAAGTGGATCAGTTTGGTAAATACTTTCAAAAGTTGGGTCATTTTGGGAAAAAAAAATCAACAAACTACCTTAAAAGCCTTACATAATACTTACCTTATCTTGTTAATTTGACCTATAAAAATTATGGTTTTTTGTACTTTGCTTAAAGAGAAAGGGGCTCAATCCATTTTTGGGCTAAATGAGTTGGACTTGTCTAATCATCATCAATAATTTATTAGCTTTACATATGCTAAATGAAATGAGTAGATGAAGCTTTGATTCTTCTCTTTCACAATTTTTTTTAGTAGTATTTAAAGGTGAGAACCAGGCTTCATTATTCCTTGCTCTCCTTTAAATAAAGGTGTAGTTGGGGGTGATAATAGTTTAGGTGTCATGTCTGTCTTCTAATAGCCAAACAATCAGTCCACTACATCAAAAACATAAATAAATGGTTACAAATTTTATAGATGCATCTACAACAGTTACAATAACCTTTCCTGTATCATCTCTATTGGTTAATTAATTGCATCTATCATTTAATGTCATCACATCTATTGCCGTTTACATCCAGCATGCTTCCATTATAAATTTACAACAAATAGAAGCAATATAACAGTTCCATCTTCATCAAAGGTAGCAACTCAGATCAGACTAAAATATGAGTTGTTGAGTATACAAATTAAGCATTATTCTTGAAGGGACAACTGACTTTAAGTGATCATTGAAGGAATAACGATAACAGAATAACATCATCAAAGTTGACAAAGTGCTCTCAGTTAAGAAAAAAAATGTAACAGAATCTTTGATAAGTTTTTTAAAAAATTGAACTTAAAGAATAAAACACTCAAATATATTAAGCACATTCGACTCATCAGTATACCTGTATATATATATTTTACAAGTTGTGTAGACTTTCTTGCTTGCAGTAAGCTAAAGACACCAGCTTGAATTTGATCTCCCAACTACCTAACAATACAATTATTATAACACTACCATCAGAAACTTCGCATTCAGGAAATAGACATACTCCGTATAAGATAAGAGTTCCAGTAAATTAATTTATAACAGATATATAAGAGCAATAACGGTAACAATATTTATTTTTTTTTGAAATAAAAGTGACACCTGGTCACCTGTTTCATTAATGAACAATTAACGAAACAACGAGTACAAAATATTTTTTTTTGATAAAACGAGTACAAAATATTACAGTCCAAGTTTGAAACCGTCTACACTACAAACGAGTACATAAGAAAATGTCAGTAACCAACAAAAGACTGGCTCTCAAAATATGTAACAGCCCCCCTCTGGAAGTCATCGCTGACTCCCTTATCCTGGAATGTGCTACTCCTCTCCTATACGGGGCTTCAAAAAAAATTTCAGGTAACAATATTATGACAACATGTTTTCAAAACTCGGTATTGGTAATATCCGGTTACAAGATGGGAGTATCAGTAGACAAATTTTCAGTCTCATTCTGGTAATGCATCTCGACCTATATTTGATAGCATAGTTGGCAGTCTTCATGATTCTCTTACTCTAAGCTGCTCACGTATTGAAATAAATAGAGCAGCTTCTTTAGCATTTAAAGTAAAGTACATAAGTTAAAAGGAACAAAACAGAGGGGGAAAAAAAAAAAAGAGAAGCAAGTACTTCATAGATTTCAATGAAATCTCAAACTGGCCTACAAGAAAGAAACTTTTCTAAAGAGCAGCAATCTCCAGGGTTCCTGCTACATTCTTGTTGTCAGGTTTATCCAGTGCAAATTCTGATACAATTTGAGGGGGATAGGGAAAATAATTGAAATATGACATATGGGTCCCAACGCCCATGATCTTAATGCTGAAAACCCCTTGCTTTTGACTATCTTACCCAAAAAGGAAATAGGAGCGGACATGAACATCACCTCATTGGCATATGAGAATAATGAAAAAAATTGAA
The DNA here is from genome assembly GCA_017893485.1 of Hemerocallis citrina. NCBI lineage: Eukaryota > Viridiplantae > Streptophyta > Magnoliopsida > Asparagales > Asphodelaceae > Hemerocallis > Hemerocallis citrina. The sequence continues at coordinate 222,482,427 of CM030367.1, forward strand.
CAAGAAGTGATGGGTTGATGGACTCCTCCAACATCTCATATATATCAACTTATTAATGCAGCCTGTGATCATTATAATATGTACTGTGTATTTGACCCTAGCTCATTTGACTGTGATATTTGATTAGCCCTTCCTGGCACTATCTTACGCACTCGGGGTGTTTGGTTGGGTGTAAGATGATTGAAAACTATAGAAGAGGAAACATGAACGCCAAGGAAAAGAGAGGGGAGGGGTTCAAACATATGGAATAGCCATTGTTTTCCTCTCCCTCTCCCTCTCCCTCTCTAACCATGAAAACATTCCTAGAAAGAACGATCGATGAGATTGCTGGCAAGTGGCAACTTGCCATTGGTTCATAGAAGTAGAAAACTTTGGAAATTTCCAACCACCTACACGGCAACATCCTTTTCCAAACTGCCGGTTTCCCCTCTTCTTCCCTTATCGCCTCCAAACTTGTTCAAATAGTACTTTTCCAATTATTTTACAACCACCAAACACGCCCTTCAACCACTTAATTTCGTACATATTTTGAAAAATTCATGTTGATATTAAAAGTAAGAAACTGTTGTATTGTGTCATAATAAGACATACTGTTTCTGTTAAGAACATGTTTTCATGAAAGATATATTGCTTTTTATGAAAATATACAATTTCAAGGCGAGTTGTAATGCTATTTTCTCGATGCATACTGTTTTTTATTGAAACATACAATTTTTGTTAAGAGTATTTGTAATAACAGAATTTTTATTAAGAAATCTATTGATATTGTTAAGATTTTAGATTCCACATGCTATTTTGTTTCCTCTTGGACAGATATTTTACCCCCTGCTAAGAAAATCAAGAGAAAATCAAGACGAAGGTGAACGTGTTGGTTGATGCTTGCAAATCCTTCATCCCAAATGTTACCAACTCTGCAACTGCTGCTGTTCATCCAACGATGAGTTCCTCAGCTATTCCTGGTGCTTCTCGTGTTACTGCAATTACTATTGAAGATGATGATGAGGATGTTCCTGTTGATTCTCATACACAAGATGGTCATGATGATGAGAAAATTTTAGTCTCCAACACTCTTGCCTCGATTTCTAACATATCAGTTTATCATCAGGAGTTGGTGACTGGCATTCTGCTTGTGCATAATTTACAAACTGCTCATGCGGAGCAGGCGTCCTCTAGTTCGGGATCGGATGGTTCTGCTCAAAGTCTTTGTTCTGGCTGTTTCTTATCTTTTGTCTGTTGCTTTATCTTATGTTTAAACTGTTATCCTCTGAGTGAGGTTACTTTTGGTTGAGTTGGTGGTGTTTTTTTATCCTCTTTGTGAGGACATTTTGCTCTGTTTTGTGACCACCACTCAATTTGAGTCTGTATGAACTCTATTTCCTTTTATGTTATCTTGGCTGAGGTCTTCGGACCTCATCCCTTTTATCAAAAAAAAAGTATTTATAATACCCTTAATCAAAAGAAATATGTTTCAGGTATATTAAAAAAAAGGGGGCAAAAAACAAAGTACCCCACCAACGTTTGGGCCTAATACAATATGTCCATATAACGTTTGGAAAAAGTACATTTAACTCATTTCTCCGTTAATTTAACCCCATCTATTAAGTTAGAATTATTAAATTACCTTTCTACCGTTACCGTTTCATAATCAAATCTCTTTTTCTTTCTCCCCTTTCTTCATTCTACCCTTACCCTTTCATAAGCAATTATAAATTTCATCAAAGCACTAAACATTTGATTTTGTCAGACTTTCCCCTAGGTGTATCTCAGAAACCCAAGTAGAATGAATAGTCAATTTAAATGGTACGCGAAGAAGATAATGGCGAGTTTGACGGTAGTGCAGGGAATGAACTATTTAGATTACTTCTATGTTGCTAGTTAAGCTTTTCCTCGTCCAAAAGGGGGAAATGTCGCTCATGCACGTCATGCAACGATCATCAATTTTTCTTTTTCCTTTCTTATCAAAAGATTTAAGGTAAACTTAATTTACCCAAGTTTTAAACCCGATCTTAGTTCATTATTAAGAATGTGTTTTGCGGATCAAGTTTGTAATCTAGATTATGTGCACTTGTATGACTACATCTATCTAATTATTTATAAAAGCGAAATGTTATACTTAAAATTTGAAGTCAAACAGGTTAAATAAAAGTTTGCATGGTAAGGCTTGTAATGTGAAAACCTGAGAACATCAGGAATTGAACCCGAGTAGTAATCTTCTCTCCCAAAAGTAATGCTACAACACATATTGGCACAGTCATAATTGCTGCTCCTGTGAATAGAAGTTCTACGATCTTGATCTCATGCTCGATCTAATGCTTGTCATGAGAATAAAACACTGTCAAAACATGTGTGATACCTAGAGTAAATAGATGAGCTTCTGCACCTTCCACCTTCCAGTAATGCGCTCACTGATCCCAAAAAGAATGAAGAAAGGGGAGAAAGAAGATATTTGATTATAAAAGAGTAAGGGTAGAAAGGTAATTCAATAATTCTAACTTAACAGATGGAGTTAAGTTAAGGAGACATTGGTTAAATGTACTTTGTTAAACGATATATAGGCATATTGCAAACGATGGGGGAATACTTTGTTTTTTGCCCAAAAACCAACAAACTTTAACTAACATAAAAACCAGTATAGCTTAACCAAAAAAGTGAGCACATTTTCGCTCTGAAGAACAGGTTTAACTGCGCTACTTAACAGAACAGGTTTTTCAAAATAATTTGGATAGAGTGTGTAACAAATAGTTAAGAACGATAATGGAAAATCATGGTCAAATAAGGCGCTTGGAACTAAAATTTTCCAATCAAAAGCCATAGCACTTTGTAAGGGGACTAATTTACCATAAGATTATAAGAGCATCTGTAGTCGTTGGCAATTTTTCCAAAATATGTAAATGGGAAAAAATGAGCCAAGTCGTTGGTCATTTTTTCCTTTTTTGGGGTTGGAGGTGAACAGTTGCTGACCATATTTGAGAGAAGATATGACATTTTTCAAAATTTGGCAATCGGACTATGATATACCGTCTGATGGTGAGATTTTCCGAAAAATTTGTAGCGACGTCGATGAATGATCTTTAGTCCAAATATATTTCTTTTTAATTAAACATATCGGACGGGATATGATATCCCATCAGATTAATTGTAACCCCTGTTCCCGCAAATACGTATTTCTGAATATTTTTCCGTATTTTAATTATTTATAAACTTGTTTTGTGTTAAACTGTTTTCGGATCTTCTACTAAGTATTTTTATAATAGACAATTATATTTACCTTGAACAACAATGTATTTTTCTATTTATAATTGATAGACTATTTATATGTTATATTATTACTGTTTGGATTCTAATAAATTTATTAATCTCAAATTCTACTTTTATACATTTTATTATTATTATTATTGTTACTTCTATTAGTATTATTAGTACTGTTATTGTTATTATTATTCTCGAATTATTTTCATGAAGGTATTGAATCCAAATTGTATTTCGTCATATATTAATTAGTATTATCCGTATTGTTATTATTTTATTATTGTTATTATTATTATTACAGTTAATATTATTTTGTTACTATTATTTATTATTATAGTTATTATTATTTTATTATTGAGATGTGTTATCATTAGTCTTATTTTTTTTTTTTTGGTTAAAGCCCATTGATTTTTGATATATGTTATATTATTTAATTATTTGGTTTGAAGCCCAAACCCAAGCTCATCTCCTATTGGACTCTAAACCCTTAACCCAAATCCACAAACCCATATACTCACCCGTATACAATTCCTCCACATTTTCCCACTCTGCACAATCCCCCGTATCTCCACATCCCCCGCTATATAGTAACTACCCCCCCTTTAATTTATATTTTATTTATTATTATTCTAATAACCCCAGCCCCCACTCTCTCTCACCCCCTCTATCCCCCTTCTCTGTTCCCCAAACCGAACAGAACGAAACCCAACCGACTCTTCACCTCCAACCGTCGATCTCCAGCCGACCTCGACCTTCGCACCGCCATGGCCGCTCCTCAACATCACTGAATGCCTCGTCTTCACCTCGTCGTCAAAGCCCACCACCAGGGTGCCTCTCTCTTCCTCTGTTTTCTTCCGAAAATAGAGCCACCATCGTCAACCCATCCACCTCGACATCCTCCTCATCCCCGTCAACTGTCCTCTGCCCTGTCAACACCACCCCGCAGTCAACCGTCGTCGACCCCGAGCACCACACACCATCGACCACCAAATGCCGGTGCCTTTCCCTGCTATTGTTACTGTCGACGTCCTTGCCGCTCATCACCGAAGTCGAGACCGAACCCCTGCCCTCCTCACCGCCGGCGTCTCACCGTCGCCACCCTAGCTCTCGCCGATGCCGTCGCCCCCGACCGCGGTCGCCTCAGTCGCCGTCTCTCCCGCACTCTCTCTCTTTCGATCGATTGGGGAAGAAGAGAGACAGTGAATGGTGGAATTGGCTGTTTGGTGTTTGCGCGTAGGGGATCCCACCTTTGCTGTTTGCTGTTCGGGTAGTGGAAAGAAGAGGTTGTGTGTGTGCTTTCGCTGTGTAGGTGTTTTTCTCTTGGATCAGCTGTGCTTGCTGTCTTGGGATTTCTGTTTGCTGTTTGGGTGTTCTATGTGTTGTTGTTGGTTGGGTGCTGTGTTCACTGTTGTTGTTGCTATTTTGCACGTAAAGCGCACGTGCCTCCCCGGGATTCTGATCCCGTTATTCGGGTTATTATAATCTAATTGTCTCCAAAAAGCAAGTCCACTTGAACTCTTTTAATTTTCTTATTCAAGCTTATTGACATCCTGCAAGTAGTTTCTTTTCAATTATCATAAAATTGCCTTATGTCCTTTCTGTTGGGAGTATCGAGGGTTTACACAAGCTAACCCGACGTACTCTTGACATCGTATTATTATCCATTGACTCAAACCTAAGCCTATATACACACGACATGAATAAAATGACTAGAACTTGTATATGAGGAAATACATTGTGATCGAATGCAAGTTGATTAATCGAGATCTCGTGACTTGAATTATGACATGATAATTTGACTTGTGTACTGAAAAATCCATTCTACTTGATGTACATTGGTGTTAACACATTTCATGATACAATAACATGTTGATTATCTACTTTGATGAACATATATGTGATTGCATTTTATAATTCCTGCTACCTTGTCTGTCTTGTACTGAGGTTTCGACCCAGTTATAATAGGAATCAGTTAAAATAATATGAAAGAGAATTGTAGCCCTAAGTGTCTAGTTGCTGATAACATCTTGGAACTTCGAATTCTGAACTGTAGCCTGGGAGTTATCGCTGTTTTAGTGTTACTATGTCGGCTGTTTCAGATTTGCTACTTCATGTTTATTATTGTGCAATGCATCATGTTGCTGCATTATTATCATCCCCTTGACATTCTTATAACCACTTGCATGTACATGTATGACTTAATAATAAAATACCAAACAAGCCGGGATTCCTAAGGGTTGACTTAGTAGTGGATAGTCTCGAAAAATGTACTCGGTAGGGTCCTCTTGTTAAATGAAAACTTGACAAGGAAGGTGGAGAATTACTTGTGGAGTCGTGACTTGTTATCTTGTTATCTTGTTATCGTAATACACCGAGTACACGCTCTGTAGATCCCACCACGAAGTCTAAAACGTACACCGTTTTGCGTGCACCGAACCTGTGGTATGGGACGCAGTAGTACGTGCACTAGATAGGAGGAACAACATGCTAATAGACCTAAATTGACACGTATATACTTGATCGTAAGACCATTATTTATTAATACCGTTAATGCTTTTGTAATTTGATCTTGATTCATATTCCTTCATGTACCTTGTTCCCTTACTCTCTGCTTTTCACTACTTGTTGTCTGTATTTGCTCTAAGGACAAATTATTCTTTCTTTTTAGATGACAAGTGCAGGTACACAAGGAGAATTACCAGAAGACATTGGTGAGCAGTTCTTCTAAGATTGGAGCAGGAACCTCTCGAGCTATTTAGTAAGTTCTTATATTCCAGATTTGGTTATTGAATTTCATTCTTGTTTATGTGATTATGTTTTCTGCGTGGCTGTGATTCATTTTTCTTATATTGTTGAGTTAAGACTGGTACAGCTTATGGATGATATGAGTTGGCGTACTTATAACATTCACTGGGCCTTAGTTACGTGCCCGTATTCCCGTATTCCGGGAAGCGGGGCATGACATTAATTTTTCAATTTAAAAAAAAAAACATCGGAAGGGAACTGATCTCCCGTCCGAGGCCCATTCTTCTCAGATTTTTTGGAAAAAACCTATACATTTAGACCTATATAACTTATTATAGGTCCATTTAGGATTTAATTTAGATTTTCATTTCTCGGACGGGATATGATATCCCGCCCCTTATTTTTTGAAATTAAAAAAAAATGCTCCAACGAAAAATGATCTTCCGTCCGTCTCTTTTTTAAATTGAAAAGGCAAATTTTGGGTTTAAACGACTACAACTCACTTTCAAATTTTCTATTTCTATTTGCCAAATACCCAAATTTTAACTTCCGACCACTACAAATGCTCTAAGAGTGCATGCTGCTAACTTATCTATATATGCCTGGAAGTGGTGCCCAATCAATGAACGGCCCAAAAGAAATAAAACTAGAAGAGTTGGAAGTTGGAACCCCCACTAGCTCAACGAAAATTCTGCACTCTTAACAAAGTCAGCATGGAAGATAACTTCCTGCCCCCCTTTGATTGGACTCAGAAAAGACCACACCCATAACTTCCAATTTATGGTAGCATTTTTCCTTTGGAGCTCATTCTATTATAACCGCAATGATGCAGAGAATCGAGTCCATGAGGAAGCACAAATGCAAAAATTATGCTGCTTTGTCTGCCAGTACTGTTTAATTAACAAGTGGAACATTGCCACTTATCAGATAACAATAGTTGATTGAAAGGATTATGGAACCCATAAAGGACTAATGCAGCCAAATGTTGAATGACTAATGAAACCCATGAAAAAACAGGCCTTGAATTGAAGTAATGTTCTTAGGTGCACCAGGACTGATGCTTCCACATATATGTAGTCTAGCAGTATGCAACAGCAACCGCATGTTGCTGCATACTACTTTTTTGTGTGCAGCATGTTGGTTCTTTCCATATATGTTTCTTCAAGCAAGAAGTGTGATTACTCAAGTAGAAAAAAGCGTGTGAATATCGTTCCTAAACGATAATAGTTGATAAATCGGTCCTAAACCAAGAAATATCGTCCAAAGGTTCATGTGATCACAACAGTAACAATATACATAAATGTTTATGTAATTTGGGAAAAGCATTATTTTTATCTTACCTTCTACAGTACAATTGACTACATATATATCACTCTATTACAAGCACATCATTTACTCGTATGTGACTAAATCAATACTCTACTATTCTAATACTCCTCAAGCTGGAGCATGTATATCACACATGCCTAACTTGTCACTGATGAACTGTATTCTGGCTTTTGAAAGGAATTTCATGAGAGCATTCGCTAACTAATGATTAGTGCTAATATGTCTAGGCTCTATTCGTGGAGGCTTATCCAGGGTGCCACAAATCTTGTTTTGAAACACATGACAATCAACCTCAATATGCTTGGTTCACTCATGACAAAATAGCATTTGTAGCAATGTGAATGGCAGACTATCACAATATATATGCATCAACTCATGATGAACAACCGTGTGACCCAAGTCATCTCACATGTGAGATCGGCCACAACACTGTACTCGGAATCTACACTAGAGCGAGACACCACACTCTGTTTCTTATTTTTTCAAGAAACTAACTTTCCTCCAACGAACACACAATATCCAGAGTGTGATCTCCTACTAATCGGGAAATCAGCTCAATCTGCATCTAAAAACGTAGCAATCCGACAATATCCATAATGTGTATACATCAACCCTCTGCCTGAAGAACTCTTCAAATACCGAAGAATTCTCATAACTGCATCCTAGTAGCTCGTACGGGGGGAAGCCATAAACTGACTCACTATATTCACTGTGCAATATCTGGACGAGTAAGTGTGTGATAATTCGGATTTCCTACAAGCCTTTTGTATTTGCATTGATCATCTAAGTCACTTACAACTCTCCCTCATTTGTTACCAGCTTGGAGTTTGGATCCATTGGAGTGTGTGATGACCTACAACATAACATACCACTCTTAGTAAGTATGTCCAACACATACTCTCTCTGTGATAAGGAAATTCCATCCTTAGAACGGGATACCTCGATCCCCAAGAAGTACTTCAATCGATTGAGATCCGTGGTCTGAAAATTTTGTTGAATATATGACTTCAGATCTTTAATGTCATTCTGATCATCTCCAATAATCACAATGTCATTGACATATACAACTAAAAGGATCCTCTGCCCTTGATGATGTCGATAGAATAATGAGCCGCTGTCAATACTCTATTCAAAACTTGTGACAACCTCAGTGAAACTACCAAACCAAGCATGGGGAGACTGTTTAAGTTCATACAAAGACCATTTCAGGCGACAGACCCTTGCAGTCACGGTCCCACTAACAAAACCAGAGGGATACTCCATGTAAACCTCCTCTTCAAGAACGCAATTGAGAAAGACATTTTTGACATCAAACTGATGGAGTGGCCGATGAAACATGGCTGTCAAGGCAATAAAGATCCAAACAAAAAACATTTTGTCCACAGGAGAGAACGTCATATTATAATCAATACGGTAGGTCTGAGAATAACCCTTGGCAACCAATCAAGCCTGCAGTCGAGCCAAGGAACCATCTGGATTTACCTTAACAGTATACGCCCATTTACAACCAACACAACGTTTATTGAATGAAGAGCGAACCAGATTCCTAGTACCATTTCTTTAAGAGTAGTCATCTCTTCTCGCATAGCCTGACTCCAACCAGGGTGTGATAATGCTTCTAATAACTTGAGAATATGGTAAGTATCCAAAGTAGAGATGAAGGCAGAATGGGAATACGACAAGTGAATAGATGAAAGACGACTATATAAAGGATGTGCAATGAAGCACTTCACTTTGCATATGGCAATGAGAAGATCAAGATCATAATGCTCACTAGCGGAGGGAATCATAGGTTCGGTTCAGTGGATGTCACAGAAGTGGTAGATGCAAACTCAACAATATGGTCCAAAATAGGCTCTGAGGATGGTGTTTCAGTAGCTGGGGGCGAAAGAACAATGGGCACAGTAACGCTATCTGAATCGCAAGTAGTAATCAGACGTCATTTGTATACTTTAGTGGTTGCATGCCTTATCGGCAATGGTGAATGTGGTTTCACAGAAGCAGAAGAAGTGAGACAGGAGAACCAGGGTAGGTAAGAAATTCAAAATCACTCTCATCGGATGGTGGCAAAGTCACCAGAGTCAGATAGAAATTGTAAGAAAATAAGACTGAGACTCAAAAAAGGTGACATCAGCAAAAAAGGCAACGACGCAATTCAGGACTATAACATCTATAGCCTTTCTGAAAATGCGAATACCCTAGAAAAATACATCAAACTGAACAAGGAGCTAGCTTAAAGCGATCAGGGCAATGATCATGAACAAAGCTGACACAACTAAAAAGTTTAGGCGGGGGTAGAAACAGATCAGTAGATTGAAATAACATAGAGAATGATGTCCAACCATCTAACACGGACGAGGGCATGCGGTTGATAAGATGACATATAGTAAAGACCACACCCCCCTCCCCTCAAGAAATGTTGAGGAACCTACCATGACGGAGCATGGTCCTTTCCACCTCCAACAAGTGACTGTTTGCGCTCTGCAACACTGTTTTGTTGAGGGGTTAAGGATAAGAAGACTCATGAAGAATATCACAATAGGGCATAAAACTAGTGAACTCAGAAGTAAAATACTCTTTGGCATTATCATTATGTCAAATTTGAAGGAAACATCAACTGGGTTCTTATCTCAGCGTAGAATGATTTAAAATAAAGAAAACTTTTTAACGAGATTTCACTAAATATAACCATATCTCCAGAGTAGTCATCAATAACGGAAATAAAATATCTAAAACCACTAAGCTGAGACTCAATAGGACAATGTCCCTAAACATCATAATGAACTAAGCTAAAAAGTTGACTCGATCATTTACTAATCCTAGGAGAGTAAGAAGCATGTAAGTGTTTACCTAATTGGCATGACTCACAAGATAACTCTTTAAGAGTGATTAATTCTGGTCTCATCTTTTTTAGACTTTGTAAGGACGGATGTCCCAACTAGCAATACATATGCAAAGGCGCGCAACCACTCAAGCATGCAAATGAGGTAGGAACATTATCAAGTTGATAGAGGTTGTCAAACACGCGGCCTGTGCCAATTGTTTTTTTCTCACTCCAAGCTTTTGAAACACACAGTAATCATGATAGAAGGTAACAGAAGATTCAATGTTTTAGTTATTTTGCAAACAAATATCAAGTTAAATGAAAATTTTGGCATATAAAAAACAGAAGTGAGTGGTAAAGTGGGACTAAGGTTTACATGTTCGACCCTTCCAACTATGAAGGTATAACCATCGGTGAGTCGACGGATGAATAGAATAACCTACTAACAGAGGACAATATATCTGGATTTCTAGTCATCAGAAGCACCTGAATCTATTATCCATGATGTGGGAGTTAAGGTGGTCAAGCATGTTATACATGAATTGGCTAATGTGAAAGAAGGTGATTGTTGTCGAGAAGCATGGTAACACTGGATAACCTGAATTTCATCCTCATCTAACTAGACAGTGGCTGAACTGGAGGCTACATGTGTAAATCGTTGTTGATAGTGCTGACAATGCATGGTAGGGCAATTCACTTTAATATGCCCAAGCTTCTTGTTACTAGCATCACGGCCATGCCATCCTCCTCAACAAAGCAACTTCTTTCATCACTGAAACAATAATTATTGTCAATCATTACTCAAATGAAAATTAGATGCTAATTTGTCTCTTGTTGATTGCAACAAATCACGATGAACTCAACAAAATATGGTGTTAACTAATTCGGGATTGGTTGACTGGTCAAACGAATCTGGTCCAGCAGTAGCAGCTAATCGAATATGGATCGGGCCAGGTTGCGTCAGATCGAGTGCGGGGAGCAATGGATCAGATCTGATCGGGTGCATCGGGTCGAATCTAGGCACACAGGGTAGGATCAGGTGGACCAGGGTCGGGTAAAGTCTCGATCTGGATCCCGCGAGCAGAGAGAGCAGCGGCAGCTACACATGCACAACGGCGATCAGATGTTGCGGCAACGACAACTGGTCGGATCCCGAGAGCAGAGACAGCAGCAACTGCATAGGCACATCGGCGACGGCAGGAGGGGTTGAGCGCAATGACAGCAGCGGCGGTTGACGACTGGTTTGGGTGGTGGTGGTGGTTAGGTAGGGTAGGGATTGGGGCTTTGATACCATGTAATTTGGGAGAAACATGATTACTATCTTATCTTCAACAATACACTTGACTACATATATCACTCTATAACAAGTACATGGTTTACCTATATGTGACTAAACCAATACTCTATTATTCTAATAGTTTAAATAGTTTAATATTATTCACAAGCATCTTGAACTCCCCTGCTCTGTAGAAATTTTTAACCTCATCCGAACTGCTCCTTTTCTGAAGGACAGAAATCCAAATAGATCTACAAGGTAACCACTCGATCCAAATAGAAACCCTAAAGCATTGTTGATACCAGTGCCCTATGTAGTTATCCGATAGATTTGCCAGCTAGACCTCTACCTGTATTCAGCAGAAAATGCCTGCCACTTCTTACTCCACTATGAACCACAGTTGCCTAAGATTGTTAGCTACTCACACTCCGAGTTCACTTATCCTTACCAATAAACTGCCACGCGGAAATTGATTGCACAGTAGAATTCATTCTAAACCTACCATAGATTCATACGAACCCCCCAATGAATAAATTGAACAACTTCCGTGTCCCCTAAACTAATTAAGAGCTCTTCAGCTAGAGTTTCCTGAAAAAATACTTCGACAAGAGCAATCATACTTAAGGAACAGTCTACATTGTCCATTTGCACTGAGTGGTCTGGTACTTATGTGTAGCCTTCTCATGAGTATACCTATTTGTAAACACCTCCCACGAAGTAACCCTGTCGATAATTTCTCTTCCACGTTAACCAGTTAGTGCTAACGTAATGATCAAGGCTTTGCAATAGTTTGGCTGGGAGCCATCTCCACTCCAATAGAGAAACCATTGCATTAAAGTTTCTTGGTATGAAACAAAGACGGCTGGTCAGTAGAAAGAGAGACAAGAAAAAGTATACAAGGAGAGGATCGTTGATAGGAAATCATACCGACACATGAAAAGGCATTTGTATGCACAAAAATAAGCTAAAGAGCTAAAGGAGGAGACAATTCCGTTTCTTATCATTCTTCCCTACAGCAGAATTATTCCACGATATTAATTTAGCTTGTAAATTTGTAATGCCATTTCGCGCAAGAAATTAGAGTATACATACAAGAAATAATAAGAGAACTAATTAAACAAATATTTAACTCTGTGAAAACAACAATTCCTGCCCTAATAACGAATAGAAAAGTTAGCAATATTGAAGCATAGTTCTTTTCGCAAAATTACCTTAATGAATTTGTTCATCTGAGACTGAGTGCAGGTTTCTGGAATTTGCCATGAACCCAAACCCTTTGCATCTTCTTCCCATTTCGACGGTTCATTGATCTCACACAACAATACTCAAGTTCCAACTGCATTGTCACAATGAAATCACATCAATAAAAATCGCCTGATTCAATCAGGATAATGGAGATAACAAGTTAATAACTTGTAAAAAAATTTGCCCAAATCTACTAAAAGTTTCAAGAAAGCAAGCTCATCACCATGGTAATGTGAGCTATATAGACTGAAATGGCTAGTTTTTAATACAAAATCAACCTTAGGTCAAAAAGTGGCTAGGAGATTTGAAGTCAAAAGCATCTTGCAGACAGAACTCAGTATAAGATCGCGTTAATGTAGGAATATTTGAATACAGAAGACTATTACTAATAAATATGTGCCAGTACATGAAACTCATGGAAGAACAATCTTCTCTGAAGCCACACATTTAGAAAAAAAATCCAAGACCAATTATTCTTGAAGCATATAAGGTGAGTGCATTGAGGTTGAGGTCGACATGGTACAGTACGGCATCTGTAATATTGCTTCTGTGAACGTAGAACTGCGTAGGCAGATAGGCTCATAGGGCAGGTTAGCAGAGAGAGAGAACTATAAATGCATATTATAAAACAGAGTGAATCAGATAAGTATAGAACACAAGTATGATTCGCGTGCTGGTGGATACAGTGATGTGAACGCAATTCAAAATTTTCCTCCAATTGTTATACAGAATGTCCTCCAACAAATGGATGGTGCTCTAACAAATATACACCACAATTGGACCCCCCACAACCATTACTTCTTTGGATGCCTCCACTACTGTTTGATAGTATGATGTAAGCTTTCATAATCCAGAAACCGTCAGTATGCATGTGCAGTGGAGACCATTAACGACCCGGTCAGCCCCATGTAGGGAGAATGATCGGAATGAAGTTAATGAGAAAAGACCAGAGCTATACCTAAGTGGACTTAGATTGCAGCAGTTAAAACGGATATATGTAAATTCGACGGACAAGATGACCATGGAGAAAAAGGATTCAAATAACTGAACAAAGAGTTGGCATAAAGACTGTATTGTTGCAGTTGCTACTCTTGTTGTACTCGTCCAAAGACTCATTGTATTCTTCAGGTTCTGAACTTGTAACTAAACAAACCATAGCCAACTGGAAGTGAACCATGTGGTAAACCACTTATCAAAATCTCTTGCAAATCAGCATCTAGTAGGTAGTTAGTCTGTTCTTTTCCATTGTCTATGATGATAAGATGCACATTACCCTAAAGAAACTTGAGTATTCATATAAAACTAACTTGCAATGCACAATTTATAACATACATGCACAATCCCACTACACTTGCGTATAGCACCTGAGGAATTGTTTGATATGACACAATGTGATACCTTGAACTGACAATAAGAATACTCACCAAGTTAGCTTGTTCATACTGAACCTCTTCAAAATCTTCTCAATATACTTGATGTCATAGAACCACAATTTGCTTGATTGTATATCTTGATATTATTCTACCCCAACGATTTCCTTTGATTCACTTAAAACAAGGACTACAATTGTTATATATCAGCGTGGAATTACATCGCCTTCAGCAAAGTAAGTTCTTTATTTTATTAAGTGAACAGACTAAGATAAATAGAATGCATGGATATCAATGCTGCAGCAGATCCTAATACTAAAGCCCTTGTATCCATCACAGAAATAAAAAAAATTGCAAATTAAGACTTTTTAACATTATCCCAAAGGTGATGAGGACATCGGTTCAAGACGATTCAGGCATTTCTATCTGCGCAGGCATCGTCCAGGACAACTGCTTATTTAGTTTAGGATTTTATTTCAGTACCATATTTGTTTCTGGCAATTATAGCCATATGTAATCTTTTTTGTATTTGTTAGATTTTGAGAATATTTTGAGATTTGTATCTTGATTTGTTTTGAGCCTATATATAGGCCTTGAGATTAATGAGAAAGATATGTTATTCCTGATTAAAAATTATTGTGTTGAGTTTTGCTTTTCTCCTCTCCCTTGTGTGATACAATTGAGATCCACTCATTAGGGTTTGTGATAAATCCTAATACAATTTTAGGGTTTGTGATAAACTCTAAAATCTACCCCAAATTAAAACTATCCCCAAATCAATTAACCTAAACCCTAATCCCCAAATATAATTACCCAAATAAAAAAAAACCCAATCCCTCATCCCCAAATCTCCATCGTCTTCTTCCCTGCATCTTCACCTTCTTCCTTCAAAATCCCAACCCCCATCCTCTCTCGAAACCGCCCAACTCTCCCCTCCCCCGTCGTCATCTCCATCGACTAAACCCCTCACCTCCACCCCCGAATCGACGTCGCCCCACAGTCGCCCCTCCTTTCCCTCACCCCCGTCAACCACCCCTCTCACTTCCACCACAAAACCAACTCGCCCGAAGCCGCCCCACCTCAATGCCTCCATCACTCCCCCTCTCCTTTGTCGAAACCCTAAAACCCAACCCCCTTCACTGAACCCCTTCCCAGGCCGACGCCAGCCCAGATTCGCCTCGCCCTACTACACCCGATCGAAACCCTAGCGGTGCCGTGCCCTATTGCACCCATCGCTCTTGCTGTTGCCATTGCTGGTTTGGATTGCGGATGTCTCCCTCTTACTATGGTTGCTGATTTGCCGTGGTCTACCATTGCTGTGTTCTACCAGAGATCTACACAATTGTTCTTCGAACCCTCGGTATACTTTTTCTACTTTTAAATATTTGTGTTATACTCCTTTATTATCTCTATCATATTATCTAGTTTAACTGTCGACCACAAATATTGAGATTGAGTGTTCCACATGCTTGATTAGAGTACGAATCAATATTGAATTTATTACTTACTAAGAACACTTAGGGATTTGAATATTGATTGTTATAATTGAATTATTAATTGGGATTGTTAAACGTAATTCAGTTCCTGAAAATCCATCAAACCAATTAACTGTTTAAAATTTCTCACTTTAATCCGCATAACGTGTTGGTAAAATTAACCCGTTAAGATTCTTGAAAATTCTCTAATTTAGGGTTAGTTTTACATCAAAAGGTTTTCTTAATATCATTTGATGCTTCTATCACCCTGATCAAATTGCAAATTAAACATAGTTGCAAGAACTTTTCACCCACGCCTGCAAAAGGGTCAAATGAGAATTTGAAAAATATCTCTTAGTAAACCAATTTCTCTTTTTATCTAGTGAGTGCAAGTAGCCAATATTTTGATCCTCCCTGTACAAATTGTTGGGATGATGTGGTTTGTATATAGAGATAATCTAGAGCGCTACATGAAGATGGTGCTACATCAATCCATATAGATTTATTTTCTTTTTATGTTGGGAATAGGTACCATCTAGACATATTAATCGAACCTAATATGGATGCAGACAACGACGTATAGCTAGATAACAGTCAATTTGTTGAAATGTATGGTTTGTATGTAGAGATTATCTAGAAAGCTCAATCAAAATGATTGCTATGTCAAGATTGTATAGATTTATTAATTAACTGAATCTCAGACAAGTGTTAGTGGAAACCGGTTAATAATGGTCGAAAATAGGACAAGGGTTACACTTGAATTTTGTATTGAAGCACGTTAGAACACTATCTTTAAAGCAATATTCGCTCCCCTTCAAATACAACGTGGTTGAGGCGACCTGCTTCCAGGATACAACAATACAACGCAAACGAATTTGATTCTCCGCTTTGCACTAGCAGGGGATCAACAAGAATGATTTGATATTATTAAGTACCAAACGATTAGGGGAGAATCTCATTTTATTTTTATAGAAAAAATGTATATATAAAAAACAAGTTGCCCAAATATTTATAAGGAGTGGAAAATTATTGCCGTTTGAAATTGAAATTCGATTGCCGACCAAGAGTTGAAACTCTTCAAAATTATAGTAAACCTTTTTTGAGTTACTACTGGGTTAATTTGAATTTGATATAACCGTTTCTAAATAGGGAACAAACTCTACAACCAAATTATATGAGTTTAAAAATTAAACTTGCAGGCTATCATTTTAACCCACAAGCATTTCTATGAGATGGAGCCAGTAGAAAATCTTATGCACCATATGCACCACATAGATACTGCTTGATAACCACCAATCAAACAAATAAAGAAGCATACATACATAAAGAAAATATTTATTACTGATTTTTCAAAATTCTTTAACATTCTCCCCAAATTTCAAAAATTAAAGACAACATTAGTTACCAAAAATATATACGTAACACGAAACTGTCTTATGAACTTGAATCTTCACTTACTCTATTTACTCTATGTAAAAGAACCCGACATAAAACACATACAATTTTTTTCACAAAATCAAAACTACTCAAACGTTTGCATTATTATGGCCATGTGCATTTCATGGTTTCTTGAATGCTTTTGAGAAAAAACATAATCTCATAGAAGACGGTCGAACACTCACATTTATATAGGTAAATTTGAAGTGTGTCCAACATCACGCTTTTAATAACTTATTAAGAATAAAATAATTCATCCTCTTCTTTGCCTATAGGATCAGAGCACATGATTATTTCAGGGATGGGTATGAGTTTTTATACTTATAAAATCAACTTATTCATTTACTTTTCGTTTGAACTCACAATACTTAGAGCACAAGCATTGAGTATGATTTCAATGATAGATGATCTATTTAAGTATTAATTGTATTCCCAATGCTAACTTCTTTATCACATTATTTGAGAGACCTTTTGAAAAAGGATCGGCGAGGTTGTGATTTTTACGAATATAGTTAATTCCAATCACTCTATCATCCTGAGTAGTTGTCAAATGTAACTATGGCAAGGTTCTAGATCTTCCACTGTACAATTATAGTTGTAGGAGGCATAGGATTGGGTCATAAAGGTATCTCCCTAATAAGATCCCTTAACCACTCCACTTCTTGACACAATCTGCTACAGTAATAAACTCAGATTCCATAGTAGAATGAGTTATTATAGTCTGCTCTTTCAATTTCCAAGAAATTGCAGCACCCCTAAGTGTAAGACCCACCCACTAGTTGACAAAGATTCTTGAATAATTCAATTCCAACTAGCATCATTATATCCTTCTAAAACAGTAGGTAACAAGTACTATATAGACTATAATACAGTGTTTCTCAAGTAAGCAAATACTCTTGATATTGCAACTTACTGATCATTACTAAAACAGTTAGTATAACTATTGTCTTCAATTTTTTGAAATTAGGGGATATTGTTGCAGAATTTTAACAAATCATTAATCAATATTTTCTTTATTAGTGTCAAACTTACTTTATGGTGTATGTATGCTTCTGATGAGATCCCAGATATTGAGTCTCGGTGGTGAATGGATCGCAAGAACACCGGCATGATTTCTCTCTTAGGAAGATAAACTCAAACAAGAACAAGAACAAAAGTAAACTGGAAAACATGGAAAAGGAATTAAAGGAAATGGAAATAAGGGGGGAAAAGGATTAGTTCATATTCATCATTCAACATAAAGATCAGAGGAATACAATGGCTGTATATATAGCCTTGGCCCTCATTAGTGTGTATCGCACGGGCTACTACAGTACTAACTGTCACCTCACAGTGTTACTGTTACCTACCCCTCTTGCACTCTCTTCTACTCATAGGTGCGCACGTGGCACGTGCGCTGCCCGTGAAGTTAAGCGGAGGGATCTTCTTGCAAAACTAACATGTTTTATTGCAGAAAAGTCCTAGAAAGAAAGAAAATCCTCTATGGACTGATACGTAAGTGAGTCAACTGATACGCAAAGATACGGTTCTTCGTTAGAACCGTATCAATCCTTCCCCTTAAATTTGACCTTGCCCTCAAGGTCAATACGACGATCTTCTTCAACACTAAAAGACTCATCCAAGAACATCTCCAAATGCGCGATAAATCCCAATATTATTTTTGTGTCCTGGATCAAAGATGAGGATGTGGCAGCTCCAGTGACTCTTGACTACTGTCGGCTTGTCCTTGACAGTCTTTGCCTTCTTGATTGCTGCACGAATGTTGTCGTAGCCAGTATTGCCGTTCTTGACCCAGATAGTGTGCCATCCAAGAGCCTCAAATCGGACAACCACATCTTCAGTGAATGCAATCTCAGTACCTCCAGGTATAGAGATGTGGGTATCATCATAGAAAGCAATAAGTTTGCCAAGACCCAGTGCCCCGCAAGAGAACAAGTTCATTAGATACCCCTTGCATATACAAACCATTTATCGATATGGAATAGGTCACAACAATGGGAACAATTCCTTCTTCAATCATCTTCTGTTTAGACTTGAATGCTTCAGTGATGAGGGAATTAAATACTTCAATGGAAGATGAGTATCTTATACTAGTACTTTCCATTTCATCCTGAACTCCCCCTGCCTTGTGTATTTCACCAATTTTGCAATAACCACCTGTAAGGATTTTGTAAGTTCGGCTATCAGGCTGGCATCCCCATTCTTTCACCTTTGTGAATATCTTCTCGGCATTCGTCATCCTTTTTACTTTACAGAAGCCACTGAACATTGTATTTAATGTAATCAGACTCCTTGCTAGTCCTCGAGCTAGAATATCATTCCACAGCTTTGTTGCTCGCTCAAAATGCAATTTGATAAATCCATCAAGCAAGGTACTGCAATTAATTTCATTAGGCATGATACCCCTTTTTAGCATAGGAACCCACAAGAGAAGAGCATCCTATATACTTGCTCACTCAGAATTATCAATGCCTGCTGTACATACACCTCCATCATATTTGTTTAAAGGCTTCTCATTCAGCAAACTGTGTACAGAATCTTCTTTAACACCTAAAGTTTTACAGGGTTCATTACAGAACTCATCAAAGTCTGATGTAAAGTCTGACTCCCCTGAATCCAATCCATCCTTTTGAATACTTATGTCACGGTCTGCTTCATTCAATTTTGTTGCGACTTCAAAATCCGTACGTTTAACAAGGCCCTCTTTTGTAGTCAAAATATTTGCACCCTTAATATCATGATGAATAACACCTTGTTCATCCAAATAGACCAAACCTTACCATACCTGAGCAATGTAAACAGCCATCAGTGACTCAGGGATTGGTCCAAATTTGTTGGGCGTAATAATGTTAGCAAGGGAAGGGACCCCTTTTTCCACATACTCAAGAATGATATGCAGGTTTGCCTTTGTCTTTAATGATCCAAGATACTTCACAATTATCTTGTGGTCCAGATTCTTCAGTAGACCAATTTCTTGCCTCGCAGTCAACTGAGATGTTCTCCCAGTGATTGATATAGCCTGCTCATATGAGTTTTGCTTATCTCCCAAGTCACTCTTTTTCCAACTTTGCACCTTGTTGAGGCGATATGAAGGCTTCACAATATCTGGATGGTTTATCAAAAGTTCTTCCAATGAATTTTCATACTTTGACAAGACAAAGAAGTAGTTGTCCCCCTTGTGAAAAAATCTCCTTCTCCTTTACACTTGAGGCAATGAAAGGAACTACACCTGGCTGAACAATCTCAGTTGATCTTGGTGCCCAACAAGCCAAGGCAGACAAGTACGGGAATGAGATAGACAGAGCTTTTGCACAAACAGATCTTGCATAGCTATGGGGGAATGTTATAATTGTGTGCAAGTACAGAAGCAGAGTGGGAACTAATTTTGGCACCAACGTACCATCCAAATCATCTCAGAGAAGAGCCAAATATCCCCAAATTGTGATCAATTTCAATATTCCTCCCCGGTGTTCTCATCCCCCTGGATCGAAGATGGAGTATTTCGCAAAATTAAAGTGTCTTACAAAGATGTGAAGAAGCTGATCAGCATTAAGAGGGACTTCGCCCGAAGAGACCCATCGAACAACCTTCACAGGAGGAACCGAGAGCGAGGATCATTAATCTTCGCACCCAGTTTGCCAATGTTCATCAACGACGAAAACACACACCCATGACCTAGAGGATCACCCTTTGATTGAAGAGGCAATAAATCATCAAAAACTAGACCAGGATACTTATATACCCATTTTGATTGATGAGGATGAGTGATTGGGGGTGGTGGAACCAAAGAGACATTTGATCGAATACTTGGTGGGCGGTTGCTAAAAATTGGAGATGGGGTAGCAGTAGTGGCAGTAGTAGCCGGCAGTGTAGTCGAAGGTGTGCCTGAGGCGCAGCCTAAGGCGCGAGGCACAGGCGCCTAGACTATTTGCGCCTTATCCTTGCAAGGCGCACTAAGGCGCACTGAGGCGCGAGGCGCATGCACCTAGACTATTTGCGCCTTATTCTTGCAAGGCGCGAGGCGCATACACCTAGACTATTTGCGCCTTATTCTTGCAAGGCGCACTAAGGCGCGAGCCACGGTCTTCAGAATATGAAAGGTCATGGGTTCAAGTCATGCTTATCATTTTTTGTAGGAGCATTCTTTCAATGATTCAGGAAAAGATATAATTACTGTACATAAAATTATAGTATATGAAAAAATGACCTCACAATATATGAGAAAATTCTCTCATTTAGATTCATCATTATCGATTGGTCACCTAATGGACGATCCATGTAATCATGATATATAACCTTATTTATAAATTTAAAAAACTCCAAAAAGTAATAGTGCGCTTCGGTTAGTGAGGCTTGCGCTTCAAATTGCGCCTTGCGCCTCGGCTTTTTACGGGGTAGTAAAGTTGCTTTGCGCCTTTCGCCTTCGACTACGCTGGTAGCTAGAGTAGTAGTAGCAGTGTAGTTGAAGGCGTAAGGCGCAACACAATTTCACTACCCCATAAAAAGCCTAAGGCGCAGGGTGAAATTTGAGGCGTAAGCCTCACTTAACCGAGGCTCATTATTACTTTTGGGGATTTTTTAAATTTATAAATAAGATTATATAAACATGATTACATCATAGCAACAAAATATATCATACAATGACCATAATGACTGTGTAAGTTATTATTTTTGTAAAACTACAATGTGTTCCTCTGTAATGTACAACTGCAATGTGTTTCTTGTCCCAAAGACGAAGTGATACAATGTGCCCCTCTGTAAAACTACAATAATATCATGTTAACCTTGAATTCATAGTCTCATATAGTAATGAGCATACAGTATTACAGTATCACAGTAATGAAGATACTTATCATACATCATACAATATTACAATATTACAGTATTACAGTAATGAGCATACAGTAAAATTACAATAGTAACAAATTAAATATTGCAGTAATGAGCATACAATTTTACAGTATTACAGTTTTAATAAATGGTAAGATATTTTGAAATATTACAACAATAACATAAAGTTAGCCGACCAAAAAATTTGGTCATGCTCTACACTGAAATATGATGCAATTTTTTGAATAAGGCATGGTTTCATGATTATAGTAAATTATGGAATGAACTAACTTCACAATTTCGTCTTGAAGTAACTTGTAAAAACATCATAAGCAAAGATAGACGAAAACCCAAGAAAGAAACTATATAAGTTTAAAATCAGAAAAGAAAGAAACCAGAGTAGGAGTGAAAAATCTGGAGACTGAGTAAAAAGGTTGCCGGCGCAGCCGATCTGCTTCCACTGTAGCCGTTGATCTGTTGTATGTTGTCGTGTCGCCGCAGAGCTGCTTCGCTGCCGCCGCCGATGTTGTTGAGATGGGGAGGAGATTGATGGGGATGAGTGCAGATTGAGGTGTTAGGGAGGTGGAGATTGGGGTTAGAGTTTGGAAAGGGAGGTGGAGATGGGTCGGGTTGTGAAGACGGGTCAGGTCAGGTCGGGTCTGTTATGTTCAGGCGCGCCTTTTGCTTGAGGCGAAAGCTTTGAGCCTTTGCTAAGGCGCATCCAAGCGCAAGCCTGAGTGAAGCTTCGAACAAAAGAGAGCCTTAACTGAGGCTTGAGGCTCAAACTATTGTTAAACCTGAGCCTTGAGCCTGAGGCGAGCCTTCAACTACACTGAGTAGTAATAGTCGTAGCGGTAGCTGGGGAAGATTTGGAGGGGGCAGTTGTTGCGGATGCGGAGGGAGATGGAGTTGGGGGAGTTGGGCTTGGTGGTGGGGTCGGAGATGAGGGAGTGGCGACAGGAGCGGAGGAAGTAGTGGGCGAGAAGGAGAAGGGCAAGAACGCCGCTAACGATGGTTAAGAGCAATGGAAGGGAGGTCCAAATGTAGCGGTAGCAGGTGGAGAGGGAGATGACGATGAATGGGTTCATGTTGGAGCCAAAGTCGAATTCGGAACATAGCTTCATCCCATTTCCAACAATGGCATCAATCGCTTCACCATGGCTTGGATCCTATCGATATGCGACTGTGTTTTGGGTTTGAACTCCATTGATTTTGTCTTGAACAACGGTAGTGAAGTTCCTCATCGACAACTCCAGAACATCCAAACTCTTCTCCAAATCGGTCGACTGTTGAGGCTTTGATACCATTGATGAGATCCCAAATATAGAGTCTCGGTTGTGAATGGATCTTTGATACCATTGATGAGATCACAGATATTGAGTCTCGGTTGTGAATGGATCGCAATAACACCGCCATGATTTCTCTCTTACGAAGATCAACTCATACAAGAACAAGAACAAAACTAAACTGGAAAACAAGGAAAAGGAATTAAAGAAGAAGGAAATAAGGGAAATAAAGGATTAGTTCATATTCATCATTCAACATAAAGATCAGAGGAATACAATGGCTATATATATAGCCTTGACCCTCATTAGTGTGTATCGCATGGGCTACTACAGTACTAACTGACACCACACAGTGTTACCTACCCCTCTTGCACTCTCTTCTACTTATATGCGCGCACGTGGCATGTGCGCTGCCCATGAAGTTAAGCGGAGGGATATTCTTGCAAAACTAACAAGTTTTATTTGCAGAAAAGTCCTAGAAAGAAACAAAATCCTCTATGGACTTATACGCAAGTGAGTGGACTGATACGCAAAGACACGGTTCTTCGGTAGAACCGTATCAACTGCTTTAGTTGTTTGATTGGTGGTTATTAAGCAGCATCTATGTCATGCATATGGTACATAGTGTTTTCCATAGGCTTCATCCCATAGAAATGCTTGTGGGTTAAAATGATAGCATGTGAGTTTAATATTTAAACTCATTATCATTTAACTGTTGAATTTTTTTTCCGTTCAGAAATGGTTATATCAAATTCAAATTAACCCCCAAAAAAAATGTTAATGATCATTTTGAAGAGTTGCAAACTCTTGGTTGTCAACTGAATTTCGAACGAAAATAACTTTCCAGTAATATTTGGGCAACTTTTTTTATATATGCATTTTTTCTATCAAAATAAAAGGAAACTCAAGGCACTCAACAATATAAAATCATTCTTGTTGATTTTCTACTAGTGCAAAGCAGAAAATTGAATACACTTGCATTATATTGTTGTATCCTAGAATCAGGGCACTTCAACTCCGTTACATTTGAGGGAGAGCGAATATTGCTTTAAAGATAGCATTCTAATGTGCTTCAATACATTAATCAAGTGGGTGTTAGATAACACTCAATGGGTGTTAAAGCTTGTTTTCACCAACAACTAGGATATATAGCTAGATAACACTCAATGGGTGCTATATGTTGGAGGAACCTCGAATCTACGAAAAGTAATAGCCAAATAGTTGTACTTAAATTAAGTACTGAGTATACAAAATCTTTGCAAATGCTCCTCGTGAGGTTGTGGTAATTACAAGTTTAAAGAAGTTGAACTTCAATATTCAAAGCCTAAAATTCTTGACACTGATAATCAAGTTCTCATTTCCATTGATTACAATACAAATTTCCATCAGAGGAAAAAGCAATTAAAATTCACTATAACTTTGTATGGGAGATAATTTCTGAAGAAATTATTGAAATTGCACATGTAAATGGCAATGAACAGACCAAAAGAGAGTTGGATTGGCGACAGAAGAAATATGAAGTGATTAAGATGTGATAACGGGTCACTTATTCAAGATTAAAGGGTGAAAAGAGGGGATCTTCCTCAACTATAAAAAATGCAGGGGTAGGATTTCTCACATATATTGCTCCAAATATATATATACAATGTACTAATATGTTGTTGTAGTTGTTGTTGTTGTTGTTGTTGTAATGTACTAATATGTCCAAGTAATCTTCACGTTCCCTCATGATACTGCATTAATCTTAAGTCCAACAGAAATACAATATAAGTACCATTATGTACAAGATGATTATGCTTCCACAATATTAAGAAATCATGTAATCCTTATACAACTTTGAACATGAGTGAAGCAAATGAACGAAAATTTTGTGCAATAAATAGGCCAATAGAACAGAATTAAACTAGTTACTTCTGTAAACAGTTTCCTTGTGTATGTATCTGTATTAGTATTTTCAGTTTGTTTTGGGAGTGCAGGAGTTATCCTCTGTTTTGGGATGTTGATTTGCGTGCGGGCTGTCCTTGTACTGTTTATTAGCCTGTTTCGTTAATTATCATTAATGAAGCGATGACAGCATCATCTTTTATAAATAAATAAATTTAAATAAAAAAACAGTTTCGTTGTGTAAACATAAATGTCAGTGATGTATATGAAGAAATATATAATGAAGAATTGACAATTAACAACAAAATTAAATCCTTAAATAATAGATTATCTTACTTATTGTGTACCTACACACATAGATCTAAAAAATTGAAACTAGACCTTGAAACAGGATACATCACCTCAATAAATCCAGCACGCAGAAAAAGGTCCCTCACAATATCCAGTGAAAAGAAGTAAGAAAGTGTACCATCTGACCGCATGTACTCTCTGTATCCAACTCTTTGTTCTGGTGAAAACCGAAGCATTCTCATGTGACTCATGTCATAGAGTCCTGCATGTGTAAACCAATTCTACGCTAGCATTCGAAATATTACAATCTATATAATAAATCACAAGGTAATTTGAAAAAAAGCTATTAAGTGACTCTCCTTCAATTGAAACAAAATCAATGGCTCACATTCACCCTCCAAAAAGACATTTTTTTTCAAAAAGTTTTCATCCTCACTTTATTACTCTCTCTCTCACTCCTTTCTTCACTTTTTCAAATATATCTCTCTTTTTTCATTTTTCAGAAAAAGGAGAGCTATAAAATCAGATCTTCTTCAACAGTTGGATGGTTAGTAGTAACACTAGCATGCTAAATTTTCTTTACCTTCTTTATGTGTTTTGCCTGCATTTTTTTAGGTGTTTACTGGACTTTTCATATGCTGCATCGTTCACGAAGACGTGCCATATGCACATGTCCACGAGAAAATCTAGTTTGTCTATAATTTCTAACATTAATGTATACTAATGTGAATGATCAAATATTGGTGATTACCAGTCTCTGAATAAAAGGAAGCGAACAGAAATGCATTCCTCAATGAAGGATGGCATCTTCTGAAATGGTATTGCTGACAAAGTGAATATCTAGAATTATCAATGGGGATTGTAAATTAGATTCCATAACAGGACAGAATTTATAGAAAAGTGTGCGAGTTTCATTGCAAGGGTGTAAAAGCATTGATCTTGAAAGATTTTTATAAGAAAGATAAGACTCTTGTTCTTCCAATGTTCGACTGCATAGTTGGGTAGTATCTATCATACTAACTCCATTTCGATGTCGACCTCATGTTCTTCCAATGTTCTATTAGGCTCTTCTTTCCCTCGCAAGGGTGTGGCTAGCAAACCTGACATTGTAGATGTCTCTCTACCGTTGGTTGAGGTCGCCCCACCCTCTGCCAAGCAGACATACAATAAAAAATCTATAACCATGCGCAGGTTCGTGTGAGTGGGCGGATTTTAGCTAGTAAATTAGCTTTCGGTGTTGCTGATCTTGTGCAGTTTTGACTCTTGAGGGCTCTTGGGGTTTACTTTGTTGGCGGGAGTCAGCTCATTACTGCAACATTAGTGGTCTCCAAATTTGTTGTTGTTCAGTTCGTTGTTGCTCTTAACAGTTTAGCTCCCTTGCTGCTTGCCCTGTTCCTTTAGTGCTGCTTCTTCTTAATGGCATCATTGGCTTCAGCCTCTTGGTGTTCTTTGGGCCTGTTTTAGTCCCTAGGCTATTGTTCTATTTGTACTGGAGTTTCTTTACGCTTCCTTTGTTGTCTTTTATCGGTGATGTGTTATTTAGTTAGCATCATCCGACTCTGTTGTATGACTTTTTCGCTGTATGTTGGTGTTATATATATATATATAGAGAGAGAGAGAGTGAGTGAGAGAGAGAGACCCCTTCTGTCTGCGACTACCGTCCTTCTTGGTGGAGAACAACACTGGGGCTCCCCACGGCGAAACACTTGGCCTGATAAAGCCCCTGTCCAATAACTCCTGGATTTGTACCTTCAGGTCAGCCAATTCAGCTGGCGCCATGCGGTATGGGCTCTTTGAGATTGGCGTAGTGCCTGGCTGAACTTCAATGCTGAACACTACGTCTCGGTCTGGTGGAATCCCAGACAACTCATCAGGGAATACGTCAAGGAAGTCCCGCACAACCACGGGTGCAACTTCACCATCAGTGCACATTGACTCAAGTGCACAAGCCTTCGGGGAAATCGGGCTCTCGACACGTGCAGACGGTGTCTCACCCGCATGAAACTCGAATTCAGGTTGCCTAAGAAGCTTGAAGGTCACCTTCTTTCGACAGTCAATCACTGCGTGGGTGACTCCTAGCCAGTCCATTCCCAGTATGACGTCGAAGCCCGAATTGTTAATCACAATTAAGTCAGCTTCGAACTCTCTGCCACCAATCAGTAGGAGACTCTGCTTGCATACTTTAGAGCAAACAATAGTACCTCCACCAGTGGTAATGTCCCAAGCTGCTGGCATGTCATCGCTTGCCAATCGATGACGGTCGACGAAACGGGAGGACACAAACGAATGGGTTGCACCAGAATCGAACAACACATGGACAGGGAGGGAATGCACAAGAATAATGCCTAATAGAAGATTCAATGAATAAGAAATGGGAATTACATGCAGGGTAATACAATTAGGGATCAAACAGCAAGGAGAAGAGATATGCAAGAACTGAATACGAAAGAATCAATTAGGGATCAAGCGAAGGAAGTATGTTAGTTATTACATGTTCATGTGATTCGCGTGGTGTACATATTGTTGAGTTAAATCTGGTTAGAACCAAGATCGAGTAATACACCAATCAAAGTCAGACATCCATAAGATAGTCATATTTGATCGACACATTACTCAAAACCCAGGCTCTGATACCACTAAAAATCTTGTCACGCCCCGCTTCCCAAAATACGGGAATACGAGCTCATGACGTAGGCCCAGCGAATGATTTTAATATCATTCATCAGCTGTACCAGTCTCAACTCAACAATACTCAGGAAATTAAATCACAGCCACGCAATTAATAACATCACAGAACAATAATTGAATTCAAGAAATTAAATATTCCAACATAATAATGTTACTGAGAAACGAGTAGCAATTACGGGTCAAAAGCCCGGGATACAATTCTGAATAAATAAAAGAATTACAATGAATGGAAAGAACATGAAAGGGAATAATTTATTATCAAACAGTTGCTCCAATCTAGAAGTACTGCTCTCCAACTCCTTCTGGTAGATCCTCAGGTCCACCTGTGGCTGGATTAGCTAAAGAAGAAAAATAAATGTCCTTAGAGCAAGTATGGACGGCAAGTAGTGAAAACAGAGAGTAAAGGAATAAGGTACGTGTGGGAAATATGAATCAAGATCAAATTTGCAAGGGCAATAATGGTACTAATAGCAATGGTCTTTATCAAGTATGTATACATGCCAACTAGGTCTATTATCAAGTTATTTCTCCTAACTAGTGCACGTACTACTGCATCCCATACTACAGGTTCGATGCACGCACAGCAGTGTTCGTTTTAGACTTCGTAGTGGGGTCTACAGAGCGTGTACTCGGGTATATCACGATAACAAGGTAACAAGATAACAAGTTCACGTCTCCACTAGTATTCTCCACCTTCCATATAACAAGTCCATGTAACAGGAGGGCACTACCGAGTACATTTTCTGAGACGGTCCACTACTAGGTCAACCCTTAGAAACCCCGGCTTGTTTAGTATTTTGTTACTAAGTCATATATGCACATGCGGGTAGTTATAAGAATGTCAAGCGAATAATGATAATGCAGCAAAATGGTATATTGCACAATGATAAGTAAGAAACAGTAAATCTGAAATGGCTGACACAGTCATACTAAAACAGGTATAACTCCTAGATTTAAACTCCAAATTCGGACTTCTAGTAGGCTATGGACATCTAGACAGATAGGGCTACAAGTTATATTCAGGGACTTTCTGCTAGTTCTAACTGTATCTAGGCTAAAAACTCCATTCTTTGCAGATCAGCTGTTCTGGCAGCAGCTAGGTGTCAACTTCTAAGGGGTGAAAACATGGTATAAATATATTATAAAAATCTACAGAAATTTGAGGTGAACCCTAAGCATGTCTATAAGGTTCCTGGAAAATTTCATAGCATTCTAACACTTTTACATAGTACTACACCATCGAATATGTCGAGGTTATAGTAATTTCTGCAGTCTGAAAATGTAGACTAGCGGGGACTAAAAATGTTATATCTTACAGCTCGTGACTTCAAATTTAGATTTGTCACTTGGGTTGGAAACTAGGTCCAATGGGTAAAAACTTTCTTTTATATCTTGTGTGCTAATTCTCATATTTACAGGGTCGAAACCTCTGTGCTAAACAATACATGCAACAAGAATTTTATAAAAAAAACTATCATGTTCATATTCATCAGTGGGTAGTTATCGAACTAATGAATCACACATATATCAAGGTTAATGTGAAGCAAGCATTGTGAATTTTCTAAATGGCAAGTCAAGTGGATCTATCAAGTTCAAGTCCCAAGATTTCATATAAATAACATGCATTTAATCACGGCGTGTTTTCCTCATGTACAAATTTTTATTTATTCATGACAAATGTATGTCTAGACTTGGATTTGAGTCAATGGATAATAAAAGAAGTCAATAGTACATCGAGTTAGCTCGTGTAAACCCTCGATACTCTCAACGAGATGGGACACAAGGCAAAATTATCGATAAATAAATTGGAACTACTTGCAGGAGATCAATTAATTTTGAACTAGAATAAAGAAAATAGTTCAATGGACTTGCCTTTTTCGTAGTAGTCGATTCAATAAAGTAAGAATAACGGGATCAGAATCTCGGGGAACAATCCCAAGAGTACGGGCGAAATGTGCGCGAAAAACTCCAACAGCAACAACCGCAACAGTGAATTAATCCCCCACACACGATCAGCCAGAACAGCGAACAGCCGATGGGATCTGGCGTGGCCGAACAGCAAACAGCGGCAGCGGCGAATCAGGTTTCGGCCTCGCAGCGGATCCAACCGAACACAGAACAGCGACTCTGGGATTCGCTGTGGACGAACAGCGAACAGCAATCACCGGCGCGGATCTTGGCGCGATCCAATGGCCCAAAATCGATCCCGCCCTTTCTTCTTCTTCTTCGTTCGTCTCTTCGTCGAAACAGAGCGAGTGAGCGAGTGAGCGAGAGATGGGGACGCGACGACGGCGGTGCTTCGACAGCGGCGCTACGTCGGGAAGCGACGCAGCGATGGGGCAGACGACGGCGGCGATATCAACGGCACGTCGTCAAGAACGACGACGCTCTGCTTCTGGGTCCGAACAGAGGAGGAGTTGGGTTCGGGGATTCGGCGGTGTGTGGCGATGTGACGGAGGTGGTGTTCTGGTGGGTTGGAGACGGTGATCGAAGGAGTTGACGACGAGGGCGATGGTGGAGGTGGCTGGCGATGGTAATGGCGTTAAGGTGGATGAAGGCGATGGGTTTCGGAGTGGTTCGACGGGTGGAGACGGCGGCAGATTGTTGCCGCGGTGGGGCTGATGAGGAGCGGGGGGTCGTGATGGTGGGCGATGTAGAGCGGAGCAATGGGGACGAGGTTGAGGATGATAATGGAGTTGGCGACGGGGGTGACGGTGGTTTGCTGGGTTTGTTTTGGGTTTTCGTTTTTGGTGTTCTATTTGGATTTGAGAACCATGAGAGGGAGAGAGAACGGGAGAGAGAGCGAGAGAGTGTTGGAGTTATGATTTGTGAGAGAGTGGGGGTGATTGTTATAACAATATGGAAGTATGGAAGAGAGAATAAAGAGGTTTAGAAATACGTGGGAAGTTGGGGGATTTGAGGGATTGAGGGAGAATTAGTCTGGGTTGTTGTTAGGGGAATTGGGTTGTGGGTAGATTTAGACTAGGATCCAATACCCAATAAGATGTGGGTTGGGCTTGAGTGTAGATGGGCCACAAAATACAATAATATAATAAATAAATGGAAACTAGTAAGCCCATAACATGACAAAGGCCTAGATATAACAAATCAGGGAGAAAAATACATCAAAAGAAATACAAGAAAATAATTCGTACAATCAAAAACAGGGGTTACAGCTAGTTTGACTTTTCTAGCTACGTGAGGATTAGCACTCGATATAGGCGTTGCAAACCATGCAACAATAAGTCCTGTGTAGGAAATATTATGTGAGGGTCAACTGGGTGTACTGGGTAATCATCTACAAGAACTAGTAACAAAAATGGATCAAACTTAAGAATTAGCCATAGTTTAAACACCGAGAAATCACTAAGAAAGTAACATATTATAAATACTAAAAATATGTTAAATAAAAAATACAAAGGTCAATGAGCATGGCTAGATGTTGCATGCATATTTTTTTGATAAAAACTAACCTCTGACTCTGTTTCTGTCAACAACAGAGAACTAAATATCAAAGGCCCGTCCCATACCATATGAAGTGAACTGTCAACCAGCACAATATTAATCCATAACTAGTGAATAAACTAACCATCCACAGCCTAAAATCTTTCAGGTCTTGCATGCGCTCCCCCACTAGAAAAAATCTTTTTGGGGTGATGAATATATAAAACCAGAAGTGAATATGTTATATGGTTAATGAATGAGGAGATTGTCCCTTTGTTTAAGAGTTGTATTGACATAAGCATTATGCATAGCAAATAAGGTAATGACAAAGCCTTTTTCAACCTCTAAATACACAACGCGTAGAATATCCACAGCAGGACTAAGCAAGCTAGAAACGACAGCGAGATTATAGCAACAGCAAGCAAAATTCTTCTCATTGTCACTATTTTTTTTTTTAAGTTTACCCCAATTTAATCACTCATGTATTAGCAATTTAGCATAGCCATTATTTTACAAACACATTCAATCTCCACTTCCATAAAATCACTAACTGAACCATGATAATCAAACATACCCATTTCCTATCCCACTACAAAACTAGTAACAAGCCCAATACCTCACCATATCAAAAACTCAACAAAGGGTCATCAAATTGTCAATCTTACCGCAAAACAGGAATTACAGTGCTCCCATTTCCACACCCAACCTCCAAAACCTTAGCATTATCATCACAACCAACCAAGTCCGGAAACTCTTTCAACAAGTACCTCCTCTCCTGCAAACCCAATAAAAACTAATCAAAAAATAACAAATTAACAAAACCCAATTGAGAAAAGCCCATAACTAAGTGTGAAAAAACTAACCTTGAAGAATTTGCCGGTTGAATGGCGGCAGTGGAAATTCCTCCATGGTTCAGATGCAAAGGAAGATGAAGATGAAGGAGAATGGAAAGGACGAAGATGGTACTGAAGAGATGGGTCGTTTTGTACTTGTTGTTCAAGCTCTGTCCATTCAAAATCTTTTGAGTGGTACTCTGCTTCTTTCTGGGTTTCCATTGTTTTGCGTTTTAGGGTTCTGGTCCTTCTTCTTTGTTCGAGGAATGGTTGGGTTTTAGTGAATTTCTGGCCGTAATATA
Source organism: Hemerocallis citrina (assembly GCA_017893485.1). Lineage (NCBI taxonomy): Eukaryota > Viridiplantae > Streptophyta > Magnoliopsida > Asparagales > Asphodelaceae > Hemerocallis > Hemerocallis citrina. The sequence goes on from CM030367.1 coordinate 222,514,935, forward strand.
CCGCTTTTTGAAAATATTCGCGATTATGGACTAGTTTAGAAACTATTAGCGCTCGTGTGCTACTTTGTGTTACGTCAGCAGCGGTTGTTATTCTCGTTAGCGACATCTTTATTTGAAAGTTGCTAATGAGAATAGCGACCTATGTTTTAAAATATATTGATTTTTTTTTGTCATTATTTCCACTAGCAGCCTTAGTATATATGAGATCGCTAATGGGATTAGTGACCTGAAATAAATGTATTGAGACACTTAGCGATTTCTAGGGAGCTTTTGCTCTATTGGAAAATATATATATATGAGGTCCCTATTGGGAATAGCGACCTTAGTATACTTCGGTCGTTATTCGCAATAACGACCTCAGTAGGAAACTTCATCTCCTTATTCTTTGTAAAATTTGCAAAATAGTTACCCAACTAAGGCCTCTATTCCGAATAGCGACCTTAGTACAATAAAAGTCTGTATTCCGAATAGCGACCTTAGTATTATTCCGAATATCGACCTCAGTTTCAAAAATAAATTGATTGTTATTTTTCAGAGAGCAAAAACTCTATAGATTTTGCTAAGTATTAGAATACAGTTCATTAAATGTCGATAATCTCATTAGCGACTCCATATATGCTTTGGTCGCTAATATAAATAACGACAGCAAACAAAAACTTTCAAATATTTTAAAACAGAGGTCGATATTTCCCTTAGCGACTTTCAAAATGAAGAGGTCACTAATGAGAATAATGATCGCTGCTGACGTGGCACAAAGTAGCCCAAGAGCACTAATAGTTTCGAAGCTGGCCCATAACCGCAAATATTTTCAAAAAGCGGCCTATTACGGCAAAAAAAGTCGGTTTTAGTTGGATGGGGGATCCTCTAAGATATTTTTTCCCGAAATAGACCACTTTTTAAAACTAATTTTCAAAATATACCACTTTCAAAACTAATTTTCAAAATAGATCACTCCAACTACATAACTGCGGCCTCTTCAATAACGATACCTCAGCACCCTACTACGGCCTAAGTATGTACCATATAAATCTAGATTCCAAGACTTTTTTTAAAATTTCTCGACTCCAAAGAAGTTCAAAGGAGATTTCACTGAGGCCAGTTCTCTTAAAACCCTCTATCCCCCTATTCGCAACTTCACTTCTTCTTCTCCCAAATTTTTTCCCCAACTCCGAAATACTTCTTTGAATGTTTCTTCGCCATGACCGGAAGGAATTTTATCCCAATGTACGTAAGTTCCATAATTTGAGGCTTGTATTGCTGATAAAAGAGCATGCAACTTGTATATGCTTAATCGAACCCTCCAAACAACTGCTCAATAGCTCTATATTTTGCAATCCAAGTTTTTTTGTACAAAATTTTATAATTATATTGTAGCAACACAATCTCAATTATGGCCCTCGGTGTTGTTCCTAACTGTGTCTTAACAACATTCAAAATTATATTAGAAACTAGCTTCAAATCAACTTTACTGTGGTCCTGAATTAATGTCGGGTTGGTACATGTATGCGGCCCTCCTAACTTCTTCACAATGAAGTACGTTTGTCCTCTTGGAACAATTGCACGTAGTTGTCATGGACATCCTCCATCGGCTACGCCTTCATTGGTTCGTACTTTTGGTGCGAATTTACATTGGACGACATACAACCTTTTGTTTGATTTCACTACTACAAATTCTCGATGTTCCTTAATAGAGAACATCTTCACCGCATGTTGGATATTATCTTTGCTTTCAAACTTTTGCCCAATGTACAATATTCCTATCTCCGATGAACTACATGATTCTTTTGGATTTTTGAAATACCCGGGCATTATTACTCCCTTCAGTGGATTCAAATTTAGGTATAGTTGGACTCAAGAATTGAGACGGGTGGGGAGGTAGGGTGAATCATTGGTGTCCGTTTCTTGAACATCATTAACGTTATCATCTGGATGCTCACCATCTTCATATTCCATGTTCTACATCTACCTCCAATTCTTCATCTTCTTCTTCATCATTTACTAACTCATTGTTAATTGTAGCTTGATTGAAGTCTTGAATAATGTGTTCGTTATCAATAAGATTGCGGATAAAGTTTGAATTCGATGGTGGCAAGTCATGTACAGGGGAATTTGTTGGTATTGGATTTGTGAATAGGTTTTCTTTTCGAGGCGGTGATCTTCATGTAGGTCAGGATCCGGATGGGGACACGTCTCTTGAGTCAGCACTTCACGTATCGGGCTTAATATACAATAAACGTGTGGCAGGCTATTACGAATCCTGATTTTGTCAAGGTATAACTCAAATGCATTCCAACTATAATTCGGATCAACTATTCTTGCAATCATGGAAGTAAGAGCATCATCATCGACTACATGTACCACCATGAAAAATTGAGACTCTCCTTTTCCAGCTGCATATCAAGCTTGGATTTTACCTTTCCATTCACTTCTATCCCAGTTAGTAATTTCACACCTTCTCTACTAGTTCATGTTGGTAATATTATGGGGAGCCTAAACTAATTCATGTTCAACATCACTATAACAAGCTCCTAACTTTAGGTCTCCAATTATTTCTCCCCCAAAATATAACCAAATAGAAATTTTTTAATCCATATCTACAAGGCAATGGACAAATATGTGAGTAACTATCTAATACAAAACATAAAACACAAAGATTATACTTCCGTAGGTTGTATGAAAACCTTCAAGAATACCCCGGTGTTTGAGAGCGGAGATGACGACACAAATGATGTCAGAGAGTACGAAGACGGTGCTAATCAACTAGGGTTCAATGTGGGTGGCGAGGCTTGGAGAATTGAACGACTAGGAAAATGACCACTTGGGGATTTGGGGATTGAAAGTTGATGGGGAGAGGAAGATGTGTAGTACCCCGTATTTTTAAATACTATTTTTGATATTAGAAAATAAATTAAAATGATTTTCTGGAGATTTAATAAATATTTTTCTAAAGATTTATCTTTTACACGTACAAAACACGTGCAAATATTTTTGTTGTAAATATCCAATTTTATATTTTTAATAAATTCTCCTACTTATAATAGAGTATATTCTAAATTTTGGGATTTTCTGAGTAAAGAAACTATTTTTATAAATACCTCGAAAGAGAGGGGCTTTTTTGTAAAAAGCCATTTGGATCTCAAATAAATAATGAAAATTTGTTTTTACTTATTTTTGGGCTTTCCATGGTCTCATTGAAATTAAAATATATTTTAAATTTTATTTAGAGTCGATTTGGTGAAGATTTAAACAAATATGGTGTTTTTGCAAATATGAAATTTATATTGGATCTTGTGCAAATATTTTTCTGGAAAGTAAAATTCAGATATTTTTATTGTAAAATATAATATGTATTATTAGATATTATTTCTGAATTTTCTGGATTTTTACGAATATTTTATGATGTATTTGCAAATATTACAAAAAGAAGGGCTTTTGTGCAAAATTGCGATCCTAAGTGCAAATCCGAATTTTACTTATTGCTGGGCTGTGCTAGATTGCTGGAAAACTCAGTAGTAAAAGGATTTGATTTGGTTTTTATTTATTTAACTTATTTTAACTATTTTATAAAGAAAGGTTTATATATGTAAAGTTATATTTTGAAAGGATTATTTTGCAAATGTGTTTCAAACCCTAATTCTTCAATTCCGGCCTATATAAAAGGTGGAGTGCAGCCATCATACGCTGCACAACACAAGGTTTATTATTTTTATTTTTCTTGGAGATTGAAAGAGAAGATCTTGGATTTCGCAAAGAAGGGTTTTGTTTATTCGATTGGATTTCTTCATTTAAGGTGAGTGATATAATTGTTTTGTTGTTTTGTTTTATGTATGTGAGTGACTTGTTTGTTTTTCTTTTGTTTTGTGTATGTTGTATGAGAATGATATGAATGTTTTGATTGATTTTGGATGTTGAATTTCATCTATTAGAAAGCATGCTAGGGTTTGGTATGAATATGTATATTGGATGGATGGATGAAAAATTGGATCTTTGAGAAGAACCCTAGATATTTGCATGTGAATGATTTTAGATTTGTTGGAGAACCTAATATAAATTGTGAGTAGGCATTTTCTTTGAATTATTGCTGATTTGATTGAGTATGAGGGATGTTATGCATTAATTAATTAAAGATGAGATTTTTGGGACTATTGGTGAGTTGGATGAAAACAACTTGGCCATGTTGATTATAAATTTGTTTTGTTTATGAATTAACTATTGAGATTAGTTGAGATTGAGTTTAAGAAATTTGAGAATGAGTAATGGAATAAAAGACCATGTTTTGATGATTGAGTTATGATGACTAAAATGGGGATTTGTGATTTTGTGAAAGATGTTGTTCGAATTTGGATTTCTCAAATGCTAAGTTTAAATCTGAATATTTTGGTATTGATATGGTTTGGAATATAAAACAAAGTTATTTTGATGTATAATTGATTTCTAAAAAAAACTCTAATTTTGATATATGCACACATTCATGGTTTATTTGAAGAAGTTCATCAAAAAGTTATTTTTATCAATTTAAGTGGTTTTTGATTGGTTTATATGGATCTTTGTATATCCTATAAGTTGTATTTGATCATATCAAAAATATACTTTTATAGATTTCGTTTTTGTAAAGTAAATCTTCGTGACGGTTGAAATGTGCACAACCAAAATCGGCAGTCTGTAGGTCGACAGTCGACTGGTATGATTTCTCAGTCGACCGATACGACCCGGCTGCTATGTTCCTTAGTTTTTCTTGAAATTTTGTCTGGACAGTCGACTGAGAACCTTAACAGTCGACTGGTACCACTTAGAATTATTTTCTCGAAGTTATTGTATTTTTCACTCTGGACAGTCCACCTGTACCCTTTTCAGTAGACTGCTATACATAGAATTAATTCTTAAAGGATTATTGAATTTTCTCTCTGGACAGTCGACCGATAGCATTTGTAGTCGACTGATACTGATGTATCTTTATATTTTTGAATGTTCTTTCAAATGATTTATTCTCTAAATGTTTTGATCTATAACGTACTATTCTAAATATTATTGTTTCTACAGAACATATATTTTTAAGATATTTCATTGTTGAATTTGGATTATGGAATTTTATAAAGATTTGGATATTTGTTGATTGGAGGGGTTTCTCCCTTTGATCGTTTTGACGATGGATTAGTGAGTTTTGGTCTTGTTGAGATCTCTAGGAGTTGAGTGGGAGTCCTGTGAACCGGCAGTTGAGATTTGTTGAGTTAGACCTGGGGGGTCTTGGTTTAGTTGATGTTGAGTATTTAAGTCCGGCAGGATACACTAACTCTAGAGATAGGGATTTTGTGGTTTAATAATAACCAACTTAAGGACAGGCACTAGTGGGGATGTGATGGAACTTGGGAAACGTAATTATAGGCTCATGGTTTGTTTAGTCCAACGGATGCGTTCCAGGATGTTTGTTGTTCTGTCTCGAGAGGACATTTGTGTGTTCGCGTGTCGAGGGTTTGCAGGCCTATTCACGGAGTATGCATGGTGCATTCGCGTGTTGAGGGTCGGCAGGCCTATTTACGGAATGTATCTGGTGTATCTGCACGTCGAGGGCCTTGCAAGCCTATTCGTGGGGTACACGGGTTTGGGAGATGATTCTCCGGTTGTTGTTTTTGAGCTATCTTACATGATGCTTGCGCGTCGAGGGCTGTGGTGCCTATTCGCGGAGTATTTTGGATCTTGTTTCCCATCACCGGAGTAGGATTAGTTGCATAACGAGGGGTTATCCCTATAAAGTGGAGATCGTTAAGGGCTTGCACCGGACCTATGTACTATGGAATGCATAGAATCCGACAAGTATGCATTAGAGAGTCAGCATATAGATTGTGTTTTCTTAACTTGGTTTTATGCTTGTATTTTCCTGTTTTTCCTACACTTGACACTTAGTCTAGCTTCACTTGTTGTTTTCATTCCATGATGTTTTTATGCTTTACTTACTTGTTATTTCTCATTCATTTATTATTGTTGTTAATACATGTTGTTGATGACTCAGTATTTTATGATTTAATTATGTTGTTTGTTTTTATGTCACTCACACCTTTATGGCCGACCCCTTTAGTTTTGGGGGTTAGAGATCATCTCTAGCCTTATGTGTTACAGGTTGTTGCTTAGAGCTTAGAGGTCTGGATGCTTGAGATAGTTTTGAGATAAATTGATATAATAGAGCTTTTGTGTAAAATTTGTAAAAGATGTGTTGTAAAAGGAAAATTTGTAATTCAAGGTGTTTGTATTTCCGCTGTGTTTTGTAAATGATTGTTGTAACAAAAGTTTGAAATAAAAATTATCTGTGTTTTTGGGCTATGTGTACTATTACATTGAAGTTGATGCTGGGAATTGTGCCACGTATTTTCTAAGATATTATATTAAAAATTCGGGGCGCTACAAGATGAGGTGAAGTTGATACATTAATTAGGAAGAGATTTTACGGAGTGGGAGGAGCTAGATTAGGATTATAGGGTTTTCAAGGATTTTGGGTTCCGGAGTTGGGGAAATTTTTTTTGGAAAAAGATGAAGTGAAGTTCATAATAGGGGGATAGAGAGTTTTAAGAGAACTGGGCCCCAGCAATTATTTCACTGAGGTCGCAGTTGTGAGCTGCGCCTTAAGTATTATCGAGGTCGCAGTACACAACTGCAGCCTTAGTGAAATCTCCTTTAAACTTCTTTGGACATGAGAAATTTTAAAGAAAGTCTTGGAGTCTAGATTTATATGGTACTAGTAATTTACACGTACGATGCACGTTTTAATAATTTCAAAAAATAAAAATAAAAACTCCGACGTAGGGAGGATTTGAACCGAAAACCTCCTTTATATTAGTTAGTACGTGCGTTGCACATGTTGGTAGAATGACAAAATGACAAATGACACTAAGGCCTTCTCCCATTATAATATTAGAGATTAGAGATGTACTTAGACCGCAGTAGGGTACCGCGGCCTCGTTATCGAATAGCCCGTAGTTCTGTGCTGCGAGTGGTCTATTATGGAAATTAGTTTCGAAAGTGGTCTATTTGGGGAATTAGTTTTAAAAAGTGGTCTATTTCGGGGGAAAATATCCTATAAGACCCATTTGTAAAAGTAAGGTTGGCACTCGTGCTAGACGGGCTGGGACGGACCCAACCCAGTGAGTTTGCCCGGGTGTGGGGTGGGGCCCGACAGCCGGTCTGGACCGTGTTAGAGTTTTAGGAACTCAACCCGAACCGACCTGACAACCCATTCAGGTTTAACCCGACCCGGGACGGGCCGGGCCGGGTTTTGGTTTTATTTTATTTTTATTTATTTTATTTATTTTATATTTTTACTTCAAAAAAAGAGATTAAATGAGTAAAACAAAATTGTATATATTATTCATTTCATCTTGGAATAAGTTTTTACAACATTCAAAATTATATACAAATACATGTAATAAAAACTAAAAAATCATACAAAGTTATACAATTACACAATTACTTAAAGGGATAATCTAGAGTTCGAGATAGTCTAGAGTTAGATTGAAGATAGGGCATTGGACTATTGTCGTGCACCTCAACTTATATGTAATACCCCATATTTTTTAAATAACTTTTCTAATATTAATAAATGAATTAAAATAATTTTGGTGATTTAATAAACATTTTTCTAAAATTTACCTTTTTACACGTGCAAATATTTTTCTTGAGAGAGTCAGAAATTATTTTGGTTAAACCCATTATTTATTATTAGATATTATTTGTGAATTTTCTGGATTTTTCTGATAATTATTTGACCTATTTGTAAATATTACAAAAAGATGAACTTTTATGCAAAATTACCACTTTGAGTGAAAACTCTAGATTTTTTGGCTTTTTGTGCTGGTCATGATACCTAGTCAACTCAGAGGTAAAGAGTTTACTTTTTGCTTTAATAAATTTGGTTTATTTTGCAAGTTTTGATAAGAATAGTTTTTTGCAAAATTGCCACTTAGAGGGCAAAAAAAAGTACAAATTCATTTTCTGGGTTTTCAAAACAGTGCCGGCTGATAGTAGAGTGGTTGTTCTTGTTTTTAAATCTCAATTAAGATGGTTTTATTTAATTTCCAAGCATGAGGATTTATATATGTAAAGATATATTTAAAAGTGATATTTTGCAAATATATTCAAAAACCCTAGATACCCTATTTCCGGCCTATATAAGGTGAGGTGCAACCGTCTCTTTGCTGCACAACACAAACGGATTTCTTTATTATTATTTTCTTGGAGTTTCAAAGCGAGGATCTTGGTTTTCTTGCGAAATGAGGGATTTTCTTATTTCTTTATTATCTTCAGTTAATTCTTCAATAAGGTGAGTGACATATGCTTGTTTTCTTCTAAGCATGTTCCATGTGATGATTTATCTATTAGAAAGCATATTAGATGATGGTATGTAGATATAATGAAATTTTGATGAGTAGATGAATTAAAAATTGAATCTTTTCATGAAACTATACTATTGATGGTTAAAACCCTAATTTGATGACTTGAGATTGTTAAAGAACCTAATAGAAATCATGAGTAGGTTGTTTTCTTTCATAATCTTGCTGCATGATGTTGTCTCTCAAAAAGTGAACAAGACTTGATCTTTACATACGTACATATATATATGATCTGTTATGAAGTTTGGATGGGTGGAACTTGATTATATGTATGTAGTATTCACATATATTCACAAGTAAACTATTGTAATTAATGGGGTATGTATATAATAAGTTGTAGAAGAGTTATTGAACTAAAAGAATCCAGCTTTGGGTGAAAGAGATGGAGTTGAGTTCAGGTATGTTTGTATGCAGGCCAAAAAATTGGGTTTTTGTGAATTTTTGTGAAGTTTTCGAATTGAATTTGATTTGTTTGAGTACTAAGATTGAATTAAACAATATGCCTCTTATATAAGATGTTTTCTTGATGTTTTTAACTGACGTATACACACACACATTTACATGAAGAAAAGTGTTCTTCATGAAGAAAAGTGTTCTTCACGTCCATCAGGTATAACGGCCATTGGCGAATGGCTGCAACAGCAAGAAGAGTGCGAACAGTATTCTGTGCAACGGGAGCAAATGTCTCATCATAATCAATGCCATGCTCTTGAGTAAATCCTCGGGCTACTAGACGAGCCTTGTGCCGCTCAATAGATCCATCAGGTTGATATTTGACCTTGAAGATCCACTTGCAGCTAATAGGCTGAACGCCCGCTGCCAGAGGAACAACATCCCAAGTATCAGGCTGATCAAATGCACTGAATTCCTCTGCAATAGTTTTCCTCCATTGAGGATATTGAATTGCGTCTTGATAAGTTCTGGGCTCACGTGTAGAGTGTATAGCAGTGAGATATGCATGAAACTATGGTGAGTAGGAAGCTAGGGTAGCAAAACCAAACTGGTCAGAAGGACCGGTGGCATCAGATGTATAATGTGTCGGAGGAATACCAAAAGTGGAACGGGTAGACTGACGAAGAGGTGACGGACTGACAGGGTGTGAGGGGTGATCGAGCGATGAGGTGGCAGCTTTGGTGGCCGCACTGGAGGAGGGGAACATGGGGCAGTCGAGCGATGAGGTGGCGGCTCGATGGAGAAGATGATGATAGGGTGTAGTCAAGCGGTGGCGGCTCGACGGAGAAGACGGTGATAGGGTGCCGGAAGATGAAGACGATGTTGTAGATCTGGTGGGTTTCGACGCCACAAGATGAAGAAGAAGATTGTCAGAGTTTTAGGGGAGTTGTAGAAAGGTTCCCGGAGTTGGAGGTTACCGGAGTTGTAGGGCGGTGAGGTGCCGGAGTTGTTGTAGATCTGATGGTTGACGGAGAAGACGATGATGCTAACGTTTCGGCGTTTGATTTTTTTTTTTTATTATTTATTTTTTTTGCTGTTGGGATTTTAGGGTTTGATGGAGAAATTTAAAGGAGAAAATTTTTGTATAACTGGCTTTGATACCATGTTAAGATAAATCAGAGAGATGAAAACAATACTGAATATTAAATTAAGAAATAACTGAGTACAATATCTCCTATATATAGGAGTGAACCAAATACAAAATTAGCCCAATATCCAATATGGGACTATAATATGTAACAAGTGCATTTTGGTTAAAGTTCTCTAGGTTCCTATTATCGGAATAGGAAAATGAAAACTCTTCCTTTATAACTAATATAGTCATTTTCTGACGAACAATTTTGGAATCATAACTATGGCCATCTACTTGCTCGGTCCTAAGGTTGATCTTTTGTTGGGATAGTTGGTTTTGTACTAGTTCGGGATGTATATTAGTAATGTCTCGACTGATTGTACATGTTCCCTCACCTTCTTCCATTTGTAACTTTTGTGACATGTTTTACATACCTTATGTTCTAAGCTTGGATTGTCCATGTTTGAGAGAAAGTCATAAAATTTGTGGATTTTGAAAGTTTGGCCTCTATGTTTTTTTTGGAAGAAGTGGGTTGTGTGGGTTCAGTGGCTTGTGTTTGTGTGTCACTAGCTATAATTTCATCATATTGTGTGTCAGGATCATAATCATAAGGAGGAACACTTTCATAATCTATATTAAGATTAGGATTATAATCGGTCTCTAATTGCGGGATTATTAGAGGGCGACGAGATGAACTTGTGGATTCTTGTCCACTTTGGCTATGGCCGCTACCCCGTGATCACAATATTATACAAGTAGTGTAGTAGTGTGTGAAAAAAACAAAATTCAAAATAGGAGGGTTGAGAGAGTTGAGGTTAGTAGTAGTGTATGTGAAAATAAAATCTTAAAAAAAAATATGAGGATTGATAGAGTAAAGACTTAAGAGAGTAGTGAAAAAATAACAAACAAGTGAACTAAACAAAAAAATGAAATAATAAAGAGTTGAAAGAGTTGAGAAATTTTGATACCTTACTTCACGAATATAGATTTGAGAGAGTTGAAAATAATAAATATAGTTGAGTAGACGATGAGAATTTGAGATTGAGCTTTTTCACGAATTTGAGTAGTAGAGAGAGTTGAGTGGTAGAGAGAGCTTCTTCACTTCTTTGTTGTTTCTTCCTTAAATAAATTGAGAGTGGTAGAAGTAGTAGAGAGTTGAAAGAGTTGATAGAGAAGAATGAGTGAATTATTGAAGAAGAATGAGTGAATTTAGTGGGGTTTTATAGGAGGGAAAGCCACAACGGGCGGCCCATCCGGGCCGCCCATTGGACCCGGCGGGTTGGCCCGCGTGGTCGACCGTTAGAGAACCCGTGGGATGCGGGTGGGGTTCGGGTCGGGTTGATGGTGGGTTACGAGTTATATGGTCCTGTTCAAGTGGGTTTTAACCCATGATATTATGAGCTGGTCCGACCCGTTACCGTGTGCGGGTTTGACCCGGGCTCGGACCGGGTCAATCAGGTAATCAAGTTCGGGTCGGTGGTGGGCGAGCTGGCTTGGCCTGAATGCCACCCTTAGGGTTTTTATTTGGGATCCAAACCTAGTAGTTTTATTGGATATGAAATCGGGTTGTGGATTATCCAAGTAATAGTTCTCTCATATATTCTTACTCCGATTATTCATTTGATTTCATGTTTGGCAGAGGCGAGGATTGGATTGCAGACACTTCCCAACCCCGGGGTTATGACTATGACCATGTTCGTCCCTGAGTTTACGAGGGCCCGAGGCAAACTCCCGAAATGGGACCCCCATACAAAATTTATTTTTTAAAAAAGTTGTCAAAAAAAATCAATTTTTTTTGCTACAATTCTTAAAAACTGATATATATGAAGAAATGGATGGAGATTCAGGGATTTGAGAAAAAAAAAATCTCCATACAAATTCAAGCTCAACTAAAATAAGTCGATCCAGGCACTTATTTTAAAAACAAAAGCCCAAAAAATCAAATTTAGGCCCCCTAAAAAAAATTACGCGCAAAATTCGTTTATGTAAATACAAGGAATTTTTTTTCTTTTTTTTTGTTGGGGAGGGGGGCTAAAATTGCGAAAAAAATTGGGGGCCCGAGGCGGCCGCCTCCCTAACCTCCATTGGGGCTTGGCCCTGACTATGACAACAAAAAGACTAAGACTAGTTATATCTTGACTTAGTTAGAATGTTTTTCCAAACTAACCCACTTTTTAAAAACCATTTTCCCAAGTAACCCACTTCCCAAACTAATTTCATTGGTAAGCAATTTTTAGATACGTCAGCATAGGCCGCAGTCTCGACTGCGACCTCTTTGATTCCGTGGCCGCAATGCTCGACTGCGGTCTCTTCTCAAACTTTTTTTGTAGGCCGTCATTCCCAACTACAGTCTCAGTTCAATTCATATTTGAGTTAAAGAGACTTCGAAACTTAGACAAAAAATGGCTAAGCTAAAATGTGTTAAACTTAGACCGCAGTAATCATCTGCGGCCTAGATATGACTGCGACCTCGCTTATACCGAGGCCGCAGATGGCTACTACGGCCTAAGTTTAACACATTTTAACTAAACAAATTTTGTCTATAAGTCTCGAAGTCTCTCTAACCCAAATATGAAATGAGTTGAGGCATCAGTTGGGAAAAGCGGCCTAAAAAAAGTTTGTGAAGAGGCCGCAATCAAGCACTACGATCTCAAAATCGAAGAGGCAGCAGTCACCAACTGCGGCCTATGCTGACGTGTCTAAAAGTGGCTCACCCATAGAATTAGTTTGGAAGTAGGCTAGTTGAGGAAATAGTTTCGAAAAAGTGGGTTAGTTATGGGGAAAAATCGAGTTAGTCACCATCCCCAACGGTTGTTGGAGGAGCCATATATTCTTTCTGTCTATTGTGGATATTGGAGGTTTTATATTATCTTTGTACATGTCTTTTCTCCATATTTTATGGATTTGTTTGGTGATTTCTTAATGCTATACTCCATATTTTCTTCAAAGAAAAATAAAATAATAGTGCATAAGAGCATTTGCAGTCGTTGGCTAAAAATCTACTTTTTCAACAACAAAAAAAAGAGTGTTGTAGTCATTAGGTATATATCCAAATTTTGGATTTAGAGAAACAGTGATCGGCTATATTTGAAATAAAATATAGGAATTTGAAAATTATTGCCCACGAACGATGATCTTTCGTTCGTTTGTTTAATAAATATTAAAAAAAAGAATTGGACGAAAGATCATTTTTCGTCGCTTCCTCTTTTTTTTTTAAAAATATATCGAACGGGAAATGATTTCCCGTTCGATAATTTTTTATTAAAAAGAACGACCAGACGGGAAATCATATACCGTCGTCAATTTTAATTTTTTTTTTTTTTTTTAAATGATCTCCCGTCCGAACCCAACTTTTCTCACTTTCCATTTTTTTAAAGAAGTAGGCCTATAAAAATTATTATGGGTATATATTAACTTTAATTGAAATTTAATAAATATTTAAGATTTATTTAAAATTTAATTAGGATTAAATTATGAGTTAATTGGAGGAAATTTCTTGGACAGGTCCGTGGTTAATTTTTTTTTTTTAAATCCTCAGACAGGAAATGATTTTCTGTTCGTTAGTTTTTTATTTTAAAAAAAAAATCAATGGATGAGAAATCAATCCTCGTTCATCGATTTTTTTAAATGAAAATCCATATTTCGGGTTTAAACGACTACAACTCATACCTAAAATCCATATTCCTATATGCCAAAATACCCAAAAATTGAGATTGAACGACTACAGATGCTCTAAGGTCATTGGAATTAACAATACATGAAGAAAAGTCATGATGGTCTATTTTACTAAACTCTGTATTTTATTTTTTTCCTCTGATGATGAAGAATGAACTTAAGATATTGTGAGTACTTAATATTTTTTCGTTCATAATCGGGCCAAATTTCAAAAGATTTTTTTTTTTTATTATCAGTAACTTAGAGGCAATCCAGCTTTGTATTTTTATTTTTCATTATTTGTCTACTGTGAGAGTAACATGCAATTTTGAGATAACCTAAGAAGATAAAAACTTGTATACATACCCAATATGGCATGTGGTGTCATGTAGAAATGCAAAGGGGCTAGCTGTTGGCTCTACCAATGTGCCCCATACATAATCTTTATGATTGTTTAGAGCATCTGTAGTCGCTGTGGGTGAAAAAATGGATATATAGATAAATAGAAATAAGAATCGAACTTTGGCTGCACTCGTTAAAAGCTATTTTTTAGCAATCTATCATAAAATAATAAGCGACGTCACATAATGTGCCGTCGGAGAGAAAAAAAAATGCTTAATTTTGTGGGACGGCAATCGAAGTACCGTCCGATCGCAAAAATAAAAAATAAAAAAAATACAAAGAGCGACGGCACATGAAGTGCCGTCGGAGAAGGACAAAAAAAAAAAAAAAAAAAAAAAGACCGAAAGCACGGACGGCACATGCCGTCCAAGCGGTTAGTGAAATTTTTGTTGTCATTTTTCACTTCTCCGAAAATTACAAAAACATTTTAGTAATTACAAAAACATTTCAGAAATTGCAAAAAAAATTAAAAAATTGCAAAAACATTTTCAAAAATTGCAAAAAAAATTAAAAAATTACAAAACCCTCCGGCTGAGGATTTCGGCTTGCGCTGGGATTTTTTAATTGACAAAAAAAAATAAAAAAATCAAAGGACGGCACATGAAGTGCCGTCCGACGCGGCAAATTTTTTTTTTTTGTGTGCGACGGCACTCGAAGTGCCTTCGCTCAAATATGGATAATTCTCAAATCGATTCTCATTTATAGCACACGACTGTAGCGATTTATCGATAAAATGGATATTTGGCAAACGAGTGCAGCACGTTCGTTTGCCAAATATCCATTTTTATCGATATTTGGCAAACGATTACAGATGCTCTTAGGAAAACATGGAATTGAATCCCCTTTTTTTTTTTTTTTTGGGAGGAGTTCATGAACTGAATCTCATAACGGATAGACTTTTGTCTTTCTATAAACGTTTCTTGGTCTATGGCCTTTTATTGACTTATAAGGGCCAAGTTGGTTTAGAATTTTCGACGATTTAGACTTCTCAATACACACTCAGTCAATTGCCTTTGCAGTCCTCTTTATTCTGCATCTGCTCATAATCCAAATTCAAATCTTCAATATTGCAGGGAAAATAATAGTGAAATTAAAGACCCTGTAGTAGCTGTCTTGTTGTACTTGCAGTACTTGGCTTTTGCACCTGTTGCTAACCTTTAACCAAACAAGTGAACAACCATATCTACAATTACAAACAAACAAGAAACAGAGCTATTATTGAGGTTTTATCCTTAGAAAATATCATAGAACATATATGATTCATCCTCCCTTGATAAAAGCCAAGAGACACTAAGAATCAAAGCTTTGAAAAGTATGACCTATAGTACTAAGACTCCAATATTAATGATGTAATCATGGCATAAAGAAATGTCTATATACATAGGATGAATCTATTCTATTCTAGACAATTTAAGGACCTAAGTCATTACTATTAACAACTCATTTACAGAGAATCTTTCCTAAGCTTTATACACAAATTTATACAGTATCTCAGATCTCAACTAGTCACATATTTAAGGATAGAAAAATCGAATCTAAGAATCCTCGCTGGTAGTTCTGTATTTGTTTTTGTTTGAGGTTGCCAGCCTCAGAACTTCGTGATCCACGCACAATTAACAGTTGTAAGTCTTCAAACAACAGGAAGAGCTTTGGAACCAGCATATAAACTCAACCCTTGTATGCCTCAAATTTTCGAACCTATACTATACCCATTACCCAAACTGAAAATGCTTACTCTTCTCAATTATATTCTTCTAAACTTTAGTCTAAAACCAACAGCCTACAGCCTGTACCTCACTCTTCATACTTTCAACTCAAAGTTCCATATATGTTTTGAAACTAAGATTATAATGACAGTCACACAAACAAAATGATTCTTTCTTTGTCTCATCATAATCTTACTCATGGAATTCTTTTGACATTATACAAGTACACGCAATTGATTACAATCATAGCATGATCCAACTCATTATGTTTCACTTACCTGTCAAGCAAATGAAAATACCTACGTTCCAATCATATCATGCTTTAATACTACACATATAGGAAAATAAACAAATTAACCAGTAACCTGCTTTCTTGCTCAACTCTAAAGTGTACATACAAGGAAAAAGAACCAAAAATCACTAATTCTTGAATTTGTATACATAAACTTCGGTATGCAATCAGAATTTGTCTGTAAACACTTGTCTATTTTTAAGTGTTGTCCAGTACTCTATAAATTTCATCCCTTATTGCCTGAAGCACAACAGGTTTGCGGATCAACCCGTTCATCCCCAACTGTAAGCACCTCTCCCAAACCCCATCCTCTGCACTCGCTGTCATAGCCACAATTGCAGGCCAAGACCCATTTCGGAGATTGCGGATCTTGGCTGCCACCTCAAACCCGTCCATTTTGGGCATGTGCAGATCCAATACTATGAGCTGAAAAGGTGGAGTCCCGAAGGTTCCAAGGGAAGTAATGCATTGGATTCCGGAAGAGACCGAGGTGACATTGCATCCAAGCTTTTCGAGGAGCTTTCTGGTGACAGCTCTGTTGATGACATCATCGTCGGCTAGCAGGACCCTTAGACCTTTGAAGAGGGGGGTGGAACTGGAACTGGAAGGCATGTGGTGATGGTGGGGAAGTCGGTGATCGAAGTAGCCTCCGCCGAAGTCGGAGATTGGAGTGATGGATTGTAGCTGGAACTGGAGAACAAGAATTATGGTTTCATGGAGACCTTCAGTATTGGGGACGGCCCAAATGTTCCCATGCATCATCTGAAGGTTCATTGATAAAGATCAAAGAGTCAGTAGAATATCAATCTTACATATGAAATATATTATTAAGGGTTCTTTTTCATTAGCACTGGGAAACATTTGTTCGTTTCAAAATTGAGATGGATTGCGGTGTAAGTGAAATAGTATCAACAATCTTTGCATGCATATGGTTTCTATAAGAGGCAATGCAAGAAGTAAACATAATATTTGAAAGCCATAAGAGTTAACTCCTTGGGACAATTTTATTTGGAAGCCGCAGTGTCAGACACATTAAACACAGACCTATTTTGATGTGGTATTTCAGACTGTCCGTCGCTGTTTTGTGTCGCGTCATATCCATCATCATCACTGTGCTTGTGCTTCTTAATCATATATTTTTGAAGTTCAAGATAGATAATAAGAGTGTGCGCAAACTTCTCAGTTGAACCATCTGATGAGTAACATTGTTTATTTGAATGAATGTAGAAAGAAAATGCCGCAAGTTTCACTAACATCTCATTTATTTCAATATTCTATCTTGTATAGGTGGTATAATTTCCCTATAACAAAATGCTAGGGTGGTATGACGAACAGACGCCTCAAAATGGGTATAATATCTGTGTCAGAAACGTATCCGACATATCCGACCCAGATAATTGCCGACACATAAGCAAGGTTATGTCAAGTTCAAATTTCACGTCGGCTAGTAGATGTCAAGTACATGTAGGCAAAGAAGGCAGAGTTTAATGTGAAATAAAATACAATTAGATGCAACTTAAGTTATGGTTCTAAAATTTGGAATCTGGTTTCTTATCGGCCTTTCAATTGTGGTAATTGTGGTATCGGTTTCAGCATTCTCGGAAATATCCAGTGTATGGGCTCAGTGTATCGAACTTTTTGGCACGCTTTATAACAGGACTAAAAATTGAATATGGGTTCGGTGTATCGAACTTTTTGGCGTCGCTTTATAACAGGACTAAAAATTGGTTGAAATTCTAAAAATATTTACAAATATTAAATCTTAAAGCAAAATTTTAAAGGTAATATTTTGTTAAACTATAATAAATAAATTATAAAGGTTTTCATATTTGTTTTCATTTTCATGTATCTTTTTTTGAAAGAAATAAATATATATAAAAAGTGTACTACTGAGATGAACTCGGAGTATCTTCTCGTTTGCGGCTGAGACTTGATACCATGATTTAAATAACCTATATATCCATTTTTATGACATCATTTTATCTCAAATAAAAAAACAACTTACCAAAAAAGATCACTTGGTGGGGCCTTTCATGGATAATCCACACCGCTCACCATTATTTTTATGTCACGAGATTTATGTATGCAAAAACTTGAGTGATTTAGAGGTTTATTGCCCATTAATGATGTCTCCTAATTTGTTATATTATTATAGCATGAAAATCAGACTGCATCAAGCAACAGTACACAAACATTTAACAACAAGAAAATCAAGTTGAATGGTACAGATCGTCTATGAGAAGGAAGGGGCGTCCCGGACTCCCACTTACTGATTTCGTCACATTCTAATGATGGGATCAGCTCCCATAAATATGAGGCTGCTTTTTCTTCAAACTCAATTTGAATGCATGAACATCCATATAAAATCACATCCAGTACATGAAGAAGCATATATAAATATAGAAACTAAATGTGTACTATTTCTGTTGCAAATAATAGTAGAATAAAATCACATAGCAATTAACAAGTACAGCGATTGAGAGAAACATGTTGTTGGATTAAGCTTAGAGTTTAATTAGATTTTTTTTTGTTATAATTAATTGGACTAGGTTTAGAAATTCAAAACTATCAGAAAATAGGTAGTTTTAACATCCGCGAAAATTGATAACTTGAAGATATCAAGAAATAAGATAGCTCTAAGAGAGGATCTGTGGGTACATAAAGATAAATGGTCTTAAAACATTCAAACCGAGAATGGTTGAGAAGTCGTGAGATTATCCAATAACTCCTTACAGTTGTTTTATCTGCTAATGAGTCTGACATCGAGAGGACAATTAAGATAAGATTAGGTTTTGAATAAAGATCATGTTGGATTAGTAGGACATGGTGGTAGTGAGGTGGGACAATACAAGAGAAAATCTAGGTGAAAATAATGCAGAAGGAAGTTAATGTCAATTCTTGGTGCTTCCTAACGTGATATAACGTGATATGAGCATGGAGTACTTAGAAATGAACCCTGAGCACATTTAAGAAGAGGTATCATGGTGCTTAATATTTGTTTTGATATCACATTAGTTGGCTAGATTAGAGAAGAAAGTTCATAAAATAAATTGGTGGAGAAAAGTTCTGGAATCTAAAAGAATTCAGATAAACAGTAAGTCAAAAATTGAGTATATGGAATGTATGTTTAGTATATAACATAAGATACGAGGGACAAATTCACATCGATGGCCAAAAAGTACCTTGGAGTGACCATTTTCGCTGTCTAAGATAATTCATTATGAATCCATGATGGACTTCGAAAGAATAGAAACGACGTCTCAAGAACAAAAATGGGGTGGATAAAGTAGAAAAGTGCTTCTAGATAATTGAATAATCGCAAATACCTATGCAAATGAAAAGAAACTTTATAAGTTAAATGAAAAATATGTGGAACTTCTGGCAATTAAGAAACATGTCTCCACAATAAGTGTTGCAAAAAATGAGGATCCTGAGGTTGATGAATGGTAGAACACTAATAAAAGCTGAGTACATCCAATAAGAGATCAGAAGTTGGAAATTAAAGAGAATTAATTGAAACAGTTTTGACGTGCGGAACAAAGAGCAAAAAATGGCAGCACTAAGCAGGATGGCACAATTGCAGTTAAAAGAACAAAGTGGACCAGAGGTAGACCTACCAAATTTTTGGCTCGGGCTAGAGCTAATTTGACAGATGAGATTACACATATTAGAGTTGAAAAGATAAACAGTATCGATGTGGCGGGTACTAAGATTTGGGATAACGAATTTTGTTGTTAATCTAAAATAATCACTAGAACAATCCCCAAAATGTCATTCCCACAGGCATAATAGCTATCCATTAAATGCATAAGTTTTTCACATGTACAGACTACATAACTAACACTAAACGTGCAGTAAATTATATTCTACCAACCATAGTATTGAAAAATATTTTAAAAAGAAATACATAATTACTCGGATGTACCTGCACGATCTTCTTGCACACGTTGAAGCTAAGGCCCATGTCAAAAGCCTCTGAATTTGGTCGTCGTGCAAGCTGCATTGAGGAACTGGAATCACTGTTCTGTGGTTTCCGTACTCCGATTTCAAACTTCACACAAGTATACCCATCAGAAAAACTAAACTTCCATGGAACCCATCCCTGATCTAGCTTGTCTTTCTCCTCATCATAGCTACAAACTCGAAACTCCATCAACCCTACATCACACCCATTCAGCAAATTTCCCACCATATGCAATATCACTTGAAAAATTCTGTTCTCATCACCGACAACCAAATCCGCAATAGCATTTTGAACCTGGAACCCAAAAGAAATACCCCTACAATCACAAAGACATCTCGCAACACTTGCTGCCTCCTTAATCATAGAATGCAAACGGAATGGTCTGATATCTAAAGTTAAATGCTCGTTATTAGTTGTAGAGATCTCCATCGCATCATTTATCAAGTTCGAAACAACTCCACTGGTCTTAGCAATGGTATTAATAATGAGCCTCTGTTCTGGACTCAATCCATCTTGTTGCATCATTGACAACAAACCCAGTATAGAATGTATCGGCCTTCTCATCCCTTGGCTCATAACTTTTTGAAAGGAATTCCTTGCTTCGCTTGCCATCACAGTGTTTTGTTTCTCCATTAACAAAGCTCTGTTTTGCTCGGCCAACTTGTCTCTCATCAATCGAGATTCCTCCAAAACAGCAGCATGAGAGAGGGCGACAGCTACTTGGTCTGCCACAACTTCAACAATCTCTAGCTCGTGGTCACTCCAAACCCTAGAATTTTCCCCGGGGAGAACTAAAACTAATATTGCA
Organism: Hemerocallis citrina; assembly: GCA_017893485.1. Taxonomy (NCBI): domain Eukaryota; kingdom Viridiplantae; phylum Streptophyta; class Magnoliopsida; order Asparagales; family Asphodelaceae; genus Hemerocallis; species Hemerocallis citrina. The sequence continues at coordinate 222,535,664 of CM030367.1, forward strand.
TAGTGAGTTTGGATCATTTCAGGTGTCCCTCCTTTGAAATTAGAAACATTTAGCATCGGCATTCTAATTGCAGCCATGGGACCAGCCTCAAAGGGGGATCCTTCACTACTAGCCGAAGCAAGCATAGATTCGGGTCTCAATATCTTCACACCATTGCACTCTTTGATCTCCAATACATCCGGGTCATCAATAGGAATCGAAAGGCTATACAAATTTGAAGAGTTCCTCGGTTTCAACTCATGAGTGAGGTTCATCTCCGTCCTGTCTTCGCTAGGCATCCACACCGCACAATTTTTAAGCCCTAGTGTATTAGAGAGTTCCACCAAAGTAGTATCCAAGATAGTATGCCTATCAAGTGATTTCCTAATCTCCTGAGTGAGCATTCTCACATGCCAACTTGTCTCCTCCTTCCTCTTCCTCCTTACAACTTCTTGATCCAACTCTCTCGCTTTCAATCTCAATAAATTCTCTCTCACTTTCACTCTCAACAATTGAGGTATCAAAGTTAAGAGGGTTATCGCAGTTGCAAACGACACTAAGGCAGTGAAGAATTTGGAGATAGTAAGGCTTAACATTAACAGAAAAGTATGCGGCTCGTATGTAAACACATTGAAAAGGTGCGTTAACCCGCAAAGAACAATAAACGCCCCGAATTGAATGACAATCCATTTGAAAGGGAACAAATTCGAACAAGTAGCAAAGTAAAGCAGCTCCAAAGGGATAGAGAAATACGCCACAGCAATAAGGAAGTCACTCACTTTCTGGCATTGGAAAATGCCCTCTACAGTCCACAGGCTATCGCCATCGCAATTGCATCGCTGATAGCCACTAATCTCGATGGCGGATGCAGGGATGACAATAAGAAATAAAACCACCCAACCATAGCACAATGCTCTTAACATTTGCATTAACAACCTTCATCCAATCTACTCCTAGAAAATTATTATTTAAAAAAAGCTTTACTTTAACAGCTTTTGCTCGAATTGATGATCATAAACCCTTTGTCTTCAATCTTCAAATTCCTCTTGCAACCCTAAAACAACAATCAAACCAAAAATCAATCAAAAGAACAAAAGTGAAACAAAACATCACTAAATTAAAAATCAAACATAACCAAGAACCAACTTTTCCAAAACCAAACAAAAACCCATCACAGATAACATACCCACCAGTCCAAATTCAGATACAAAACTAAGCTTTCCTATATCCTGAGCTAGAACCAAAGAGAACCCATCAATATAAAGATCCCATCTAAGAAGTTTCACTCATTCGGTGATTCATCCCCCCTCACTCACTTTCACTATTATAAGTATAAAAGGAATAAATAAGAGAAAAAAAAGGACCAACTTTTAACTCAAGCCAATTAGAGATTAACTCGAAGCAAAGTCCAAAACAAAGACTCAAACACCCAAAGAAAACCAGAAACTAAGAAAAGTGTGGAAATAAAAACCAGTTGTACCTAGCAGGAAAGCAAATCACCAATTTGAAGGGCCCATTAAACTAAAATTCCGATTTTTAAGAAGCCCAGAAAAAGCAAAAGCAACAGTTGTTCGTTCCCTGTTACCTCCCACTTTTGATGCAATGAAAGGAACAGTAGTGAAGCAACATCAATACATCCTCCTCATCCCCATCCTCATCTTCGGGTTCTGGGTCATTCCAAATCCCATGGCATTTGAAAGCTGGGAACTGAAGGGAAAAGTTGGGTCTTTGCAAAGTGGGGTTTGTCCATTTTTTGTTTTTTTTTTTATTTATTTATTTTATGGACGTGGAATTTGGATCCGAGAAGGAAAAGGGAAGGGGGGGAGGGGGCGAGAAAGTGGTAATGCCGTAATGGAGAGAATATAGGAAACGGATCTAAGAGCATGTGTAGTCATTTGCTTAAAAGCCAAATTTTACAAATTTAATTACAAAGAAAGATATCAAGCGGCTCATAATCAATCTCCTTGAAAATCAAAGGCCCATATCAAATCTTATGAAACATATTTTTTCTTCCAAATTTCAAATTCCAAAACCAAAATTTTCCCTAAAAAACACATTGCTTTATTACTATCTCTTTCTTCTCTCCTTACTTTTTTATATAGTGTAATGCACGTGTGATGCACGTGGGAAAAATGAGAAGGAAAATAAAAAGGACAAAAAAAAAATTCTACCAACACGTGCGCTGCACGTGTTGACACACACACTCTAAAGAATAAAAAATTGTTTATTTGTTTACAATCCCATCTCTCCCATTATAATAGTTATAGATTTCTCTCTTTCTCTCTCTATCTCTCTCTCACATTCTTTATTTATTTATTTAGAAATTTAGATTTTAAGATTTCGGTTTTGTAAATTTTCAGAATTTTTATGTTTTTTTTATTGCACATGTTATATTGAAAATAACAAATATCTCTTCAACAATTAAATTTCATTATTTTCCACACTTAAAATTTCTAAGAAGTTAAATTTTATATCCCATTTATAATTATTTTTCAACATATACTAATTGAAATATAGACTTTTATTTATAACTAATTATTGTCATACTATTCAAATTTGAGCTACATAATTATTGATTTATTGTTTACATGGCTTTTCTTGTTTTGTATCGTTCCGAAGACGTACCGTAGGCACGTGTCCATGGACAAATCTAATATTTGATAAGCGAAATAGATGAAACATAAAATTTTGCCCGTTCAAAAAATTTGTACAAAAATATATAGGACGAAAGATAAAATATAATAATAAAATCTTATTAATAAAACATGGGTGGTATTCAAACAAAATTGTTAATTTTAAAAAAGGTAAATAAATATAGTAGGCCAAAGAAGTAAGTAGACCAAACAACCAAATAAAGTCTCCACAAAAGTTTAACACATTAAGCAAACTCCACCAAAAAATTTATACATACAATTGCAAATATTGGGAATGAATGATTAATAAAATAAAAGCAATAACAGAAATAGTAAGCTAGCTAGTGTCAAAGAAAATGAAACAACTCTTATGGTCACAGTTATATAAATATTGACCTATTCATCGTAGTGGTTATACTTCTCAAGAATTGAAATGAAAATATGGACAACTATTATACTTTGAAACAAGTTGAGACACTTGACAGTCTGAACTGCATGAACCAGTAAACAACTGTATGAAACAGCAAACTTTTTTGATGCGAACGGACAGAGTCGAAAGACTCCAGCCACAGCAAAAATATATTAATAATGAGTAAAATGTACAACAGAGGGTTTTACAAGCTGTAATACAAAAAACCAGACAGGCCTAGACTAAATAGATACAAGCAAACCAAACTACAAAAGCACGCAGCAGCCCAGCCAGCCGCTCGCAAAGAAGCAGCAGCAAGAAGCGACGCCCAAGAGAGCAGCGCCGGGGACGCAATCGAAGCACCCACACCGCTAGGCCTTAATCGAGAGACGAAGACCAGAGCAGCCCAAAACTCCAGTCTCGCAAAACACACTACCAAGCAAAAGAGCTCCATGAGAAGGAAAGCAGCAAAACAAGCTGCAAAGAAAATAATCACCAATGGAAAAGCAATCCACAACACAGACCCTGAAAACTCTCTACCGTAGGTCACCCCCGACCGGGGACAGAAATAATAAGCACGATAAGGGCCAGATAAAAACCCAACCGAAGGATAGCAACAAGCGAGAAAACGCTATCGCTCCAGACCGCCAACAACAAAGTAACCACCAAGTAAACAGAAAACAACCAAACCCATAATCACATAACATAAGCCAAACACAAATCAGCCACTGAAGAGATCGCAGTGCAGCACAACAGAGCAGACAAACTAGTCAGATAACAGTTGAACACATAGTCACATAGGCTAAAAGCAGGAAGAAACTAATTAGCTAATCACAGATAAGTCGAAGAACCGATTACAACGGTCAGCATAAAAGAACCATCAGTAGACAAAGAGCATAAAAACAAAAGGGACTAAGCCCACAACATAAGAACCACCAAAACCTGCTGCCCTCAGACCATGAAGGCAGCAATAGGCCACCGAGCCAAAACAACAATGCCAGCAACAAACCAACGGAAGCCACCAGAACCAAAAGAATGCCTGTGACCCCAAAAAGGCCCTCAGAACCAGAGCCAAGATAGATCAGAATGACTCAACCAACCTGCGATAGAAGAGTACATTAAGAGTTAAAGCGAAAAATAAGCATTAAAACGCATTAAGACTGTGAAGAACAAGATAAGAATCATGTAAACGAGAGCCATTATAAAGCTCTCTATCATTAGTCGAAGCATTAGAAGACCAAAAGTTAAAAAGATAAAGGAAATCATCAATCAAGTGAGCGATAGTGGAAGAACGGTGAGAGAAAAGTCTACGGTTCCTCTCCATCCAAACGAGCCAAATAATAATGTGAACTGAAAGCTTCCAACATTTGCGAAATCTAGGGTGCGAAGGAGGGAAACTCCAACAAGATTCAAGATTGAGAGGCAAAGCTAGATTTTCCCACGCAAGAGAGACTAACTGCCAAAGTGGGGAGATGAAAGAGCATCTCACAAAAAGATGATTAACATCTTCAGAAACCTCTGAGCACAACGGGCAACGTTGCCCCCAAGCAATATTTCGTTTATTAAGATTCTCGACCGTCAGTAATTTATTGTGGATCGCTAGCCAAGTATTAACTTGAACCTTAAGGGGAGCGCAAGAGTCCCAAATGAAGGAGGCGGAGGAAGATGTCGTACCGCAAAAATTAAGGAAATTATAGAATGATTTAACAGAAAAAATCCCAGTTGAGTTCCAGCGCCAAGCGATCCCTTCATTAGGGTGCCATTCGAAGCGGTTAAGGGAAGAAATAAGCTCTAACAATTCAGAGATCAAACCTGGGGGAAGAACAATCTCGAAAGGAATGATCCAAATCCTGTTGGAGTTTATAAATTGGTAAGAATCGAGCACAGATGCATCAGGGATAGAGGCCAGACGATATAGGTTGGGGTAGGCCGAGGATAGTTTAATGTTGCCTAACCAGAGGTCGGTCCAGAATTTAGTTCTGGAACCAACAGAGCATCTATGGGAAATCCCACACTGGAACGCCGAGGCCACTTTCCAAACACCTTTCCAGAATTGAGAAGCTAATCTATGAGTGGAAGACGGGAAAGCCGACCAAGGGGAAATAGAAAAATAATGGCCTTTGATGCACTGGACCCAAGGGAGATGCTCAAAGTGATGAAATCTCCAAAGCCACTTTCCAAGCAGGGCTAAGTTCTGATGCCTGAGATTGAGCACGCCCAAGCCCCCGCTAGCCTTAGAGGAACAGACCAAATTCCAATTGCAGAGGTGAGACCCAATTTTGAAACCGGAGGATCCGGACCAGAAAAAATGCTTCTGATTTGGTCTAATCTTTTGATGACCCACGAGGGGAGAAAATATAAGGACATCATATAAAGGGAAATGGCCGAGAGGACTGAATTGATTAAGATTAATCTGCCCCCACGGGAGAGCAACTTCCCCATCCAGACGTTAAGCCTGGCCTCGATCTTGTCAATGATAGGGAACCAATCTGATCTGAGAAGCTTTCTCCATCTAAGGGGAATACCCAAATAGGTGATGGAAAATGAGGCAATCGGACAATTAAAAAATTGGGAGAATTCTGTCTGACGGCCGGAATCACCACCAAGCCAAGTCACCGAGGACTTTTGGAAGTTAATGGACAGACCAGAGGCCAACTCGAAACAGTAGAGAAGAAGTTTAAGGTTGCGCAACGACGATTGATCAGGTTTGATAAAAATAATAGTGTCGTCAGCGTACTGGAGATTAAGAATACCATCAAAACCCTGAGTGCTGCCGAGGCCCTCAATGACATGAGCCTCGCGAGCGTTACGCAGAAGCCTACTGAACACATCAGCAATGTGGGAGAAAAGAAGAGAGGAAATGGGGTCCCCCTGACGAAGACCGCATTTGATCTTAAACTTGTGGCCTTCAGAGCCGTTGACAATGATGGAAGAGGTACCAGCAATAAGGCTGAATTTAATCCAAGAAATCCATTTAGATCCAAAACCTCGATGATGGAGAATATCGAAGAGAATGTCCCAGCTCACGTTATCATAAGCTTTTTGAAAATCCAATTTGAGGAGAATGCCCTCTGATTTGGAATGATGGCAGAAAGAGATAATCTCTTGAGCCGACGCTACACTATCGAGGATGAAACGATCTTTGATAAAACCGGATTGGACCGGGTCGATAAGGGGCGAAATATTAGCACTAAGCCTCGCCGCGAGGACTTTCATGATGATTTTGAAAGTAATGTTAATTAAGCTTATAGGCCTAAAGTCAGAGATCACGTGAGCGCCCACCTTTTTGGGGATAAGAACGATGTGCGCGTAATTGATGCGATCGAAAGAGAATGAACCGTTATGCAGGTCCTTAAAGATATTGAAGAGGTCAAACTTGATCCAGTCCCAAAACTTCTGAAAGAAAAGGGCCGGAAAACCATCCGGACCCGGAGCCGAATCGCTTTTAAGAGCAAAGACCGCGGATTTGATCTCCTCCAAGGAGAAGGGTTCCTCGAGAGAGGAGAGACCCACAGAGGGAGGGCCGTAAAGTTGGGCCCAATCTAGAGAGATTAGCCGCGATTTAGAGATCCCAATGAGTTGTTTGTAGAAGGAGAGAAAAGCTTGGTGAATGTCAGGATCCGAGTGAAGATCGATCCCATGGTCTTGGATCGTGGAAATATGATTATTTCGCTGTCTGAAAGAAGCATAATTATGAAAAAAGGCAGTGTTGCCATCACCCTCCTTGAGCCATTTAACTTTGGCTCTCGCCACCCATTTGGCATGGTCTTGCAAAAGGATGTTGGCATAATCGCGCTTGCAATCAAGGCGCTCAATACGAGCAAGATCCGAAATGGGACCTTGTTCCTCTAAAACATCAATAGCTTCAATAGAAGAAAGAAGAAAAATCTTAAGGAAATTGGTATTGGACTGTCTTTCTCTATGCGAGATCTTGCAACCATGCTTAATGCCATGAAGCTTAAGGAGCAAAGATGCAAGACCTGACAATCCAGAGATAGCACCAAGACATTCCTCAACCAGATTGACAAAAAGCTGGTCTTGCAACCAAAATTTTTCGAAGCGAAACTGATGGCAGTGAGGGAAACGAAAGTCAGAGAACAGAGCAATAGGAACGTGGTCAGAGGACGGATTGGGGAACGCCTTAGCGAACGAAGAATGGAACTGGGATATCCAAGAATGGGAAACGAGGAAGCGGTCAAGTTTGGCCAGAATAGGTGGCAACCGCTGGTTCGACCAAGTAAAGGATCTACCATTGATAGGGATATCAATGAACTGCAAATCCCTGATGCAGTCGTTAAAAGAGCAGGATTGAGAAAAGAAAACAGCAGCGTTCGATCTTTCAGCTGCAAATCTGGTAACGTTGAAATCTCCGCAAATAAAGCAGAGACCATTGGAAAACTGGTGAAGAGACCTAAACTCGCTCCAAAACAAAGGCCTAAACTGGGAGGAGGCCGGACCATAAACCGAAATAACAGTGATCACCTTGTTGAGGGCCTTCCATTGAAGTTGGACAATGAGAGAAAGTGAGACGGTGGGTCGACAATAGAGAGAAAACCGACTCCTTGTACCCGAATAGGATGCCACCCCTAGCGCCCGAAGCGTCAAGAGAAATCCAGTTGGAAATGGTAGAGCCTCCGATAGAGCGATAAAGTCGAGGGGAGGGAAATTCGACCTTCGATTCTTGAATCGAAATAATGTCACATTTAGAAGAGACAATTAAATCATAGATCGCCCTTTGCTTCACGGGGCAATTGAGGCCCCAGATGTTCCAAGAGATACTAATCATCAGAACAATGTTGCTCACTGACTCTTAAACGTTCATTAAGACGAATGATGTGGAGAGGCTTAGGGTCCGAAGGATCGATCCTAAAACCCAGAGAGGAAGAAATAGCCAAAAGCTCATTATCATCCAGGGAATCAAATTGAGAAATAAATAACGAACCTAAACACTCCGCTTGTGGAGCGGGTTGAGAACACGAGGAATTACTAACACCTATGGGAGAAGATGAAGAGGACGATATGTGCTTGGCCCTTAAACGGGCGCTACATCTAATAAAACGATTAGAAAGACCTGAGGAAGGGGGAGAACCTGTCACGGGAACTCCTCGCTTGAAATGAGGAGGACCACATGAAACAGCAAACTTAAATACAATACTAACACTTGTGACTTGTCCAAAATATAAAAAGAAAAGGTAGAAATAGCAGACTGGCACATTAAAATTAACTAGTAATTTGCACATGCAATGCACATTTTAATTAAAAAAATTTATGGAGTGAATAATAAGACGTAATTTGGCATCGAACTTGAGACTTCCCTTTACTCATACATACTATTTACAAATTATCTATAGTGGCCCAAAATTTTATTTTATATAAGTGACACTTTTGTAAATAATTATGTCATAATTAAATTATAACTTTGATGATATTATGGTAACTAACAATAGTTGAGTAAATGAAAGATTAATATAACTCTCACTTAAAAATGAAGTTGAGATTAGATGGTTAATTGTCTACAAATTACAGGTTGTCTATAAATGACAACCCTAACTCTTTCATTATAGTATTACTAATATTTTTCACATGTGATACACATTTTGATAAAGAGTTGGAGTTGAACGTGTGGTACACATAAATCGATAGTGATTAGTGTTGGATCCTGTAAGCAAGGCAAGAAACACTAGAGGGGGGGTGAATAGTATTATATAAAAATTAAAGACGAAATTGAACTTTTCTTCTGTTCAGTCGACTTAAAAGAGAAGCAAGTCGACTGAGGCGTCAGAACAGAAGTGTATTTTAGACAAATCTGATCAGTCGACTCATAGCCAAAGCCAGTCGACTTGCTAGACAAGTTATATGAAAAGTATATTATACGAGTCTGACCAGTCGACTTAAGTAAGAGAGGAAGTCGACTGTCCAGACAAGTTTCACAGAGTAATTAAAATCCAAATAAAGAAAATGCAAGTTTAGAGAAATACAACAACAGAGTACACACGATGTATCCTGGTTCGGTCCTCCTGACCTACATCCAGTCCCCAAGCAACCCACTTAAGATTTTCCACTATTCTTGAAAAATTATAAGAATATTATACAGCGTTTAGACAACAACCTTGTCCAACCCGTAGACTTCTCTCACCACTAAAGAGAACAAACCCACTCTTCCACCAATAATGAAAATATGACTCTACAACCTAGAGCCCTACTCTCCAACCGAGAGAACTACTCTTACAACCCGAGAGTGAAGAACAACAACAAAATAGTTACAACAACCTATAGCCTTGTTTGTGATTTGTTATCTCTGTATGGTAGCTAATAGGTCAACTTTCGAAATCAGTCTAAAACGAAATCACTATTATACTAGACTGATTTAAGAGAACCAAGACTTAGAGAAAATGAAAGCTTTTAGAATGCTTTTTCTTGTCAAAACCGAAAGCTTGAGAACTTAAGAAACAAAATGCTTGGAAAAAGTTGTTAACCTTTGCCAAATAACCTCTGTACTCTTTTTATAGAGTTAGAGACGTTTGAACGTTGAAATGTTGAATCTCAACTGCCATACAACGGCAGTAAAAAGATTTGATTTTGAAAAACAAGTTTAAAAACAGAAAACAGTCAAAACAGTTTGAACAGTCGACTGAGTTGCCATAATGAGTCGACTGGTCAGAGTTTGAATGAGTTTAGACAGTTTTGTACTAGGATAGTCGACTGGTGCCAAATAGCGGTCGACTGGTACTTAACAGCTGAACTTATTTAAGCTTGTTTCGATCTTTTTAAGCTTGTAAAACACTCAATTATTTAAAGATATGTGTGAATGTGTGTGAAAAGGCTATTACAGAATTCTAAGACTCAAAGAATAAAAGGTTACAATTGTTACAAGATACTTAATACAACACATTGATGCATAGGTCTTGTCTTGAGTCTTGAGTCTTGAGATAGAGCTTTAGCCTTTGTATTTATCTTTGAAGCTGGCAACCTTGTAACTTTCTTGATCAATTAGCTTTGAGAGGTTTGTTTGTAGCTTTGCTTGATCAACTTGCTTTGAGAGCTTTGTTTGTAGCTTTGCTTGGTCAACTTGCAGTGAGAGCTTTGTTTGTAGCTTTGCTTGATCAACTTGCTTTGAGAGCTTTGTTTGTACAATTTTGTCTATGTGTAATACAACCTGCAATATATAAGATGTAGCACAAATACTTTGCATTGTGTTGTAATAATCAAAACCAAGAATCAACAATTAGCACGTGCGATGGGTATATTAATTTTTTTTAAAATGAAGTTGGACGGGTGATACACGTGTTTTTAAAAAAAATTAAGAAGAATTTTTTTTATTTGTACATGTGATGCACGTGTTGATAAATATATTTGGAGTTGAACGTGCTATGCACAGGTTTGTTTAGTAACTAGCACGTGCGATAAATGACCTAATTTTTAAAAATTAATGGAGCTAAACGAACGATACATATTTTTATAAAAATTATGAAGAAAAAACATTTGATTTGTACAAGTGATGCACGAGTTTATTTGGTGACAAAATGGTGTTTGCTATTTGTCACAAAACAATATTTTTTAAAAATATTGTTTTTGACAAACTTTCCCATTAAATACTAGTAGAAATTGATTATTAGAGATAACAATAGGCTAAATTTGAAAAATAAAAACCTTGTACTATTCCTTTATGCAGAAAATCTTATTGGATTTTTTTTTTGCACAGAAAATCATACTCAGGTATGGTTGCAAAAAACCCCCTGAATTATATTTTCAAAAAACAACATCTAACTTTTCTGATTGTATTAGATAACCTTATTCATCTTTATAAGTTGCTTTAGAAAACATCATGCATCTTTTTCATTATTGTAAAAAAATCTCACTCAACTATAGCAAAAAGTTCATGCTGTCAGCGTAAATTTTTTGTAACTATATTTTAATGTGGTTTTCTAGCGCAAAAAAATGTTCAGTGAGGTTTTCAGTATAAAGATGATATTTCAATTTTTTTTCCCAAATTGAGCCATAATAATAATAAAACCCAAATTGGAAAGATATCATTGGGGGTCACACTGGGCTCCACATGTAAGCTTTGTTTAAGCGTTTAATTCCTTAAGCTTTTCCTTGTTTGTATAAAATACTACGTGTTAATTAATAAACTATTCTCCTCTTTAGAAAGTGAACTGAACCTGGACACCCCTTGAGAAAAAAATTAGAACACCCCATGCCGCATTGCGCGGCATCATCCTCAACCGTCCAGTACAGCTTTAAGATTCGCCACTCACCCATCCAACAGTATAAATTATTCCGCACAGTACGGATGTGACTATACGATTATCTTTCTAAATCCCTGGGGCCTTCTGCTGCGTAGGCAGCCGTCTCAATCTCATACAAATTTTGAAGCGAAGGACCGCAGCAGTTTCTTAAAATTGCTTCTAGTTTCGAACACCCATTTGAAGCAAACCCAAATCAATACCGTACAAGTTTGATGGGACCCTTACCTGATTATGGCGACAATTTAAGTTTGATGGGGGCCCTTTCCAGGCTTTCCTTATTATGGCGTCAATTTATCGTTGACTTATTCAGAATCCATATATACAAAGAGAATGATTGTTAATACAGAGCCCACTTCCATTAATTATTTATCAAACCATTTCCCTTATCAAAATAAGTAAATCACTGACTCACTTCTAGCATCGCATCGGGTCGGGTCCTTTCACTACCCGAATTCGGATATGGTCCCCTACGGATTCAAAAATTGAATCCGGATCCGGACCCGTGAGGACCGAATTCGGTTTCGGGTCCGGGTCCTATTAAAATATTTCTACCCGTTCGGGTAGGAGCGGGAGTGTGAGCGGCGAGCAGAGGCGGCAAGTGGATGATTTAGACTAGAAAAAAGAAGAAAAATGCATGAGTTTTGAGTTTGGAACAGAAAGATTTAGAATTGAGGAGGAAGGAGGAGAGGGATGAGGATACAATATTTAATTTTATGTTGATTTTTTGGATTTTTTTGAACGGGTTCGGGTAGGAGCGGAGTGTGAGCGGCGAGCGGAGGCGGCAAGTGGATGATTTAGACTAGAAAAAAGAAGAAAAATGCATGAGTTTTGAGTTTGGAACAGAAAGATTTAGAATTGAGGAAGAAGAAGGGGAGGGATGAGGATATAATATTTAATTTTATGTTAATTTTTTGGATTTTTTTGAACGGGTCCGGGTGCGGGTCCTGGTTGGGTCTCTTTTGAGCGGATCCGGACTCGAAAGTACAACGGGTCTCATTTAGGACTCGGACCCGGACAAGTCAGGTCGGTTCCGGTCCAATACCGGGTCCGGGTCGGATCCGGGTTTCGGATATTTATACCAATGCTACTCACTTCTAGAAAATATTACCTTCAACCGATCTTATTCTTATTGATATAAAAACCTAAAAACATTTTTTTATATAACCCTACTTTAGAAATTATAAACTATAATACCCATATATTCTTATAAAGACGGGATATTTCACAAAAAATAAAGAAGCTAAAATAAAAAAAAATTTCAAAATTTAAAATTAGATACGTTGATAAAAAAGATAAGAAAGAATGTAAATAACTGATAGAGAAATATCATAATATTTGTTAATAACAAGTAGAATAAATGAGAAACTATCCAAGAAAAAAAATATATATAGCATATAAATTATTAGATTATACGAACAAAGAAGCAAGCTGATATTACAAACAAATATTATCATACAAAATCTTAAACTATAAGAATTAAGTGAGGATGGATAATATTACAAAGAAAGAACCTTCAAAACTCTCAGAAATTTATATGATAAACATTCAAGAGTTTGAAGAATATTACAATGGTCCAGAATTTGTAGAAACTATAAAAAAATATTTAAAAATCATAAATAATAAAATAAAATAATTTTGTATATATATAACAAATGACACTGAAAAAGAATTAGGTATTACAAAGACATCTATGAAGGAGTTAGAAATCATGACAAAACTTAACATAAATATTTTGGAAATAGAAAATTTAATGGCAAATCCCAATACAGAGGAAGTAGATAAAGCTTTGATAAACCTAAACCCAGTTTCAACCCATATATACTGGTCTAGAGGTAGTGCTCTGTGATATTCCAATCATGATAAGCAAGGTATAATATCTTAAGTCAGTGGGATATTAATCCTAACCCTAATTTTTATTGTTATTGTCTCTCATAATCTCTAACAATCTTAAGATATTAAAAAGTTTAATTTTGAGATTGAGAGAGAAATCATCAGTCGTCGAAATCACCGTTCGTTGAGATATCGTCGTCGTCGTCGCCAACCGCCACCATCGCCGTGTCGACACCCACTGTCACCGCCGTCGCCGGTGCCACCCCAACCGCAGGCCACTGGCGCTGCCCCACCGCAAGCCGCAACCTCGCCTTCGACCTCCTTCTCCTTTCTTCCCGAGCACTCAGTGACAGATCAGATCAGAACAGACCTAATCTGGTTTGTTGATTGGTTCATCATGGTGTTTGGTGTTTGGACTAAAGGAGGGGATCATCTTGTGTTGAAAATTTTGACTCACTCCTAGATCAGAACAGATTGATCCGATGTGTTTGATTGGATCCAGCATTAGCATTTGATGTTTTGTGGAGAGTACGGGACCTGTTGCAGCAGTATTCAGATTCAAATCCAACCTTCAACTAAACCTAGATCTCATCAATACTGGTCCACTATAAACTTTAAGATCTGTGTTGTCTTATTTGTTTTAAATTTCTGTTTATTACGTAGTTTTATAGAAAAATCATTCCTCTTACGGAAATTACCCTAGTAGTAATTATTCAGAATAAACCCTCTAGATTTTTGAATTTACAATTTATTCATTTAAGATGGAAAACTTAATTAGGCGTACAAGATTCCGAAACTAGAGACGTTCGATATTTTTGAATTTAACAATTTGAAGAAGAAAGCACAATACGAGATGTGGATAAATTTTTTGGAGGGTGTTGTTTGGACTAAATCCAAGTATGATTGGACTGGATCAGATATAAATTAAAGATAAGATCTTTACATTCATATATTGTTTAATTATTTTTTATTGCTAAGTGCTAAAGCTTTAAACCGTGTTAACCGTTGTTTAATTAAATACAAATTGAACAGTTGTTTTTGCTATGTGCTAAGAATTAAATATTTATTTTGATAAGTTAAATTATAGCTTTTGACTATAAAATTATATCTCCAATTAAATTGTTGTGAATTATATAGTGCTAATAATTTGTTTAATTGACTAATCTTTAACAATTTGATTAATGTAGGAACTCCAAAGTTACTTACAAAATTGTGTGTATTGGAGACGATGGATTTGCATCACGGTAGAATAAGTCTGCACTATGCAGGCTTCCCCATCGATGTCACGCCCCGCTTTCCAAAAGAAGGGAATACACACGTAACATTGGCCCAGCGAATGACTAACGTCATCCATAAGCTGTTAATCCGATCAACTCAACAATATAAACAATACAGAACACACTACAAAATAAATGGTCTATCGCGGCATTTTTTTGCCGGCATTTACGTGAAACGCCACGATAGACTCCTGCAAAAATTCAAGGGGTCTACTATGACATTTTGTAACGGCATCTGAACAGAACGCCGCAATAGCTAAAAGCTATCGCGACATTTTCAATAGAAACGCCGGGATAGCCTCTCTCAATATTCTGCCAGCATCCCTCAAACCCCAAATCTCTCTAACCCAAAATCTAAAAAAAAATCCCTCCAACCCCAAATCTCTTCAAAATCCCTCCAAATCAAAATCCCCCCAACCTTTAATCTCTCAAAAATTCATCCAAATCAAAACCCATAAATCTCTCAAAACCACAAATCAAAGCCCAGCCCCTCTTGCCCTCCTTTTCTTCCCCGATTGATATCTCTGTCGCTGTTGTCTTCATCTTTGAAGGTGTCGAAGTCGTTGTCCTTCTCCTCACCTTGCCATCGCCATCCCTTCCTCCAATTCCGAGCCCGTCTCCTCTTCTCAGTCCACCCAGCGACAACAACCCCCAACTTCTCCCTCCAAAGTAAGTACTGTTTCTTTACTTTTTCTCTCTAGGGTTTCGCTCGGACTCATTCCTCTCTTCTCGATCTTGAATCTCGCAGAACCACTGACCCCAGAGCCTGCTCCTTCTAACCATCAAGTAGATCGCCAATTCTTTCTTCGATGGCAAGTCCAATCTTGTTGTTGATGGAGTCTATGCCAATGTCAGTAATTTCTTTTTTTTTTTTTGGATTTTATTCATGTTCTTTATAGAGAATACGAGAAAGTATAATTTGAGCGATCTCGAGCTTTGATATATGTGCAGTTTAGGGTGGTGGGGATGGTGTATGTTTCGTTCTTGATTGATGACGGTACAGGGAGGATCGAGATCGGTAAATGGTGAGGGTTTTTGTTCTGTTCTTGTTTGATTAATTAGGTGTTGGTTCTTTTTTAAGCTCTAAAAGTTCAGTTTTTTTGTTTGGTAAAGGATTAGCATGGCTTTGGATGCAATTGAAGTTACTGCTGTTGAGTAAGTGCTCGAATAAATTGGTTGGTTTTTGAATGGGAATTTACTTATTTTGGTACTATTGTATGTAGATAGCTACGTGGGACTGCTAATTATTTGTGTTTGCTTATCGTAATATTAAGGACTTAATTGTGTTTCGTCGCACTTATAGTGCGTTGACAAAAGCCTTTCTGAATGTGTTTCATCTTTAGAGGGGAAGGAATATTCTCTACCTTTAACTATCTCACGTCCTCAACTAATGTACTTATCATCTTAATATTCTCTCATTGGTGGTACCTTGACCCTGAGGTGATTCAACTAATTCCCATCATAAAATATTGAGAGACCACGGAATAAAAGGTTAAATATTCATTGCTGAAAATGAATACAACTAATTGGGTAGCACTCTGAAGCCTCTTTATAGGTGAAAATGTTCCAATTAAAAAATTCTAAGTGTTAACCAAAATTTAATTACACTACAATTTTTACGATATTACTCAATATAGCATCTCCCTTCTTGTTGCATGTTTAAAATCATCAAAGAAACATGTTAGAGAACTATTCAAAGGATAAGTTTACTTGTTGTCTCAAAAATGAGGGAGGGGAGCGGCAGATACAAAGCTATCTGGAATTCCCTTTTGATCTCCCAATGCGATAACTTCCTTAGTACAGTCATAAACTCTTACCTCGTGATCCAGGAACCTGACTTTTTCTTTAAATAGGATAGACTGCAACCTGTAGAACATAGAGAGCAACAAAATCTGTAGTCTTTAGTTTAGGTATGAGTCTGCAACTAGTATATCCATACTAATAAACATCAGTTGTTACACTTGAACATGGTCTTAATATTAGAGTGTAGAGAGCCATCAACAACTATATATGATATTTGCAAGAAATGAAAATATCAAGATGGATCTAAATTGAGAATAATGAGACTTTTTTGATGAAATAGAATAATTTCTTTTTTGATGAAATAGAATAATTTTGAGAATAATGAGAATAATGAGACTTGAAATCTAATTTCTTTTACACAAGTATAATAATTTAATGAATGAACTTTCTCTCCCTATCCCAATCATCACTTTTAGATAAGCACTTGATATTTCTACTTTTCAGATAAATATATATAATACTTAAATTTATACCTTGGCTTCCGTGATTACTCTCTTGGGATCATACTCTGAGCCTCTATTTTATTGTTGATGATGTTTGCCATCCATTTCTTCCTCCTCTTCGACCTCCACCATTGAAAGGTTGTACTGGTATTAAGAAGTATGAACACAGAGACATCGATATCAACACCCTATGTCACGACCGAGTGATTCTCATGATAACAAGAATTGCATTCTTTTTTATAGTGCAACAGCGCTGCCTCGGATTCCTTTTAATCCGACGTGGGGCATTACAATTTTAGCTGCACACTTGTCAGATTAGAAGAAATCTGAGGCGGGGGCGTTACAATTTTAGTAGTGCACCTTGTCAATTCACGAGGCACAGGAGTTGCAGTTTTAGTAGGGCACCTTGTTAATTCATGAGCCAGGGGCGTTACAAATTTAGTAGTGCACCTTGTCAAATCACGAGGTGGGGGTGTTACAATTTTAGTAGTGCCCCTTGTCAATTCACAAAGCGGGGACTTTACAATTTTAGTAGTGCACCTTGTCAGTTCGTGAGGCGGGGTGTTACTTTTTTAGTAGTGGACCTTGTTTGATAAGAAGGAATCTGGTGCATGGGTGTTACATATAGCCTACTTCCTTTTCTAGATACATAAAACCAAATGAAAATTCCATACTGTATAATTTCATTAAATCCTTTCCTGTATCACCTTTGCTAAAATTAGCAATATCTTCAAATGTTTTATTATTACATTTGCCAAAATTAGTTTATGAATCATGTCCTCCTTTGCCCCCATATACAACTTTTAAAACCATTAAACTAATAAAGTGAATTGTCAAATCTTGGCAAATATGAAGTTTTACACAAACACGCTTACATATACATATATAAAAATAAAATTTATAGTAAATATAAATATAGATATAATAAGATGATACGGGAGGTCAAGCAGCTTAGTAGGAAATTTTCTTCTACGGCACACTAACCTTCCAATCTCTGCTATCAGATTTCAGAACATGTTTTGCTCGTTCATCATGAAGTTGCAAATAGACAGTTTTTGAGCAATAGGACAATTGTGACCACTTAATCCATGGGAAGAAGAACATACTGAACTTTGACGATATTTCAATCTCTTATGTTTTTGTGCGTGGTGCCAGTGGTGGTGGTTATTTGGTGTAAGGTCTCTCGCAATTGAAAAGAAGTAATTAGATGTTATCCATGTAATATATTTGAATATAATTTACTCCGTATTCTTTGGTACTTCAGAAAAGCTCAGGCATGGATTCATTCTGTATTTGATTCACAAAAATGCATAGAATACTCTGAACTTAGCTGAATTTAACTTTTTTTTTTGCGTTCATCAGTTATATCCCGTCTAATTGCTTTCTTGACAGAGCTCGTCTCGTTTTGAGTAATGTAAATGGTGTAATTTTAAAAATATTATTAGATGCATCACAACTGCTACTTGTCGTTTCATTAAATTAGCCTTTTGGTATATTTTTGTTTTTCTGGTAGACATCAGAAAGTGCAAGGAAATTTGCTGACTAGTTTTGATTTTCAATCTTCTTTCAGACCTCACCCAAATGAGTGTTCAGGCAGTGACTTGGATGGGGATATATATTTTGTGACCTGGGACCCTACATTGATTCCACCTCATGAAGTTCCACCAATGGAATACAATGCGGCACCAGCGGAGACACTGGACCATGATGTAACAATATTGGTAATAGTCTAGCAATATCCTCCCCATCTAATTGTCCAACAATTAGTTTTTCTTTCCGCGTGATTCCTTTTTATATATCGCTGCACTGACAATTCTGTAACTGCAAAAAATCATAATAATAATAATAATTGAACGATACAGAGAAACTGATACACAATTCCTAGCTAATTGTTTTAAATTGAAAAACCAATGTATTTTTTTTATATGGTGGATCTAATATGAATAATGCATCTTACTGAATGTGCTGACCTCTTTCATGGCATAACTCAAGTGTCAACATTAGAGTTACTGATTTATAATTGAAATTAATCTTGCAATGAATATGCTTTCTTCTAATCTCCTGCCTCTTAGTATCATAATGCAAAACATTGTTTACTTCTTTTGCATTTTGAAATGCTAAAATGTAGCAGAGGAATAGAAAATGAGCTCACCTAATTTATAGTGTCCAACAATTTAGGTGTGATGATCATGAAAATATTTCATTTAATTTCTTGCATTTTCTACAAGGTCATTAGAGAAGCTGTGATGCTGAAATCACTGGATAACTTGTTTGCGGCCTTGGAACCCCTGCTTCGCAGAGTGGTATGGTGACGAAATTATCTCTTACAAATTAATCTTTCTTACCTAACAACTGTGAATCTAACAAGTAGCAGGTCAATAAACAGGAGTATTCTGGTTGTCAATTTTAACTATTTACTTATATGGTTATGTGACTATATACTTTTAGATTCAATAAACAGGAGTTTTTTTGTTCTGAAGAACAAATTTAGTACATAAACAAACATAACTATTCTCAATCACTGTACAATTTAAGATAACCATGTATACTCCTTCTGCAGTATACATTGACACTTGCACGAAGAAGATTACTGTACCATTTTAGATTCAATACTGCACTCGGATCTTCAAAAGCTCAGATGTAGAGTTAACTACCACGCATTAAGATTCACTAATCAAATAGTGGAAATGGGTGAAACATTAATCCAGAGGATGAAAGCAAAAGGCAAACATTTCATTGCACTTCACTTGAGGTATGTTTTTGACCATCGACATTGGTTTATAGATATAGATTGATTGTAAGTTTGTAGCGAATAGTTAAAGTATAAACGACTTAAATATGACACCATTACTGCTGTGATCAGTACTATAGAATTATACTGAACCTTTGTTTCATAATTCATTGATCAGGTCCTTCTAATAAAATCATAGACCTGCAGATATTGACATAATGCTAACTTTCACTCTGCAAGCAGGTTAAATGGGGATCTGACTTGCAAAGTGAACATGAACGATACATCACAGAAAAAGTTTTTGCTGGAAAGCCAAATCAGAGATTATCCTAAGGTACTTGCATAAAATCTTGCATTTATTTGATGAAAGATATATCGTTCAGCAACATTTTACGATATCAGTATGAAATTTAACTATTGCGTTTGACTGGTGTGGTGACTAGTGTAGTGAATAAACTAATAAATGACACTATTGTGAATTATACAGATCCAGCGAATTCCATCGACTTCTAGTCACGCACATACATCTGGCGAAATATCAATGGGAATGAAAGCAATGCCAAGCCACAGCAGTAGACTTTGCCATAGTTTAGTTTAATTTGGACTATAGTCTTTTTATGTTTTGTCGAAACTGAATTTATGTTTTGTTAAAAAAATTGATGTATAACATGTATATTTCTGACTCTTCGTATGGCCATTTTTAGACAAGTAATTATTGTTTATTGTGGTCCATGATTATATAGTTGTTTATTATGCTATTAGTGATTTTAAGATTTGAACTTTCAAATTTGATGTGACTACAGATATTTTGAATTGTGACCTATTTTTAAAATAGTGGGAAAAAACTTGATGCCGGGATACATATCGATCCACCAAACGTGGTGAATTTTTTTTAAAAAAATTGAATCTATGACTTGTAACGGCACTTTTCAAAAGCGCCGTTATAGACCTACAACTTGTAATGGCGGTCTAAAAATATGCCGTTACAAGCCGTACGTCTATAGCGGCATTTTTTATAAGCGCCGGTATAGATGTACGCCTGTAACGGCGTTTTTTAGACCGCCGTTACAGTTCATAGGCCTATAGCGGCGCCTTTTAAGACGCGCCGTTGTAGACCTATGGTCTGTAACGGCGTTCTAGAAAAGCGCCGCGATAGGCCTATGATCTGTAACGACGGTCGATGCAACGGCGCTGCTCGCGGCAATAATTAAAACGCCGCTACCATCTATGGCGGCGTTTATAAGCGCCGCCATAGCCCAAAAAAAACGCCGCTATAGACGTTCCGTTTAGTAGTGACAATTGCGCAGACAATAATAATAATCTCATGAACAAAAATACTTGGAATTAAGCAATAAAGATATCCAAATACAATAATAATCTAATGTCTGGAAACAAATAACAATATTCAGAACATAAGTCCAAAACAATATTAAATACAATCCAAATAATGACAAGTCTCAATACATTAAGTTTATTAAAGCGATAAGAAATTTAAAAACAGAAATCTTCAAAATGTTTGTTCTCTAACTCCAGCAGGCAACTGTTCTCCAAAATCTGCCATTTAATAAATTGCAGGAAGAGGAAAAGAAAACAATACGCCCGTTAATACAAGTTACGGGCTGCTTATAGTGCCGGATACAAGTACATGAGAAAAATGATAACTAATGACATGAAATAGGCATGATATACAAAATATAACAACTAGTATGACAAGATAAACAAGCGTAAGTAGCATGTAATAAGTGTCGAGGGAACAAGTATCATGTAATATTCAATATAATTAGGAACAATAATGAACAATATGCAATGTCGATGTTGTGTTAATCCTTAAGTCTATTATTTATTTTAATCCTAACTAATGCATGAACTACTGTGTCCCATGTGTTCCGTACCACAGGTTCGATGCATACATTCAATTTCGTTTTAGACTTAGTGGTGGGCTCTATAGTTCATGTACTCTTTAACAATAAATATTATTCACCTTTCGGTGTACGATACGGTCATCGGCAACGATACAATACACGATAGATTGGGTTACCGTCGTAACCACAATCACACGATAAAACAATAGCCGGAACAATATGATCATCGGTAACGATACAACACACGATAGATTGGGTTACCGTCGTAACTACAATCACACGATAAAACAACAGCCGGAACAATATTTAGGAAAACACGGGCCCCTCCTCCGAGTACAGTCACTATATTGTCCACTACTAAAAGTCAACCCTTACACCCCGGCTTGTTAATTATTTTATTAATGCAACAATACAATATGCAATATAGAGACATGAGATGAACGATAATAACAATAGGAAAACACTAGGATAATAACATGGAATATGGTGTACTAGATGTCCAAGTAATATGGTATATGGTATCTTACAAGTATTTGATAAGTATAACACGAATAACACATCAAACACAGATATCTCAAGACAACATGAACATGTACATCAAAAGTGGTCAACCCTAGGTTAATTCATATCATATATGTCGTCAGGCAGCTATGGTCAATCATCACAATAGAGACAATATCAGCAAGGAGTTTCACACCCAAATTGTCTTTAGAACCCAACTACACTACAAACGGTATTTTTTACTTGTATATGCAAAGGAATTTAATACAAATTACTTACCTTATAAACGGTGAGAACGAATACCAAGAACAACGAAATGAGAATCCCGAAGCAACGAACCCACGAACTGGCAAATAATAACACATGCAAACTATGTGCAATAAAGAGAACCCAACTACAAAAGAAGAAGCAACAATAGAGAGCACACATCAAGCAATCAACGGCAACAAGGCAAGCGCAAGGGGGTCAGGTCTCGATAGCATCGCTGGCGGCCGGTGGTCACTGCCGTCGAGTGGAACAGAGGGGCGGCGGTAGAGGTGTCGGGATCTGGGACCAGAGTGTCGATGGTGGCACTGGGGATCGGGGATCTGAGTGAGGCTCAGGGGTTGGCTGACGATCCGGAGGAGAGGAATAGCGGGGTGCCGGCGCGCGTCAGGGGCTGACGACGAGAGGGTGGCGCCGGAAAAGATGTCGGGGAAGATGGGTGAACAGGGTTGGGAAGATGAAGAATGGGTATTTGGGCGGGAATCTTTTGGGTCGGGGTTGGGTGCTGTGCTGGGTGGTCGACGGGAGGAGGGACGGCGAAGGGAAGGTTCGCTGGAGGAGGGGGGTGCTCGCCGGAGAAGGTGAACGGAGAAGGGGATGGGTTCTGTGCAATTTGGGTGGGAAACAGTGGAGAGAGAGAACGGTGAGTAGAGAGAGAGAAGAGAGAATAGGCAGCTAGGGTTTCGATTTGTGTGCCAAAAATTAGGGTTTGCAGTAGAGTTGTATTTATAGGGTACAATTAGGGTACTGGGTTGGTGGTTTAGGGTCCAATAAAAGTGAATTTGGATCAAGAACAAATGAAATTGGGTTTTATGGTTCAATTAAGAGATAGATCAAAATGAACAGGGTTCAAATAAAAACACCCACAATAAATAAAAGAACAATATGATCGGCAATAAAAGCTCAATCAAAAGAACAAAGAACTTCATAAACAAAAATTAAAATCCAAATAAATAGATAAATAATACAATGAAAAAAATATAAGTTGGCTTGAAATTAAATTAAATTAGAATTCACCATGAAAATCAGATCAAGTATGAAAACAAAATAATTCGTTAAATATACTTTAATTAAGTAATTAAGGAATAACGATTAATAGTTATAATTATAAAAATAATAAAATCATATAATAAAATAATTATTCGAGTTTAATAATTTATTAAAATGACCCTATAAATTTATATATAATTTGGACTCAAATACAAATAGTTGATCAATGAGATCTAGAAAATAAGATCAAAATACATCATTATTTGAAATGAATAAAATTTCGATTAAAAAAACACTTTAATATGAAATCCAAAATGATTTTAAGAAATAACGAATTTATAATATCGAAATACAGAAAATATTCAGAAAATACGTAATTACGGGAATGGGGGTTACAATCGAATTTGAAAAATATTTCTAACTTAAAGTGTCGGCATGATCTACTATAATCTTTTTAATATTTTCATGTAATGAATGTGTAAACGATTTGTGCGTTTGATCACATAATTGAGAATTTTAGATCATAATTAATCCCGCAAACTATCATGTTGAGGGTTGTCAAGTGTGCCTTGTCATACTATGTGTTTAGATATATTGATAAACCTATCATTTGCAGTTTTGTGTGAGATTGTATATTTGCTTCTCTAATAAAGATTGATGTATAAGATGTATAACAAATGTATGTAACTTAGGAGAAAGCATCTCTTAATGTAGGATATGACTCTATTAGTTACGTTTTGTTCTTTCTCGTTCATTGTATTATGTGTGCAAAATTGAATTAAAAACCATTAGACATCACCTCATTTAGTGTTATGATGATGATGAGGAATGAATAAACGAAAGAATTCTTCGCTCTATGTGGCTGAGCATATGAACATTATTGAAACCATGAGAGAAAGCAAAAATATTCTGTAAAATGTAGTAGAGTAATTTTGTATTAACTCATATTACTATTATTTTAATATGCTTGTATAATTAATGGCATATGTAAGTTGAGTTTAACAAATGAAGTAATTGACAATAGTTGTCTCACTCTACGGGTTTCCCCTCCCCTTTTTAGGAGTACGGGCGGAACCCCTCGGATGACAGACACACCTTCCCCCGGTAAACCTGATTTTCAGTATTCACTCCCACTCGCGATCTTTGTGCTTGTTGATTCGGAAAAGAGTTCCGAGTTCCGAGTTAGCAAGTGATTCTATAGATAAGATAGATCTGTTGTGGATTGAGTAGCCAACTCTGCCTTTCCTTACTTTCATGAGTGGTTAATTACTGGGGAAGGCAGGAAAGGAAACAAGGAGCAGAGAACCAGTCATAAACCCGTCTTTTTTTTCACAGTTGAGCTCCTCACGGACCTATGCCTTTTTTGCGAAGCTAGGAGCTTTCTGGAAATGAGTTTCGGCTTTGGGGTGAAACCCAAGAGAAGAAGGGATTTGAATAGACAGGTGGGGGGAGGAAGTTATAATAGAGTGATCGAGAGCCTTATTAGTAGAAACCGCATTGAATGGTGTTGCATTGGATCATTCCTATCTTCTTTATGTAATTGAGAACAAAGAGGAAGAAGTGCTCCGAAGAGTACTCCGAACCTAATTTGTGTAGTCCTTAAACACGTCATAATAGGCTAGGACATGCGAACTATATATAAATTGTCTGCCATTGTTAAAACTCACAACTCTGCTATATGACACTTTATTAAATATGAAAAATATGAAAGTTTTGCTCAGATTATGATCACTATAAGATCATTTAGTATGGTCTCTAGGAGCACACAACCTTTTGAGTCAATACATTTTGATATTTATGATCTTAGTAGCTTTGTGGCTAGATGAGATGATAATTGGTCAGAAGTATTTCTTCAATTGGAATTGTGTTTCAATTTTTATAACCTTTTTCGGGTAATATTTAATTTGTTTGTGTTTGAGTATTTTTTCTGCTTTTTTATGATAGTATGGTCAAGTTTTGAGATTCAGGATCAGATGCAAACCTAATAATGTAAGGTTTCAGATTAGAAGAAGAGGGATTGTCAAGTATGAGATTGAAACGAACTAACTTGCATATGAGGGCATTTTCTTCTAATTGTTATCTGTTTTCATTCGGACTTTTACATTCTAAGTAATTTTATCATTAAATTTTCAATGACAAAGAATGATGGATTGTGGATGATGGTAAAAAGCATGAAAGTTGAATAGTTTGGTTTATTTTATCATTATTGTATTTTATTATTTTTATTCTTTTAGGGTAAAAGTGAACAAATGAGTGAATATATAAGAAAGTTAAGGATTTGCATCAAATGGTTGATGAAATGAGTAGATGAAGATTTTATTAAGTAAGAGAAGCTTCAGAATATGCTGGACTCAGAAGGGAAACATGTAGATAGTAGTATCTTTTCTACATCTTTTGTTTTGTTTGAAAATTTTTGGTGAATTGTATTATTGTATGTGTATTTTATAGTTTGATCATTTTATAGAGGCATAACTAAGGAATAAGGGTAATGCTACACCTACTACCAAATCTATCACCTTTTCCTTTACTACCTTAGGTGGCACACTATTAGTGGAGATTATTGTAGAGTAGGTGGAAGAATTATACAATAGTAGTGTGCCACCTACGGTAGTAAAGAAAAAGGTAGTAGATTTGGTAGTAAGTGTAGCATTACACAAGGAATAATATAGAACAGTTGAAGGCAAATACTGAGAAATCTAAAAGATAATATGAGCATTTGCAAGCAAGCCTTAAAACAGAGGAATCTGACAAGATTGTACGTCTCTTTTTTAGCATCTTTAAATTTCGGTAATTATTCGACTATTTTTTAAATATTTTCTTTTAATTGAATAAAAATATAGAATGATGTTGGTTGGTTTGAAAGTGTGAATTAGTTAATTTGTAGATTTGTCATCTTTTCATTATATTGTGATTGAAATAGCAAAGTGCCATTTCTAAAATTTTAAGTAATATATAATTTTATGAGTCTCTCAAAATTATTTTAGTCCGTACAATTTTTTAGACTGATAATGCACATTATTTTCAAGTATTTTACAGAAAACTATCACCTTTGATGTTTTTTGATACTCTGTTAATTTCTATTTGCAAATTATTTCACACTCTGCATCTTGTTTGGTATCAGAGCCAGAGTAAGTAATTTTTACTTAATTTCTACAAATTTTCTAGATTAAAACACCAATTTATAACATATAGAATAAGAAACCCTAGAAATTTTTCTAAAACCCAAAAAATTTTAGAATTTAATGAAAGTACACACATCCTATTTTGAAAATAATATAGAAAATGTATCGTATTAATCTAAAAGTATACTGGATCGTAAGTATAATTATTTTCAGAACCAGATGGTTTTGGACAAAATTCTCAAAAAGTTGGACAGACTGATAAGACTGATAATTAGGTCATACAAAGAGGGAAGACACGTGGCAGTAAAGAGTCAAATTAGATCAGCTAACTCTGTTTTTTTTGATGAGAATCAGCTAACTCTGTTGACATCAACATTCAAAAAGGGCGGAGACGGAAATTATCTTAGGTTATATTGACCCGGAAGAGGAATAAGAATTGATCAAAATTATTTTACATGAATCTGACCTGTTGATAATATCTCGTATAATTTTTGTTTAGTTGAACAATAATACAGAATATACAATTCATTTTATTTGTCGTGTTATTAAGTTGACAAAAATATGTTGTGTTATTATACAACATTTTATAGGAGCAAAACATTTACTAGGTCAAGATCAAGTGGATCCGTATCAAAGCTTTATTGTGTATTAATTAATAATTTCAAAAGAGTAATGCTAGAGCTACTATCAATTTCACTACATTTCTCTTCACCACTTTATGTGGCACATTCCAATAGATAGTGAATGATAGAGTATGCCACCTAAGATAGTGAAAAAAATGGTAGTGAAATTGATAGTGGCTAAAACATTACTCATTTCAAAATGAGTGAAGTAGAGTTACTCCAGAAACCTAATTATTAGTATATACTTATTAGTAAGTTTTAGATTATCAAAGATGACTTGTCAAGCAAGTTCTCTATTATCGGCAAGTTGAGGCCGGCACCCGAAACGGTAATATTAATTCTCTGTTCCTAATTAATTTCGTCTGATATATATACATCTACTACTATTAATGGAAGAGTTTGTCACTTTGTCATTTTGAGTTTGTAACCAAACAAATATTTTTTAAATATATTTTTTGTCACAAATAAAACACATATGTTGCACGTGTAACTCTAATTTTATTTATTAACATGTGTATCACGCGTGTAAATCAAAGTTTTTTCCTTCACCAAACAAATAATTTTTTAATTTTTTTGTCACAAAGCAAATACGTACGTCGCACGTGCAACTCCAAATCTATTTCGTAACACATCACCGTACGTACAATTCAAAATTTTTTCTTCAAAAAATTTTAAAAATTGCGTGCAGTGCCCGTTCAACTCCATTTTTTTAAAAGTTCAAGGCATTCATCACAAGTGCTGATTACAACCGACTTACATGTATCGCACGTTCAACTCCAACTTTTTATCAAAACGTGCATCACACGTTAAAAAAACTAGTATATATATATGTGTGTGTGTGTGTGTTGTAAACCTTGACTCGATAGACGGAGTTTAATTTCAATCCCTATAACGTGAACTCGTTGGACAACTGCACATTAACTCTTGTAGTTGCAGTGGAGACAGTTATTACTAAGATCTAGCTAGCTATTCGTTATATATGATTTGAAAATGTGTAGTGATATGGGTCAGATGATGGGGCCCCTCCTGGGCCACAAGATTCCCTCAAAGTGCATGCACCGTCGGATCATTCGGGTCTGTCACGTTAGCTTGGAAACCATCCAGATTTCTGTCACGTTAGCCCTAAACCAACCCGGGCCCGTGCCACGTCAGCCCTATACCGCTTGGGCTTCTGCCACACCAGACCCCCGGGCAATTGGGTCCAGACCCGGCCCTAAACGGGTATAGACCCGGCTTCTCCTATAAATACCAGACCCTCTACCCCTTCCAAAGGTAATCAATCTTTCTCCTTTAAAAACCCTAGTTACTATTACTCTTTTCAGTAGCTGACTAGATCGTCGGAGGGTCTGCCACCGGGACCAACCCCGGTATTTCTAGACCGAGTGCAGGTATGCGAGACCCCGGGATCCGAGCCGAGCATCCGATCTCCACCTAACTCCCGCCTACTCCCGAACCGTTCCTCCGGCTGAGGGTCGGGGCCACCGTCCGCATCAAAGCTTCCGCAAAAGTACAAATCGAGAAGAACTCACACCTGGTGCATCCACACCCCCCCAAAAACAAACTGCATCATGTAGTTGACATACTTTCTCCATTTCAAAATATAAGTCATTATAGGTTTATACACGATTGTTAAAGAATAATTTGGGATTAAGTAAAAGTACTATATATTCTTTGTTTTTGAAACTCATAAATAAGTCATCAATTGTACATAATTTTATTTGTCCTTCTCTATAATTTTTAATTTCTTCTCTTACAAAAAATAATAAGGATAAAATTAAAATTCTCATAGAAAATTAATTTATAGATTAGATATTTATTCGGAAATCTAAAGTAAGTTATATTATGAATTAAAAAGAAAAAGATTAGAATGATATTACATATAAATTGTGAAATTAATGTTAACTAGTATCATGCACGTGCGATGTACGTGGAGGAAGAAGAAAAAAGACAAAAAAAAAAAAACCTACCAACACGTGCAGTAAAAGTACTATATATTCTTTGTTTTTGAAACTCATAAATAAGTTATCAATTGTACATAATTTTATTTGTACTTCTCTATAATTTTTAATTTCTTCTCTTACAAAAAATAATAAGGATAAAATTAAAATTCTCATAGAAATTAATTTATAGATTAGATATTTATTCGGAAATCTAAAGTAAGTTATATTATGAATTAAAAAAAAAGATTAGAATGATAATACATATAAATTGTGAAATTAATGTTAATTAAAAAAGGGAAATTCTTGGAGAATGTGTATGGAGAAGGGTCTGGATCCCATAACAGAAGATGTAATCATGTGTTAAACAGTAATTACCATGTGCCCAATCCCCAAGTGGATGACACAAGATGCATAATCACTCAAAATTAATTGCATGCCAACTTGCCGGACATCACATATGTAAAACTGCAAATAACTGGAAGAAAGAAAAAAAAATCATTCTAAGATGCATGCTTCAAGATGCGTGCACAAAGTTAATCAAAGGTTAGTTGTAACTACTGATCATGCATGGAATGAAAATCCTAATAAGCAGTGATTGATGTAAAGGAATTTTGTCAGACAACTAGCTAGCTAGCTCGTTGTAGCTACCAATCTCACAAAGAAACGTGCCGGCCACTTGAACTTGTTTCCGATGCAATACTTTCTTCTCACTTCACCTTTTGTTATTAGTATGTGAGTGCTCCTAGTTAAAACCACGAATCTTGATGATAAATCAAGGATTCGAAATGTACCGGATCAGTAGGTTCTTCAAAATGCACTATTAATATGATGTTAATGTAGAGGAATGCTACAGTGGTTCTGACTACCGTCATGGTCTGCTGGAGCATTTCTCTTATTATGTTACTTGTTACCGAAACCTTAATATTTTTTGAAAAACCTTTCTGACTGAAACCCTAATTCTATTCACACCTCTCTCTCTCTCTCTCTCTCTCTCACACCAGTAGTATACTGTAGATATAGTATACTACATTGTAAGGTGGTATATTGATGGAGATGTGGTTCTCTTTGCTTTATTGTTTCTCTTATGGATCTATATCTCCAAGCATGCATGCATGCTTGGAGTAAGGAGTGGTGTACAATTCATTAAATGTTCATGCTTGTGTACCATGTCTGTGTCTTTGACCATATTCATCATCTATTGAATACATACCTTGAATCAATATTTAGTAGGGTGAATTATAGTACAAAACTAAGCTCAGTTCACATAATCTAGTAAGCCTATTAATTAAGTACTGATATCACAAGCTCAACTGAACTAAGGGGACAAAGGTGAAGGGAGACAGTACGTGTGATTTATTCAAAGAACCTAGCTGGAAGCAGAAGGCCATGTGCATTGTAAGTTGTATGGGGTCTTAGATTTACTGGCATGTGGTGTATTATGTCAATAGGTTCACATTCTCGTACAGAAGTCATTGGGTGTATGGACCTATCAGAGAAGAACACGTGCACTTGATGGGAAACACCAAGTTATTGGAGGGATAAACCCTAAGTGGGTCACTCTCTTTGTAGTGGGGTACTAACAGGGCCGGCCTCACCCTGATGCAGGTGGCAGGTGAGATGGCCGTCTCAAACTACTATAGTATTTTTTATAATTTTAGGGATTCTCAAATTTATATTCTCTTTATAAATATAGGCATGTATTTTATGTACAAAAAATTATATACATCATTATCAGGAGCTAAAAAAATAATTATTTGGATCTTTTACCTCGGACCCTTAAAAATTTAGAACCGACCTTGGGTGCTAATATACTAATAACTAATAAGCAACTTTTTTATATGAATGAAGTTATAGGAATTTATGACTGAGGTGTACCTCCTCATATGGTAAAAAATTAGTATATTAAGGTGAATTATACTCCGGACCGAAGAACTCCATCTATAATCAAAACTAAGCCTTACTCTCTCCGTTTCAAAATATAAATCATTATAGTCTTTTTTCTTCTTCAAAATATAAGTGTCTTTAAGGTTCTTAATACAAATATCTTGTCAATTTTAAACATCCATCAATTATATTTTTAAGTGATTTCCAATTTTATCCTTAATTTTTAATTTTACCTTTATTTTTTCAAGTACTCCTACCTACTACTTATTGATAGCTCATTTATAAAGAAGGACAAATATGATACTATACAATTTGTAGCTCTTGATTGTTGGATCTCTCAACCCTCTTTTGAGGAACAGTTTTGAAAAAGTGGAGAAGAGAAAAAACAAGCAACTTCTTCCTCCCCCAAACAGGCTTTGCGCTCTCAGATCCGGCGACCCTCTTCCCTGGCTCCACCTCCTTCTTTCATTAAAGTTGTTAGCCTCATCTAGTTCTCCAAACCCTTTTCATCCTTGAACCATTCCTTCATTTTTCCGACCATCCCTCTTTAGCGCCACTCCGGAGTCGTCCTCTGAGCGACGGTTATCTACTGCTCCTTCCCGGCAGCGGGGTTCGCTTGGTGCTGTCGTGGCCTTCAGCGATCTATCGACTGTTTGGAGAATTGGTTTCGCTTCTAAATTTCTCTCTTCAGCTCCTTTGCTCTTCCCCCAGTGTAGTCTGACGCCCCATACTCACAGCGAGGGATCTTCAGTCCTTATTGCAAGTGTGGACGTGCTCTGCTAATTCGCCGGTCCACAGGACTCCGTCGTCCCTGTTCTTGGCCGTTGGAGAGTTCTCGCGTATTTCCAGCCTTTCGCTCTTCAACCCGTCACTATCTCCAAGCTCCGCTTCCGTCCTCGTATCTCTGGATCTGTTCTCTCCTCTACTAGCATTGTGAGTATATTTTTATTTATTTTCTTTACAATTCATAACTCTTATTTGTAGGGTTCTCTTCGATTCGACTCTCCTTGAGTTCGTTTTGAGCCCGTTCCTCTTTCCCCCTTTTCATTCTTGAACCTACGTTCTTAGTAGTTTTAGATCTGTGATCTGGTTTGGCGATTCTCGCCTCTGCGCATTGCTCGGTGCATTCTGTTGATCTGTTTTGATCTACCATTCCAATTTGTTCTTTAGGACGATACTTCTAATTAGTTCTATCGGTCAACTCAAAAAACAATTGTTTTTAGTTATTAATGCAAAATAGGCCCTTAACTACTCTTTCTGAAGCTTCTTAACTACTCTCTCTGAACTCTTTTTAGTTCTGATTAGTTGTGGCTTGGATCTTCCCGATCCCCTGATGTTTGCATTACGGTTGGTCTATTGCATTGTATTGCATTGGTGTTCTTGTCCTGGATCTGTAGCGATCCGTTATCCTCTTTATCATAGCCACTTCTGCAGTAACTGATCTTCTCTATATCAGTGTCCACAGTCCTGCTCGGGTATCCTCTCGCTCTCGCCCTTTTTTGGTTTTGGGCCATGGACTCTTTGTGCCCGTCTTGGGCTGAGGTCATTAAAAAAATAGGTCCTTTAAACTGGATCGCTCTTGTTGCTCTCCCATACTCCCTATTGCCTATTCCTCTTGTAGGTCCGACCAGCTCCTGTTTTGTTTCAAGTGCCTCCTTCCTGGGCATTTTAAAAGAGTGCGTGAATAAAATGAAGTGTATCTTCTGTGACAAGCTTGGACACTCGCGTCGTCGATGTTTTTCCCTTCAAAAACTTATTGGATTACCCAGAGGCAAACCCTTACTGGTCAAACTTCTCTCATTTCTTAACTATCAACTCTTAAAGGGCAAGTTTAATGCATGCTTGGCGAGAAATTTTAGTGTTGAGCCTGAAATTTTTTTTGACTCCTCTGCAGTTGTTCCTTATCCATTTACGAACTCAACTACTTCTTTCACTGCTTATGGTACATCTCTTAGCACTCTTCAGCTTTCCAATATTGCTAATCTGTTTAAGGATCGAACGGTTTGTACGAAACTTGTGTCCTTCCCTCGGTTGAGTTCTTATCAGGCTCGTCCCCATTCGAAAGCTGTGGTGCCTGCGTTGAATATGAGCCTGGATAAGGATTTTGTTTTGGTTAAATCCTTTCCAACCAAATGTCTCTCCTTTCTTAACTATCCCCTCTTTAAGCGCATGCTTTATGCATGCTACGCGAGAAAGAGTAGTCTTGAGTCTGAAAAGGATTTTGACTTCTCTGTAGTGGTTCCTTATCCATCTATGAGCCCCACTACTTCTTCCGCTGCTCATGGCGCTTCTCTTGCTACTCCTCAGTATCCTAATTTTGCTTTCCTGTTTAAGGATCGCTCGGATTTGATGAAACTTGTGTCCTTTCCTCGGCCAGGCACCTATCAGCCTCATCCACATACTAAAGCTGTGAGGCCTTCGTTGAGTATGAGTCTGGATAAGAAGTCTGTTTTGTTTAAATCCTTTGGGCCTTGTCATTCTTGGGTACGTAGTACGATGGGGCTCGTTCATCAACCGTTTCTTGGTGACTCTTTCTTTTCTCGTTATTCTTATCATACTAATTCCATTCCTATATCATCGTCAGTTTCTTCCAGTTTCCTCTTACCCTCTTCTTGCCTAAACAAAGTCGAGGCTAGCATGCCGGACCTTGGAGTAATTTCGTTCCCTTTGGTGGAGGTCGGTCCTCCCCCCGCTAAGCGAAAATACAATAAGAAACTTTATTATAATGTGCAAACTCGCGTGAGTGCACATATTTTAGCTAAGAAAGCAGCTTCTGTGTCGGCTCATCTTCTTGAACACAGCTGAGTTTTTTCATTTTTCTGTCCTCCTCGGAGTTGGCAGTTTGGTTTTTTGTCCTTTCGGCGCGGTTGGTGTTTTCTTGAGCAGCCGCGTCTGTTTTTTTCTCTTTTAGCCACGTCTTTAAATATTTTGTGGTGTGCCTTATCTCCTCCTATCTTCGCTTTTGGTGTACGCATACATGTGTATGTTTGCATACACTATTTCCTGAGCTTGTTAGTGGTGTGCCTGGTTTCCTGTATTTTCTCTCTATTATTTTCAGTGCAGGTTGTGTTTTGTACCTTCGTGTGGGGCTATTTTGTCTCCTGAGTTTTGGGTCTGTCTTTTGGCTTTCTTCCACAATTTTTGCTCATGTCGTCAAGGTTTGGATGTTCCTGGATCTGTTTTCCTGATCGTTGCGACTCCTTTTGCCTTGAGATTGTTTACCTCTGTGGGCGTCTCTCATCCTCTTTGGTGCTGCAGGCGTTTACCTCTTTTAGTTGCATTGTTATTTTGGCGGTTTGCTCCGTCGTCCTTCTTGGTGTTCGCGGATATCTTATTTGGGTGCGACTCATCCGATTTTTGTACTCATTTTTGTAATTTAATTTCCGTTTTACAGGTTGTAAACTCTTGTAATTATTTCTGTATCTCAACTGTTTTATATATATATATTTTTTGATGGCTGGAGCCGTTTGGCTCTATCTGATATATCAAAAAAAAAAAAACAATTTGTAGCTCATTTAGGAGCTTTAAAGACTAAAAATATTTTGGATTTTTTCTCGACCCTAAACTTTTTAAAGAGATAAGTAGAAATCTAGAATAACTTTTATATTTTTGAAAGAAAAAGGTTTTTAATTAAGAACTGGTATGACAAGCTCAACTGAACTGAGGGGACAAACTCGAAGGGAGACAGTAGGGTGTGATTTATTCAGTGAACCTAGCTAGAAGCAGAGGCCATGTGCATTGTATGGGGTCTTAGATTTAATCGCATACCTTATGTCAACATGTTCACATTCTTTTTTTCTTTTTCTTTTGAAATTATATTTCATTAATAAAAACTAATAAAATAAAAACAGAGTATTTGGTCAAAATGTACATCATTATATTTTTTTGATGAAATGTACATCTATATAATAAAACACAAAGAAAGCTATCAAGTGGCTCACATTCAATCTATCCCAAAATCAATGGACCAGATCTACTCTCACAAAACATATTTTCCCGCCCAAATTTCAAACTCCCAAATTCAAACACACACACTCTCTCTCTCTCTCTCTTTTCCCCAAAATAAACCACCTTCTCTTCTTTTTCACTGTCTCTATCTCTCTCCCCCCGTCTCCCTCTCTCTCATCTCTCCCGTCTCCCACCTAGGGTTTTTTGTTTATTTTCTTTTTCTTCTTCTCAAAAGCGGCGGCTTTTCTCTATTCCCAGCTCCCAGATCGACAACAATGGCGGATACCAAAGCCGTTACGATCCGAACCCGCAAGTTCATGACCAATCGCCTCCTCTCTCGCAAGCAATTCGTAAGAACCCCTAAAAAGAAACCATCTTTTTAAGCTCTATTTCATCTGTTACTCCACTTTCATTAACAAGTTCTTGCCTTTTAGGTCATCG
The DNA here is from genome assembly GCA_017893485.1 of Hemerocallis citrina. NCBI lineage: Eukaryota > Viridiplantae > Streptophyta > Magnoliopsida > Asparagales > Asphodelaceae > Hemerocallis > Hemerocallis citrina. The sequence continues at coordinate 222,570,593 of CM030367.1, forward strand.
ACGTTTTGCATCCGGGAAGAGGGAATGTTTCCAAGGTAATTAATTTTGGGGTTTTTTGGGATTACTTTGTTGTTTTTTCGAGTGATTTATTGATTGGGGTTATTTGATTTGAAGGCGGAGTTGAAGGAGAAGTTGGCGAAGTTGTATGATGTAAGGGACGAAAACTCGATCTTTGTGTTCAAGTTCATGACTGCGTTCGGAGGTGGGAAGTCAACTGGGTTTGGGTTGATCTATGATTCGGTTGAGAGTGCGAAGAAGTAGGTACTATGTACGTCTCCTCAAGGTACGTCTTTCTTTCAATATGGGTTTGTATCAAAATGAACTGTTTTGGTGTTTGTAATTGAACTGATTATAGTTGATCTTGCTTAGGTGGATGAATGCAATGAACGTCGTTTGACTTCGATCTTATCGTGCATTGAAATTTTGGTTAAATCCCAAAGTCATTTGTATTTGAATGTTTCAGTCAGTTTTGGCATGACTACTTTAAATTTTTATCTGATGTGTCTACATGATTCCTTTCAGGGGAAACGTACAGAGTTAGTATAATCAACGGGGAAACGTACAGAGTTAGTTCAATACCTATGAAGCTCTGGTCAAGGTAATGATTTTGAGTTCTCTTATAATCAGAACACTTTTTATTTATCTTTTGTGTGTATGTATGCACTTTACCAATTTATCCTCTTCCAGGTTGCTCATGAATTCAAATTGATTGAGGCTCTCAACCAATCTTGATCAGATGTGCAGTACTTCAGAAGTGTTTGTTTCTTTATGGAAATGTAAAGAAATGATCTTATCTTTATTTACCTGCCTTTTGCATACTTTCATATACTCATTCTCTCTATATACCAAATGCAGTTAAAGTATAAAAACTGCATCCTAATGTATTATCTGCATATAATTAAAGTGTTTTTTTAGATGATATACTTGGAAGAAAACTAGCGACAAGGCGCATGAAAAAAAATTCGTTAGTAGCTTGACGCTTTCAATTAAATCTTTTAGGGCCAGGGTTATGTAGTTTTAATTAATTATTTTGGAAGCTAAAACAATGCATTACAGGAGATTGGAGCATTTTCATTGGTCGCAGTCAGGAATTTAGTAGGGGAAAGCTTTCCCGACTACTTTCTTTAGGTTGCCAGGGATGTTCTGTTGGGAATGCATGCATCAGGATGCTGATCTCATCAATGGCCGGGGATGAAATAGAGACACATCAGTCATGGTAATCTTTGTTCTCTGTTATGTTTTTTATTATTATTTATATTTAGTTTCACTCTCTACATTCTCAATGAAAATGTAATTTACTTTCTCTAATAATGCTCAGAATGTGTTCGATCAAATTCCTGTAGGGGATACTTTTTAAATCAAATCTACATGAAAAAATCATATACATACATCTACATGGCAAATATCTGATGTTTATCTAGAAATGTAAGGTAGGTCTCCTCAAGATGTATGGCCCTTTCATTTTAGATTTTAATGAAATGGATTTTAGTATTTGTACTTGAACTTGATTCTGGTCGAATTTGTTTAGGTAGATGAATTGACTTCTACGTCGATATGCTCGCAATTCGGAAAAATCCTGATCCATAAGGCTTTTCATATAATTGTTAATACTGCTCATGCACAAGGTTTATTAATTATGTTTAGTCTAAAGGATTTGGAAAGTTATTTTTGCGAAGTTGTTTTTTGCAACTAATCATTTATATACCAATTAAGAACAATTTTTAGTGGACAGGAAAATTCCTGCATGTTTAATTAAGTCCTCAATTCAGTTTTTATTGACTGGTGCAAGTCAAAGGGAAAAAAATCTCCGCATGTATGTTATTTAGTAGGAAACATTTCTGAGCTGAGGAAAGACAGTAGAAGCTGGTAGGCCTGGAATTCTATAGAAATATAATTTGCATTGCAATCATTAGAACTCTTTCCAAGATATACTTGCATCTGATTTTCCATTATATGACCAGGTAAGCAGAACCTAAAACATTAGCTTGCTTTTTTCTCATTTGGTTCTATTATTCAGTTTCTTACTCATCCTCCTCTCCTGTGAAGTTCTTATTCATTATTCGTGACCATGAAAATTTATTCAAACCTGAGCTATACATTTTTTACATAATAATTGGAGCTTGATGTCCTTTTTTGCCCCTTTGACTTGAAGGATGAAACTATTTCAAGAATTGAAGAGAGGATTGCCGCATGGACATTTCTTCCAGTTGGTAACTTCTTTACTTTGCATCGCTCTTTCTCTAACCTTTTGTTTATAGTCTTCTAACCCTTTGTCCCTGAAACAGAAAATGCTGAGGCCATGCAGGTACTGCACTATGAGAATGGTCAGAAGTACGATTGTGCAGAAAATGGCTATGCAGGTATACTATTTTATTCTTATTATTTATTTTTATTTTATCTTATTTTTATTTTGAAAATGGTGTAATCTTCCGTTGAGAACATTTTTTGGTTTATTAATATTAGTACTTAGGGGCAGGATCAACCATTATTAGTACTTTCTCTATCAATTGACTTTGTTTCATTTGCAGTGAAACCTCGGAAGGGTGATGCCTTGCTATTCTTTAACTTCCACCCTAATGCAACAACAAATCCTGATAGTTTGCACGGAAGCTGCCCAGTGATAGAAGGTGAGAAGTGGTCCGCAACGAAATGGATTCATGTGAGATCATTTGACCGGCCAATAAAGCTGGATGGATCAGACGGTTGCACGGACGAGAACGAGTTCTGGACCGGTTGGTCTGCTCTTGGAGAATGCAAAAAGAACCCTCATTATATGGTGGGGTCAACAAGCTCACCTGGGTTCTGTAGGAAGAGCTGTAAGGTTTGTGAATCATGATGTCCTTTTTTGGTTCGTATTCTTGATGTAAGTTGCCTCGCGATAATTAGATGTACATAACATTTTAGTGAGGCTGTCAACCATTCTCTTTATGCAACATCCACACCCTTGCTTATTTGCTTTTAGTGAGAGGTCAAACTGTTTATTCTTATTTGCTGTCAACCATCCACACCCTTGCTTTGCTATGTGGCTGCTACTATTCTTTATGCAACATTCGTCGTAGGGTAGGCTATATCTATTTGACAAAATTAAAATTAAAAAAAAAAAACTGTCTGCTTCACAATAATCATTATATTTTTAGGTTCGTGGGAGATCCACCACTTCATTTTGATTTCCATTTCAATATGATCTTTCACTATTTTCTCATAGGAATGATATTTAATTTTAAAAAGATAAAATATGTGATCTTTTCGTACCTCAGAAAACAATTTGGACTGGACCATACAATAATGTTATCTGATATTTCACCTCAGAAAACATGTTATCTGTTTCATGTTATCTGATATTTCACCTCAGAAAACTAATATTAGTGCAAGCCCCAAACAATTTAATATTTGTTATTTCACTTGGATCCCTTAATTTTGAAGCCTCAGCGGTGAATGTTTTTTTATCATTTTCTCAACTTTATTTCTACATGTTTGCTCAAAAATCTGAATGTGTCTTGCATTTTGCAGAATCTCAGACTTTGGAACTATAATTGACACGGATACGAGTGTTAATGGAAGGGCAGGTGATTCATTCCTGGAGGTTGACAAAGTGCATTTGGTAGGAGTGCCTTGGCCTTCAGTCTAAATGTATAGTTATCCTGGCTCACTCAAGTAGGTAGTACTTATGATACTGTATAGTCTCTCAGTAAACAAACGTGGCCCTAAAAAATACTCATATCAAATCTAACCTATTTCATATTCGTAATTTCTAAAATCTAACCTATTTTTGTGGTAAGAGATTCTGCAAAATGCAACCTATTTCAAAAATCTAACCTATTTCTAAAATCTAACCTATTTCAAAGTCTGAGATTCTGCAAAATGCAAGACACATTCAGCTGGTGCTCTTGGGGGTACTGAAGCTGCTGAAGCTTTACTATATGTTCATCTTATTGGACGGAAAGTGATGACGAGGTGGCCTGCAGATAATAACTTCTATGAGGCTGTTATAACTGACTACAAGCCACTTGAGGTCTGTTTGGCTATTTAGTCATCTTCTCTGTATGGGATGGTATATAGCCGACCTTACCCTTTTACAACCATTGTCAGGGTGTGCATCTTCTGGTTTATGACATCAACACAAATCATGAGACATGGGAGTGGGTCAATCTCCAAGAGGTGAATCTTTCTTTCATACCTTAGATGAGTAATTATTTCGATAGCTATTTCATAACTTTTATATTTTGTAGCTATTTTTTGTTCAATTTAGGGCAATTGTCATTTCGTTACTCTTGCATGAGTGATCTATGATTTCTTTGTTTGCCCAGACATACTGAGAAATATTTCAGTAATGTAGCAATATAGTAGTATACAGATAATCTTATTAACTATATATTTCAGTAATTATTTTGGGAGATGATGTATAACAATGAACTATATTTGTATCATATATTTGTAGCACCAAATACTTATTATGTTCAATTGTTACTGTAACTTTCAAAGGTAACACAATGAACTAATGGATACTGAAAATTTATGCTTTATTGGTTTCAGGGCTAAGAGAGGAAGAGGTGCCATCGGCTCCAGAATGGATGAACCTGGCCCGTATCCTTTTTCGATCGATCGTGATGGAAACGAGCTGCGAGCTGGTCCTGACTCGAGAGAGAAAGAAGATTGGGAGCGCCGTGTCGTTGGCCCTCCTAAGCCATCTTTTATAAAATCATCACATGATTCGTCATCCGAAGAACACTATGCTGATGGCTCAAAAAAGAAGCATCATTCCAAAGAGAAGAAGAGGAAGAGACCGAAGGAGGATAGATCTGAAAGAACAAAGACGAAGGAGAAGAAGTATACTGCATAGAGCATAGAAAAAGAAGTTAATTGTTAATGCCGAAATAGAGCATAGAAAAAGAAGTATACTGCAGGAGATTATATCACAACAAGAAAAGCACTTTGTGAGATGTGAACTGAAGTTTTTATTCGATGGGTGGGTTTGTGCAGTGTCAGTTCTTCCTGTTATACATGTGTGTACCAAGCAAAAAAAACCAGATACACAATTAATCAAGTAAAACTATAACAAAAGTAGGGGATTAATTTTTCCAATTTTCATGTGTACATTTGCAGGTACCATGGCAAACACTAGAATAGGAAAAATTATGCCCTTTCATGCTAAGCATACTATCTATTGACAAACGTATCTCAAAGTTAAACTCGGTTGTTTTGTGCTGAGTCAATATCCATGTACGCAAATATTCTAAGCTGAGCTTTGATTTAGTCAATGTCCATGAATGACTGGTCCGTCAGCAATTTACAAAATGAGTAATTCATAGTTCATCCTTGCTATAGAAAACAACAGAAACTTGATATGTATATAAATTTCTTTTCTGTTCTTTAAAATTAACTTCTTTTTCTTGATATGTATATAAACTTGATATGTATATTAAACTCGGTTTGATATATTTCTGTTCTTTAAAATTTTCTTTATGTAGATTAAATGGGTTGATAATTTTATATATAGAGAAATGTTCCGTTGTGCACTAGACCATTGTGTGCACTCACTCAGTATTACCACATTCGTATCAATGGTCCGTACCGTTTATATTGATTCACACATCTAAATTAGTCTAGATATGTCAAATCATTTGAAATTTATTTGCCATTTATTGAAGTGTTACAAAATAGTATGGCTGGAAATCCTTGAAACATTTTAAGGACGTCGTATTAGAGAACTATTAGGAAACAATATAATTTCAGATGAGGCCTGTATAGAGTAGTTGATTGTATTAGAAAGGTGAGTGTATTTGTTTACACCCACCTTTTTTGTTTATACCCACTTATTCGTTAAAATGTTTTAATTTTTTTAGAAATTTATATGCAGTTCACCCAATCAAATAAATCTTACTAAATTTACATGTAGTCCCGAAAACGTGCCGTAGGCACGTGTCCACGGGCATACCTAGTCATTATACAGAACAGAAAATAAAATATAACAAATCCAATCTTACATGGAACGGTAGTGGACGTACAAAATTCTATAAAACTGAAAATAAACATAACACCTCCAACCATATATGCAAGGGTGATACAATGCAAAACATATGGCGTAAAGCAACATAATCAGTACGGACAATTTTAAAAAAGTTTCTCTAATAAAATCCTGGAGGGTGGGCTATCGATCTTATGTGTTCTGCTCAGTGGAGAGTTGGACCGATAACAATCTCCTCGTTATCGTACTCGTTGTTGGGTTTATGTCTTGCATACTAGATTGGATAAAGAAAACGATGAGACGATGGAGGAATCAAGAAGATCGGAGACGGAGTGGAGGCAAGGAAACAGTTAGCTGTTGTATTTGTAGAAGTGGCGGTCGACCGGTCATAGTGTGCGGTCGACCGGTCATAGGGTGCAGAAGTCCCGAGAGGGGAACGGTCGACCGACCTTGGGGGTGCGGTCGACCGGTCGCGATGCTGATGGATTTATTTGGTCGGATCTTGGTGATTTGTGAGAAGCCTAACTTGCTCTTCAAGTTAGATCTGACGGCTCCTGGTTGTCTCTTTAGAAATATCTAATGGTTACTATATCAAGATATCAAACTAGGTTTTCTCTAGATCTCTATATATTGTTGTTATTGGCCTCCATTGAGAGCCAAGAGAGAAAGTACTTCATTGAAGGCGAAGCTTGAGAGTTTTTCTAATTGTAAACAACTAGTACTTGCTGGTGAGGCTTGAGAGAGGATCGTTGTGAGAATTGTAATATTTTTGTATCTTCTTTAGTTGAATAACATCTTGGGTTTCTTCTCCTTCGGATTAAGGCGAAAGTCTCAACCGGGACAAATTTGTGTGCTTTTGTGTGTTTGGTAGGATCTCATATGCGCTTGATGGTTTGTGTTTATTGCATCGAATAATTCAACAAGATCCTCAAATAGGTGTTTCTAGTAGAAAATCCCTAACACTCGTCCACCTGGAAAGCATTAACGATATTCTCTATTGGTCATGATGCCGTAGCTTAGCATAAAAAGAAATAAAATGCATAATATGAGTTAGATTATCAAAAATATTATTACTAGTTTCACAAAACTTAAAATTTATTTCTATCAAATCATAATATCCATATCAAATCATAATATCCAGATCATTACCGCGGCGATAATAATATATCATGCTTCTCTCATTCTTTGTCTCTCGTTAGTAAATATGGGGTTTGTCCACAAATCCTACAACACCAAGGGGGAATCGTTTTGCTCCAAAGAGTTAGAATCTTGGTAAGGACTGACTTGCTCGTATGAGAGTGGATGAGAAGAGCGATGGGTTCACATTCTCGTACGTCTGGACCCATGAGAGGAGAACATGTGCACTTGATGGCAAACACCAAGCGTTACTTATTGGAGGGATAAACCCAATGTGGGTCACTCTCTTTATTAATGGTGCCAATAAATTACTCTAATAAGCAACTCTTTTAATATAAATTAATAACTATGAGAATTAACCACTAACTGTAGATTACATAATAACAGTTGATTATAAAAAGAAAAGAAAAAGCAAATTATCATCAGTAATTTTGTTCTGATTCATTAATTATTTTTAAATTTTATTATTATTATTATTATTTGTTTTTGACATTTTTGGTCATAGCCGTTCTCATTGGAAAGAGATGTGATTTTTCAACGTCCTGAATAATTTCGTCTAAGTCGAAATTAAACATGCGACATTTCATTTAACAGTGAGAAACATTGCTACTTATGCTATGAGGACTTGACTAAGAATTATCTTCTTATATATAGCAAAGCTTGTTTAATAACTTGGTATTTGTTATGGTAAAATCCTACAACAAGATCGACGACCCTTGCAGCTTACATTTAAAATTTCACTATATTTAGTCTAGGGAAATGAATTCTTCTTCCTCATATTAATTATGTGTTTCTTCTTGAATGCCTGCAAATTAGTATTGAGTCATGTATTATACTTTTTTATACATCATGCTCTACTCGGGGACAAATTAGTCTCACATTAAGATTAATTTCTTGAATAAAAAATCAGCCTACATTTTGTTTTGGGCCTAATAAGGAAAGGTGTGTTTCATTTGTCAGGCCGGATCCAATCAAGCTCAATCCCAGAAAATATGGGCTAATTAACAGTCATGGTCAAACGAGGGGCTTAAAAATAACTCTTTCCTCCCCCTCCCTCCCACCATTTTTTTAATTTAAATTTTAAAGATGTAAGAGCATCCACACTCGTTTTGGTCAAATATGACAATTCATTAAAATGAGAAATGATAACATGTCAATTTTGTTACAGTCGCCGTTTGCTAAAATATAGAAAAATACTTATAAAAAAACCCAGATAGAACATGTTGTTATACCTGATCTAAAATTATTATTATTTTCTTTATTTTAAGGTGAGACGGAACATGATGTTCTGTCCGGCCTATTTGTTTTAAAAAAAATTGCGGGACGGTACATCATTTACTGTCCAATCTTTTTTTTAATGTTTAAGGTAATTAGATTAGAGATTAGTGATTAAATTTGCTAAATTAATCATTAGTAGTTAAATTAATTAGTAAATTAGCGATTAAATTAGAGCTAAAATTAGTGATTAAGAATTAAAGTAGAGTTTGGCATAGGACGGTAAATGTTGTCCCATCCAAGCTCCCATCCAAGCCATAAATGGTGTCGGATGGGACAACATTTTCCGTCCGACACCATGTTGTTTTGTCTGACTCCTTTAAAAAGAAGAATTATTAAAAAATTATTGGACAAAATATGTTGTTTCCTCCGACTCCTTTAAAAAATTTAAAAAATTAAGTGATGTTTTGTTCCCTATATTTTGATTTTTTCACCAAAATGACCCCATTTTTTGAAAGTATTTACCAAACTGACCTACTTTCGAAAGTATTTATCAAAATGACCAACTCGTTATCTCAGTTAGCGACCTTGCGACCTTAGTGAAAATAGGGTCGCTAACTGAGATAGCGAGTGTAGTTGTACTCATTTTTCAGAGAAATTTTGAATGCAATTTCTACCTGAAATGTATACAACTACACTTACTATCTGAGATAGCGAGTTCATTTGAACTAGACTCGCTATCTCATATAGCGAGTGTAGTTGTACACAATTTTTAGAGAAATTTTGAACATAAAATGTATACAACTACACTCGCTATATGAGATAGCGAGTCTAGTTCAAATGAACTCGCTATCTCATATAGCGAGTGTAGTTGTACTCATTTTTTCAGAGAATTTTGAACATGAAATGAGTACAACTACACTCGCTATCTGAGATAGAGAGTCTAGTTCAAATGAACTCGCTATCTCAGATAGCGAGTGTAGTTGTACTCATTTTTTCAGAGAAATTTTGAACATAAAATGCATGCAACTAGACTCACTATCTGAGATAGCGAGTCTAGTTCAAATGAACTCGCTGTCTCAGATAGCGAGTCTAGTTGTACTCATTTTTTCAGAGAAATTTTGAAATCCACATCATCCCTTATAAGAAGCAACAATAATTGATTGCCTGAGGTTCAAGTTGCCGTAAAGTGCTGGCTTCACTTTGTAGCTAAGTTTGAGAGATACCTTACTCAACTTTGTTGTAGCCTGTAATAAAGGGTTAAAGTGATTTTAGGATCCCCATGAAATCTTTTGATGAAAATAAACAGCATTTTGTCAAGTTCTTGCAGCAGTAGCTTTTGTTAGAGTTGCAAAGTTTCGAGAAGCATCATGGTCTTCAAAGTACGCAATATAATATGTAGAGAAATCTTCTATTGAAATCAAGGAATGTGATGCCTTTCCATGGGTAGGCAAAGAAGTAAGGAATCTACCGAGAAATTGGAGTCTATGAGTAGTGTCAATTACTATTTACTAGACATGCATCAGATTCACTTCTGAAAGTTGAAATTCATTTGAGTTGAAGATCGCAGCAATCTAAATCTCGACAAGGCTGTAATAGTTTGAACTTAGTAGTTTGTGACCAAGCTCGATCTAAAACGTTTCATTTGGTTTTGGAAGAGGGTTTTTTTTTTTCTGGCCATGAGTTTTCTCACTTCAAACATGTAGATATTCTTATATTGATGAAGCATGAATTGCAGTGATATTATAGACTGGTCTGAAAATATGCTGCATTACAAAACACACCCAAATACAAGGACCTAAACATGAAATATGGAACATTACAATAGTCTCCTATAAATGAAATTACGAAGTTCAAGAATCCCATCAAATGTTCGCAGTATAATTAGTAGATGAATAACAGGTGAGGGTATTTGCTTCCACCTACAACATAGAGACCTCAACTAAAGCAAACATTATGATTGTTTTTGCATATACAAGAGTACTATAGTTATAAATAACAAATGCTCCGAATGCATTAAATGTTTTATTACTTTTGCCTCCCTTCCCAAATAATAGCATCCTTTGCTTTAATGCACAACAACCAATGGGAGATTGGTATCTCAGCATCAGTGAGCCTCCTGGTAATAGAATTTCAGGGGCTTAAGTGTGAGGTGGCCCGAGTTTTGCATCATGGGTAGTGTCGAGGAAGGCAGGAGGTAGCCATTGCCACATAGGTATAACAGGATAAGCACTGATAGGTATAACAGGTAACTATGTTCAATTTTTTTCTGAAAAAATGTGTTCAACTACACTCGCTATCTGAGATAGCAAGTCTTGTTCAAATGAACTCGCTATCTCAGATAGCGAGTGACTCGCTATCTCAGACAGGGAGTGACTCGCTATATGTATAAATTACATGTTCAAAAATTTTCTGAAAAATGAGTAATACACTCGCTATCTCAGTTAGCGACCATGTTTTCAGTAGGATCGCTAACTGAGAAAGCGAGTGAGTCACTTTAGTAAATACTTTCAAAAAGTGGGTCATTTTGATTTTTTTTTTATATTTTGGCAATTGTCAATCTTTTTTACAATTTCTCAAAAAATTGCAAAATAAGAAACGACTGTATTTTTTTTCTCTTTAAAATATTAAAAATATAGCAAAATACGAAACAGAGTGTGGATGCTCTAACATGACCACTTTGTTATATTAAAAAGTGAATAACAAATAAACCCATAAAACTGGGAGTACATGAAAGAAAATCAAGGAATGAAACATAAAAATCCGACAAGGTGGGATAAAAGGAAGGGAAATGGAAATACAAGCCCCCCTTCTTTTGTCATGGATAATTAATTGTGGCCCCCCGCTTTTAAATTATATTTACTTAAAACAATAACACATTCACAGTTGTACTTGTGGAACACTTTTTCCTTTCAACTTTGCAATTTTCAAAGAACTCAATACTGATTTCAAAATTTTCTCTTTAAATCCATGTTGTCCTCAAACAACAGATCTCTACCCTCTTAACACTCATCTCTTTCCTCCCGATTTTAGACATCATCTATAATTCAAAGTCTCATTAATTATTTTTCCTTTCCAAGTGTAGATTTTTTCAAAAATATTTCAGGTCAAGCGTATTCGTTCAGATTTGAGGGGTATCTAATATATTTCTCCTCATATAGGAGATCACGTATTCTTTTCCATTTCTAACTACTAGTATTATACACGTGCGTTGCACGTAGAAAAAATGAGAAGGAGGGAATGAAAAGGACACAAAAAAATCTAGTATTATACATGTGCGTTGCACGTGGGGAAAATGAGGAGGGGGAATGAAAAGAACCAAAAAAAAAAAATCTACCAACACGTGCACTGCACGTGTTGACAAAATGACAAATATTTACAAATGACACTAAGCCCTTCTCCCATTATAATATTAGAGATTTGACATTTTTAGTTTGAATGACTATATCTTAGATGGTCGAATTTTGTATGTTTGAATAGAATACTGTACGTGGTCTTTAATTTCCGAGTGCAAGGAATATTATATGTATATGTTTAAATCTTTGTTAAACTTGTTACAAATCAAGAAATTAATGTATGGAAGTTTATTTGTAGGTCTTGTTATCTAGGTTAGGTTGGATAAACTTCACATGTATTTATCTAAATGGATGTTAGTTTTTACAAATCTTTTGATATAATTAATTTGTTTTTTTTTTTTTTTTTTTGATAAAAGATATTAATTTGTTGGGCATAAAAGGATGCAAGTTGAGATGTTGTATTGAAGCTTAGAATTGTATGGAGAGCTGATGATTATCATAGGCTGTCAATAAGCATATTTTGATGTGGAAGACGGGACCTGACAGTGCTACAATGTTTAATACTCTATTTTGGCTAGGTGAGCTTATAATCTATATAAATATCGTTCTGAATAAATGTAATTTTCTTAAAGATTACATTAATTTATAGTATATACATCTTTTATTTCATGTACCACTACAAGTTTTACTAAAGCGTTTAAATAGTGTATCTACTTATCTATTTCTTACATAATTTGTAGGACTCGAACTTGGAGAACAATTTCTCAATATTACGATCACAGTGAATGAGACGAATCTAAATTTAATTGTCTCAATATTATGGAGCCAAAGTGTACTTCTCATGTTTGAAAGCTCGTGATGCACTTTTGTTCCAGCTTCAAATACAACTTCAATTGCTGCTTCTTCAACTGCAGCCTGGAATTGAGACAATCAAGATGCTGCTGCTACTCCCGTATGTTGTGATCACTTTGACAAACTCAACCATCGAGGACAATGCAAATGTTGTTCATGCATGGTACCTTATGTGCAGGTACGTTGCTTGTAACTGGGGAGAGTAATAAGACTCTTACTATTAACTTTGTGGCTGCTTAATTTCTTTCTTCTGCTTCTTTGTGGATGTAATTATGTAGGCTTTTAGCCAGGGACACCAACATATTGCTGCACTTTTTTTAGTTTTGGTTTATAATATTTTGGCTGGGGTTTCCCCCCATCTGTTTTATCACCCCAAAAAAAAAAAAAAGAGATGAATTTGTTAGATATGAAATATGTTAGGTTTAGAGAGAAATTAGCAATTGGAAATTAGGGTTTATCTCTAGATCTAAGTTGCTTGAGATATTCATCCTAGGTATCAAGATTGGAATATTTAAACTGCTATCACAAGCCAGTATTTATCTCTAAATACTGGTTTGGGTATCGGGTTATAAGCCCACAAACCCGCGTTCCAATATCCAGTCAATTGTACGTTCAATACACGTATTACTCATATGCACATGCAATATTTATATAGAGAATATACCATTATATCCAACAATCTCCTCCTATATTCTCAATATATAAAGTACAAGATTATTTCATCAGTTCAGTATAAAACTGACTGGCTGATAGCAGTCCATAAAAGAAAAGCATCATAAAGGTATAGTTTCGTAAGAACCAATAGAATTATAAAACTGAATAGTTCGATCAAGACTAAACCAATATAATTAAATAGTTCCAAACCATATCCAATTCAGAATAGTTCACATAGACTAAACCAACTGGAATAATCTGTCATAGTTTCAAAATCAAACAAAGCAAATAAACTTCAAGAACAAAATATGAGTTTTAAGCTCATGAACACAAGAGTCTTAAACTCAACAGAAGTTTTACCAAGCAAGTAACTAATTTATTCTCGAAAGAAATAAACTAAAATTCTATCCTTGCACACTGCTTTATGTTTACTCTTCCATTTCGAGCAAATCATTATTTTTGAAATCTATGTTGACAGATTCAATTCCTCCATCTTTGCTAGCTTATAGAAAACAAAAATATTAAAAGACACATCTCTAAGAATTCCAACGAATTTCACAAAGTATCTAGTTCCACAAAAAAACTTAGTACAATTCATAATTAGCTTAGCAAAAATGTAGCGCAAGCATCACAATCAAGTATCTTTAATAAGTAAAGTACATAAACTTTATAGTTTCTACACAAGAACCATACTATGTTTCATATTGAAATGAAAAGACTGCCGTTTCAATCAGTGGCATAGCCAGGAATTTCATCTAGGGGGCGCGACACTTACTATTAAAAAAAATTATAATAAACACATTTGCAAGCCTCAAAATATCATATAGTACTATCAAATGTCAAATACCAACGGATATGCACAATGTTTTTTTAACTGAACCATCTTTCTAGCAAGCCCACTAATCCCTGCAACTTCAGAAAATCGGTCATCAGAGCGCACATCCAAAATGTAAGTATCAAGTTGCCGGTCAAGGTGCATTAACTCAATGTTAGAGAAATCGGATGGATAAAATTCAGCAAAGTGAAGCAATTTTCTCTTATCATAAGCAGAAAATGAGTCGCTTGGATCAAGACAAGCCATACACAACAACAACTTCGTATTTGCCTCTTTAAAACGATTGTTCAACTCCCGAAGTTGCAAATCAATCATTTCATAAAACAAATCAATACGATAATGATGAAGATTTGTTTTTCCTTCAAAGTTGCGACGGGATCTTCCATGTTGTACAAATAATTCATCCATATGTGGAATTACTATCTTATAGTCAATTTATCTCCTCCTGAAATAGGTGGCTGATCAAAACACTAGTTTGGCAAAGTAAAACTATGCCCTTGCAAACTAAACCTTATCATTCTTAGGCATTTCATCAAACAAGTGACGTGCATTTTCAGCAACTTAGAACCATTAAAATAAACCAGTAGTTAAACCTTCTCTATTTCCAACTTCAATCATGAGTCTACCTCAAAGTAATTAAGTGCATCAAGCATTAGATGTTCATCTCTAAGTATATGCATTAATGCATAGAAAGAGTAAAAACTAATGGTTAGAATTCAACTCTAAGCTCCATGTATAAGATACGCATATAAAAAATTCAACTCTAAACTCTATGTGTTTAAATATAAAAAATTTCGAAAATTAGCTCAAAATCGGGACAGAAACTAATACTATAATCTGTACCCATTTGGGTTCTAATTTGATTACATATCATACTAATTCAGTCCATTCTCAAACAAATCAGTAACACTGAAACAGAAATTAGCAATCTAATTATCCTATCATATATGAATTCACAAAATTTCAGAATATGAACCCTAATTATCAAAATGTACAAAAAAAATTACTTACAATAGGGTTTGGAATCGATCGACTTCTCGCTCTCTCTCTCTTCTGACCTCCTCTACAAACTCAACTAATCACTTGTAGATTTTAATCCCTCTTACAAATTCATTATGAAGTGGGTTTGGGTTCAGTAGAGTGGAAACAAAAGAGCGAAAGAAGAGTAAGGTAAAAACTTGTAAATGACTAAATGGGTTGGAAATTTTACAGATAAACCCTTATTAAATTTCATTTTACTAAAAAAAAACTTTTGAAATTTTTTTGAAATTTTTTTAAAATTCCAGGGGGCGCAGCTGCACCCCCTGGGCCCAGGACAGCTACGCCCCTGGTTTCAATCATGGTTTAACATTGAATCATCGAAATTGGAATGAAATATGTATCCATAAAAGACATGTCATCAAAATTGAAATGATATTTAGGATAATTTAATCATCGGAAACACATCGACAAATTTTCATGTTTCGTATTGGAATAATATGATTATTCTAAGTAAATTCTCTAGATATATAATACCATCAAAATTGGAATAACATTATATATTTGTGGAATTTATGTGGAATCATCAAAATTATCTAAAACATGTCAACTGCCTAAAATTGATGCTTAAGTTTGAACTTCTCTATGGCTCCAATTGGATTCTAAATTTCAAAACAATTTGGATGTTAAAGCTTTGACTCAATAGCTTTCAACTCCATTTCCCCCACAGTTTTGATAATTAGACCACTTTCAAGTCCCTTAGCAAGAGCATTAGCCATACTTGTCGCAATTGCACTTTATCTATGAGAAAGTTCAACTAGGCTTCTTTCAGCCTTAATATTCCTCTTACTATTATAGAGTGAGTTATGAGCTACAGTGCATTGTACCTTGATAGTCGCATAACAGAATTATAGAGTTACTTAAACTTCTTAATGGATAACTAGCAACATTTTTTCAATCCACTCAACCTTTTTCCCTGCAGAGGATTACATATAGAGGTCTGATTTCATGGATGATAGCATAGTGCCTGTTTGCTTTTAATTTCTATAATATTTCTGTTTCTCCTAGTGTAAATACATATCTACTAGTTATCGACTTTCACTAAATTCTGAGCATCATAATGCATCAGATCAGCAATTCATTCGAAGAATGACTAGAGTAGCACAAAGCAAAATCTTGAATACCACTCGGGTATCTCAATAGCCTCTTAAGGGTACTCAAATGTGTATGGGATTATTAGTAAATCTGCATATCATACCTACCTCAAAGGCTATGTCTATTCTAGTATAGATCTTTGTATACATGAGACTGTCAATTCATTTAGAATAATCTATCTGTCTCATAGTTGCACCATCATTAGGTGTCAACCTTTTATCATAATCATAAGGTGTTTCAAAACACACTTTCAAATACTAAATCCCCACTTTTGAAACACATTTTGATTTGATGAGTTTGACTAAGAGTTATCCCTTGCCAACTGAAAACTCACCCTTATACCTATGGTGTCCACAGTACCTAGGTTTTCATGCTGAATTCTTTGGATAACACAATTTTAACTTCATTTGTAATAGAAAGGTCACTTCCAAGAATATGCATGTCAACAGAACAAGTAATAATAGCCACTATATTTGACACACCACAAAGTTGAAGGCACTGATCTGAATTACTTGATTCATATACTAGGCTCTTTCAAAAACTTGTCAAATTATTTATTCGTCGGCTATACATGTTTTAATAACATACAATGATTTTACTAAATTGTAAATCTTGTTCACTAAACATATTAGTTCAAAACTTTCCAGTACAAAGCTGTTCAGTACAAAAAATCACGTACAAAACTTTTTAAATATCCTTAATGAATGACAAAATTTTAAATAGATGTAAGGGTAAGAAGAATACTTATTGTAGCAATATGACAAACATATGAGTAGACATCAAATAAATCTACCCAATTTTTCTCAGTAAATCTATTAGCTACTAAAAGGCATTAAAATTGTTACTGAACAATCAAAATTAAGTTTCTTCTACAAAACCCCACTTACTATAGTTTTAGCCCCTTTCGGCAGATCAACTAAATTTAAGTATTATTGTATGACACAAAATCATCTCATTGTCTACTAAAGACTCTTCTTAGCTCATTTGTCATTCAGGTTTTTAAGTGTCAGTAAGGCTGGTTCTTAATTCCAACTGTGAATCATTGAACGTGTCTGTAGGATTAGATTATTTCATACATTTATCTATGATGAACACATCCTCAAAGAACTTTGCAAGTCTAGATTCTTCTAACACAAATTAGATAGATCCAATATCTGCTCACAGAACTACATTCTGCACTTTCTAAACACACAAATATTTGTTGTAGGTCCTACTTTCGGCCTTCTAGGTTTATGTACTCTAACAGAAGTATCACAACACACAATTTCACTTTAACAATATTATTTGTGTTTTCATGCCATGATCTATAAGGTGTATTCAATTTAGAGTATAGTAACACATTAGAGATATGATTAACAATACAATATCACTCATAATTATACAAGACAAACAACAGTCAATAATATAGAATTCAACATTTCACTAAGTGTTTGATTCTAACTTTTATCAATACCGTTTGACGGTTGGAAATAGAGTGCAGTAGAGATTATGCCCAATGCAAACGTCTCTAAAGTTGTTAAAACATATTCACCACATGTATCAAATCTGAACCCTTGATTTTTAGCATTTAACTATAATTTTTAATTCATTAAGAATAACAAATGCTTCATTCTTCATATATATGACAGACTCATATTAATCATCTACAAAAGCAATTAAATACTTCTGATCAACAATTGTCTCATCTAGCCACAAAGCTACTGAGATCACAAATATCCGAATGTATTGACTTAAGAAGTTGTGTGCTCCTAGTGACCATACTAAATGATTTTCTAGTGATCATAATCTGAGCACAACTTTTATATTTGTCATATTTAATAGAGTGTCATTTAGCAGAGTTATGAGTTTTAACAAAAACAAACAATTTAATATATAGTTCATATTGATTATAAATTTCAAAACAACTTGGATGTTAAACCTTTTTACTCAATAGCTTTTAACTCCATTTTCCCCACAGTTTTGATAATTAGATCACATTTCCTTACAAACAATTGAATATATACTTCTCAAATCCTAGCCAATTATGCTATGTTCAAGAACACAATTAGAACTATTATTATTAATTGTCTGATTTGTTAAACTCAACTTATACATACGATTGACAATATATGCAATTTATAAGAGTTAATACAAAATTACTCTATCACATTTTACAAAATTATTTGCTTTCTCTAATGGTTCTAACAATGTCCACTTGCTCAAACACAGTAAGCAAACTTTTCTTTATTTGTTCTTCATCATCTTCGAAACGCTAAACGCGATAATGACTAACATGCTATAATTCAACTTTGCACACATAGTACAATGAACGAGAAAGAACAAAACGTAACTAACAAAGTCATATCGCACATTAAGAGATGCTCCCTCCTAAGTTACAGACATTTGTTATACATCTTATACATCAAAAAATTTTATTTTATTTTATTAGAGAAGTAAATATATGATCTTACGCAAACTGCAAACAATGGATTTGTCAAAATATTTATACACATAGTATGATAAAGCACTTAATAACCCTAAACATGCTAGTTTTTAAAGCGAGAAAAACTATGATCTAAAACTCTCAATCATGTGATCAAACGTACAAAACACATTCATCATATGAAAATACTACGAGGTTAAAGTAGATCATACCGACACTTCAAGTTAGAAGTGTTTTTCCAAATTCGATGGAGAAGCCTGCGTAGTGCAGACTTATCATACCGTGATGCAAATCCATCGTCTCCAATACACACAATTTGTAAGTAACTTCGAAGTTCCTACATTCATCAAATTGTTAAAGATTAGCCAATTAAATGAATTATTGACACTGTTTAATTCTAGCAACAATTTAATTTGGAGATCCAAATTTTATAGTCAAAACATATAGTTTAACTTATCAAAAATAGATATTTGGTTTTAGCACATAGCCAAAACAATGGTTCAACTTGAATTTAATTAAACAAATAATTAATACATTCTTGAACTTAACCACTTAGCATCATAGTAATTCTATAATTCAAAAAATAAACTTAAAACGAATATTTTGAATTTCCAGCACATAGAAAAATATTTAACAAATGACTTTAATGAGGTATAGAAAATTAAAGAACTTATCTTCAATTTGGATCTAATCCAGTCCATTCACATTTGGATCTAGTTCAAGCAATATCATCATAGCCTCGCTGCTTGCCTCATAAGTCAAACTGGGTCTGTCCACTTGTTTCCCTTTAACAGCATCAGGTAAGAGTGGCTCCCCAACAAACGTCGTGGCCGGGCTCCTTGAACCCGCCGACAAAATCAACGGCCAGATTCGATCTGGCTCCCATCCTCAACCAAGCTCTTGGCCTGGATCACCGCCATTGAGAAGTCCCCCGCCACGTAGCGCTCCAAATCCTTGTACCACATCAACCCATCCGGTCTTCCCACGTTCTGATCCTTGTCGGACCGCCGCTCTCCCGTTGACGACGGCCTCTAACACTGTTTCAACGATCCGGCTTGGGCAACCGAAAAAATGGGATTTTTAGGGAATTTGGAGTTTGGTGTTTACTACAGTCGAAGTCAGATTGCGGCGACGCCAGCAGAGGTGGCGCCCATCGGCGGTAGCGGTCGTGGGTGCCGGCGACGGTAACGGGATCTTCGATTCCAGTACCAGCAGTCGACGACCGCGACGACGAACAGATGCTTTGGATGGTGGCGGTAACGAGATCTTCAATTGTACGTTCAATACACGTGTTACTCATATGCACATGCAATATTTATATAGAGAGAATATACCAATATATCCAACAAGATATTAGTTTAATCCCATATCGAAGAATGTATCAGTTTAGACTGTGTTTCTCTCATATATGTGGGCGACATTGTACTCAGTTATAATCAATCAATCCATAAATCCAATAATCCAATAAAGTGTTCTAATCTATCTCTGAATTTAATATAGTATCAGAACCTCTACTTCTATAAAACCTATACTATTTTTCTTCTCGTCATCGAGATAGAGTGAGGTTCTCATCTTCATCGGAATCACTTCACCTCCCATCACCGACATCCCTCTCCCGATCCAGATCAAATCCCAAATCTCCAACTCCCTAATCAATTCCTAATCTTCAACCCTAACCCTAATCTCCAAACTCCTCAATCTCGGCCTCCAGAAAAATAAAATTAAAAAATAGAGGGGGAAGTAGCCAGCCACCATTTCCTTCTCTCAACATATTCAACCATCACCATCGTCATTACTCATCATCATTATCACTAAACAAGAGCACTACTTCTACAACTTCCCAGATCTAAGAGTCAGATCGTCCCCTGCTACTGAAGAAAAATATTTTGGGGAAAAATGATTCTTATTCTTCTTGTGCTTTTATTCTTTACTGTATACATCTATATATAAGGATTACATTCTTGAAGGAGAAGAAAGGAGATTGAGAGAAAATTTAGGGATGAGAGATTTGGAGAATCTATTTCCTATAGATTAGGAAACAGAATATACATATTAGTACTTACTACATTTCAACACTCCTCCTCAAGTTAGTGCATAGATATTGATCATGCCTAACTTGTCAACAAATTTCAAGAAGAGCCGACTCGAAACTGTCTTGGTCAGGATATCTGCGAGATGATCTTCTGACTTCACTTTAGATATCTGAATGACTTTCTCATCCAATTTCTCCTTAATGAAGAATTTATCCACTTCTACATGTTTCGTCCTATCATGTTGAACTGGATTGGTGGCAATATCACATGCTTCTTGACTGTCACAATATACCTTCATAGGTTCATTCGGACCACAACCTAAGTCTTACAACAAGCGTTTCAGCCATAAAGCTTCCGCTATACATAGAGCTACTCCGCGATACTCAGCCTCTGCACTAGAGCGTGCAACAATATTTTACTTCTTATTTTTCCATGTAACTAGATTTTCTCCAACAAATGTGAAATATCCTGAAGTGGAGCGCCTATCAATTATAGATCCTGCCCAATCAGCATCAGTATATGCCTCAACCTTCAAGTGACCATATTTCGCAAATAGGAACCCTTTTCCTGGAGCAGACTTAATATATCTCAGAATTCTCATCACTGTATCCATGTGGTGTTCCTGAGGTGCATGCATAAACTGACTTACCACACTTAAAGCATATGATAAAGCTGGCCGTGTATGCGCAAGATACATCAGTCGTCCAACCAATCTCTGATATCTTTTCTTATCACAAGGTACATGATCAGATTCATTGCAAAGTTTCATTTCTTCTTCTAATGGTGTACCAATCGGCTGACAAGCAGATATTTCAGTTTCCTTCAATAAATCGATAGTATACTTTCTTTGAGACAGAAATATACCATTTCTTGAGCGAGAAATTTCAATACCAAGAAAATATCTCAAAGAGCCAAGATCCTTCATTTCGAACTCTTGTGACAAGTAACTCTTCAATGCCATTCTCTCCTCAAGATCATTCCCAGTTACTATCATGTCATCCACATATATAATGAGAGCAGTAATCTTACCTTTTTTCCTTTTCAGGAATAGGGTATGATCTGAGTTACTCTGACAATATCCAAATGTCCTCATTGATTTTGTAAACCTCCCAAACCAAGCTCTTGACGACTGTTTGAGACCATATAGCATCTTCCTCAACCGACACACTTTATTACTGTGTTGGATTGGTCTATTTGATCCCGGCGGTAGATCCATATAAACATCTTCTGTTAATTCCCCATACAGAAATGCATTCTTCACATCAAATTGCTCTAAAGACCAGTCAAGATTTGCAGCAAGTGACAGTAGAACTCGAACAATGTTGAACTTTGCCATAGGTGCAAATATTTCATCATAATCAATTCTATACATTTGAGTGTACCCTTTGGCAACCAACCTTACCTTGTATCGCTTTATCGAACCATCCGACTTATATTTTACGGTATAAATCCATTTGCATCCTACCGGCTTCTTCCCTGCTGGCAGCTCGACTATCTCCCAAGTCTCATTCTTCTTCAAAGACTTCATCTCCTCATCCATAGCTGCTTTCTACCTTGGATCGGCTAAGACTTCCTGCACACTGTTAGGAATAGATACAGCAGATAATTGATTTACAAATGACTTATTTGATTTCGACAGGCAGTGAGTGGATACATAATTACTCATAGGATATTTGACGTTACTAGTGGGATCAGGTTCATAAGTGGGTTTTGGAATACCTCTATTAGTATGGTATGAGAGTTCTCTTCTAGGAACTTCGGACAACGATGACGATTGGTTTTGGGGTTCTGACAGTTCACTCTCACTGAAATTCGGTACTAATTGCAATTCTTCAAGAGGGTCTTCTTCATGACGGTCTTCTTCATGTGGGTCTTCTTCATGAGGGTCTTCCTCCTTTACTAGGTCTTCATTCAAGTGTTCTCTATTATTTGTATCCAGTTGTTTGTTCTGGTTGGTAATTAGTTCATCATACCCAATAGTCTGAACTTCACTAACCCCTTCATCATACCCAAGAGTCTGAACTTCACTTCGATCTCCCCCTGAAGTTCAGTCGTAGAAAAATACATCTCATCTTCATGAAACACAACATCCATAGTCACAAACATCCTTTGAGTTGGTGGGTGATAGCACCGATACCCTTTCTTATCCTGTGCATATCCCACGAAAACACAGCGGACAGCTCGAGGAGTTAACTTATTGCGTTCCTGATGATGAAGATGAACAAATGCAGCACACTCAAACACACGAGGTGGCAAGTTGCTGACTTTTGGTGCATTCACAGCATCAGTTAATGCTTGAAATGGTGTAAGGAAGTTTAGGATACTAGAGGGAACTCGGTTGATTAGGTATGCAGCAGAAGTAAGGGCTCCCCTCAATAGATGAGTGACATATTTCCATGGATGAGAGAAGCACAGACCACCTCGAGCAAGTGTCTATTTTTCCTTTCTGTAACCACATTCTGTTGAGGTGTATATGAGCATGTAGTCTGGTGAACAATTCCGTGTTCCTCCAAATATTCTCGCAGATTTGAACTCAAGTACTCTCTGCCATTATCACTCCTAAGAACTTGAATCTGTGATTTATACTGAATCATAACATGCTTGTGAAATTTCTGAAACAAGCCACTAACTTCACTTTTCGCCTACATCAAACAAATCCAGGTCATACATGTATAGTCATCAATAAATATCACAAACCATTTGGCTCCTCCAAATGTAGTGATTTTGGATGGACCCCAAACATCAGAATGAATAATCATAAATGGAAGGGAGCTTCTACTTGGACTTGGAGGAAAAAAAACACGATGACCTTTTGTGAGTTCACACACATCACACCGATAGACAGAAATATCCAACTTCAAAAATAAACTTGGAAATAATTTCTTCAAATAACCAAAAGAAGTATGCCCTAGACGTCGATGCCAAAACCAAATATCTGATTTCTTCTTCTCATCTTCGGATCCTTCCACACTTAGAGCTTGAGTCAACTTGTTCGAACATTCAGATTCTAAATCTAGATAATAGAGTTTCCCGTGTCTAACCCCATAACCAATCGTCTTGCGAGTCCGAATATCCTTAAACACACAATGTGAAGGCCAAAAGACTACAATACAATGTAAGGCAGTAGTTATTTGAGCAACAGATAATAGGTTAAAATTCAAGGATGGCACAACTAGGACAGTATCTAAGATTAGGTTGTTTGTGAGATGTATGGTACCTTCTCCAGTAATAGTGGCAGGATCACCATTGGAGGTAGACATAATTGATTTGGTGGATGGTTGAAAATTTTGAACTTGTCTAGAATCAAAAGTCATATGGTTGGTAGCACCCGAATCAATTATCCATGCATTATTCATAACAGATGCAGAAATATTAAATACCTTACCATCATTATCTGCAGCTGTAACTAATGTAGAGGCGAGTCTAATACTCTTCTCAGCTCCATCAGTTTGTCCCATGGTAGCGGCATAAGAAAACAATGGATCTGATCTTCAGTACCAATAGCAAACGACACAACTTGGCCAAGAATAGCTCCAAGTCTTCAGCAAAACAGCAACAATCCAACACCGGATCAATCCCCCCTCTTCTTCACAAAACAGCAAACACAAACTCCACAGCTCCCTTTTTGAATAGTAAATAGAAATCCCCTCTTCTCCTGAACACCAAATAGCAATAGGAGAGAGAGACAACAGCAATAATGGCTAGCAGCTACAGTACCCATAGCAAAAGAGAGGGCAAGGGGACTCGGAGGCGACATCGCCGGTGATCGACGATCGGCACGACAGGAGTGGTCGACGACGGGGCTTCAGTCGGGGTTAGAGCTCGATGAGGAGCCGGGGTTTCGATCTGGGCTGGGCGAGGGCTCGACGGGAGAGGGAAGAGGGGGCTCGACACTGGTGGTGGGCAGCAGAATTGACGAGAAGGGACTCGCCGGAGATGGGGAAGTCGACGGGGAGGTGTGCGTCGACGGGTGGCGCCGGAGGTAGTCGGGGGTTGGGGGTGCTCGAGGAGAGAGAAAGAGGAGGATGGGGGTGGCTGGAGCTGATGGTGCGGTGGTCGTCGGCAGAGGGCAAGGGCAGTAGGGAGTGGAGAAGAAAGGAGAAGCAGTGGTGAAGAGGAGAAGGATGGGTTCTTTGAGGTTTTCGATGTGGGGCTCAACGGGAAGAGGCGAAGGATGGGTTCTTTGGGGTTTTCGGCGACGGGATCTGACGAGATCGGAGTCGATGATCGGTGATGGGATCAACAACGGGATCCGATCAAGATGGAGGTGATCAACCTCCTCTTCTTCTTCTTCACTTGGCTAGATCTGATTAGGCTTTGATACCAAGAAGAAAACAATTTTAGGGAAAAATGATTCTTACTTCTTGTGCTTTTATTCTTTACTGTATACATCTATATATAAGGATTGCATTCTTGAAGGAGAAGAAAGGAGATTGAGATAAGATTGAGGGATGAAAGATTTGGAAAATCTGTTTCCTATAGATTAGGAAACGGAATATACATATTAGTACTTACTACATTTCAACAGCTACTACCACTATTACTTCCAGCTGAAGAACACTACTTTTACTACCCCTTGTCGAAGAGAACTACTCCAACACTTTCCAGATTCAAGAGTCGGATCGTCCCATGTGCTGCTTGTTAGGGTTATATACTGAAAGCATCACTTTTGTATTAACTTTATTTCCTTATTTTTTTTTGAATGGGAATCATATGGGCATATGTTTGCATATTGTATTTATTATAATATTAATGCAAGTATCTGATATTCTATAAGGTTGATAATATGGTGTGAGGAGACACACAGAAGATCATATTATCAGTTCCCTATGGAATATATAAATAGTTCACAACCTAGACGGACTTGGACAATCCATTGGAAAGGTTGTAGTGTAATCTGGTATTAGTCTATCTTGACTATAGGTTTACACTAGTACACTTTGTGTGTATTGAACAGGACCACTTGAGGTTGTTCTCTTTGTACTGACTACAAAAGAGAACAAACACCTCTGTTATTATGGATGCTTATGCTCTTAATCCAGATATAATAACAGACATG
Source organism: Hemerocallis citrina (assembly GCA_017893485.1). NCBI lineage: Eukaryota > Viridiplantae > Streptophyta > Magnoliopsida > Asparagales > Asphodelaceae > Hemerocallis > Hemerocallis citrina. The sequence goes on from CM030367.1 coordinate 222,596,194, forward strand.
TATATGCAGTGTGCATTACTTTGACTCATAAAAGAGTGAGATTCATTATGGATCAACAATCTCTATGAATTGGGTAATAACATTGTATGTATGATGGGCTGTTGATTGTAAAAGAAATCCATGTCCCGATACGTCGGGTTGATGATGTCCCCTTAAGGAGCTCATAAGGATTGTCATGTAAACCCTGCAGGTGGATTACATCCGACATGACAGATAAAGTTGAGTGGTACTACTTAAGGATAAAAGATGTTGATCAATATAGTTGTCAGTAACTTAATTTGATCGACGGACATTCGATATCTTAACATGGAGAGCTGAACGAGCATATAATAAAAGGAGCCCATAAATATAATTTGGGATTAGGAAGGTAGTGCAACAATAGCTCTTTAGTGGACCGAGCTATTGTTAATGGGCCTAGGTTGTGTGTTCGGACTGAACACGAGATACCCAGATTTGTTAGGAGACCTAACCCTAATTTCTCCTCATGGTCCCTGCCGTAGCCTTATATATATTCTCTCTATTCTCTGGCCGTCATATAATGATCAGAGATAAGAAGTTTTCTCTAAATTCGTGATTCACGTAAGGAAAGAAAGAGAGGTCAGCCAAGGAGAAGAAAGGTTGGTAGACCGTCGCCCACACGACGTCCAACCCGAGAAAGGAATACGTGCAGAAGATCTTGGGGTCGCTGACGGCTCGAGGTTGCTAGAAACTATCGTCTTCTTCTCATCGCAGGTATAATTCGTGAACCCTAGATTCCGCTATAAAGAGTTAGATCACGTATTAAATCTGTTAAGCTTTTATGATCGATACGCACACCAATCCGTGGTCCTGAAAATCATCGCAGTTCCATCACCGCTACCAAGCACCTTCCCTGTGCCACCAAGCGCCATCCCATGAGCCGCTACTGTGTGTCGTCCCCTGCACCACTACTGTGCACCGTCCTGTGTGCTACCGAGCGTTGTCCCTACGCTACTGTGCACCATCCCTTGTGCCACTACCAAGCGCCGTCCCTGCTCCATTGTGTACGTCCCATGCGCCGCTACCATGCGACGTCCTTGTTACATGAATATCGTCAATATTCCAAACTCATGTTTCTTGAAGAGTTTGAGAGGGGGTGTTGGATGTGAGATATTAGTTTAGTCTCATATCGAATAATGTATTAGTCAGGGGCGGAGGGAGTAAGGGGTTAGGAGGGATAATTGGGACCCCAAATTTTTTGTAAAACCCCCTTATGTAGACCAGAATTTTTATTTGCCCCCCCCCCCCCCCCCCCCCCCCCCCCCCCCCCCCCCCCAATTTACAAGTATATCTATTCATTTGGATCGTATCTCTTAGCTAGCCTCTAGTATTAATATAGTGTAAATAGTGTAGTATGATTATTGACCAACATTACTCTTGCTAGATTTAGAGTATAACTGTACCAGTGCCAAAAATACATGATACTAAGAACAGAAATTCAAATATTTACTTTGATTATAATTTTATTTTAATTTTTCAAAACAAAAATAATGTAAGGAATTTTCGGTAACAATCATGTCGATGCTGGAGAAAAAATTGAGCCCCCTCAGTTTAATTTGCCTTGCTCTGCCATTGGTATTAGTTTAGTATTTGATTTTTTTCTATATATATATATATGAAATATTATACACAGTTATAATCAATCAATCCCTAAATCCAATATTTCAGTAAAATATTATTTTCTATTGCTGAATCTAACAGTTAGAATCTAACTTAGATATGAATGAGCGTTAATTTTGAAAAAGAAGGGTGTCCATGCTTAGAGGTTCATCTCCTATATCTCTAGCTAGCGATCTTCGTTGATTCGTAGAATGGATAATGGGTGGGCTGTGGTGATGGTGAATATAATTATATATTGATATCAACAAATCTATAAATAAATTTGATTAATTACTTTGTTTTTTTTAAAAATTTTATCGGTGATTACCATGTGGTAAAATTAAGGTCTGGTTGAGCAAAATAAAAAATGACTAAGCATAAAGGAAACTAATTTAAATTATGCAGCTGGCATACCAGCTCAATTGGATATTTTATTTCTTTTAAGTATTTTATTTGAATAATAACACTTTTTTTATACAAGTCTTGATTTTTTTTCTTTTCCGTGAGAATTTGTTTAAAATGTATTTACTTTCATAATTTTACTTTTATAAACTTTCAAGTTTTGTCTTATATATTTCTCTCCCTTGTAGTGCATTCTTTGACGTGTATTATAAGCATGCAATTTACTAGTATATCCATTGGAGTGTGCCATCTACGTCAGTGAAGAAAAATATAGTGAAATTGGTAGTGGATGTAGCATTACTCATCTCTACTATTTTAATGAGAGAGTTGGGGTTTGTAACAAACAAATTCTAACTTTGTAACTATATAAATACGTATAATACACGTCAAACTATATCCAACAAAAATAAATGTGCACCGCACGTGCAGCCCAAATCAAAACATTCAAATATAAACTATTTTTTTCTTATTCGATATATATTTATTTAATTTGATGACTTTACTTTTTATAGACGTACATCGCACGTACATTATACCAGTCTAATTAATATACTAGTTCTCAGACCAAGTCATTTTTATTTTCTAAACATTATGATTTAATTCTTGACGTTTTTGCTTGGAGGTTAAGCAGACAAGAACTTATAAAAATCGGAAATAACCCCCTTTTATTTTTATTTTTTCTTTTTTGTCCTTTTCGCAGTTTTTTTTCTTCTCCGGCACTGGATGAAAAATGATCATTAACTAAATAGAAAAGTACAAAATAACATCCTTAGAACATCTGTAGTCGTTTGCTAAATATCGATAAAATGGATATTTGGCTAAAAAACGCGCTACACTCATTTGTCAAATATCCATTTTATCCATATTTCGCATATGTCAAATATCCATTTTATCCATATTTTGCATATTTGAGCGACGGCACTTCAAGTACCGTGGCACGTTTTTTTTTATTTTTAAAGTTGTCGGACGACACCTAAAGTGCCGTCGCACAAAAAAAATTATTTTTAATGGTCGGACGGCACTTGAAGTGCCGTCCCACCAAAAAAAAAAATAATTTCGTAATTAAAAAAACAAAAAAGCCCATAAAAGCCCAAAATGGTCGGACGGCAAGTGCCGCCCCACCACCTTTGGGTTCTTTTTGTAATTTTTGAATTGTTTTTGTAATTTTTTGTAATGTTTTTGTAATTTTTGTAATTTTTTTGTAATTTTTATATTTTTTTTGTAATTTTTTGTTTTGCACTTCGAATTTTATTTTCTCCAACGGCACTTCGAGTGCCGTCGCTCCATTTAATTTATTTTTTTTTCCCGCTCGGACGGCACTTCGAGTGCCGTCCCACAAATTTTAGCTGTATTTTTTTTTCTTTTTTTCCTCCGACGGCACATGAAGTGCCGTCGCTTATTATTTTATTATAAAAAGCTAAAAAATAGCTTTTGACGACTGCAGCAAAACTTCGATTGCTATTGCCATTTATGCATATATGCATATTTTCTCCTCCCAACGACTACAGATGCTCTTAGTAGTAGCATATCGCTCTTCTAATGCAACAACCAAACATCATTACAACATCAAAATAATGACATACACGAGATATCATCAGAACAACCAAAAGTGCATCAAAAGCCGAAGAGCATCCCCCGAACGTGATCAAGAGATCTATGCCGCTACTCCACCTCGTCCAGCTTCAGCTTTTTCTTTGCACCTATGTAACCTGCCCAATTATTTATGAGAAGAAAAATTTTATGCATTGAGGCAGTAAAATTAAAACGAATATTTCGAAAACAGAGGCCGTTCCGGTCCAGCCACGTTGAGACGGTATTCCCTTCTACTTTATATGTACTTAACAGGCAAGTTTCCATTTGCAAACGTAAACACTCGATAATCCTCTCAAATTAAGCGGAAAAAACATTACAAAGCATAATCATTTGAATACCATGTGATAATAATATTTACCCTCAAACCACCAATATGGTTTTATTAACTTATTTGTATACTCTGAATTTTACTTGTTTATTGTGTTACATGCACTTGGCAATTAACCTCCGATCGATGTCGCTAAATTATTCTTGCATAACAAGATGAAGCTGGATGTCCTTCACTACTTAATTATGTTACATGCACTTGTTAATTAAGTATATATATTGATTATTTTACTATCATAGTTACTACCATGCATCGACCAATTATTACTTAAATCATTAGAAAATACAATCCTAGGCTAGGCTATATTCTTGATAACTCAATTCTCGAGTTTGCCTGACGTGAGATTTGAGATTACACACGTCATTCTCGAAGTATTTGTGAAGTTGACGTACCATCTACTAAAATACGGATCTAGATTAACATATAATTAATACATATATATATACTTAGTTGGGCATGCATAGTCAAGGCTACAAATCAACGTCTTGTATGCATACGTTAGACGCCTTTAATTTGAAGTTCGATGGAATATAATTATGTAATTAACTCATTGATGTTTAAGTCTTGATAAGATGCCATTTGTCGCTATAACAGTGAGTCGATAACATGTTAAGGTCAGAAATGGGCCAAATGGCTAATAAAAATTTCAACTATGTTCGGATGAATTTCTTGGGTTTTTAATATTTTACGTTAAACAGTTTATTTAACCTGATCTACTAATTAACTTCCAATTTTATATTCATTGCTAACTCATGAATGATTTACTGACACCGCTAAATTCACAACTGAAAAAACTCTTTTGCCATTCTATACAAGAATAAGTTTAACCATGCAGTAGTTAGTTAACATATTAGATAAAAAGGGCTTTAACTATTTCAAGTGACATTACGTGATTGGTTATATGGAGAGAACAACTATATACCTAGCCTGAATAAAGTTTAGTATAATGTAACCACATAAGTGGTTACGGTGATGAAAGAGGTGTTCTGTATCATGACACAAAAGCTGGTCAGCGTGCGTTAGTGTAAAGAGCTTCTAGGTTTTTTTTAGGTGGGAATCTTCTGTAAAGTGCTTAATTCTAGCTAATGCAGCAATCACAATTAAGGAAATCTGATCATATTAAGCAAAAGTTTTTAAGCTCTAGTTAATATTTTTTGAGAAAACTTTGCATTTTACTAAATAAAAGATTAGACAGAAGTATATATTAATTAGGATAAAGAGAGATTTCAAGGTATGACTACATTGAGAAAAATCCAAGAAATTAATCAAAAATAGTAGTCGTGGAAAAAAGAAGAGGGAGAGAGCGCGCGGTTAGAAATTAAGAGATTAGAATAAGCAGGACTACACTAACAATTTCCTTTTCTCCTCTTTATATTAAAGTAGGGATATATGGAATATTAGTCTTAATTAGTTAACTAAGTACGCAGAATGGATAATAAGCGTATAGCTGTCGCTTTGTTGTATGTGCATGCATGCGTAATTAATATTGATGATGTGATTGTGTAAAATATGTAACTTAATCGGAAAATATGCTTAGTGCGTAGTCAATTATCCATTAGTTATCTGTCATTAACCTTGGCAGTTTTGATAAAATGCTAGTTCACTGAGGTGTTGTTAATCAACTTAGAATTACGCAATTGTGATACAGCTGTTAATTGATTAATTAACCAAATTGATTTGTCTATGTTTAGGTTATATATATATATATTTTAATTACTGTGTCTGATTTGTCTGCTCTGCTAATATTGGTTTACTTGTTTGTTTGATGGCTACTTAATTAGTTTAATTAATTCGTACATACATGTCAAGTAGTTTACTTGGTACACGGAGGATTATCATCAACCTCCATTATATTAATAATTAAGTGAAAACTAATTAATAAGAGCATTTATGCTCTTGTTTAGTGGCTTGAAATTAAACAAAGAGAACACTATTGATTCACCACTGTGCACGCAACTCGATCCTCATTGAAACTTGACCATCTCACAGAAAAAATTTGAGACATATTCCAACAGCTTCGGATAGACTAGTTTCAATTGCAACGATTTGAACTAGAGTGTGAATATACAATATAATGTAAATTAAGGCTACACATCACATTAAATATCATATAAACATATATGAGTTGAAGTATTATATGATCGATTGCACATCATGCAAAGAGTATTTTCTGATTTTGATTGTCAAAATTATATATATGATCATGTACACACCTACAAATCATTATCTAGTTCTTTTTTATTTCGTTATTTCTCATTAATAACCAAACATGCACGACCCTGTTTTCTATTTATTGTAAATAAAGAAGGGGAAAAAACCATCGCTTAATTCTGTTGAAGAAAATTCAGTCAAATTAAAAAGAAAAGAAATGATCACTACAACACACGACGGATTTCCCAGCGTATATTTCCCGGCGTTTTACCATTCGCGCCGGGGTAGGAAGAGACCAGAAATGGGGCGTCAGATTGGATGGTTATACGCCGGCGGCCACTATTAAACGCCGGGGAATTATGATATTCACCGGTGTTTTGTTTTAAAACGCCGGTGAAGGGTAATATTCACCGGCGTTTTAATAAAACACGCCGGCGAATATACAGATAAAATGTAACCAAAAAATCTTCTCCCATTCACCGGTGTTTTTTATTTGAAACGCCGGTGAATTAACTGGGATAAATCCCCGCGAACCCTAACATTTTGCTCGCTTTTTTTCCAAACCCAATTTTTCGCGTCGCCTTCGTTTTCCCTCCTTCCCTTCGTCGATTTTCGAGACCCGATCAAAACTCCCCCAAAACTCCCTCCTTCCCTCGTCTTCCCTCTCTCTCTCTCTCACCCCCCCAAAACGCCCAATCCGAGTTTCCTTCGAAAAGTCGCCATCTCCGACAGCCCCACCGTCACCGTCTCCGTAGCCTCCGTCGTCGCCCCAGTCCCAATCCCCCCCACCGTCATCTCCGACAGCCATCTCCGTCATCTTCGAAAAGTCGCCATCTCCGACAGCCCCAGTCCCCCCACCGTCAACAACTCCTCCGACATTGAGTGGTATAATGCTTTATTCTTCTCGTTTTTTTTTCGATGCTTAGGATTTCATGAGAACATCTTCATGATGGAAGAGTTCTTCGTTTATTTTTCATCCGTTACTGTTTACAAAATATGTTGGACATATTGTGTTTGTGATACTGTGAACTAGAACATGAAGGTCTTTTTGATTGCATAATAATGTTTGATGCCTCGCGAGATGAGATCATGGCTGTGGAATTAAGTGGGTTTACTAGATTGATGTGTTATCGTGTGAAATTTTATTTAATGGTTCCAATTCTGTGTAAGATATGTCATTTGGTCCATGGTTTAGGTGTTTTGACATTTGGTGAGGATTTGACATTGCCTCTGGCTTTCAATTGCGGGCATTTGGAAGAATGGGTAGCTTTTTTGATTGTTTTGTTTTGTTTTTTTGATAAGGAATAGTTTGTAGACTATATTTTAGATGCTTGAGATGTCATGCAAGTATGGAGTAAACTTAGGAAGTTAAATAAGAAATTTCTATTTTTTAGTTGTTGTCCATCATTGAGTAAACTGTTTGCTTGACAAATGATAATAGAGAAGAATATAATTTGTTTGTGGTATTTAGGGATGGGTGTTTTATGAGAGAATGAGTAAATGTAAATCTGGAGTTGGTGATTTGGGATGATGGATACCTTTTGATATTGTTCTTTGATAGTTCACATTTTAACTTGTGTAAGGTTCTGCTTTATGATTAAGATATTTGAGATATTTTGAACTGCAAGCAAATAATTGTAAGGTTTACACGCTATAATATTGAAGTACATACGGAGATCCTTTTTAAATTTATGGACTGGAAGATGTCATGCATGTCTAGATTGGTACAACAAAGATCTTATCCAAGTTCCATCTATTACTGAAAATTGTTTGATAAGCTTTTATTCCCAGTTGAGCCACTTTAATTAAGGTTAAATGAGAACAAATGTAGATGAGGTATAGAGATTATTATTATTATTATTATTATTTTGGAATAAGTAACTGATTATTAGTAGTCATGAATAGAATATTTCACGAGTCATCAGATCTTCTTGTTATCATATTTACAGCACGACGCCCTCGTTATTCGCCCTATTCCTCTTAACAGCAAATACCCTTTACCATCATCATCTTCTTGAACGGAAAGCCAAATTCAAGGGAGACTATAGTCGAATCGATATTACACTCGAACACAGGTGTTCGATAAAATGCCACTAAGGTGGTTGAGATAATTTTCACAAAGGTAGTTTGGGTTATGTGAATAGAGTAGATTGTATTAAGATTTAATTGTTTTTTATACATTTTTTGGACTGAGATTTCTTTATTTTACAGTTAATTGTTATATCGTTTATTTAATTGCAACTAGGAATGGTTTTAAAAAAGGTGAAATTAAATATAAAAAATGCCTTTTAAATCTAATACTATTTAATATATCAAATTTTAATTTCAGATTGTGTGCTATTGTTATAATGGATAGAAGTTGAATTAGTAAACCACGATTATCCAAGGAGTAGCGGGATGGTATTAAAGATTTTATTATCTTTGCCAAACGACATTCCCGTGATCCCAACCTAATTCTTTGTCCATGCCTCCGGTGTAAAAATTGTAATTTGAAGACATGTGACGTAGTACATACACATTTGGTTGTCAACGGTAATCTTCAAGGGTACACACGGTGGTTTTGTCATGAAGAGGATCATACGTCAGCTCCTGTTTGTCCGGTTGTATTAGAAAATGAAGATGAGCTTAGTGAACGAAGACTTAAGTGTTCCCGATGAGATGCATGCTTTGGTGCAAGACGCCTTGGGGATTCATAATGTTTCTTTCCACACCAATAATCCAACAACCCAAGTTCATAATGAGTCAACAGAAACATCACACATTGGTGGTGGGGTAGACGAGGAAATGCCTGACCCCGCCCTGAAAAATAATAAACAACAAGAATCCTTCGCTAAGTTGCTTGAAGATGCTAGTACTCCGTTGTATCGCGATTGCACCAAATTCTCTAAATTCTCACATTGTCAGACTATTTCAGATTAAAAGTTTAAACGGGTGGTCTGCTAAGTCCTTCACTATGCTACTTGAACTGTTGAATGAAGCATTTCCAGAAATCTGTATTCCAAACTCCGCCTATAAAATCAAAAAATTCCTAAATTCTTTCGATCCAGGGTATGAGAAGATAGCAGCATGTCCAAATGACTGTATGCTTTTCACGAGAGGTAAGGAAAGTCTGGAGAATTGCGAAGTCTGTGGTTCTTCGAAATGGTCAGAAACACCAAATCAAGACTATCAAGCCAGTGGATCTACTAGGGAAAATAAGAGAAAGAAGCCTGCCAAAATATTGCGTTACTTTCCTCTGATTCCTAGGCTACAAAGGTTGTTTATGTCTTCGAAAACTTCTTCTGATATGAAATGGCATGCTGAAGGTCGCATTAATGATGGGATTCTTAGACATCCTGCTGATTTTCAATCTTGGAAAAAATTTGATGAAAGATATTCCGATTTTGCGGAAGATCCTCGGAATGTGAGACTTGGATTAGCTAGTAATGGTTTCAACCCTTTTAGGCAAATGAGTAGTACATACATCATATGGCCTGTTGTGTTAATACCATACAATTTGCCGCCTTAGAAATGCAGGAAGCAGTCCTCATTTATTTTGTCCATGATAGTTCCTGGACCGAAAGGCCCTAAAAATGATATAGATGTGTACCTACAGCCGTTAATAGATGAACTTCAGAAATTGTGGGTGGGTGTTCCAACCTATGATGCAATGGCTAAAGAAATATTTTCTCTTCGGGTCGTGTTGTCTTGGACAATCAATAATTTTCCAGCATATGCAAATTTATCTGGATATAGTACTAAAGAACGTTATGTATGTTCTTGTTGTGCTGACCAAACTAGTTCAAGGTGGTTGTACAACGGCAGAAAGTTTTGCTATATGGGTCATAGGAGATGGTTGCCTGACACACATATATTTCGGGCAGAGACATCGATATTTGATGGTACCGACGAGTGGGAACATGCTCCTGGAGCTTCTTCTGGGTCAGATATTTTGAGGCGGGTAGATGGTCATCAGTTCAAATATGGAAAAGAACCACAAGTCAGTAAAAAAGGCAAGAAAAGGGCAAGGGAGGAGCAAGATGAGGAGACCGATCTATGTGGCAAAGATGAGTATCAGAACATGACGAGTTTAGGTGCATGGAAGAAGAAGAGTATTTTCTTCAAGTTGCTGTATTGGGAATTCAACTTAATGCGACATAATTTAGATGTGATGCATATCGGAAAAAATATTGGTGAAAATTGTATAGGAACAGTTATGGAAGATGATCGGAAGACAAAGGACAATCTCAAGAGCCGACTTGATTTGAAGTCAATGGGCATCCGACATGAGTTGCACCCAGAGGTATTACCGAACGGGAGAGTACTCCTACCACCTGCAATCTATTCAATGTCAAAATCGGAGTTGGAATTGTTTTGCAAAGTTCTACTGGAACTTAAAGTTCCTGATGGCTATTCTTCTAACATAGCAAGGTGTGTCAACTTTAAGGAGAAGAGGCTTCAGGATCTAAAGTCACACGACTACCACATCCTAGTGCAGGATCTCCTTCCTGTGCCCTAAGGTCTTCAATGTATGAGCAAATCACTACTGTCCTGAAAGATCTTTGTAGCATATATAAAGGTATTTACTCAAGAATGCTTCATGTTGAAGATATTGACCAATTGGAGCAGCGCGTGGTATTGACACTTGGTAAAATGGAGATGATATTTCCTCCTTCGTTCTTCACTATAATGATTCACTTGATAATCCACCTTGCTGGTGAAGCCAGAATCGGCGTTCATTATCGGTGGATGTACCCCATTGAGAGGTAAAAGAATTCATGCATCTTACAAAACTGAATTCTCAAAGGCTTATTTCTTTTATTCCCTTACATCGCTCTAATTCATTAATTGTACATGTTTAGGTACCTATACCGATTCAAGGGTTATGTTAAAAATAGAGCATATCCTGAAGGGTCAATAGCTTAAGGATATCTATCAGAGGAGTGTTCACATTTTTGTTTCAGGTATCTGCAGGGTGTAGAAACATCTTTGACTAGACCAAGGAGAAATCCAGACATTTCCAACCTTGATGGTGCTAAATATCTTTTCGATACCGCTGGCACTACTATTGGTAAAGTTGATGCATTTGAGCTAGATAACTTAACGTGGGAATAGGCACATTGATATGTGCTAGACCACCATGCATTAGTGGAGCCATTTCGAAAGTAAGTTGCTTTTGAATTTAAATCGAATATAGTGAAAACCGCAGAGTTCGATATTAACTTACATTTGTTATTCCTTATTTCAATTGTCTGTATTTTAACGAATTTGTAAGGGACATCAAACGAAGGGCTAGACCAAGAAGACTGCCACCACGTGAACAAAACAAGTTGATGAATGGAAAATTTCATAAGTGGTTTGAATCTCATGTAGGTGAATTAGGAAAATGCAAGTTAATCTTGATTATATCTACATTATCCATGGTGCTGATACGATTTGTGCAAAATTTATAGGTACATTCTTTGGGTCCTGAAGGTGTGTCATCTGAAATAAAAGTACTTGCCCAAGGTCCCTATCAGATGGCGATATAGATTTTTTTGATGTCACCCACAAGTCGAAAGATGGGACGTATGCGACCCCTGAGGCACAACGGATTGTGGTAATTTGTGAACTAATATCTATCAGATCTAGAATTGACTATCATTATAACTATTTTAGTGATGACCAATTAACTATTTGGTGAATTGAGTTGGAACACAAACTTGACTATTTGGTGAACAAGTATTTTACTGTTAGAGATGACTTATCCCTGCGGCGATCTTCAGGCCTTGATTATTGATAAAGATAATGAACAAGTATTTTACCGTGGGTTTTGAGGATTATTGATTGTGATTGGTTCTTGAAGTGATATGAGGGAGAACCATATTAAGATTCCAGCTTTGTTATGATTTTGATCTTCACTAAGCCCAGTTAGGCAGCTTGATTATTTTATGGTTTATTTTAGTGTATGTGATTTCTTTTGTTTATTTTTCTTTGGTGTAATCAGTGGTACCAGCAAGTTAGGGTTCTATCTTTATGATTTATGAATACTTTGTTTTGTTTTTTGATGATGTAGATTATCATTTGCCTGCTATGATTATCCTTATCATTTGCCTGCTATGATTGTCGGAAATCTTGTTTTTATATTATGACCATGTCATGAATTTGTGGTTTGCATTAAGGAGAAAAATGTCAGAGTTTCTACAGTGTTCATAACCTACACCTGCTCTTTATTTCTTTTTGCTTCATGTCATGCGATTTTGATCATGTGACTTTAAATATCTGTATTGTGCATGACCTCTGGTCCTCTGCATAAGTTACTTTGTTTGTTTTTCATATAATTGATATCCAAACAATGGGTACTCTATTCACTTTGAATGATTCATGTATGTTTGAGTGTATGTCAGTACACATATATGTGTATATCTGATTTTATTGTTTATATATTTCTTCGGTTGCTTTTACTTTTTGATGATTTATAGCTTATTTTTGTAAATGGCTAATGATAGTCGAAATCTCTTTTGCTTTTAACTCTGACTATATGTCCTTTTACAGACTAACGCTCGGAAAAAGTATGATGAAATCTCTTCCGCTTTAGACTCTGACCGTACGGCAGCTTCCACAGACTTTCGTACCCGGCAGCGACTTGCCTTGACTGCAGTGAGGGGAAAGGAGAGGCATAGACGTGTCCGTGGTATGGGGCTAGGACCAACCCCCTCGCGGTTATTCGGACGGAGTGCATCTACTTCAAGTGGGACTCGGGACGAGGAGATGACAGAATTGAAGGCACAAGTGGCACTCCTCCAAGAACAAATGTCCCAGTTAATAAGGCAGCAATTTCAAGTCCCACCACCAGTAAGTCTTAAAGTTGGTAATTTTGAAGAGCTTATAATTATTGTTTTAATGTAATTTTGAAGAGCTTCTTTTTAGCATGCTATTTGCCAAAAATGGGGTAATTGTCATCTAAGCATGCTATATATCAAAATGGGGTTGGTCATAGAATCCATGAAAGACACGTATTAGTGTTTGTGAGTCTGCAGTGGGGTGCAGCTATAAATTTTATTTTGGTTGCCAATATCCAATTTTTTTCAACTTGTTCTCGGTAGGTAATTAGACTAAAGCATGTTTTCAAATTGATGGGATGCACTTATTGACATAGCGAGTTATTTCGGAGGATGGAGATTCTTCTACTTGCTTTGTTGTTTCAACTTTCAAGCTAAGCACTTTGTTTGACATTACTGATTTGTGTTGCATTTGTACGTCGTTCCTCTAAATTTTATGTTCAAAGCTGTCGGTTTTTTGTTGTTTCATGTGCTGCACACAATTTGTATGCAGTTTCTGTAGAGTGAGGTTGTCCGGTACCACTTGAAGTCAGAACATGCCATTTTGAGAATCTGAAAACCCTACTTTTTAGTTGTTTAGTGGCTGTCGTCTATGTTCTTAATTGGGCTGTGATTAGAAAGAGATGGCTCGAGTGGAGATCTGGAAACCCATATAGAGACATCTCGTTTATTATTGTTATTATTGTTGTTGTTGTTGTCGCTCTTGCTGTTGTTGCTACTGTCTCTTTGTGTGCATGTGTTGAAGAGAAAGAAAGGATGAGAGAGAGATGAGGAAAATACTGCTATGTGAGCCTGGTGTATCCTCATTCTGTACCATTCCTCTTTCTGTTTCCATTTCTGGCTTCTATATTTGGTTTCCTTCCACGATGACAGTTCCTTAAAACTACACTTGATATGAGCCCTTTCTTATTTTTCTTCATTAAAAATGGGAGTTTTGGTGATCCAACAAACATGTATCCTCATACTTCCAAATGACATTATCTTTAGAAAGTCGGTCTCCAAATAATCGATCTATGACTAGAATCTCCAACTAGTGATCTATGCAATATATTTGTTTTTGAGCATATTGATCTATGAAATATTAGTCATCCTGAATCTAAAATCTTCAGAATTCCCAAATCTGTCACCATTAGTCTGAACAAACCTTGTGCAGGGTTCTTTTGGAGCCAGAAACATCATTGGCAAAGTTGGGATGAAGAATAGACAAACATGCTTAGATACTGGATTTTCATTTGTTTTACTGTTTTAGATACTGGATATTCCATCATTGTCATTTAAGCATGCTATTTACCAAAATGGGGTAATTGTCATCTAAGCATGCTATATACCAAAATGGGGTTGGTCATAGAATCCATGAAAGACACGTATTAGTGTCTGTGAGTCTGCAGTGGGGTGCAGCTATAAATTTTATTTTGGTTGCCAATATTCAATTTTTTTCAACTTGTTCTCGGTAGGTAATTAGACTAAAGCATGTTTTCAAATTGATGGGATGCACTTATTGACATAGCGAGTTATTTCGGAGGATGGAGATTCTTCTACTTGCTTTGTTGTTTCAACTTTCAAGCTAGCCTAAGCACTTTGTTTGACATTACTGATCTGTGTTGCATCTGTACGTCGTTCCTCTAAATTTTATGTTCAAAGCTGTCGGGTTTTTGTTGTTGCATGTACTGCATACAATTTGTATGCAGTTTCTGTAGAGTGAGGTTGTCCGGTACCACTTGAAGTCAGAAAATGCCATTTTGAGAATCTGAAAACCCTACTTTTTAGTTGTTTAGTGGCTGTCGTCTATGTTCTTAATTGGGCTGTGATTAGAAAGAGAGGGTTCGAATGGAGATCTGGAAATCCATATAGAGACATCTCGTTTATTATTGTTATTATTATTGTTGTTGTTGTCGCTCTTGCTGTTGTTGCTGCTGTCTCTTTGTGTGCGTGTGTTGAAGAGAAAGAAGGGATGAGAGAGAGATGAGGAAAATGCTGCTATGTGAGCCTGGTGTATCCTCATTCTGTACCATTCCTCTTTCTGTTTCCATTTCTGGCTTCTATATTTGGTTTCCTTCCACAATGACAGTTCCTTAAAACTACACTTGATATGAGCCCCTTCTTATTTTTCTTCATTAAAAATGGGAGTTTTGGTGATCCAACAAACATGTATCCTCATACTTCCAAATGACATTTTCTTTAGAAAGTCGGTCTCCAAATAAACGATCTATGACTAGAATCTCCAACTAGTGATCTATGCAATATATTTGTTTTTGAGCATATTGATCTATGAAATATTTGTCATCCTGGATCTAAAATCTTCAGAATTCTCAAACTTGTCACCATTAGTCTGAACAAACCTTGTGCAGATTTCTTTTGGAGCCGGAAACATCATTGGCAAAGTTGGGATGAAGAATAGACAAACATGCTTAGATACTGGATTTTCATTTGTTTTACTGTTTTAGATACTGGATATTCCCAATCAGAGGAGAATATAAAGGTTTCAGGTTAGATACTGGATTTTCATTTGTTTTACTGTTTTAGATATATTCAAAAACAAAATTAAGTACTAGATTTTTAGCACTGAAATATAATTATTTTACCTCTCTATATATCATTAACAATTGCATTTGCAATTGGCACTTTGATCTTAGAATTTATGAATTGGGTAGATCTTTTTGCAAGTTCAAAAAATATGTATATTCTGTATTGTGGTCTAGTGTTGAACTAAATTATTGTTTTTTTTTCACAGAGTGGTCCGATCAATCCTTCAAATGTGAGTCGTGCAGATCAAGAAAATTCTGATGATGAGAACTGAAGCAACTCGAGGGGTATGAATCTGTGGTCGGCCTAGTCTAGATGTCCTTGTTGTTGTTATGTCCTTATTGTTGTTTCAAGTAATTGTTGACATATTTGGGATGTTTATTACTGTATTTGTTAATTATGACACTTTGTGTTAATTTTGCGGTAAATTTGGACCATTAATGGAATATGTGTGAAACTTTATTATCTTTAATTCTTGTGTTTAGTTGTGATTTGCGCATTAATATGCGTGAAATTGGTTGAATCAGTTGTGAATTAGTTTACAGGTTTTTTAAATGAAATTGTGAATTGCAATCGAATGAAAAACTGGAGCGGAAAAATCAAATGATCATACACCGGCGTTTCATAAAACGTTGGTCTATCCAATTGATCAGTTGGAAATTTCGATAGAGAGGCGTTTCCACACACGCTGGTGTACCCATAAGCCGCAACAGCACTAAGAAACACTGGCGTTTTATAAAACGCCAGTGAATCTCACTATAGCGGCGTTTTTACAACACGCCGGTGCATGTATGTAGGGAAAATAGGGCATTCAGAAATAAACATTCATCGGCGTTTGTTGACCACCGGTAAATATTGAACATACACCGACATTTGGGAAAATGCCGGTGAAAAGATATATACCGGCGTTATGTGACCGCCAGTGAGTGTATATTGGGGGAAAAGAACGACACTTAGAAATACCTATATACTGGCGTTAGGTGACCGCCGGTGTATATTCAAGATCTACCGACGTCCAGTAGAAACGCCGGTATAGATCCCTATTATTCCGCGACGCTCGCTTCGACGGCATTTGCACCGGCGTTTATAAAAACGCCGGTGAATGTTTCACCGGCGTAAAAAAATGTCGGTAAATATTTAAAAAAAACGCCGGTAAATACATTGTGTGTTGTAGTGGATCGAAGACCCGCTAATGTACTTCAAACCTGGAAAGTCAACAGCCCCCATACTACGCACCACTTAAATTCTACTAAAAAACAACGAAACCCTAATTAGGTTTTCTAATTTTATATTTTCTTCCTTTTTTTTCTTAATTTTTTAAACAGCAACATGGAATGATGCAGTTACAATCTCATTGCCGGCCAAAAAGAAAACACCACCAACTAAGCTCCAACAAACCGCGTCTCCCTCATTTATCCCTCTCTCCTGTGACTATTAGTCTTTACCACTTTCTACTCATGACAATTGCTATGTCTTCTCCTTGTCCCCTTCTCAACCCTCCTACAAAACCCTAATCCCTAATATCTTCTATAACTTTTCTTCCCTTCTTCCCATATCTCAAACTTTTTGATATTATATACTTTGATGGAAGGTGATGGCGAATCGATCAAAGACCCGATCATAGTTGATACAACAACAACCGTCGGAAGATTCTATGAGTGCATCTTTTGTAAGAGGGGATTCTCTACTGCCCAAGCTTTGGGTGGCCACATGAACATCCACCGCAAAGATCGTGCCAAGATGAAGCATAATCCGTCACTTTCTTCGCAGGTTGGTGAAGATGAACCTGAATATTATAGTAATCATCGATCTGTTTACCCTCCGATCTCTGAGTCTCTGAAAAATTATAGCGTGTTCCTGCCTTTAGCATCAGGTTCTAGCAAGAGGGAGACAAGGGAGTTGAGTCTTTTTGGTGAGGACTTGAAGTTAGGGTTGAGAGTGGATGAGGGTGGGAGGGAAGTATTGAGATCGAGGGAGATAGGAGAGGGAGGGGAAGTCGACTTGGAGCTCCGATTAGGTTATGAGCCTTAGGATGAGGAAGTGTTTTTTGATTGTTTCAAGCTGCAGATCTTTTTTGTTGTAAAGTTTGTGTTCATATATATTTAGCCCTAATATATTTTGGTATTCATTAATATTATTATCATCTGCGATATGTGCAACTTTTTGTTGTATTTAAAGATTTGGTATGGTTTGTACATGCATTGATATAGTTTTGTGAGTAAATACAATTATGAAGTTCTGTCTAATATTCAGTGTGTTTTGATGATCATATGCAACTGATTTAAGATGAATGGAAAGATCACAAAGGAAGCAATATTAATGGAACTAGATTTAATTATGAAGATTATATGACATTAATAAACGGTTGAAAGATTGTTTGCATTGATCGAATGTGATCGTTAAAGAAGGATGATGTAGGTGATCAGAGTGCTAGCTAGGGTTAGCTATATGTAAGTGTATGGATTTCATTCTCTTAATTTCATATCTTTTGATGGAAGAACATTTGATAATTTTTGAAAAATTCAGAGCTGATCAAAACTGCAGGCCTATCTTAAACAATAAACTGCAAATTATTCTTTACCAAAACCTATATATAATGCTTAACAATTGAAGTATTAGCTCTATGAATCTAAGATTTCATTAATTTTCAAGCTAATTAACTGAAACATATAGTGATGTATCACTTATATTTGTCCTCTAAATGTAGAATATCGAACTATATATGAGGAACCAAAAGAAGCTGAGTTAGGCAATAACTTCGTATCAGATATTTTAGTTAACCTACTGGCTTACATCATATAAATAAATGATCTTGAGTGTATTTTATGTACAGATATATGCTCAAAATTGCATGTCTTTGATGTTTATTTCGACTATTTTTCAGTTGTGAAGATGCCGTGTGCATGGGATTGTCTCGCTGTTCTTAATTTAGAGGACGTACGAATGTGTGACAATTATATTTATTTTCAAGATGGCAGCTAGAGTATATATATATATATATATATATATATATGTGTGTGTGTGTGTGTGTGTGTGTGTGTGTGTGTGTGTGTGTGTGTGTGTGTGTGTGTGTGTGTGTGTCACTATAATATATAGTTTTGCCGGCCGGCTTAGTTACTCTTTAGAAAGATATAGGTATCTTATTTTTTTTATGAATTTTTATATTTCCATACTGATAAGAAAAGTTCTGAATTAGAAACCAATATGTGAAAGAAACGTTTCTTCCATTTCATGGCGAGAAGAAGTCATGAAATAAGGCCATTAAATAAAGCCCAACAAGAGCCTAGCTAGCTAAAAAAATGATCTTCAATTAAAAGGACAAAATATGTAGAGCCTGAAAGGAAACAAAATGGGCCAGCTTTTAAACAAGCAACTGAATGTTTTTAGAGGCATTATTGTTCTTATCTCAATTTACTTGATATTTGCAACAACAAAAAATTAATTAATTAATTAATTAATTAATTAATTTCTCCCTTAACAATCTCAATTTACTTGATGAAAAATCAAAATAATGGCTGTATCCTTGAACTTTTTTGTCGAAAACAGAAAATTCCTCTAGCCACTCGGCTCATCGCTTGATTCTCCCTAAAGAAGAGTCCTTGACAACTAGCGCTAAAGCTACGTTACAAGAAAAGAATATAGAGCAAAACGCAAGCATTTCATTACAATGTGGGGGGCTCGTGTTTGTTTACCAGTCACTAGCCGAGAAATAAAACAAAGAAACAAATAAACGAGAACATGTGCAATTCGCTCATAGCTATCTATACTACTTTCAGGAATTGATTCAATCAATCTACTCACGAGTCATCATATATATAATATATATGTCTAACCACAATTGTTAATTGTTATGCAATGAGACAAACATTATGTGGTAAAACTCTAAAAATTTACTTGGTATAAGCAAAAAAAATTCAGTGTACCTGTGGTGCATTTATGCAACTGTGGGCACACAGCAACATCAATTATGATGAGATCGAATTTAGGGTTTCATTTGATTCTGAATATAAAAAAATTGCAGAAGAATAAGTCCGAACTCATTGACTGACGAAACCCCCAAATCATAAATGCCAAGTTAAATGAATGAAGTTACTAGCTCTCTCTTTTCTCTCAAGACCTCAACTCTCAAGCGTGAGTGTGATATCTATGAATGAGAAGAAATCTCAGCTGTTTCTCAAATAAAGCAAAAAAGAAATTACTCTCTGTTTGTGTGTGTCAGCTTGTCATGATTCTGTACTCTCTCTCTCTGTTCAAAACTTTAACTTGCAAACGTTTGTTTGCAAGTTAATACTTTGCCTCTCTTTTGCTAAAACGTGACGTTTGTGCCCAGTTGGAAACATAGCCCTGACTTCAAACTTCAATTAAACCAACTGCTGACACCGTCACACCACACCACTTTCTCTTTGCAAATTGCAATGCATTTTGGACAAGATTTCCTTTAAACCCCTTGTTCAAATTTTTATATTGACCTTGCAACCTTCAATTTTAACTCCTGAAACAAAAAAGGGAAAAAAAACAACAAATACATTAGCGTTGCGTGCCTTCGTACTGTACTCCACCGTATTATAAGAAACAACACATTTAGTAGAAAAACAGTACTTTTAAATGGACAATAGTAATCTGCAAGAGGCAAGCGTAGTAATTTTTCTATCAGGTATCTCAAATTCTTTTCAGCCTTCAAGTGTGTTGTTTTACATTCAAATCGCCGGTCGTTATTTTCCAAACGAACTGTTTTTCTAGGCGTAGCCTAGCTGGATTTACAAACTTTGGGAAAATTTTGCAAAAAAATGCAAATTTGGTTAAACCTGCAGATAATGTATTTGGCAGATTTTATCAAAAAAAAAAAAAAATGTATTTGGCAGTTCCCCACTTGCAGATAATGCCATAAGGCCAGTAATTTCTGACAATATTTTTTTTAACAAATTTGGCTGATCTCCAAGTGGGTAACTGCAAATTTAACCAAATTTGCGTTTTTGCAAAAAAAAAAAAAAATTCCGAAAATTTGTAATTCCAAACACCCTAAAATGTAAACTGAGTAGTAAATTCGGACATGGGCTGAAAGAAAATTTTGTCTAGATTTTGCAAATGAAATTGAGTTGGTCTCAATTCTGAGATACAGTAAGTAAACAGGAGTACCAGTAGTGTATATTCTGAATAGTGAGTAGTTCTGAAATGTCAATAATAGTAGAGGCCGTCATATCCGGAGATAGAAAGCCCAAAATGAACAAAACATCACTTTTTGGTTGGACTGATACCACCCCCCTTAACCACCCTTTTAAGGGAATAGCCATCATGTCTCTGACATACAAGAGTTGAACAGGAGATATATATATATATATCGATTAGTACAGCAGAGTCTCAGTCTCGGAGACAGACATTGGGAAATGCCTGATTTCATTTCAAAGAAATTAAGAGTGTAGTGTAGTGTAGTGTTTAATACACTCACCAATTGGAAGAAACAACACTCTAAGTGAGTTCATTCACTGACTGGTATTTTTGAAGTGGGTCCGTCGACGTTTGTTCTTAACGCATACAACACATATGATGAAGGTTTGAGTTCATGAAGGCGTATTGTATTTACGTTCGTGTGTATGGTTGGTTGTGTATTATGGTGTTTGACGTGTGTGTGTGTGTGTATAATTAGTGGGAATCCAGTGCACACGATCGATCTAAGTCATTCGTTGTTGCGTTAAAATATGATCAGCTGGCTTCGTTTGTAATCTTATGGACCGTGATTATTGGAAGGTTCGGACATGGTTGATCAATCTAGGCCTCTTTTTTTTTCACTCTGAAAAGTAAATGTAAGAATAGGGTTGGAACGGAACTGAATTGAATGTCTATGACACGCAAAATTCAAGAAAGATCGATGAGCAAAGTTTAAACTACTCTTCTCCCCTGTATATACATACACACACACTACATCTCTAATCTCTAATCTCTAATATTATAATGGGAGAAGGCCTTAGTGTCATTTGTAAATGTTTTGTCATTCTACCAACCCGTACCCGTGTAACACACGTGCATAACTATTATAAAAGAGGTCCTAGGTTCAAATCAAGACTACGTCTAAATTTTTATTTTAAAAAACTATATTTATTAAAGCGTGCATCGCACGTGTAAACTACTAGTGTAATTAATTACTGAATGATACTGAATGATAGAATACGTACAACTTCAAGTCATTTTCAAAAATTTCTCTTCTTTTCTGTATATTGTATGCATCCAAACTCAACAAATCAAATGCGTTTTTTAGTAAACCATTATTTCAATTTGATCGAGAAAGTTCAATGTCATACATGAGTCTTAATTAGCTCTAAATTTAGTGGATTTACTATACATATGATGCCCATACTAAATCAATCAATCTTTTTCATTCAAAGTTCATTTCTGGCAATCAACAGCTTAAATCTTTTTTTTATTGAAACCGGTGGGTAGTAGGCCCCCGCGCTTCATTAAAGAGATTTTAATCGCGCTTCATTAAAGAGATTTTAATCAAACATACAACCAAGTAGGAGAGATGATATTCATGCATCCCAAGGGTGGGCCATGATACTCATTATCCTACCCCAAAAATTGGCGACCCATCCCGTACAATGATGTCCCCTACCCAAAAAATGAAATAATTACAGGTGATACAAACAGCTTAAATCTTAAGTATATAGCAACGAAGGATAATCTCAACAGAACAAATCGATCATTTGGACACAAAAACCAGCAATGTTTTTTTTTTTTTTGTGTGCCAATATTAGTGTTATAGTTGATGAGATTGAGGATTTCTATAAGGTATATATGGAAATTCTTACATTTATACTCTTTCTGAACATGCATGTATAACATAGTTACCCGGCCAATAATAAAACGGAGGGACAGTCATGATCTCTCCTTAGCTAGTACGACTACAAACCCTGTAACTCCCTCTCTGTAACATGCTTAATGCTATGAATTATTTGCTTTCGCTTACAAAATTACATGCATGTATCGCATAAATCTATTCAATCTAATTGGATTCCTTTCCACATTCTCAACAGATGAAAGAGATAGGTTTCAACACAAAGTCATCCAATTGCGGATACCCTCCAAAAGGAAAATTAATACTAAGTTTGAAACTATCTTGATTCAATTAATGCAGTGACCAGAAGAGTGAATAGTATCCAAAATGTACTTACATGGTCCAAGTTTTGCTTAGTTTTCTACGTAAATAACCATGTCAACCATTCGTGATAGTGCATGTGTGAAACTGAGAATGTTTTTGCTAGTGACAATAGGATAATTAATGGTTAACTAAAAGACAATAACATAATAGTAAATGCATGTAAATCTTGTAAAATCAGAGAGCATTTGTCAAAGGAGCAACTTATTCTAGTCAACTGGGGAAGAGTTTGTAAGAAAAAGGAGTTTGGGGGGCTAGAAGTGGTAAATTCGAGAGACATGAATAAGGCACTACTCAGGTAGTAGATGCGCCGAAAATGTAACATGTGGTGGTGTAAGTCATTCGCACTTTATCGAAGACGGAAAAAGTTCCGGTATGGTGAACAGAAGTGTATATGGTAAGGCCTCCTTGTTGGGATTGGGGCGTCAACCAACGCCCGTTGTCGCAGCGTAACTAATAGAGCAATGAGGAAGTCGAAGTAGACGAGACGAATAAATTGAGCAAGCAAGTAGATCCACCAAACTAACACAAACACACCGATGACTTATTCTGGATAGCTTTTGCTTAATCCGAGGGGGAATATAGGGAGATCTGATATTCAACTAGAAGAGATTACAAGGAGTTGTTGATTCACTCAATATAAGGAATTAAATTCACTCACCAAGAACTTTCTCTCTCTCGAGCCTCTCTTTGCAATGGAGAAAAGAATCTATGAAGTACTCCCTCTCATATTGGTGGAGTTTATAATATATGTATAAGAATAGAGAGAAAACCTATGTCTAATTTTGATTCCCAGTCGTCCGATATAACCTGGAAAAGAAGTAACTGAATATGAGCCGCACGATCTAACCTGGAGTTGAAGATTGGGCTAAAACGACCTAACAAATCAAAGCCCAAAAATGAACACATCGCCGTAGTCGGTCGACCGTCCAACAAGACCGGTCGACCGTACCACTCTCTGATATTTCCTGTACTTCGAGCGATCGGGGGGTGCGGTCGACCGCAACATAGGACAGTCAACCGCAACATGCGTGCACCTTGCTGCTATTGTTTTCCCTTCTACTCACTTCGACGCTTCGACCTCCGTTCTTCATCTTACCTTCTTCTAATCTGAACAATGAGTATTCAAGACACAATCCTAACAAACTCCACCTTGGATTGCACGAGTGCTATCACATGATGTGTTACTCATCTCCAAACTCTAATGAATTCCACTTGCAAAGAAAACTTAGAACAATAGCTTCTTCTTCTAATTGAACTGATCTCTACCCAATCTCACCGATTCCAGTTTACTCCTTCAAGGGTACACCTCCGTAGATGTACTCACGAAGTTGCCAAACTCCGCACGAACTCCACCTACCCTTAGGCTTTCTCCACCTCTCGACAATATTCAAACATTGTGGTCTCGTCTAGATGATTCTAGTTGCGGCAAACTAGCTGAGTTTGCGGGAATAATGGAAAAAGAACTATCAACCCCTGCGCAAGATTTTTGAATTCCCCAAACCTTGTAGAGATTGTGTTGGCTTGACCCAACCACTCTCATACCTTTAATCACTTCACGACGACCTTGAAAAACAGACAGAACTCCACCTCGAGCTGTGTACCTACAGCTCCGTGCATCAAGAATTTTCACGGAAATCAGATTCCGTTTCAGTAGAGGAATATGCAAAATATCCCTTAAAGTGAACATATTTAGACCTGGCATCTTCAACTCAACTGTCCCCTCACCTACTACTTCACAAATCTCCCTAGTACTCCCGTTGTCACATAACGCCCCGTAGTACTTACAAGTAGAAAATAACTCCCTCTAGGAGCAAATATGAGAAGAACTCCCCGAGTCAAGAAACCAACTAGAATGCACTTCTAAAGAATTTGAAACAGGAAGACACGAACCACCTGAATCAAAGGCACTAACCACATTAGCGACTGAACTTCCGTTCTTTGCGCTCTCCTGATTCTGCAATTTCCAACAGTCTTTCTTGATATGCCATGGCCTCTTGCAATATCGGCAACGGATCGAATCCTTTTACAAAGTACTTTGTTTTTTCCCCGAAGGACCATCCACTGCTAGACAACTTGTAGGAATGGACGATGATGATCTATGGGTCTCCTTCCTAAGTTGATTTTTCTTCGATGCTTTGATTACACCATCTACCGAAATACTCTTCTTGGCAGATCTACCATGTAGCATAGTAGTGATCAAAGGCTCGTACAAATCCGGCAGTGAATATATCGGGGTGAAAGCTTTATCTTCCTCACACACATCTGCGTTGATCGTCGTAAGTTCAGATAATTCCTTATTGAACTCTGTAATGTGGTCTTGGAGATCGGTACATTCTTTCATAGATAAACGGAATAACTTCCTCTTCCAATGTATCCGATCTAATAATGACAAAGCAGAGTAGTCAGCTATGAGTTTTTCCCACAAACTCGCCGCATCAGTTTTTTCAAGAAATCTGCACTTGATCTCGTCCGCCAAGGATAGTTGGATCAGACTTATGGCTTTTTTACGAATATCTTCCCAACCATCATCCTTCATATCAGTTGGCTTTTCTTTCTTCTTAACGGCTAACTGCAATCTGAAGCTCTGATACCAGCTGTTTAGATTGGGGCGTCAACCAACGCCCGTTGTCATAGCGGAACTAATAGAGCAATAAGGAAGTTGAAGTAGACGAGACGAATAAATTGAGCCAGCAAGTAGATCCACCAAACTAACACAAACACACCGATGACTTATCTCGGTTAGCTTTTGCTTAATCCGGGGAGAAATATAGGAAAATCTGATATTCAACTAGAAGAGATTATAAGGAGTTATTGATTCACTCAATACAAGGAATTAAACTCACTCACCAAGACCTATCTCTCTCTCGAGTCTCTCTTTGCAATGGAGAAAAGAATCTATGAAGTACTTCTTCTCATATAGGAGGAGTTTACAATATATATATATAAGAATAGAGAGAATACCTAGGTCTAATCTTGATTCTCAGTCGTCCGATATAACCTAAAAAAAAAGTAAATGAATATAAGCCGCACGATCTAACTTGGAGTTGAAGATTGGGCTGAAATGACCTAACAAATCGAAGCCCAAAAATGAACACAGCGCCGCGATCGGTCGACCGTCCAACAAGACCGGTCGACCGTACCACTCTCTGACATTCTCTGTACTTCGAGCGGTCGGGGGGTGCAGTCGGGGGGTGCGGTCGACCGCAACATAGGACAGTCAACCGCATCTATGCCTGTACCTTGCTGCTGCTGTTTTCCCTTCTACTCACTTCGACGCTTCGACCTCTATTCTTCATCTTACCTTCTTCTAATCTGAACAACGAGTATTCAAGACACAATCCTAACACTCCTTTCTGTGGAAATGAGTGGTGAAGGTAGGTGAGATTTTCCATACTAACACTAGGAGTGGGGTCGGGAATGGGAAGGATACTATGTGCTGGAAGGACAAATGGTGTGAGAATAACACTTCGTTATCTTTGTTCTCAAACTTAATAGCTGAATCACACAACGAAAACACACAGGTAGCGGACATGTGGAGGGGAAGAAGACTGAGAAGCGATTCAGAGGATGGCCAGAATCAGATAGAGAAGAAGAAGAAGAAGAAGAAGAAGAAGATGACAGGTCTGGAGACCAGATGGGACTAGTGAGTTTTCAGTCAGATCGATGTACAAAATGCTTAATGATGGAGGGTTGAGAAGTGGGGAAGCTCGTATCATATGGAATATGGAGGTGCCGACAAAAGTGAAGACCTTCCTATGATTGGTAGCGAACAATTCTATTCTCTCTAGAATTAATCTTAGATATAACAACATGGTAGAGGACACTATTTTCCCTAGGTGCAACTTAGTTGACGAGGACACTAGTCACATTTTATTCCTGTGCCATAAGGCCAGACTAGCGTGGGAGGTTGTTTGTTTGGGTTTTAAGTTCCACTTATGTCATGTTTCTCCTAGTGAGCGTGTGGTCTAAGTGGAGAGCTAAACCGATTAAGAGAGAGAGAATGTAGGATAGTGTGGGATATTTCAGCTGCGGCTACCATGTGGACTCTCAGGTTAGATCGCAATGATACTTTTTTCATAATCATATTAGCAGATTCCACATCATATTGCATAATTTTTTTTTATCTGGTTGATGCATGAATAGGTCAAGCAGGAGCGAGAAAGATGCTTCGTATGGATGACATAGAGTGGTTGTCATATGGGGACTAGGTGATCAGTTGTGTATCTTCTCTTCGGCAGATGGGTAGATGTAATTTGGTCTGCTCTATATATATATATATATATATATATATATATATATATATATATATATATATATATAGTATCTAATTGTTTACTTTTGAATGAAAGGGTTATCCGACTAGGGCGGGTTCCCTGGGTACTTTGATGGTTAGTCGGATGGTTTGTATTTTTATAGTTGTTTCGTTAACAACTCATTAATGAATCCGGTGACTATTTGTCACCCTTTATTAATTTTTTTAAAAAAAGGATCAACTAATAATTATCAACAATTTTGGAGCTGTGATAACATGTAGAGTAATTGCAAAATTAAAAGAGCCAGTGATATTCGAGCGTTTTACAAATTAACGTGTATTTACTGAAAAAGATGAATATATATCAACTAGTAGCCCTTGCATATAGCTAAGTGTTCTTATAATCTTACGTGGGTTACTGGGGATTATTCCGGACTAAGAATTGTTTCCTTATGTGGACAGCTCGGCCAAATGCGCGCAGGACAAAATGAGGAAGAGAAAAATTAATAACTTAAAACAAAAGTTATTTTTTTAATTTTAAAAAAAGGTTAACGAAGATTGAGAAATTGCTCAAAATATAAAAAACATTCATAACTATTAATCAAGTGAAAAGGAAAGAATTATCAAAAAGTGAAAAGGAAAGGAAAAGCAAATGATAATGAAAGAGTCAACTAGGGAACTTTTGTCCAGCTATATATAGTACTCTAGAGCATATCATCAGAAAAGCATACATACATATTACATAAAATCTATAAGAAAATTTCCATCATGTAGATCATAAACTTCAATCCATTTTATCAGCCAAACTACATGTTCTTACAACTAGATTAAGGCATATCACTCTTCTATTTAAACTCAATATAGAAGCTAGAAGCTTCCTTCAATAACAAAATAACAACTGCAAAGATATTAATACCTAACGAGCAAAGAAGACAGATAACAATTATATATAAGATATATAGAAAGAAGTTCATCTGTCTAACAATTCCTATATCCAAGTCGAAGCTCTAAATCCAAATCCTCTCTCATCCCAATCTCCAAATCAAGCTTCACTATCTCTCTCCCATGATCTTTTTCTTCTTCTCCCATGAAGTCTTTCAAGCCTTTTACCCTAAAGAAGGCTTCAACTGCTCTCGTGTGCTTCACCTCCTCGTACCTCTTCAACTGAAAAGTCGCGGGCGCACTTGAAAAGCTCGGCGACGATGCTGCTAAATGTCCTTTGAGAGGAGAGAGAAGGGCAGGGAATGCATAGGTTAGTGGAGCAGTAGAACAAGGAAGGGTAGGAGGAGGAGGAGGAGGTGGTGGTGGTGACGGCGGCGAAAAGTTGAGGTTAGGCAAAGTGTTGTTTGAGCTGGAACTGGAACTAGGGTTAGGGTTAGGGTTGAGAAGTGGAGAAGAAGGAGGAGAGTGATGTCTGAGCCTTGCCCTATCCCTTCTATGGACATTCATGTGGCCCCCAAGAGCCTGAGCTGACCTGAACTCTCTCTTACAGAAGGTACAAGTGTAAGACCTAGGAGGCCATGAAAACCCGCTCATCAATAACTCTCTACTCTCCCTATATTTCTCATCTCCGAACTTTCTCCCATATCTCTCCATAAAATTTTCTTTCTTTTTTCCCCAAAATGATCTCAACCAAAAGAGTAGTAAAAGGAATTAAGAAGAAAGAGAATAGAAAGACCTAGCTAGTTGGTGAAAGTTTCACATGGATAGATCTTTCTTTTTCTCACACATGAATGGAAGGGGTGCAATCATATATAATGTAGTAAGAGTTTGAGAGGTTGGGTTACTTTTATTTTATTTGTTTATGGATTTATTAATTTTTTCTTCCAAGTATATAATGTGTGAATGTAATTGGATTT
Organism: Hemerocallis citrina; assembly: GCA_017893485.1. Taxonomy (NCBI): domain Eukaryota; kingdom Viridiplantae; phylum Streptophyta; class Magnoliopsida; order Asparagales; family Asphodelaceae; genus Hemerocallis; species Hemerocallis citrina. Next base: position 222,624,872 of record CM030367.1, read on the forward strand.
GGAGAGGGTATATATCAAGTTTGTAAGTCCAAAACTGAAAATCCCCATGAAAGGGTACATATACACAGACTGATACCGCCAATAATGTGAAAATTTTGCCGTACTGCCCCACTTTTTAAAAATATTTAACGCTCTGTACCACTTTCGAAAACAATTAGCGATCTGCCCTTATTTAGGATACGTCAGCATAAACCGTTATTGAAAATAACGGCATAGATTATTTACGTACCGTTATTTTCAATAACGGCATCTATTTTACATTTTTTTTCATGTTGTTATTTGAAATAATGACATCAGTATATTTCTCTTACAAGTGTGAATCTTGTAACTTAAAAAAATTCTAAGTGTGAAAAAAACTTATAAATAATGCCGTTATCCTGAATAACGGCATTCGAATGACTGATGCCGTTATTGGAGATAACGACATCAGTTATATATAAATGAACTATTGCCGTTGTTTGGAAACAGAGTGAATGAATAATAAGTTAATTTTTTAAAAAAAATTTAAAACTGATGCCGTTATTTGGAATAACGGCATCAGTTATATATATATATATTTTAATTAACTTATTCGTCAGAGAGGATGAATAATAAGTTACTTTTTTATAATAAAAAATTATAACTGATGCCGTTATTCCAAATAACGGCATCAGTATTGAGAATGCCGTTATTTGAAATAACGGCATCTGTTACAAGGTTTTCACACTTGCAAATTTTTCTCTAAATGGAGACTACAAGCTGTCGAAAAACAAAATAACCTATGCCGTTACTCCAAATAACGGCATGTCACTTTTTTTTAAATATAGATGTCGTTATTGAAAATAACAGCATGTAAATAATCTATGCCGTTATTTTCAATAACGGTTTATGCTGATGTATCCTAAACAGAAACGGATCGCTAATTGTTTTCGAAAGTGGGACAGATCAGCGCCAAATATTTTCAAAAAAGTTGGGCAGTACGGCAAAATTCTCCAATAATGTGTACATTTTGTGAATGTGGCACTCTGGCCCCTGCCAATTTATACTTCCCTTGCCATTTTTGTTACCGCACATGTGCTCTCTCTCTTCTCTCTCATGCCCCTGCACGTGAGAGGAAGGATGGGCACAAGTGAATGAATGAACCAATGTAGTAGGGTAGATAGGTGTTTTTAGTAGGTGATATTAGGGATGTATAGCTAGTAGACATTGAACTATGAAACCATGAGTTGTAGGGTTGTGCATCCATGCTACACGAATCTTAAAGAAAATGTGGTGTATAATTTTCAGAATCTCAAGGTATTGGTTGTAAATATCAAACCTTGTACTGTAGGACTTTGTATTTGGCTCAGTACTCTGAGTTTGTTTTATTAACTCCTTATTAATGAAACAGAGTGGCACTACTCCAACTTTTTCTTAAAAAAAATAAAATATCAAACCTCAATTTTTATTTATTTATTTGAAGATTAAAAATGAATGTGTTACCGCTTCATTAATAATAAAAGAGTCCTGGTATTCACCTCCCGTTTTCTACCTCACCCCCCATTCTTAAGTTGTCCTTTATAAATTAAAATTCTCAGATATATCATTTTGAAGTAGTGGGGGGTAAACTGTTTGCTCACCCCACCTTCCCTCCCAATTTCTTGGTTCAGCTCCCCCCATCCAAAACTAACAATTCTCATCCATCCACCCCAATTTTTTTTCATCTTTCTCCCCCTATTATTTTTTCAAATCACTTGGACTCTTCATCTTCATGCAACTCTCTAATGAAAGAAGTGGAAGAAGAAGATGCAATGAGAATTCAAGAAGAATCAAATCAAATGGATTTTGAGTCACTTGAAGTCAATGAATATCAGGGTTTTGGCAACTCACAAGCTACGGTATATTAAAAATTCATCTTTTTAAGATTTATGATTCTAATCAACAGTCAAATTTTTTAGGGTTTATTAAAACCCTAACATAGATTAAATGAAATTTGTTACATCTTAGTCAATGATGATTATCAACTTAAAAATGCAATCTTTTTTAGGGTTTTGTGAGATGGACATGATATGAATTATGTATGCTCTTTCTTGTTTGATATTTATAATTGTATATATCGATTTTTGTTTTAAAATAAATTGTGTATATGACAAGAATTATGCAATTTCTTATTTGATATTATGTTATTGTGTCTTTGTATTGGAAGCATATAGTGTTTGTATTTTGTGTAAAAGGTCACCTTGTTTGTGTAAAACTGAAAGAGCACGCTCCTATTGGTCCACCAACAACATTTTCCAAGAGATTTGCACGCCCCAGTGCCATTGGATGGGAGGATTTGATGACGGTTCGAAATGAGGCATTCCTGAAACTCTTCAAAGGCAAAAGCTATGGTTTTGATGACAAAACAGAAGTCATTAAACTATTGTTATCAGACTCCGACAAAGAAGACTAGTTATGTTTGTTTTTTTATGGTTCTATATATCTAAATTATAACATGGAGTCTAAATGTTGACTATGGTTTTTGTCTTAATTTTTATTGTTACCTTCTGAATGTGGTGTTTTCATTTTTTTGAGTTGTTGTTGTTGTTACTTTCCCAAAAAATGGCAAATTCTAAGTTTCTGCTCGTGACCGAATGAAGTAAAAGAGGGTTTCAACGGTTGGGGAAGACGGATTTTGAGATCAGAAAGAATGACAGAATCGATAAAGAAAAATTTATTTTATATGAGGTGCATTACCAATGGGGTGCGCGCTTCAAATTTCCTGTTTTCTTACGGGGGAGAGAACCAAATAGAGGGAGCGGCCAGAAAACAGGACGGTGAATACCAGGACTCTAATAAAACTCTCTCTCTCTCTCTCGCTCCTTTTCTCCTCCCTTTCCTCCACCGTCAGGTTCATCCTCCACCTCTGCATTGTCCCTCCTCTCTGACACCTCCCCACCCCACCACCCAACACTCCTCCCACAATTCATGGCAGCTAAATCAAATGGAACTAAATAACAAATTAACTCAATTAAGTAACAATTTCATAACTAGAAAATATTATATATTATTATTATTTAAGATAAGGTAGAGTATATGCACCCTGTAAATCTTAAATAAATAAATGATTAAAAATAACCCATTTTGATCTGTTTGATTTTGAACCTAATTTTGCATCTTGTTTCGAAAGATATATTTTTTGAAATATATGATGATGCGCAGATGAGAAAATGGTATATATTGGAGAAGGAGGTAGAGATGGCTGCTGCCGCCGTCTGAAAACCTCCGATCAGAACGAGATCGCAACCATTCCTCAATTCATCTGTTCTTTAAACCACCCAGGAAAATCCCAAAGTTGAAGTGGGACCAAGTGACAAAAGTAGTAGAAATTAATGTAAATTTTTGGGTTTCATAGACTGGGGATCGATTGCAGTTGTCATAGTTTAATATTCAAAATAAACACCCTGCAATTCTGAAACTAATTATACACTACAATTTTTTTAAAAAAAGATTCGTGTACCATGGTTCCCCGATCGGCACCATGGAAGCACAACCCATGAATATATATATATATAGAGAGAGAGAAATGTTCCGTTGTGCACTCGGCTTTCGTGTGCACTAGTGTGCAATCGGCCTTCCTGCCTTTGTATCGATGATCCGAACAGTTTATATTCATCTACATATCTAAAATCTAAATTAGTCTAAATATGTAAAATCAAATTATTGTATGGCTGAAAATCGTGTGTGAGTGTGTGTGTGTGTTTCAGTTTGATATGACCACCACCAATCAACAATTGGCAAGTCTTTTATATAAGTGAGATATATATGATATGATGCTTCGATTTTCATGGTTTTGGATGTTAATGTGCAAGGTGTCCTTTGTAAAGTAGAGTTAAATGGGTTCTTCTTGTTTCCCTTCAAAATTTAGTATAAATCCAACAAAGTCCTTCTCTTCTTCTTTCCTCTTTTGCTACATCTCAAGTAATCCTATGATCTATATATGAAAGATAATTTGTAGTTAAGGAGACTAATGACAAAGTGATCATATGGTAAAAAGAGGACTTTAGAAAAGATTTTCCTAGTTTTTTCAAGACTTGTATAATTGATAGTGGACAAAATTTTATGGGAAAAAAAAGGTTTGGCTCATGTAGCTGATGCTGATGGGACTTCTTCGAAACTTGAAATCTATTTTGTGGATGATCAGCCTTTTTCAGTTCCAAAGTTGCATCCATGTGTGAACAACTTTGTCTAGCATGTGTGGAAATCGAATACATTATTTCTATTGCAGTACTATGTGCTTACATGCCTCTTTGTGTTCACATATTTAAGGAAAATAATTTTTCCAAGTTTAAACAAAACTTTTTACATATATATGCAAAATTTTAACAACAGTGGGTATATATAACCTTGTTGTAAGCTATTTCATGAACCATATATATATGTGCATGTTTGTATTAATCCTTAATAAAAATGAGGAATGGTTTGCATAATTGAGAGTAATTATGATGCATGCTTATGTTTGGAAGCTGTATTGTATGTACTAACGTATAGATACGTATACTGGAATGATAACTTGTAGTTACTTAAATCACATCATGCCATTTTGTATAACGTCGAAATATATCTTGTATCTACGCTTCTTAATTAGGTTAAGAGTTTCATCTTCCACTTGAACTTCCTTGTTAGGAATCTCTACTTCTTTTAGGCTAGTGTATTGATATTTTATCATCTCATATCAATCATCTTTGAACAAACGATAGATCAATTAGGTTAGTGTATTTATATTCATAGTCTTTTTGTTTTTGTTTGAGAAAGGTCATTCATCAATGAACTGTATCAACCTCATAGCAAATGTGATAGATTGAGAGAGAGAGACCAAAAGAGGACTAGATTTACTGTACGACATAGATTCCAAAAGAGCAATATATACATATATATATATTCCCCACCTATGTGACATACAAGAGCACATCCCAGTTCAACTTTCCTCTAGAAATGACACAAGAGAGACAAGAAATCCAACCCAACCCTAGCTCTTAGATTTCATGAGACAAAGATACTCTATTGTATGTGCCCTTTGTGTGCTAAATCCAGCCTCTCATTACTATGCCTGCATGGCCCAAATTGCAGTTGTTTCCCTGCAAAAAAACTTTCAGGCCATTACTTCTCACTCACTCCACCTCCCCCCTATAAAGCCACAAAACCCTTAGCCTCCGTGTCTTCTAAGTGTGTTGACTGAAAGAAATCTCACTAGGGTTTCACTGTATTTTTCTGGTGATGTAGGGAATCTAGGCACAAGTGTTGTGATTGGGGAGTGCAGAGCCCAAAGGCTTATGATTGGTTAAGGTGTCACTTCTACTAAGAACACATTCCATCAGTCTTTCATTGTTTTTCACTCTTCATCAAATATTATACTACTATCATATAAAATTTTAAAGAGAATAGAAAACTGTCATAAATATAGATAGATATATCTCAAGTCATTCAAACTGAGAGACATGTCTGCTAAGAGAAGGCATTGCACGTGATTGGGAGATGAACTTGTGCCAAAAAAATTTAAGGCTGCAAGTATCTGGGAAATCTATATCACAGCATCAAACTAGAAAGAAAGGGGAGTAAAGTACAGGCTACTTCTACCATCAAATTAGTGTAAAGGTACTCTTATGTTTCTTAACAACATGAATAAATTTTCAGCCAGGGAATAAAGATTGGAGTGAGATAGGTTGTCTAGAATGAGTGGTAATAATAACTAGCTAGGCTTGTAGTCATTATTATCTGTAAATTTTATGTTCCCTTGTTCTTAGAATAAGTAACTTTAATACAAAATGTTTCATTATTTGTCTTTAATGAAGAATTAAGGATGAATTATCATTAGAGAGAAAAACACAATTACTTTTAAAAACATAACATAAACACCAATTCATCTAAGAGAATGATCACTTACAACTCTTGCTGTCTCCATCAAAGAAGTAGCTCTTAAGGATTGGAAATCATCCAGTGATCTCGACTTTCAGAAGGATCCATCCAGAGCTAGTGCGCCAGCCAGGCATTTCGGATAGAAGAAACCGAAAAACCTTTAGGGCTTATATAACTCATGAGTGTCAAATGTTAATCTACAGAAAACAGAGGATGTTCTTTCAGTAACTTTTATCATGCATGAACTCTAAGTCACAGCAATTGTCGAATCCACCTTCCCACAATTACCAACCATATATCAGTACCAAGTGCATATTTCATTATTCTTTTTCATCACCTGTTTTGAGAGGAATTTTTTCTTTGAAGTACTTACTCTTTTATGGGCTGTGTGGTTATTTTCTCTTTAAATATCTGTAGTATTTTTTGAATTAGTTTGAAGTGATGTATAGATTAAATAAGAAATGAATTAGTTTAAAGTGACTCAATTGAAGAAAAAAAGTGGGAGAAGCGATTGAGGTGATCTAGACACATCAATGACGACCGATAACCACTCCAATTAGGGGTGATAAAACAAAATTTAGAGGAGCAAAAAGGGCTAGGATATCTATTAATAGGAACTTGAAATATATTAATTTGACGAAAGAGGTGGCCCACAACTATATAGAGTTGAGTGGATGAGTAGAATTCACATCGCCCACTCAAAACATTTGAGGTAAAGATTTTCTTATTTTTGTTCTTCTTAGAAGATGAAGAAATTGGTAAAATGTACTCCAAAATCCGAAGTCCAAACTCCTGCACTTCGAGCTAACAAATCAAATTTCTGATTCTCTGAGAAAAACCCCAGCATGAGATCTTGCTACTTGTATGAATCACATTTCTGCGTAAGGGCATGCATCATGATTCATGACTTGTAAAGGCTTCCACTCCTATGCGTAATTTTAAACTTCCTGTAGTTATAATCATACAACCATCTATTGCAATCATTCCTCCCAACAAACCAAAAAAAAAAAAAAAAAAGGGACTCTCTGCTGCAATCTTATATATACAATTATTTATTGTAATCAATAGTCAAAATGTCAAGCTCGTTAAGCTTCCACCACCCCCCAATGTTGGACAGAGAAGCCTAGTTCCTATGGCTCCACTTAAGGATGGCAACCAGGCAGGGCTGACCCGCGACCTGCTCGCCAAAACCCGGCCCGTTCAAATACGGTTCGGGTCCGTTCAAAACCCGGCCCGTTCAAACATGTTCGAAACCATACAAATGAAAGAAGGGTGAGGGGACGGGTATAATAAAACGACACATCCAAAATATACACAAAGAACTTTTTGTAGACCTACCTGGCCAACAAGAAATCCACCCTAGGACCGGTGTAGTTGATATCCATTCTTATGATCCCGAACTTGTTCGTCGGGAAATAGCCCGATTAGTAATCAAGGAAGAGTTACTATTTTTCTATTCCGAGAGTAGAACTTAGAAACTTTTAATCAAACTGCCTTAAACCCGCACTTTAAAAGAATCCCTAGGAATAGTTTGAGGTCTGATTGTTTTAAAATGTACAATGAAATGAGAGAAGCTTTGATTGCCATTTTATGGAGTTTAACTTGTAGAGTTTCTCAAACTTCCTATTGTTGGAAGGGTTGCAATAATATTTCAATGATGACAATAACTTGTCATTGGATCGACAGTGATTGGATCCTTCAAAAAATGATCATATCACTTGCCGCGTTGCCCTATCCCCATAGTGGTAATAAAATTATAAATCATATTTTAGAAATTTGTAATTTTTTCATATTCGTGATAAAATTATGTGTATAAGTTTTAATAAGCATCTAACAACACTGCATCAATTAGTATATTAAAAACCGCATTGAACCCTCCATCCGACAATATTTTTTATGTTAGATGTGCATGTCATATTATAAATTTATGTGTTCAAGATGCATTAAAAATAGCCGACCCATATATAATTAACATTAGAAATCGTGTACATTTTATTGCATTAAGTGGCATTATATTTCAAGAATGGAAAGCTTGGTGTAGGCTTAAAAATATACATTTTAGAAAATTTCCAAAGGATGTTAAACACCGATGGAACTCTACTTTTGATTTGCTACATGTTGTTACTGAATATAAAGCATGTATAAATAATTTTTGTATGACAAAAAATATGCCAAATTTTGAAATGACACCCCAAGCTTAGTTTTATGCCGAATCTTTGTTAAAATTTTTAGAACCTTTTAAAACCGAAACTTTAAAATTTTCAAAATTTTATGATTCTACTTCTAGTAGCATTTTTATTTCAATAGTTACTATGATGCAAACTTTCAAAGAAATGATCGATGATGCTTTTATTGATCATATTGTGAAACCTGCATACACCAAATTTTTGAAATATTTTAATCCTCATTCTATGTTGTATTGTATTGCTATTGTGATGAATCCTCATATCAAATTAGAAGGCACGAAAAGTTTGATTGAAATGTTTTTTACTTTACTTGGGAAAGATGAATCTGAAATTGATTGCAGAACATTTTTAGCTAAATTTGAATCGACATTAAATAACTTGTATGATTATTATGATAAAAAAATTTCATCTAGTAGTACTACTAGTTTAGTTACTTCTTCTTCTGCTACTTCTACAGGTAAGGGTAAGAATAAATTAGATGATGCCACATTTAATTTACCTGCAAAAATCTAATAAAAAAAAGCTAGGACTAATCAACCAAATGAATTACATTGGTATAATCAACAAGATTATGAAAGTTTTACTTCTTCATTAGATATTTTACAATGGTGAAAAGACCATGAATATACTTATAGTATTCTTAAATATATGGCTAAAGATCTATTAACTCCTCATGTTTCTACAGTTGCTTCAGAAAATACATTTTCTACAAGTGACAGAGTTCTAACTGATTACAGAAATCGCTTGAAGTCCCAATCGTTAGAGATGCTCGTATGTACGAAAGACTGGATGAAAGCCAAAGATAGGACTCAAGGAATAGGATTCGACACGTCTATAAGTGGAAGTAACTCACTGGAAGAACAACAACAACAACAATAGCAACCAACATGAAGAATTGAAGACCAACATATGCAAGAAATTTGTAATGTATAAAAAATAATAATAAATCTTTGTTTCTTATAAATAAGTTGAAAAATTGAAGAAAAATGTCATTTTATAGAAGAAAATAGTAATTGTATAGAACCAATTTATAATAATTCTTTGTTTCTAATAAAAAAGTTGGAAATTTATAAAAGTTGAAATCATATGATTAATATATACATTTTTTTCGCAATTTCACTCTTTAATTATTATTATTATTATTATTATTACTACCACTACAATTTTTTTAAAGTAAAAAAAAAAAATTTCAAACACACGGGCCACCCCGCGACCCGACCCGAATGAGTTCACGGGTTGGGCGGGTCGACATTTTGCAAATCCAACCCGGCCCGGCCCGGTTAACCAACCGACCCAACCCGGACCCGCCTAACTTCGGTTCCAACCCGGGCGGGTCCGACCAGACCCGGCCTGGTCGACCCAGTTGCCAACCCTAGCTCCACTCAACCTTAAGAACGAACATACATCTTGCTCATTCAGGGTATTCCAATGTCAATATTGTTGTCATCCAATCTTTCACCCTACATCAAAGTGCTTTTTCTATGTATGTCACGCTTAGGAAACCTAAAGGATATCGAGTAAAATTCAAGTACCATTTACAGATAGCTACAAAACTCTAGACTACTTAATTAAGCTACAATCAGTTTCTTCTTTAGAATATCTAGCACACCTAACAATTTACGATTGAAGTTTCAACTTAATATATCATCCTTCCCTTGTTCAGTATTCAAATTCAAATTCCCGACAGATGAAACTAACGACAAGTAAAGAGATTTGTTGGCATCCCCCAAATTCTTCTATGTGGTTCTATTATAACAAACCTAAAAAATTCTGAAATTTACATATCAACGCAAAAGCCAAGATAAATTTAATTGTCAAACAGACTGACATTTCCCAAAAACTAGTATAGTCCAACTTTTAACCCGAAATCCAAGCATACATGATCAAGACATAATGTACCTGACTAAAGACCGGGTTCCACTTTAGCTCAGGAATAGTCTCGAACACCTGGTGTGCATACTGGCTGAGGCGAGAAACCTCATACATACTACTACATCCAGCTTCAACTTCTTAACTTGTGTGAAAACACAAGGTTCCATATATTCCACGTCAGATTTACTTGCACCAATTTCGCAGGTATCAACCATCGTCAGTGGTGAGCCTCATATAGGCCCATATCAAGGGTTATTTTATTATGGGACAAGAATGTTGAGATGAACAGATATCGGCCAGATTATAAGGTCATCCGTTACATAAATAAATGTACGTGTTATGCTTAGTTGTGATAAAATTTGCATGTTGTGTGAAAGTTAGAGGGGTAAATAAATGGTGCAAAACCATACCTATAAAAATGGTCGAAGCAGTGAAACTGCACCTTCAAAGTTGACATGAGTCAGCTACATTACTCCTAGATAGAGCTAGTATCGGGTCCTATCGGGTCGGGTCCTCCACTACTCGGACTCGGACCCGGTACCTCACGGGTCCAAAAATTGGACCCGGACCCGGATTGGCAAGAACCGGGTCCGGGTCAGGGTGGTACGTATCCTAGTTAAAAAAAATTACCCGTCATGTCTGGTAGTAGAGAATAAATATTTGCACTTAAGTATTTTTGCACCCGGTACCCTACGATTCTAACAATTTGTGCACTTAAGTACATGAATTAATATTATATTTACATTTCTATCTTCAACAATTACTTTTGTATGTATATTCCTATAACCCTCTTATTCAAATTCTATATAAGGTGGTTCAGCCGTACCCATTCACCGAACAGAGGAGTGCGCACAGACGATCGTATGCTGAGGTCACCCGTGGTTCCCCTCAAGGCGACGAAGCGCATAGAGCGCGTAGACGTTCGCCTTCTCCACTGCAGGAGTGAGAGGAGTTAGAGGGAGATTGGGTGCTGGTGAAGAACAGGAAGACTTCGAAGCCTACCAAAAGCCGCAGTGGGTCGGAAAATTCGAGAGTCGATGGACGGCTGAACTGTCATAAGTGCTCGAGGCCTGGACATTCCATAAGCAAGTGCACCTTCGATTGGTTCTGCTACATTTGTTGGAGCTCGGGCCACATTTCCACCAGCTGTCCCAAGCATATCACCGTTTCGAATTCCAACTCAAAGGCTCCAAAGCTTGGTATGTCGCTGGTCTCGGAGGGGAGTAAAACCCAGGAAAGTGTAGCGGGGGAGAGACGTGTCATTCAAGTTTCGATTACTCCTACTCCACTAATGTCGGATTTTGAACGAAGATTTAATGGAGGAATCCTAGTTAAAGCACAGCCGGGAGTGCCAAACGGAGTGGCTTCGGGCGAGAGATTCAGGTTTATTACTGTGTCACGATGAGAACTAGTTTGGACCTGGTGAGAAATGATGTGGCGGTTTGGAAGTTCTTGGTAGAGTTGGTTATGGCGGTGGCTTCAAGCTCGTTTACAGTTTTTGAATTATTGTGACTGGTTTCTGGCGGTAACTCTATGGCGGCGATGGGGAGAATGGAGCCCCCCATTGTAGCGGTGTAGCATGCTCGTGCTGCCTGTTGGCTTCCTACAGTTTGGCCTACGCCAGATGTTATTGGGAACTTCATTTTCATGTGAAATGCGGAGGCAACTGCATGGAATGCCGCTAGACCGAGACGGCCCAATATAGCATTGTATGCAGCTTTGACATCGACTACCATAGAGTCCAGTGCTTCCGTTCGAATAGCGGGGGGTTTCTCTGCTGTCACATCCAGTGTGACGACTCCTTCTACTTGAATGGGGACACCGGAGAATCTGTGGAGCGTATGACTGAATGGCTTGAGTTGATCTCGGGAGAGCTTGAGAGCCTCGAATGTGGTCATGAAGAGGATGTTTACTGAGCTGCCATTGTCCACCAGGATGCAGTGTACCTCATGATTTAGCATGCAAAGTCTTATGACCAATGCGTCGCAATGAGGTGTTCGGACGCCTTCTAAGTTCTTGTCGGAGAAAGTTATCGGGGCCCCGGTGCATTTGGCAGGCAGAATGTTATCTATGGTGTTAAATTTCTTGACGAAAGCTTTGCGGGAGGAGTTGGAATCTCCCCCCATCGGGCCTCCATGAATGGAGTGGAGGACGGCCATGTGTTGAGAGTCTTGCGGCTCGTATGGCCTCTACTGATGCTTATTAGCCCCCCTGGGACGGAGAGTTTTCGGCGTCGTTGTCTTTCTGAACGAAGTGAACTTGCACCATTTTTCTGGACGGCGTGAACTTGCACCGTTTTTCTGAAACTCCATGAGTTCTTCCTTACTTGTACTCTTCTGTTTGTTCCCGAAAGATGAGTCATTCTTGCCTTGAGGATAAAGAGCTTCCTCAACCCTGATATACTTGTCACTCCTTTCCAGGAGCGTAGTGAAACATTTGGGTGGCTTTTTTGCGAGGGAGGCTTTCAGATCTGTATTAGTGAAGCTGTGGCGAAAATCTGCAGTTACGACTGAAGTGTTCAAGGCGAAAATTGACCTTGCTTCAGTGGTAAAGCATTTGACAAAGTCTTTCAGCAGTTCTCTATCTTTTTTCTTCAGTTCTAGCGGGGAGACGCTGGTCTTTTCAGCTCTCTGGCTAATAACGAAGTGTGCCATGAAGAGTTGCTCGAGCTGATCGAAGGAAAATATGGATTCGGGTGTCAGACGTAAATACCAATCCCTTACTGATCTTTTCAGTGTTGCAGAAAATATTCGACACATGAGTGCATCGGTGGCGTTGTAGACCACCATGAGTGTTCTAAAGCTCTCGATGTGATCCGTCGGGTCTAATTCCCCGTTATAGGATTCGAATTGAGAAGCCTTGAAGCCCCTTGGGATAGGTGCGTCAAAAATAGCTCTGTTGAAAGGAGGTCGGCTAGGGCGGTAGGCCCCTGTTGGAGCAGTTTCTCTCATTCTTAATCTGTTCTAGGCGATCTTCTACTTCTTGGATACGACGAAGGACCTGGTCTTCCTTCTTTTGGGATCAAGTTGCAGCATTATGGACTGAGATGCGGTCATACTTAGGATGCTATTCAGGACAGTCCTGTCGGGAGCCCCCCGGTGCCTCTCCATTGGAAGGAGCGTGATTAGGCTGTCGGGGTGACTGTTGAGGAGGAATCTGATCTTTCATAGGAGGAGCTGGTTGACGAAGAGATATAGTGTGACGGCTGGAGGCCACCCCTTTACCTCTTAGTCTTGGTGGCATGGCGATAAGTCTTACTTGTGTAGTTTCCCACAGACGGCGCCAATCTGTTGCTGCTTATTTCGGTGTGGGAGCAATCAGATAGTGAGTTAATAATTGAAGGAAACTACTAAAAGTCAAACCTGTGACATTGGCTGTCAAAAGATGTTAGAGCTCCTGAGATTGATTCTGGATCGTTGATTGACCTCCTGTGATCTGAATTCGACGGTTGCTGATGCGGCCGATGGACCTGCAAAAAGACTGAAACACCGGGGAGTGGCCCCGGCGACAGACCCTCCGACGCTCAAGTCAGAACCAGAAAGAGAGAAAGAGTAAAAGAGTGAAAACTGGCAAATTGTTGATTACCTTCTCACTGAAGAGGGGGAGGGGTATTTATAGGCCTGAGAGACATTTTAAGAGATTGATTCGTTTCTGTTGGATCAGTTAACTACCTTATATCTTTCATGTCTCTCCCCCTCAAGAGATAAGATATCCTTGTTAGGGGATAAGAGATTTAACTCCTAGCCTGCATGGGCTGGGTGTCTCTCCTAGTGGGCCAAGTCTATCACTTTTTATGGGCTTAGAAGAAGCTCATGTCTTTGAGTGGGTCCAGACCTGTAAAAGAGGTATGTGATGACTAATCTTCCTGTAGATGCTTTGAGATCTGTGCAGGAATTGTACGGCTCTGATCTGCTGCGATTTTTACCATCATCAATCATCCATCAGCTTCTATTTCTTGAAGGATCTTGATAGTACATTCTTTCTTGTTATCGAACCCAGCAAGGTGCACCATAATGTCTCCCTTCGAGTACGTTCCAGTACAGTCAACAACAGAAATACTCAGCTGACTAAAACTGTGAACGGGACAATATATATTCATATTTTTTGAGGTTATATATATTCATATTTACTAGCTTTATACACATACATAACATATGGAGATGCAACGATGTAGTAAGGCAAGGCGACTCTCTAGTTACAATGGTGAAAAACACATATCAAACATTATATCCATATGAATGGATATTTTACCTTTCCAGATAGTATATGAGGTGATGAGAAAAAATGGAAGGCAGACGTCCAGGTTGGATTGCAAGGGTAGGAGTTGAAGAGACACTGCATGGATGATACACGAACATGAGTTCGTCGCTCTTCTGGAGAGACTATTGATCAAGTGCTTTTCATGGCTGCATTGTCCCTACCCTTGGTAGATCCAAACTGTATGAATGATGTTTTGGTTCCACCATTTGTCGAGAAAGTCTTTGCTCCACTCTGATCGCCGAACAAAGAACACTCTTGCATATATACAAACATTTATACAAAGATAACAGAAGAGACAATATCAACAAATCAGTAACAGTTTTCAGGAAACTAGAATCCACTCAACTTCAACAACTTACTTTTTGGGAAAACTAAGATAAAACTTAGCATGGTTTCTTAAGAAAACTCTATGACTATGACTTGGAATGACTAACAACGTGGGGAATCCAAGCACAAATGAAATTCCGATACTGTAGCCCAACACAAAGTCCATGCAAAACTCTGCTCTATCTTATATCCAGCTTGCACATTAAGTGCTTGATTATACTCCTCGATTGCACAAAACCATGCACACCGCATCCACATTCACAGATAGTTATGAAATGTTCCACCTCTGTTCGGTATGCCTGCTCCTATTGGTACAGACCTACATCTTCATTATAATTTGTACATGTATTCCTCAGTCCACATCTACCCTCTTAAACTCCACAATCTCTCCCAACTCCATATTTATTCCTCTAGTGCTGCTATACTTATGTGCAAAGAGTGGCTACTATAACTATACAATGATTCAGACTCTCTGTTCTTTAGCTGAAAGTACCTATGATGCACATGCACTTCTACTGGTGGTCCTATCGTATTAGACACCTAAATCTGACACGACACTTTGTTAGAGTTTATATCTTGCATACTAAGTTCGATGTGAGGAGAAACGGACAACGCGAGAAGATGTCGAAGGGAAGAAGTTGAGGCAAAGGAGCTGCTGGTTTGGCTGGGAAGCAGGTGACAGTCGATTACCACTTTAGGCAGTAAACCACAACCATCAGAGGGTCTCTTTGTTTGGTCTCGACTTCATTACAATAGACTGTTGTTTTGAGTAGTCGACCGTAAGTTATATGGATCATATCTTTGGGATTCTTTTGAACACAAGTTGTTCTCCAAGTAACATCGTACGACTTCTATTGCGTGGCTTTCAGGGTTTATCGGACGGTGAAAAATCAAGACTACAACGTAGAGTTTTATAGATCTCTATAAATAATTGTAATGACCTTCGTGAGATGTAGTATTAATATGAGAGTTTTCCATTGTAAAAAGCAGATTATCCTGTACCGAGGCTTGAGAGATAGATAGATTATTGGTGAGAGTGTCATAACACTTGTGTCAACTCTAGTTGAATAATATCTAGGTTATAACTTTTTCGGATTAGGTTCGCCGAACTGGAACAAATTTTATGTGTTTTTGTGTTTGGTGTGATCTATATTGCTTGGTTGTTCATTGTGATTGGTTGTTGCATAGCTCAATATCTAAGAACTTCCGCTGCACCGATTAGATTGCTCTACGTGCTCCACACAATTGTTATTTTAGGATAGTTGTTTAAAATATTATTCGCACCATATCTGTGTCCGCGCGTCTGTTCGTGCTTCTTAGGCTGGAACCTCGATTAGGATGACAATTTTGACGTAACGACCAAGATCTTGCTCCATTTCGGAGGACGGCGAGGATCAACCAACCCCCTACCATCAACAAGGTCATACCCCATCCTCTCCGCATAACTGTTCTTATTCCCACCCACCAACTCCCCCATCCCTCTGAACCATCGCTCCCCCTCTCCCTCATCCGACAAGCTCACCATGGCTATCTTAAGAGGTTTAGTGGAGTATGAGGTGGTGGGTTGCTCCAGCAAGCAGCGGCAGGCAAGGTGGTTGGCGCGGCGGAGGAGGAGCAGAGGGATGATAGTAGTTTAGTGCGTTGGGGAAGTGGAGTTTTGGGGGGTTTGGACTTTTTGTGGCCATGGTTTGGTTGAACGATTGAGATTAAGGGGTGTGTTTGCACTTTTGTAGGGATGAATGCAAATTAAGGAATGTTTGGTTAATTTAATTGAGGTTTAAGGTCAAGTTGGGATTGTGTTTGTGATGGAGCAAATGGTGGGGGACAGATTTTTTGGACTTTTTTTTCCCGAAATATCTACATTTTAAAATTAATTTTCAAAATAGACCACTTTTGAACCTAATTTGAGAATAAACCAGTCATCATACAGTACTGAACCGTTGCCTCTTATATTTCGTGGTCACAGTTTACAACTGCGGCCCAAGTATATATCATACATTTTTGATTAATAGGCTCGGAGACTTGAAAAAAATTATTCAAGTGTAAATGCAAAAAATAGGCTACTGCAGTTGGGTACTGCGGTCTCGATACTACAGAGGCTGTAGCAGTTATATGGTCGAATAAGTATTATAAGGTTTTAAGAACTGGACTCTATCAACCATATATGTATTATCGAGGCCGCAATACTCACTGCAGCCTCCTATTTTTTACATTTTACACTTGGGCATTTTTTTCCAGGTCTTCAGACCTATTAGCCAAATATGTATGATATATAGTTAAACCGCAGTTGGGAACAACGGCCACGAAATCGAAGATGCCGCATTTCTGTACTGCGACCTATATAGTATCGATGTCACAGTACCCAACTGCGGCATCCAATTTTTCATATTTTATACTTTGACACAAAAAATTCAAGTCTCTAAACCTATTAGCCAATTATGTATGATATATACTTGGATTGCAGTTGTAAATTATGGCCACGAAATCAAAGAGGCCAAAGTTCGGTCCTGTGGCCTATGAGGACTGATCTATTCTCGAAATTAGTTTTGGTATCGGTCTATTTTGAAAATCAGCTTCAAAAAGTGGCCTGTTTTGGAAAAAAAATAATTTATGCTATTGGTGTTGACAATTAGGGATTTGTTTACTTGTTTGCACTCGTATTTGTTGTAAAAGAGTGTGATTACAGCTATCGGTGTCAGAAGGTGTATCACAGTTTGTTAATACTGAAGTTGTAGTTGTTGCTGTTGGTCATTGTCGGCTTTCACCGTTTACAACCATTGATAAATGACTTTAGACTACAATTATTCTGACTGATGTTATATGTAATTCAACTTGCCTACCACGATTATTCAACTTGAGTACAGCAATTATTTCATCATCGATGTGATTATGGTTGTTAGCAAATAATAAATGCATTGAATGACGAATGGTATAGTTTTTAGAGTTTTTGCCAAATTTAACAATTTTGGCTTATAGCAAATAGTAAAAATAGGTTTCGTTGTAGTCGTTTGGAGCTAAAATTTGACCGGAAGGTAGATTATGTTCTGTCTGACGTTTAAAAAAAGTTAGTAAACAAACATTTAACAAACACAACGATAGTGACATTTAAAAGAAAAAACAATTTAAAAAAGTGGGACAGTGTACCTGAATGTTGAATGAATGAAGATAGTGACATTTTGTCTTTAGTAAAATAGTGTTGGACGGTAGATAATCTACCATCCTTCACTTTTTTTAATTTTTTTTAAAAATTTTATTAATGGGACGGTAATTAATCTTTCGTTCAACGATTTCGTCGTTTGCGAATTTGAAGAGACGGTGTATCGTCTCTCGTCCGACGTCTCAAACGAAAGATAATCTTTCATCTCATTTAATGGACGAAATATTATCTTTTGTTAGCTATAATTTGGCAAAAGCCAAATTGTCTGCTATATTTGGCCAGCGACTGTTCACGCGCGACCCAAATTTTGGGTAAATGGCCAACGACTATAGCGTGTTTTTTTTCCATTTTTTTTCCAAAAATTGGGGAAAATAGAAAAAAAGTCGCTGTTCTCGTTTGCCAAATACCCAAAATTTGGGGGAGCTTGAACAGTAGCTGGCCAAATATAGCAGACGGTTTGGCTTTTGCCAAATTATAGCTGACGAAAGATAATCCTTCGTCCGTTAAATGAGACGAAAGATAATCTTTCGTCTGAAACGTCGGACAGCAAACGATACACCGTTCCTTCAATTCAGCATGCGACGAAGTTGTTGGACGAAGGATAATATTCCATCCCATTAATTAAATTTTTTAAATAAAAAAAAAGTGAAGGACGGTAGATTATCTACCGTCCAACTCAATTTTGGCTAACGACAAAATCCTCAAACGCCCAATAATCCCTCGTCCCAGGTAAAGTTTGGTTTTTTTATTTTTTTTTAATATTATAAATGTCACATCTCAATTCTGAGTGCTCCGCTTTTTTTTTATTTTAACTTCGGACGATAAATATTCATCCGTCCGTCCTATTCGGATTTTGTAAAAGCCAAATTTTGGCTAACAACGACTACAGAGCGCCGCCATTTTTTCTATTTCTATTTGTCAAATACCCAAAATTTGGGTGTCGACCACTACAGATGCTCTAAGCAGCCTAATAATGGACTTGAAGTTATTTTCAAAATTATGATTAGAATGAACTTGGATGATAGAGGCCTAGCTTTGGATCTGGGCTAGCGCCCCTAAGAGCATCCACAATGGTTGTTACTATTTTTGGCAAAATAACAATGAGAATTGGTAAAATTTGTGTTCTCTACGGCGGTCATTTACCAACATTTGAGAGGAATAAAATTTTATCAGACGGAACAACATGTTCTGTCCGAAAGGTTTTTTGATAGTTTTTATAAAAATTAAAATAGTGTTAGTTATTAAATAGTCATTAGTTAATTAATTAGTGATTAAAATAATACTAAACTATGATTAAATTAACATTATACCTAACCTTGAAAGCAACATTTTTCTCAAACGGGCCATGTTGTCCCATTTTCCAACTTTTTGAGCTCCATGTTTCCCCGTTCGATGCATTTGCTAAAAAAAAAAAAATTGACATGTTCCGTCTGACACTTAAAAAAATTAAAAATAACAAAAAATTCATGGACGAAACAACTTGTTTCGTCCTCTCTCTCTCTCTCTCTCTCTCTCTCTCTTTCCCCCATATATACATATATATATATATATATATATATATATATATATATATATATATATATATATATATATACGAAACAATATATTCCGTCCTCTATATTTTGAGAATCCACAAATTATTTCTCAAATATGAGATGTTACTATTCTCACTTTCTCAAAAAATGACAAAATAGCAATCCGCTACAGCTCCTATTTTGCTAAAAAATGAAAAAAATGAAAAAAATAGCAAACCATTGCGGATGCTCTGACAAACCCTGTATGGCAAATAATATATATAAGAGCATCTGTAGGCGTTGGCTATATATCCAAAAAATGGATATTGTGTAAAAAAAACAGCTGTAGTCGTCGTCTATATATCCACTTTTTGGGTTTCGAATGAACAGGAAAGGGCTATATTTGGCAGCGGAAATTGGTTTATCCATATTTTAGAAATCGAAAGATGATTGTCACGCCCCGCTTCCCAAAAGAGAATACGGAATACGGATACGCGAAAAAAGCCCAGTGAATGATTTTCATCATCCATAAGCTGTTCAAGAATCTTTACAACATTTCACAAAAATAATCAGAGTCGGAAGCAAAAGAATCAACCAATCATGCACATATGAATCAAAATACCAACAAGAATACCTAAAACCAAAATATATTAATCTCAAATAATCATAATCTAAATAAGTCAATATCCTGGGTCACATTACCCAAATACAAAAAAATGAACCCAAGTACAAGATACAATTGTTGCTCAAGCAAGAAACAAGAATAATAATAGCAAAATCCAGCACTAATACTTCATATCACTAATACCATCTGGAACATGTTCTCCAAAATCTGCAATTTAACAACTGCAGGGATATGAAAAAGAAAACAAGTACCCGTCAATGCAAGTTACGGGCTGCTTGTAATGCAGGATACAAATACATGGGGAAAACTAACTAATAACATAGAATAAGCATGATAACAAAATATAACAAGTAGCATAGCAAGATGAACAAGTACAAGTGGCATGTATCAAGTGTCAAGTGAACAAGTATATGTAAACAAGTATCAAGTATCACAAAATCAAGTTACAAATAACAAGTGTCAAGTAGTCAAGTCCAAGTGTCAAGTATCATGTTCAAGTGTCGTATTTTAAGTCTTGTAGTTATTATTATCTAGGTAGCACTTCATACGTTCCATACCGCATGGTTGCTACAACAATCAATTTCGCTTTAGATTTTATAGTGGACCATATAGGGCAGTGTACTCAGGGACAAATCTCAAGAAATCAAGTATCAAGTATCAAGTAAACAAGCCTCAATAGTGAAGTATCAAGCCTCAAGTGAAATATCAAGCCTCAAGTAGTGAAGTATCAAGCCTCAAGTAACCAAATATCAAGCCAAGTCTCAAGTATCAAGCCAAGTATCATTTAGAATCAATATATTCTCTTCCGAGTACACATTGCTGAATTATCCACTATTAGATCTGTCACTTTAAACCCCGGATTGGTTAATTTTATTATTAATGTCAAACAAGCATGTAGGTGTCACGAAACAAGCAAGGATAACATAGTATGTTCAAGTAATAGTTTAAGTTTCAAGATAAATATGTATGGGTTGAAGATAACACACAAAAGAATAAAATAACCAAATTTCTAGTTCAGGATAGCAAGACCATACAGTACTAAAATAGGGATTCCCGTTGCTATAAAAATGCAAATCTAGATCCGTCAAAGAATCTGAAAAATAGACTCCCAACCGAATCCAGCGAATATAAATAAGTCATATAGTATTTCACAATAACATAACTCAAAACTGATTTGAATCCAGAAAATATGTTCAGCCAGAAATCAGTAAATCGAATTCAAAGTCAGGAAAACAGTATCAAAACATCATAATAAATTCCAGGAAAAATCTGGGGTATTCCACTATATGTCTAGTATCAGAATATAAAGTTTCATAATTTTCTAGTAAGATTAGTTTAGCCAACAAAAATTCAGAAAACGTCAAGAAACGATAGTTTGGCAAATCTGGAATTTTCAACACTGCTGTACGAAAACTGTAATATCTCGCAAACCGTGAAACGAAATCCAAATCCTCCAAAGAGAGATGAAAATAGGAAAAATAAGATAACTTTCATATTTTATAAATATTTTTCATACAGGAAAAGGAACTAGGGTGAAAATACAAATCTTTACAGAACAGCGAGCAAAATCCAGCAAGTATAGGTTTTATAAACAAGCATGAAACGATATATAAAACTCATCAATAAAATCCACCAAAATTCTGGGTAATCTCTAAATAAGTTTAGAAATACTGACCAAAATTTCAGATCAAAATAATATGTTTAGCACTAGTATCAAAATAGTTTAGTCATCGAAATCATTAAGAAACGAAATCTGGAAATGAAATACACCTCTGTAGTAAAACAATCATATCTCACATATACGAAAACGAAATCGATCAAGGTCAGAGAGTTCGGAAAGAAGACGGATTTCTCTAAAAATAATGTTTAATAATGAAGTTAAGATACTACCTTAATATGGTCTAAAATAGCAATCAAAACTGATCATCGACAAAGTATAGATTTTCTTCTTAACAACAAATCAACATACAACATATGAAACTCATTCCAAACACAACCAAACATGTTATGGAGTCTACTAAGTGTCCAAACATCATGAAATAGGGTATATAGCATATCCACAACAAGTATATCATATGGATCCAAACAAACACACAATTTCTCATAATTATCTCACAAATATAATCACATCAAGAATGGTCAAAACCTACGTCGTTTCATGTCAAATTTGTGTCGTGAGGCAACTATGGTCAATAGCACTATATAGACAATTCTCATCAAGAATACATCACATACGAGTTGTCTCTAGAATCCAACTACACTACAAGCAGTATTTATGACTTGTATCATACAAAGGAATTGAGTACAAGTTACTTGCCTTAACCAAAGATGAAACGAATACCAAGAATAATGGGAACGGATCCCGGCAACGAACAAAACCCACGAACAAGAATCACGAACCAACGGACGATTCGCACGCGCAAAGTCAAGCACGTGCAAAAGCCCAAGAAGCAAGAGAAAGAGATGGCGTCGGGAGTGGCCGCTGGCCCCTTGCGGCTGGCTGCTACTACTCCGGCCGCTGCCGCTGGTCGACGCGCTGGCAATAGAAGGACGGAGAGAGAGATCGATGGATGGAGATGAAGTGCTCGGGATGATGGGGATGGTCGGCTTGGGGGATGTTGGCGATCGGGATAGGGTTGCGACGGGAGGAGGTGGTCGGGCTAGGGTGTTGGGGTGTTCGGCTGGCGCAATAGAGGAGAGGAGAGAGGGAGGCCGGGATGAGGGTTAGGGTATTAGGGTTAGGGTTTTTAGGGAGAGAGTTTATATAGAATTTGTTTAGGGTTTTTAGTATGAGATGGGTAATTGGGTATTGGGTTGTGGATAGTTTAGGAGTAGTAGTAGGATTAGTCTAATAGGATTTGATTAGGATAATTTGTATAGGATTCAAAATAGGAGTGTACGTTAATTTGGCTTTGGTAACCAATTAGGGATCAAAAGCAATAGAATTAGAAATAGGATGAGCAACCAAATCACCATGAGCACCCAAGAACAAAATAAAGAGAACAAGAACCAAATGGAGAGTGAAAAATAACAATAACGATCAAGAACAAACCAGGGGACAGGAAAATCAATCACAAGAAGATCAAAAATGAGCAAAATGAATATATATGAAACAAGGAAATCAAATAAGAGACAAACATCAAGCAAAAGAATATACTGAAAAATAATATCCAATATACGGGCTAAAGAAATACAAGAGAGTACAAAATACCAAAAAAAGAAAAATATACCCAAAATACACAAAATGAAAAACAGGGGTTACAATGATTTACCGTCTCATAGTTGGACGGTATATAATTTGTCGTCTGAGATAAATTTTTTAATTGAGAAACGATCGGACGACGTATGATCTGTCGTTTGAAGAATTTTTAAAAAATGAAATAGGAAGATGATCTTCCGTTTGGGGAATAGAGAGAAAAAGCCAATTTTTGGCTTTGTGTTGGACGGCACATCATGTGCCGTCCTTCACCTTTATATATATATATATATATATATATATATATATATATATATATATATATATACGGGATGGCAGATCATCTGCCGTCCTTCACACTATTTTTAAAAAAAACGCAGATATTCAAACGGTATATGATCTTCCGTTTCGTCCAAAAAGCTATTTTTTTAAGTATAGATGACTGCAACGTTTAAGCTATTTGTTTTTGATGAATCGGATAGAGTCGAAGGCTCTAGCCATGCAAATAATTATATTAATCAAAAGATAATACAACCGGAGCATCAAATATAGTAGACGATTTACAAGATGTAAACAGAAATAAAACTAACTATCAGTTTACAGAAACAAAGGTCGGGCCGTGATGGAACTGCGATGATTCCCAGGACCACAGATTGGTGTGCGTATCGATCATAAAAGTTTAACAGATTTAATACGTGATCTAACCCTTTATAGCGGAATCTAGGGTTCACGAATTATACCTGCGATGAGAAGAAGACGATAGTTTCTAGCAACCTCGAGCCGTCAGCGACCCCAAGATCTTCTACACGTATTCCTTCCTCGGGTTGGATGTCGTGTGGGCGACGGTCTCCCAACCTTTCTTCTCCTTGGCTGACCTCTCTTTCTCTCCTTACGTGAATCACGAATTTAGAGAAAACTTCTTATCTCTGATTATAACGGCCAGAGAATAGAGGATATATATATAAGGCTACGGCAGGGACCATGAGGAGAAATTAGGGTTAGGTCTCCTAACGAATCTGGGTATCCCGTGTTCAGCCCGAACACACAACCCAGGCCCATTAACAATAGCTCGGTCCACTAAAGAGCTATTGTTGCACTACCTTCCTAATCCCAAATTATATTTATGGGCTCCTTTTATTATATGCTCGTTCAGCTCCCCATGTTAAGATATCGAATGTCCGTCGATCAAATTAAGTTACTGACAACTATATTGATCAACATCTTTTATCCTTAAGTAGTACCACTCAACTTTATTTGTCATGTCGGATGTAATCCGCCTGCAGGGTTTACATGACAATCCTTATGAGCTCCTTAAGGGGACATCATCAATTCGACGTATCGGGACATTGATTCCTTTTACAATCAACAGCTCATCATACATACAATGCTATTACCCAATTCATAGAGGTTGTTGATCCATAATGAATCTCACTCTTTTATGAGTCAAAGCAATGCACACTGCATATACATGTCTGTTATTATATCTGGATTAAGAGCATAAGCATCCATAATAACAGAGGTGTTTGTTCTCTTTTGTAGTCAGTACAAAGAGAACAACCTCAAGTGGTCCTGTTCAATACACACAAAGTGTACTAGTGTAAACCTATAGTCAAGATAGACTAATACCAGATTACACTACAATCTTTCCAATGGATTGTCCAAGTCCGTCTAGGTTGTGAACTATTTATATATTCCATAGGGAACTGATAATATGATCTTCTGTGTGTCTCCTCACACCATATTATCAACCTTATAGAATATCAGATACTTGCATTAATATTATAATAAACACAATATGCAAACATATGCCCATATGATTCTCATTCAAAAAAAAAAAAGGAAATAAAGTTAATACAAAAGTGATGCTTTCAGTATATAACCCTAACAATCTCCCACTTATACTCAAAGCATTGCTTTTCAGTATACTGTTACAAATCTCCCACTTATACTTAAAGTCATGCTGCTACGCATCTGACTCCCATTCCCTCAACATGACTATCAAAAGCCTTAGCTGGTAAGCTCTTAGTGAAGGGATCAGCTAGGTTGTCTGCTGATGCTATCTTGATCACAGCAACTTTTCCTTTCTTTACGAAATCTCGTATCAGGTGGTACTTACGCTCAATGTGTTTACCTGTCTTATGGGCTCGTGGTTCCTTTGAATTTGCAACTGCACCACTATTATCACATAAAGTGTAATAGCCTTAGGCAAATTAGGTACCACATCCAAGTCCAATAGGAAGTTTCTGAGCCAAACCGCTTCGTTGGCTGCCTCAGAGGCTGCCACATACTCGGCTTCCATGGTAGAATCAGCAATACATTTTTACTTGATACTCCTCCATATAGTGGCTCCACCTCCCAAAGTAAATACATAACCTGAGGTTGATTTCCTGGAATCCCTATCTGACTGAAAATCTGAGTCTGTATACTCCAAGGCAACTAAACTATATGCCTGGTAAACTAGCATGTAATCTTTAGTCCTTTTCAGGTACTTCAAAATATGTTTTACGGCAGTCCAGTGCTCTTGTCCCGGGTTAGACTGATATCTGCTAACCATGCCAACGGCAAAGCAGATATCTGGTCTCGTACATAGCATTGCATACATTAAGCTTCCTACTGCTGAAGCATAAGGAACTGCTTTCATGTTCTCTATCCCTTTAGGTGTCCTCGGACACTGCTCCTTTGATAGGGCAATTCCATGCCTAAAAGGTAAGAAACCTTTTGTAACACCCGGTATATATATAATATTATATAGCGATATATAATAATATATATATAGTATAATAAATAAAAGAAAAGAATGGTGGAGGTAGGTGACGTGGATGAAGAAAGAAAGAAGGAAAAATGGGGTTAGGTATTAATGTGTGGCCTATAGGATGATCCTATAGGGATTAATAGTGTGATGGTCCTAGGAGATTTCCTATGGGCTTATGGGAAAGAATTAATTGAATGGAATGAGTGTGTGTGTGTAGAGTTGACCGGATTGGACCAAGGGGATTAATCCCACATCGGCCATACAAGTAGGAAATGAGAGAATATATAGGATTAGCCTATGATTAAGGGGTACCAAATGGTTAACCACCCTTTTGAGGCAGCCTGTGGTGGGCGTGGCTAGAGTTTTGTGTCCGTTCTTTCGCGTGTGCGCACGTGTAGCCGCGTGCGCAGCTGAGCCGGGCCCGGGGCGTTACACCTTTCTTAGAATTTTGCATGCTAAAACGAGTTAGTATAGTATCGATATAGGAAGCTTGGGACAAGCCCAACATCCTTTTCTTGCGATCTCGTAGAACTTTGATCCCAAGGATGTGACCTACTTCTCCCAAGTCCTTCATATCAAACTGATTGGATAACCATACCCTTACGTTAGATAATACCTTCACATTGTTTCCAATGAGCAAGATGTCATCCACGTAAAGTACTAGGAATACCACTACGTTTCCGTCACACTTTTTGTATACACACGATTCATCTTGACATTGATCAAATCCATAGGATTTTATCACCTGATCAAAACATATGTTCCAAGATCTGGAAGCTTGCTTAAGTCCATAAATGGACTTCTTGAGCTTACAAATAAGATGCTCTTGTCCCTTTTCAATGAACCCGTCTGGTTGCTTCATATAGATGTCTTCCTCAAGACTTCCATTAAGGAAAGCTGTCTTGACATCCATTTGCCAAATCTCATAATCAAGATGAGCTGCAATAGATAAAAGAATCTGGATAGACTTAAGCATGGCTACTGGCGAAAAGGTTTCCTCATAATCGATACCCTCTCTTTGAGTAAAACCTTTTGCAACAAGCCGAGCTTTAAAGGTTTCAACCTTACCGTCTGATCCTCTTTTTCTCTTATAGACCCACTTGCATCCAATGGCTTTTACACCAATAGGTGGTTCGACAAGCTCCCAGACTTGATTAGAATCCATAGATTCTATTTCAGATATAATTGCTTTTTTCCAAGACTCTGCATCTTTATCTTGGAGTGCTTCATTGTAGGTACAAGGATCATAATCTTGTTCCTCAGGGACAAAGTCTGACGACTCTCCCAAGAACATATATCTATCAGGTTGTATCACAACTCTCCCACTACGACGAGGCACTATCGGTTGTGGTGTAACATTTGTGACACGTTGTGCAATTACTGGTGGTACATCCTGTTGTACTGTTGGTACTGAAGTATTTGGCGTCTCACCTCTCAGTTCTTCTAAAACAGCTCTACTTATGGGTTTATGGTTCATCACATAGTCTTCCTCTAAGAATCGAGTATTGGTGCTAACAATGACCTTCTGATCCTTAGGACTATAAAATAAACCTCCTTTCGTTCCTCTTGGATAGCCTACAAACAAGCGTACTTCTGTACAAGATTCCAACTTATCGGCTTTCCCATTCAGCACGTGTGCTGGACTACCCCAAATCCGAACATGTTTCAGACTAGGCTTACGCCCAGTCCACAGTTCTGTGGGAGTAATTGGTACTGACTTAGAAGGAACCAAGTTCAAAATATAAGCTGCAGTTTCTAAGGCATATCCCCAAAACGAATATGGTAAATCTGAATAACTCATCATTGATCTAACCATCTCCATAAGAGTTCTATTCCTTCTTTCTGCTACACCATTCTGTTGGGGTGTTCCAGGTGCTGATAATTGGGATGTAATCCCAGCCTCTGACAAATAGTCCCTAAACTCCCCAAAGAGATACTCGCCACCACGATCTGAACGTAATGACTTGATATATTTTCCATGACGTTTCTCCGTTTCTGCCTTATACTCTTTGAATTTTTCAAAGCACTCAGACTTACGGCGCATCAAATAAATATATCCATACCTTGAATAATCGTCAGTAAATGTGACAAAATATTCAAAGCCACCTCTAGCCTGGACAGTCATGGGCCCACACAAATCAGAATGAACCAATTCCAACACATCTTTGGCCCTATACCCCTTTGCCTTGAAAGGCCTTTTGGTCATTTTACCTACCAAGCAGGATTCACAGACTGGTAGTGCCTCCACTTCCAATGAACTCAAAGGTCCATCTTTAACCAGTCTTTGAATCCTTCTTAGGTTAACATGCCCCAATCGTAAGTGCCAAAGATATGTTTGGTTCATACAAGAAGGTTCTTTTCTCTTATTTATGTTAGAAGGCATATTATTCATTTCCATAAGTTGCATCGTGGGCGAAATAGGATTAATGACATATAGATTATCAACCAATGCACCAGAACAGATAAAATGCTTATTTTTTCTAATAACAATATTGTCATTAAAATAAACTGAATATCCATCCTTAACTAGCATGGAAACAGAAATTAAATTCCTTCTAAGTGAAGGTGCATAAAGACAATCTCTCAATGTCAAAGACTTATTTCTACCAAAAGATAAAATAACATCTCTTATTGCAACGGCCGCTACTCTTGTAGCGTCACCCATAAACAAGCATATATCTCCATCACTGAGCCGTCTGGTTTCCTGGAACCCCTGCAATGTATTGCAGACATGATTAGTGACTCCTGTATCTACACACCAGGTGCCGGTAGATAACACCGCTAAATATGTTTCAACAACTAGTAAATGAGATATACCTTCTTTGTTCTCTTGTTTGAGAAGTGGACAGTCAGTCTTCCAATGTCCTGACCCTTTGCACTTGAAACACTTGCCTTTCGGCTTTTTCACAGCGCCTTGAGGTCCCATGCCCTTCTTTGCTGAGTTTACTTGTTTCTGAACTTTCCTCTCCTTACCACCTTTCGGCTTAGAAGTAGAGTCCTTTTCAGTCACATAAACATGGGCATTCTGCTTGAAGAGAGCTTCAGCATCCTGTAGTTCTTTTGCAAGTTCTGCCAAACTATACAACCTTTTGTTCATGTTGTAATTAAGGCAAAACGAGTCAAAACTTTTAGGCAGAGTCCCGAGAATGATATCGACCTGGGTTTCCACATCGATTTCAGCACCAAGGATCTCCATCTCATTTAGATGACCCATCATCTTGAGAATATGATCCCTTACTGGTGTCCCCTCAGCCATAGATGCTCTCATCAAACTCTTCATAGCAAATTGCCTAGCTGCTCTACTCTGATGTCCGAAGAGTTCCTTAAGGTTGTACATCATATCATAAGCTGTGGGCATGGCCTGATGCTGATGCTGCAGTACATTTGACATAGATGCCAAAATGTAACACCGCGCCATCTCATCTGCCTTTTTCCACTTCTTATAAGCCTCTTTGACCTCTTCATCAGAGTTAGCATCAGGCTTAGGTGGGCATTCCTCATTGAGTACAAATTTGTACTCTTCAGCAGTTAAGACAATATCCAAGTTACGTTTCCAGTCAATATAATTAGGTCCAGTAAGTTTGTTTTCTTTAAGAATCACCATAAGTGGACTGAAAGAACCCATTTTTGAAATCCTGAGAATCACATAAAAAAAATTATGTAGGGCAAAACTTTTTGAATTAATTAAATATTGATTCCCTCAAAATAATAAAAAAAATTCACCAACACCTTAAACACCATGAATTTAGCATGCCACGATAGTGTGGACGTATACAAATTCAATATTTGTTCAAGTAGGTTTTTCCTATTAATTTTACTATCATGTCAACACAACTTTATGACAAATAAAATTAATCTGTTGGTCTTGCTCTGGTCCTACAAATAATAGCAGTGACTCCGATGGGGAGGATACCATTATTTGTATCTAAGTCTATACCATTGCTTAATACTAAGTCCATTATCTTGTATTGAGTTCCTTCAGATGGAGAAGTGAACACATACTAGGTAACTTTCTACAATTATCCCTAAGGAAGTTTGTACTTGTGATCCATAATTATACTCATCCGATATGGAGGAAAGCACTAAAGCCAACACGCAAGTATAATTATATCACCTACAAACCAGCAATGGAGACCGTGGGATTCATGTTAAATGAATTTCCTCTCCCACTTAGTTATTTAACAATGAGGGTTTTTCTACTAGTTAATTTATGTCCATGTTGTCCATTATTAATGTGATCCTAGTTTTTCAAAAAAAATCACAAAATAATAAACATGCATAATCAGAATAAGCAATAATGGCAATAAATTTGAAAATAAATATCCAACTATTATGGCCATCTTTCCTGATTCTTTCCCGACTGTGTGAATCCCAAATCTGACCCTGCGCAGAGTTATTCGGGGTTCGACCTGCCCGGTCAGGTCGCGGGGTTCGGGGCAGCGGCCCGATTTTTTTTTTTTAATGTTTGGCTGCCGATTTCTTCATCGAAAACCATCTGTCGATCTCCGGACTGCCTAAAACAGCATCTCCTCCGGCGTCAGAAACAGCCACCACCGCCATCACGATCGATCGAAAGAAAAAAAAAATTTAAAATTACATCAATCATATGCCTCCCGAAGGAGTTCACACATAATCTAGATTGAAAAATTAAAATTATAAGCACGATCAACCCTCGTGATATTAATTACATCCACAAAACAATAACAACACAAACAAAACATGCATTGGACCATAATAGTTGGATCTAAGATGCCTGCAAAACCGAGTTAGAACAGATCTACATCTACCGACCATCATACAACGCAAGTTTTATTGGACAACATGAATGTAACAATCAATACGCAGATCCAATATCGGCTCTGATACCAATTGATGGAACTGCGATGATTCCCAGGACCACGGATTGGTGTGCGTATCGATCATAAAAGTTTAACAGATTTAATACGTGATCTAACCCTTTATAGCGGAATCTAGGGTTCACGAATTATACCTGCGATGAGAAGAAGACGATGGTTTCTAGCAACCTCGAGCCGTCAGCGACCCCAAGATCTTCTACACGTATTCCTTCCTCGGGTTGGATGTCGTGTGGGCGACGGTCTCCCAACCTTTCTTCTCCTTGGCTGACCTCTCTTTCTCTCCTTACGTGAATCACGAATTTAGAGAAAACTTCTTATCTCTGATTATAACGGCCAGAGAATAGAGGATATATATATAAGGCTACGGAAGGGACCATGAGGAGAAATTAGGGTTAGGTCTCCTAACGAATCTGGGTATCCCGTGTTCAGCCCGAACACACAACCCAGGCCCATTAACAATAGCTCGGTCCACTAAAGAGCTATTGTTGCACTACCTTCCTAATCCCAAATTATATTTATGGGTTCCTTTTATTATATGCTCGTTCAGCTCCCCATGTTAAGATATCGAATGTCCGTCGATCAAATTAAGTTACTGACAACTATATTGATCAACATCTTTTATCCTTAAGTAGTACCACTCAACTTTATTTGTCATGTCGGATGTAATCCACCTGCAGGATTTACATGACAATCCTTATGAGCTCCTTAAGGGGGCATCATCAACCCGACGTATCGGGACATGGATTCCTTTTACAATCAACAGTCCATCATACATACAATGCTATTACCCAATTCATAGAGGTTGTTGATCCATAATGAATCTCACTCTTTTATGAGTCAAAACAATGCACACTGCATATACATGTCTGTTATTATATCTGGATTAAGAGCATAAACATCCATAATAACAGAGGTATTTGTTCTCTTTTGTAGTCAGTACAAAGAGAACAACCTCAAGTGGTCCTGTTCAATACACACAAAGTGTACTAGTGTAAACCTATAGTCAAGATAGACTAATACCAGATTACACTACAACATTTCCAATGGATTGTCCAAGTCCGTCTAGGTTGTGAACTATTTATATATTCCATAGGGAACTGATAATATGATCTTCTGTGTGTCTCCTCACACCATATTATCAACCTTATAGAATATCAGATACTTGCATTAATATTATAATAAACACAATATGCAAACATATGCCCATATGATTCTCATTCAAAAAAAAATAAGGAAATAAAATTAATACAAAAGTGATGCTTTCAGTATATAACCCTAACAGGCCGATCCAGGGTCGAACACCAGCCACGAACAGCCGCAACACATGAGACTTGCACCGCAGCCGATAGAGGGGCATACGACATCGGCCAAATACTAAGTGCCCAGGTGCTAAACCAGACAAAACGGAGCAGGCATTCCGATCGCCTCCAAATATGCAGCAAATGATAATATGCTGAAAACAGTTAATAGGAACACCAAGAGAGGGAGGTAACATCATGAGAAGGGGAGCCGGTGGCTTCGATCAGTGGCTAGCCCGAGATAGGCCCAGGCATAACACAAGAGCTCGAGAGCCACCAAATCGAAAAAACAAACAGCCACAATGATAATCCAGATATAAACTAGCTACCAAGCCACAATAAAAAGCAATAAAGAGGCGGTTAACAAGTAAACAGGACGCATATATTAACAAGCGCAGCTACAACCAAAACTGGGATTAAAAGACATCCCAGAAAATAACATAGCACAGTAATATAGTAGTACTACAATGGAGAACTGAGATGGATACCATCGAGAAGCAATACCGCGGTAAACCCAACAACAAAAGAAACCGAATTACGACACTACATCGCAGCCGTCAACCTATACATAATCGCCACCTCGGCTGAAGCCAACGAAGCGAAGAAACCAACAGTGGAAGGAAAGCAGAAGATACACATAAAATAAACCAAGGAGAGGCATTCGACAGAATCCACAATAACATTAGGGAGAGAGATAAGTCCACTGCTAGCTAAAGCAGTTACACAAAATTAACCCCACTAAATGGGGAAGCCTGGCATCAGGCAGCCAAAATAATCAAAAAGAAACACTCGTAGCCGCATTACTCCTGCGAAGAGAAAGATCAGAAAATCAGAGCGAGCACCACGTAAAGAAGAACATACATAATAGAATTGAAAAGTAGAAATTATATAGCATGTAAACGTTTGTTATTTCCAAAATATCCATTTACCTATTTTTTTAACTTAAACGACTACAGATGCTCTAACACACTTGATCTCCAAAGTTCGGCTTGGTTTCCAAATCGGCCCAGATCTATTTATACAGTATATTTATGCAGTATGTTGATTGTCAAACTAGATAATTAGTACGAGGAATAATAGCATCTCTACTACTAATATTGGTCTATGTCTAATTTCTATTGTTACTTGTAACTATCATGATGAATGCGTTCTTACACTCTTCCTCTATTGAGATACAATAGCAGAAATTTCGATGTGCACACCGAATAGCAGAGACAGAGATCGTAGAAGACGGATGTAGATCCAACTATCTATTTTTTTACACATCCTACATATATAACCAAACAACATTACATCAATCTATGGAACTACTCTTCACTTTCGAACTCTTCTTACACAGGCCACACCGTCTTTTGATTTGCCACAGAATACACCTGTATAGAGTTAGGTACAGATTCCACCCTAATCTAAGTCATAAACACAACCAATCATCTATATCTCACTCCAAATATTAAGGAACGAAGATGACATTTCCCTACTATACTAACTATATAATGTATTATGAAAACTTTAGTATCTAGACCAAGTCATGTATACTGAGGAGTCCATTTCCAGCTATAGATAAAGATACTAAATTAGGGTTTACTAGGCTTAGCAGTCAGATTAAACAAAGTAAAGATGTCGATCACTTTGTGAGATGATAACATACACTATTACTTTAATACTAATTTCATCTGTAATAACACATAGGTGGCCTTCATGTCCTTAACCTTTGATTTGAACATCAAATTAAAGTATTTTGTCGTAGGAATCTATCTTAATTTAACCAGCCGATTAAGTGTCATCACTGTATATTATATTTGTAGCTTAATTAGCCTTGTGCTAATATTAAACAAAGCAAAGCATAGTGAGGTTTAAGATAGAATGTTTAGGTTAGAAAGGAGATGATAGGTCAAAACTTATCATTATATCATTTTGATTGGTTTGATCTAATCTATATTGAAGAATATATATATATTGCCTCCAATTATTAACTTAATCTTAATTATAACTGGGGACTTTCTCGTTTTAAAGAAGTCGTAGCCAGATTTTCAGTAGTGATAGAAATGACTTGTTATCTCTAATACTATAATAAGAGAGTTGAGAATGTGTAATTTATAGACAAATGTAGACAAACTAACTTAATTAATTTCATCCCACCACATTCTTTTAAGTGAGACTGATGTTAACCATCCAATACAAATTAATTAGTCAGTTACCATAACATCTTCAAACTTCAAATTTATTTACGACTAGCACTGTCACATTACCTGATACCCGGACCTGGCATTGGATCGGAACCGACCCGATCTATACGGGTCTGGGTCCTAAAATAAGACCCGATGCACTTTCATGTTCTGGTCCGGGTCTACTCAACTGGACCAGGACCCGGACCCGTTAAAAAATGCCAAAAAAAAAAAAAAATTGAAATTTGAATAATAGGATTATAGAGATATACATGTAAATGGTAATTGTTGAAGATAGATGTGTAGACATAATATTTATTCATGTACTTAAGTGCAATAATTATTGAAACCGTAGGATATCGGGTGCAACAATATACTTAAGTGCAAATATTTATTTTCCGTTATCGGACCCAACAGGTCCGAGTCCTAGTAGGATTGAGCCGAACCCGGTTCTTCCAAGTCCAGGACCGGATCCAATTTTTCAATCTATGAGGTACTGGGTTCGGGCTCGGGCTCGGGTTTGCATAGTACGGAGGACCCGAAATCAGCTGTATTTATGACATAATAATTTTTGAAATTGTCATTCATATAAAATAAATTTTGGTGTCACTAAGATAATTTGTAAGGAGTATGATAATGGATTGGGATAGGTAAAAGAGGTTCGGGGCCTTACTTAAATTTTTTTTTATAAAAATGTTAGGGCATCATACGGCATATTACTAGTTATTGTTAATTTGAGTCATATAGAAGAAGAGAATCATCTAAAACCTAAATTACCTAATTAATTGATTATACTTCATTTTGATGCCTTTTTTTATTGTTATACATCTAGAAAAAAGGTTTTTTGGGTTAGCCTTAAATTTTAAATTTGATAGAGCACCTTTTATCCACTTCTCAATTCTCATTACAAAAAATCGGCTTTTTAGTACTCTTTGAACAAAAGCCTTAAAAGCACATTCATACATATGTTTTTTTTTTTTTCATCATAAAAAATGGTGCAAGTAGGATTCAAACTCCCAACCTTTGATTTACTATAAACATCTTGTTTTTTCCATATTGTCTACACTTTTTATCTACTTTTCATGTATTCCAACTTTAGTATTTAACAAGTTTTAAAAGAAAGAAAAGGTTATAATTGCGAAAAAAGTTATGTTAGGATAACTTATTAAATTTATAAAGGGTTTAACATGTATGACCCTAACAAATGTGTGAATATCAGATATATCCCTTGCAAATATGTATTTTTACATTTACCCCTAACAAAGTGTATCCAACCTCTTAGTTACCCCTTAAGTTAGAACAACTTTAAAAACATAAAAATGAATGAAATATACATTTATGTTTAATAGATTTTATGTAAAATGACTGAAATATCCTTCCTGTACTAATTAAGTTTATTCTTCTAACTTTTTATAAACTAAATCATCTATAAAATCAATTGAAACACATCAATTCTTCTGAATTTTTCTTCAGTTTTCTTAATAAATGGACAAATTTACAGTACATCTTTATATTTTTATCTTCATCACCAAGTTTTCTAGCCAAATTCGCTATTAATCTTAAAAGTTTCAAATACACGTAGTTTGAGACAACTTTTAGGGGTAAATAAGAAATGAGCTCATATTGTTAGGGGCATATATGAAAATATACATATTGAAAGGGCATATATGATATTAGCATACTAGATTTGCCCGTGGGCACGTGCCTACGGGCACGTCTTTAGAACGATACAGCATATGAAAAAATTGTAAACAGCAAATCAACAATTATGTAGCTCAAGTTTGAATAGTATGACAATAATTAGTTGTAAATAAAAGTTCATGTTTTTATTAGTATATGTTGAAAAATAGTTATAAATGGGGGTTTAAAAGTCCATGTTTCCATAAATATATATTGTTGCCGCTAATTTTGGTGTGGGGGCAAACAGATGAATTTGTGGATTCTTGGGGAAACTGAACAGTAAACCTGTATACCTGTTCCGCCGGTCTTTGATCGTCGATCCCGCCGTAGACCTGCAAAAAGTGCGAGACACCGGGGTTGTTCCCGGCGACGCACCCTCCGACGCTCAAGTCAGTAATCTGAAAGACTATGAGAGAGCGTAAAAACTGGTGAAAGATTGATTACCTCTTAATGGAGATGGATGGGGGGTATTTATAGGCGTCTCAGGGAACAGATTAGGAATGTAATTCCCGTGATTTGATAAGGAATATTCCCCGTGATCAGATAAGGAATTTAATCCCTAAATCCCAGTGAAAAGATAGATGTATATCAGGGTCGTTGATTAAGATTGGTCGGGGGCCCTGATTTTATCTTGTTAGATTGGGTGCGCAGGGGGTTAAAACCCGTACCCCTTTTTGGTGGATCCATTCGTGGGCTATTGGGTCCTTGGGGAGAAGATCCAATACCCATTTTGGACCCTCTTGTAGGCGAAATTACCGTTTTACCCCTGGGTCCCAAGATTCGTACCCGATTTGAACGGTTCCGATTAACCCCCGTTTTTAGCCATATCACGAGCCCCAAACTCCTAAAGGCTAAATTTGATCGGCCTTTGGGGAGTAGTCTAACTGTTTTAATGGCTAGCGGCGTTGTATCGGAGTTCAAATGGAGGGTTTTGAATCTTGAAGGGGTAGTGAGGTATTTTCCAAGTGGGTTGAGCTCCGAGTTGCTCATGAGCTCTGATGGTCGTGTGATATTCTTGCAGGGATATCATCTTTACCTTCGCGAAGCGTCCGAAGCGTCAATTCGTTGTTCGGGGGTCTTATGTATTTGTATCACGCCTTAGACTCCCCCTAGGGCTCGCTGGCTAGGGGGCCGAGGTCCATGTTCGGTTCGGCAAGTTTTTCCGAAGAGGAAAGCGAGTTCGGCGTAGCTGCGAGCACTAGGAGGGAATCTGGCAATCTGCCGAACTTGGTTTTTTCCCTGTAACAAGGTCGGTGTCACGAACGCTCGGCAGTAGGTGCCGAACTTGATTTTTACCCCGTAACAAGGTCGGTGTCACGAACGCTCGGCAGTGGGTGCCGAACTTGATTTTTGCCCCGTAACAAGGTCGGGGCCGAACTTGATTTTTGCCCCGTAACAAGGTCGGTGTCACGAACGCTCGGCAGTGGGTGCCGAACTTGATTTTTGCCCCGTAACAAGGTCGGTGTCACGAACGCTCGGCAGTGGGTGCCGAACTTGATTTTTGCCCCGTAACAAGGTCGGTGTCACGAACGCGCGGCAGTGGGTGCCGAACTTGATTTTTGCCCCGTAACAAGGTCGGTGTCACGAACGCTCGGCAGTGGGTGCCGAACTTGATTTTTGCCCCGTAACAAGGTCGGTGTCACGAACGCTCGGCAGTGGGTGCCGAACTTGATTTTTACCCCGTAACAAGGTCGGTGTCACGAACGCTCGGCAGTGGGTGCCGAACTTGATTTTTGCCCCGTAACAAGGTCGGTGTCACGAACGCTTGGCAGTGGGTGCCGAACTTGATTTTTACCCCGTAACAAGGTCGGTGTCACGAACGCTCGGCAGTGGGTGCCGAACTTGATTTTTACCCCGTAACAAGGTCGGTGTCACGAACGCTCGGCAGTAGGTGCTGAACTTGATTTTTACCCCGTAACAAGGTCGGTGTCACGAATGCTCGGCAGTGAGTGCCGAACTTGATTTTTTGCCCCGTAACAAGGTCGGTGTCACGAACGCTCGGCAGTGGGTGCCGAACTTGATTTTTGCCCCGTAACAAGGTCGGTGTCACGAACGCTCGGCAGTGGGTGCCGAACTTGATTTTTACCCCGTAACAAGGTCGGTGTCACGAACGCTCGGCAGTAGGTGCCGAACTTGATTTTTACCCCGTAACAAGGTCGGTGTCACGAACGCTCGGCAGTGGGTGCCGAACTTGATTTTTTGCCCCGTAACAAGGTCGGTGTCACGAACGCTCGGCAGTGTGTGCCGAACTTGATTTTTGCCCCGTAACAAGGTCGGTGTCACGAACGCTCGGCAGTGGGTGCCGAACTTGATTTTTTGCCCCGTAACAAGGTCGGTGTCACGAACGCTCGGCAGTGGGTGCCGAACTTGATTTTTGCCCCGTACAAGGTCGGTGTCACGAACGCTCGGCAGTGGGTGCCGAACTTGATTTTTGCCCTGTAACAAGGTCGGTGTCAGGAACGCTCGGCAGTGGGTGCCGAACTTGATTTTTACCCCGTAACAAGGTCGGTGTCACGAACGCTCGGCAGTGGGTGCCGAACTTGTGAACTTGTCGTTTTTAAGAGTTTGTTTCTTCCGTGCGCCATCTGAACTTCTAGCGGCTCTGACAGCTCTGACAGCTCTGACAACTCTGACAGATGGGACGTTCATTAATTGTAGTGACCTCTAGGCTTCCATCAGACGGGACGCGTATT
Organism: Hemerocallis citrina; assembly: GCA_017893485.1. NCBI lineage: Eukaryota > Viridiplantae > Streptophyta > Magnoliopsida > Asparagales > Asphodelaceae > Hemerocallis > Hemerocallis citrina. The sequence goes on from CM030367.1 coordinate 222,663,306, forward strand.
AAATTTGACTCATGATTTGGCGTGGCTAGCGAGGCGACGATTGGGGTTGCTTCGTCGTTTGGTTTAAATGGGCCGGTCGCACGAGCCCATTAACCTCGTTTGGAGCGCCCCTCTCTATAAATCCTCACCCCCCTCTCTCATTTCTCATTTCTCCTCTCATTTGCTCAGACGGTTTCTTGTGCTTCAGGCGAGTTTTTCCGGTGTCGGCGTTTGGTTCAGGCGAAGTTTTCCGGCGGCTATCTCTCTTAAGGTAATTTATCATCAATTATGTCTGTAGCTTCTGTCTCCGAAGAAATCTCTTGGTCCGAGCCCTCCCTTGAAGACGTCGAGGATTCGACTCCGACCCCGACCAAAGGCAAGAAGGTGTTCGGGAAGGATTCGATCGTTGTGGATCCGAAGAGGATGGGGGAGTTCGGACAACTGCCAGGGCCGTTGACGGGGCTCCACAGAGTTAGGCAGCTCCCGGAGGATCAGGCCGAGCGAATCGTTCATGGGAGGGGGAGATCGTTCGAGGAGAATGCCGCGAGGGAGACGACGGAGGCGGACGATGCGGCGTCGATCCTGTGCGAGGGGGATCTGGCAGTGATCCGGGATTCTTTCTTCATCCCGGAGGAGTACGAAATTATGTTGCCAGGACCCGGAGTTAGGGCTAACTCGCCGCTGCCAGTGACGATGTGTTGCTGGCCGGTCGATGCCTTTATCGCCGGTGCTCGGCTACCTCTCCACGCGTTCGCCGTTACCGTGGTGAGTTGGTTCGGGGTCAGCCCCATCCAACTCATGCCGAACGCATGGCGAGTGATAAACGGTTTCGTTCTCCACTGCCAGGCTGCAGGGATCGAGCCGCAGCTGAACGTGCTTCGGACGTTATACCGGCTCCACCAGGGGAATAAGTCGGAGTACCGGTATTACTTGACTCCGAGGCACGGCGGCAGGCTCGTCATATGCCCCGACTCCATTAAGAACTGGCGAGAGAAATGGTTGGTGTGCGGAGTCGAGAGGCATGGCCGATCCCTTCTGACTGGGTAGAAGGGGTGCCGAAGAGGGCGAAGGCGATGCCGAAGCTCTCAGTTGAGGAAGAAGAGGCGGTCCGGATTCTCCTTGATCGGCCGAAGTACGATTGGAGGGAGATGACGGAGGATGTCCTCTACAAGGGAGGGCTCTGCCGCGTAGACCCTAGTACGCGGCTCTCGTCAAGTTCTTTTTTCCCGTACCTTCTTCCTTGTTGTTTTTTGTGTGCTAACTAATTTTCGCTTTTGATGCAGAATCCATGGACTACGATGCAGTGTTGGCGCTCAGGGCTGGGCTCGCCAGCAAGGCACCGAAGAAACGCAAGAGGGTCGTGTCGAAGCTGCCCTCGACCTCGAAGGCGCCGAGGATTGGGGCCTCTGTCGAGGAGGTGGAGGTCCTCGACAGTCCGGCCGTCACGGTGGCGGGGACTCCGGCCCCAGCATCTGTGGGCGAGTTCCCCATTGCCGCCGCCCTCGCCATGCCGACGCCGCCGCTGACTGTGGCGGGCGAGGAGCTCCTGACAGAGGAGCACAAGCGAATCCACATCCCGGACTGGCAAGTCCAGAGGCATGATGGGTTCCTCGGGAACTCGCTGGCGAGCATGCAGGCCGTCAAGCACCTCGCCACCCCAAAGGACCGAGCCGCCATGGAGGCGGGGAGAGAGGGCGACGACGTGATCGAGATCGCTCGTTCGGCAGTGTCGGTAAGCTCCGAGTTTCCTTTGTTTGTTGCACTTCTTGAATCACAAAAAAATTTTCTAACTCTTTTAGTTCTTTTTTGCTGTAGATCATCGTCCACTTCGGCCACCTCACCGAGAGGCTGACAGCTCTGGAGAAGGAGCTGAAGCAGGAGTCCGACCAAGCTCGGAACGAGAAAGCTCGGATGTCGAACGAGCTCGACAAGCTCCGGGTCGAGCACGAGGGCAGGTCGGCGAGGATCCAGCATCTCGAGGCCGAGGTGAAGAGGCTGGAGGGCGAGCTCCATCGGGAGAAGGAGGGGTCGGCCAAGCAATTGGCCGAGGCCGAGGCGAAGCAGGCGGCAGCCGTGAAGGCGGCGGAGGACGCGACCCTGGAGAAGGCCCAGGGGTTCCTCGCGCAGAACATGGCGAAGGCCTTCGCCGCTGCCCTCGACCGGGTGCGAGAAGCGTACCCCGGGGTGGACGTCTCGGGGTGGCGGCTCTTCCCCGGAGACGTCGAGGGCTTCGACCCTGAGTCCGAAGGGGAAGAGGAGGAGGAGGGTGACGACGAAGCCGGCGACGGGGACGGGGCTACTGGTGAGGTCCCCAGCACCGCGATTACTCCGTTGGCGGCAGCATCCCCTTCGGCGAAGTCAACTCCTACCCCACCTCGTCGCCCGGGGAAAGAGGTCGAGCCTTGACTCCGCTCCTCGTTTTCTTTCTTTTTTTTTTGTATGTTTGTTTTTTTTGTTTTTCTCTTCAATCATTGTAACGCCTAATAGCGGACTGACCACCGCTACTTTTTGAAATGAATGAAAAGAAAATTTTTTGCAAGTGTTGGTGTTCGAATTTTTGTCTTTCGCCCCCCTTTTTTCGCCGAACATTCTCTTCTGGCCTCGAGAGTTTCTTGTTTCTTTTCTAGCCAAGTGTGGCGCTCCGGCAATGTTCTATCTTTTTGCTGATTAGTTCGATCTCTTTGCAGCTGGTGGTGATCGCCCAAGACGTCGAGCCTTCGCACTCGGATGAAGAAGCTCGAGCCGAGGTCGGCCTAGGGGCGACGAGGCTGTGTCTGACGAGGTGCCGAGAGCGACTCCACGAGGTCGAGCTCGGATTGCGCCGAGCTGAAAGCGAGAGGAAGCATCTCCAGCTTATCCTCGGCCGGCGAGATGTCGAGATTCGTCGTCTGGAAAGCAGGATCGAAGAGCTTACCCCTGCGGGCGAAGGTGAATATTCGCCAACTGCTTTCAGTAATGAGATTCGGATTCAGTGCATTCGTCATAACTTGTCCAAAATAACAGCGGAGAGGGATGACTTGCTCTCCGAGATACAACATCTGCAGTCCGTAGAGACGAAGCTTCGGAGTGAGGGTGAGGGACTGACGGCCGAAGTGGCCAAGTTAACGACTGAACGGGTCCAACTGACTGTCGAGGTCGAAGCGCTGAAGAGAGCGACGATTGATAAAAGCATCGAGGTCACCCATCTTCGGCGCCTTATTGCCAGCCGATCAGGAGTTCCGGACTCCGCGATACCCCCACGTTTCGAAGTCAATGTTAAAGACGACTCGCTGCGGGATCGGATCTTGGAGCTGGAGGCAGAAGTGGCCCGTCTTAAGCCGCATTCGGGGCCTATCAACGTTCGAAGCACCTCTTGTACTCGCACGGAGAGCGAGCGTGGCATTACCTTCTACGACATGGCGACCCGTCAGTGGATCGGCCGACCTAGTCCGGGGGACGCGCAAAGCTCGGTTGCAATTTCGTCGAGCAGAGCATCCGTCGGAGTAGCTACTAGAAGTGGTGCCGAGGATACGTCTCAATTCACCGGCTTAGGGTCGCGCTCTGGAGACAAGCGTCGTCACTCCCGAGTGTCTCTGAAGCGGAATGCTCCGGCTCCAAAAAAGCGCTGAAGTCGTCGATTCCGCGAGCTTTTGTGTATTTTTTGTTTTTTGCTAAGTGTAATAAGTCGGCATTGTAACTTTTTCTTTGACGGGTTGCAATCCTGCTGTGTTTGTCTTTGTACCGCACCTGTTTCATCAATAAAAGTGTTGTTGCCGAACTTGTGTGTTTTACTCTCGCGACTGTTGTCTGCCGCGCCGAGGCTTCTAAAGTGGGAGCAGTTCCGAATGGCGAGCTTTTTCCAGTTCGCTTAATAGCGAACTTGCGAAGTAGCATCGAGCCAAGTGTTGGACTCCGGCACCATTGTTTGATTATTTTAAAGGTTGTGGGAGCAGTTCCGAATGGCGAGCTACTTCTAATTCGCTTAGGAGCGAACTTGCGAAGTAGAATCGAGCCAAGTGTTGGTCTCCGGAACCATTGTTAGATTAGTTTAAGGGTTGTGGGAGCATTTCCGAATGGCGAACTACCCCTAGCTCGCTTAGGAGCGAACTTGCGAAGTAGAGTCGAGCCAAGTGTTGGACTCCGAACCATTCAACGGCTGTGGGAGCAGTTCCGAATGGCGAGCTACTTCTAGTTTGCTTAGGAGCGAACTTGCGAAGTAGAATCGAGCCAAGTGTTGGACTCCGGAACCATTGTTAGATTAGTTTAAGGGTTGTGGGAGCATTTCCGAATGGCGAACTACCCCTAGCTCGCTTAGGAGCGAACTTGCGAAGTAGAGTCGAACCAAGTGTTGGACTCCGAACCACTCAACGGCTGTGGGAGCAGTTCCGAATGGCGAGCTACTTCTAGTTCGCTTAGGAGCGAACTTGCGAAGTAGAATCGAGCCAAGTGTTGGACTCCGGAACCATTGTTAGATAAGTTTAAGGGTTGTGGGAGCATTTCCGAATGGCGAACTACCCCTAGCTCGCTTAGGAGCGAACTTGCGAAGTAGAGTCGAACCAAGTGTTGGACTCCGAACCACTCAACGGCTGTGGGAGCAGTTCCGAATGGCGAGCTACTTCTAGTTTGCTTAGGAGCGAACTTGCGAAGTAGAATCGAGCCAAGTGTTGGACTCCGGAACCATTGTTAGATTAGTTTAAGGATTGTGGGAGCATTTCCGAATGGCGAACTACCCCTAGCTCGCTTAGGAGCGAACTTGCGAAGTAAAGTCGAACCAAGTGTTGGACTCCGAACCATTCAACGGCTGTGGGAGCAGTTCCGAATGGCGAGCTACTTCTAGTTCGCTTAGGAGCGAACTTGCGAAGTAGAATCGAGCCAAGTGTTGGACTCCGGAACCATTGTTAGATTAGTTTAAGTGTTGTGGGAGCATTTCCGAATGGCGAACTACCCCTAGCTCGCTTAGGAGCGAACTTGCGAAGTAGAGTCGAACCAAGTGTTGGACTCCGAACCACTCAACGGCTGTGGGAGCAGTTCCGAATGGCGAGCTACTTCTAGTTCGCTTAGGAGCGAACTTGCGAAGTAGAATCGAGCCAAGTGTTGGACTCCGGAACCATTGTTAGATTAGTTTAAGGGTTGTGGGAGCATTTCCGAATGGCGAACTACCCCTAGCTCGCTTAGGAGCGAACTTGCGAAGTAGAGTCGAACCAAGTGTTGGACTCCGAACCACTCAACGGCTGTGGGAGCAGTTCCGAATGGCGAGCTACTTCTAGTTTGCTTAGGAGCGAACTTGCGAAGTAGAATCGAGCCAAGTGTTGGACTCCGGAACCATTGTTAGATTAGTTTAAGGGTTGTGGGAGCATTTCCGAATGGCGAACTACCCCTAGCTCGCTTAGGAGCGAACTTGCGAAGTAGAGTCGAACCAAGTGTTGGACTCCGAACCATTCAACGGCTGTGGGAGCAATTCCGAATGGCGAGCTACTTCTAGTTCGCTTAGGAGCAAACTTGCGAAGTGGAATCGAGCCAAGTGTTGGACTCCGGAACCATTGTTAGATTAGTTTAAGGGTTGTGGGAGCATTTCCGAATGGCGAACTACCCCTAGCTCGCTTAGGAGCGAACTTGCGAAGTAGAGTCGAACCAAGTGTTGGACTCCGAACCACTCAACGGCTGTGGGAGCAGTTCCGAATGGCGAGCTACTTCTAGTTTGCTTAGGAGCGAACTTGCGAAGTAGAATCGAGCCAAGTGTTGGACTCCGGAACCATTGTTAGATTAGTTTAAGGGTTGTGGGAGCATTTCCGAATGGCGAACTACCCCTAGCTCGCTTAGGAGCGAACTTGCGAAGTAGAGTCGAACCAAGTGTTGGACTCCGAACCACTCAACGGCTGTGGGAGCAGTTCCGAATGGCGAGCTACTTCTAGTTTGCTTAGGAGCGAACTTGCGAAGTAGAATCGAGCCAAGTGTTGGACTCCGGAACCATTGTTAGATTAGTTTAAGGGTTGTGGGAGCATTTCCGAATGGCGAACTACCCCTAGCTCGCTTAGGAGCGAACTTGCGAAGTAGAGTCGAACCAAGTGTTGGACTCCGAACCATTCAACGGCTGTGGGAGCAATTCCGAATGGCGAGCTACTTCTAGTTCGCTTAGGAGCAAACTTGCGAAGTGGAATCGAGCCAAGTGTTGGACTCCGGAACCATTGTTAGATTAGTTTAAGGGTTGTGGGAGCATTTCCGAATGGCGAACTACCCCTAGCTCGCTTAGGAGCGAACTTGCGAAGTAGAGTCGAACCAAGTGTTGGACTCCGAACCACTCAACGGCTGTGGGAGCAGTTCCGAATGGCGAGCTACTTCTAGTTCGCTTAGGAGCGAACTTGCGAAGTAGAATCGAGCCAAGTGTTGGACTCCGGAACCATTGTTAGATGGAGGAATAAAAGGCAGAGAGATATAACAGCAAAAATATGAAAAACTTTATTTATTAATATCCAATGATCGGCTGCTTCTAAAGTTGCTAGCCGTTATTACAATGAAAAAATAAAGGAAAAATCACTACTAGTAACAGGAAGGGAATGGTTCGACATCTCGAGTTACTTAGAGAGGCGTAGTTGCTTTCTCTTGGTATTTCAAAAGATGGTCGGCGTTCCAAGTCCTGGGAATTTCTCTGCCTTCGAGATCTTCTAGCTTGTATGCACCGGGGCGGATCACTTTTGAGATCTTGTATGGTCCCTCCCAATTCGGAGCCAGTTTGCTTTTCTGTCCGGGAAACGAGATGGCCAATTTTCGGAGGACTAGGTCCCCTTCTTTGAGGTCCGTTGGGCGGACTCTTTTGTTGTATGCTAGCTCAATCCTTCTTCGGTAGCTCCGTTGCCGTATAGCAGCTCTTTCTCGGATTTCGTCTATTAAGTCTAGGCTTGTTCTGAGCTCTCTGGCATTCTGCTCTTCTTCAAAAGCTATCAGACGAGGAGAGGGTATCCCAACTTCTATGGGAATGAGGGCCTCGGACCCATAGGTGAGATTAAACGGGCTCTCTCCTGTTGGGGTCCGCTTCGTGGTACGGTAGTTCCATAGCACGTTGGGCAGCTGATCGACCCACGGGCCCTTGGAGCACTTGTCTGGTCTTTTCTTAATGCCTGAGAGGATCTGTCGGTTGGTATTTTCGGCCTGGCCATTTGACTGGGGATGTGAGACGGAAGAGAAGCGGTGTTGTATGGCGAGGTCCTCACATAAGGCTCGGAAGGCAGCCCCAGTGAACTGCGTTCCGTTATCTGTAACTATGACCCGGGGAACACCGAATCGGCAGATCACATTTTTCCAGAAGAATTGGACGACCCTATGCTCGGTGATTGTAGCCAGGGGCTCGGCCTCTATCCATTTCGAGAAATAGTCGACTGCCACGACTAGGAACTTTAACTGTCCGGGAGCTGGCGGAAATGGCCCTAGTAAATCCATCCCCCACATTGCGAAGGGGATCGGACTTGATAGGGAGGTGAGTGGTGCTTGCGGAATGCGTCGGATGTCGGAGTACTTCTGGCAGGAGCTGCACTGTCGAACGTGTCGTTCGGCGTCCCGTAGGAGAGTGGGCCAGTAATACCCGTAGTTCAGCACTTTGCGCGCTAGGGCTCTGGAGCCGGAATGGGCTCCGCCGATGCCCTCATGAAGCTCTTGCAGGGCGTAGTCGGCTTGACCGGGGGAGAGGCACCTTAGGTAGGGCCGACCGTCCACCTGGGTGAAGGAGCGTTTATACAGAATGCCTTCGATTAGTACATAACGCTCGGCTCGGGTTCTTATCCTTCGTGCTTCCTTCGGATCCTAGGGGAGGAGTCCGTCTCTTAGAAATTCGACGAGGGGTTTCATCCAATTGTCTTCGAGGAGGACAGGCAGTGTTTCAACGGAGTCGAGTGCATCGTCCTCTATGCTCGGCTTCAGGAGGACTTCTATCAACATAGTCTGTTCGAGGCCTTGAAGGGAAGAGGAGGCTAATTTGGATAGGGCGTCGGCCTGAGCATTTTCTTCTCTGGGGATTCTATGGATGAGGGCCTCCTCGAATAGTGCCATGAGGCTTTTGACTTTGGCCAAGTATTTAACCATTCTATCATCACGGGCTTCATACTCACCGAGGATCTGATTGACGACCAACTGAGAGTCGCTGAAGATCTGCAGCCACTGTGCCCCTGCATTTCGGGCCATTCGAAGACCAGCTATTAGCGCCTCGTATTCGGCCTCGTTGTTCGAGGCTTTGAAGTTTATACGGAGGGAGTATTGGAGGATGAAGTCATCTGGGCCTGCCAGAATGACTCCTGCCCCACTTTCCTCGTTGCAAGAGGATCCGTCAACATAAATCGACCAGACCGGGGGCCCCTTCACTGTCTGGCTGGGCTCGGGAATGGTACTCTCAACTATGAATTCGGCCAGCGCCTGAGCCTTGATCGCGGTCTGCGGCTGATATGATATGTCATGTTGGCTTAGTTCGATCGACCATTTCATAAGGCGTCCCGAAGTCTCGGGCTTGTGAAGAACTTGTTTCAACGGCTGGTCGGTAAGAACGACCACCGAATGAGATTGAAAATAGGGGCGGAGCTTTCTCGCGGCCATCACCAGGGCATAGGCCATTTTCTCTATCCTCGGGTATCGGAGCTCAGCGTCTCGGAGCACCTTGCTGACATAGTAGATGGGCTTCTGAGCCCTGTCTTCTTCTCTGACTAAGACCGCACTAAGCGTCTGCTCGGAGGCTGCCAAGTAGAGGTATAGCGGTTCACCGGGTATTGGTTTGCTGAGAAGATGCGGGTTGATGAGGTAAGCTTTAAGCTGGTCGAAGGAGTCTTGTTGCTGCTGCCCCCACTCGAATCCTTTAGCTCCCCTGAGGGCTTTGAAGAACGGGAGGTACTTCTCCCCGGACTTCGACAGAAAGCGCCCTATGGCGGCTAGGCGGCCAGTCAACCTCTGAACTTCTTTGACATTTCTGGGAGGGGCCATGTCCAATATAGCCTTAATCTTCTCCGGATTGGCTTCAATTCCTCGTTGGCTAACCATGAAGCCGAGGAATTTCCCTGATGAGACACCGAACGCACACTTGTTCGGGTTGAGTCTCATATTGTGCTTTCTTAGGACGTCAAAGGCCTCTTGGAGGTCGGCCACATGATCAACACCTCAGATGCTTTTTACAAGCATATCGTCGACGTACACCTCCATGTTTCGGCCGATCTGAGCCTGGAAAACCTTATTGACGAGGCGTTGGTATGTTGCACGTGCGTTCTTGAGACCGAACGGCATGACTCTGTAGCAATAGAGGCCCTGGTCGGTCACAAAAGACGTCTTCGGGATATCTGGAGTGAACATTCTTATCTGATTGTAACCTGAGAAGGCATCCATGAAGCTGAGGAGCTCATGTCCCGAGGTTGCGTCAATTAGAGTGTCAATACTCGGCAGAGGGAAGGGATCTTTGGGGCAGGCCTTGTTGAGGTCGGTGAAATCAATACAAATTCTCCAAGTCCCATTGGACTTCTTCACCATTACTACGTTCGATAGCCATTCGGGATAATTCACCTCCTGAATGAACCGGGCCTTCAAGAGCTTGTCGACCTCCTTTTTGAAGCGAGCTGACGCTCGGGGGTGAACTTGCGTCTCTTCTGCTGAACCGGTTTGGACCCCGGATCAACGCTCAGGCGGTGGACCAAGAGTTCTTCGGAGATACCGGGCATATCCGATGCTGACCATGCGAAGAGGTCTTGATTGGTTCGGATGCATTTTACAATATCTGAGTATAGGGCGGACGGGAGAGTCTTGCTAACAAAGAACTTGCGGGTCGGCACTTGTTCAGAGAAGAGCACCTCCTCCAGTTCATCCACCGGCTCGGAGGTCGGTCTCGCAGTATCTTGAGAAATTTCCAGAGTTTCTAAGGAGAGGACGGGTCCAAGGGTTGAGGTCATGTAGCACTTTCGGGCCTGCTCCTGATTGCCCCTTACTTCTCCTACTCCGGTCCGAGTGGGGAATTTCATTTTGAGATGGTATGCCGAGGGGACGGCTTCAAGGGCGGCAAGACCGGGCCGACCCAAAATGACGTTGTAGGCGGCGGGAACATCCACCACCATGAAGTCCATTGGCTCTGTTCGGGTGGTAGGAGTTTGGTCGGCAGTTACATCGAGGGTGATTACCCCTTCAATAGTTACCGGAACCCCCGTGAACCCATGGAGAGTGTAGCCGGCGGGCTTGAGTCTGTGGAGAGCTTTAGGCCTTTAAAAGCGGAGAGGAAGAGGATGTTGACGGAGCTGCCGTTGTCTACTAAGATCCTTTCCACTTTGAAATTTGCCATGTGGAGGCTAATGACGAGTGCGTCACAATGTGGAGTACGAACTCCTTCAAGATCTTCGTCGGAGAACGTGACTGGCACTCCGAGGCCTTTGGGAGGAGGGGTGGTTCGGACCGAGTTGACTTCCCTTATAAATGCCTTCCGAGAGGAGTTTGAGGAGCCCCCCATTGGGCCCCCGTGAATGAGGTGGAGGACTCGCTCTTCCTCGAAGTCTGGCGTCTCTTCTCGTTCCGGACGTTTGTTAGCCCCCCGAGGTGGGGAAGGAAGTTCAGCTCGATCCTTTCTTATGAACCTAGTCAGCTGCCCTCTCTGGATAAGGGCTTCGATCTCGTTCTTTAGGGCACGACAATCGCTGGTGTCATGCCCATGGTCCTGGTGATAACGGCACCATTTCTCTTTATCTCTTCTTTTGGCGGGGGTGTTCATCCTTGGAGCGGGGGGGATGATACCCTCCTTCTCGACCTCCATCAAAATGGTTGAGACGTCAGTGGTGAGGGGAGTGAACTTCTCGAACCTGGGGGGAGTTCGGCGCTGGCCGGCATTGTCCTTTTGGAGCTTCTTGGCTCCTTCCTCTTCTGTCGCCTTCCTCTTAAACCCGGAGGATGACCCCTCCCAGTTGGGTCGTTGCTCGGCCTCTTCGGCCCGAATATACTTTTCACTGCGAAGGAGGAGGTCGGAAAAGTTCTGTGGAGGCTTCTTGGCGAGGGAGGAGCGGAGGTTGGAGTTGAGGACGTTGGACTGGAATGCTGCCGTAGCGACCGACTGGTCGAGGGATGCTATGGACCTGGCTTCAGCTGTGAACCTCTTCACATAATCTCTCAGTTTCTCCCCTTCTTTTGGTGGAGGTGCAATAGGGAGATGCTGGTTTTCTCAGCTCTGCGGCTGCTGACGAAATGTGTGACGAAGAGGGTTTCGAACTGCTCGAAGGAGAATATTGAGGAGGGGGCGAGGCGAGAGTACCATTCTCGAGCTGGTCCTTTGAGAGTTGCGGGGAAGGTTTTGCAGAGGAGGGCATCGGAGGCTTGGTGGAGAAGCATCAAAGTCTTAAAACTCTCGACGTGGTCAACCGGGTCGGTCTCCCCGGTGTAAGTTTCAAATTGGGGAGGTTTGAAGCCAAACGGGACTGGCGCATTCACTATGGTTCGGGAGAAAGGGGGTCGGCTAGGATGTAGGGTCCTCCCCCTAAGCTCCTCTTCTCGGTCTATCTGGCCCAGGCGCCTCTCTACTTCATGAAGACGACGGTACATGGTGTCATCCCTCCGACGGTAATCAGCCGAGCCCCTAGACTCGTCTTCGTATGAGGGGGAGCGAGGGCTACGACGATGGTAACTTCGGGAGCGGCGAGGACTTGGGGTACGCCGGGAGTCGCTAGGAGCAGGATGAGGAGATGGGGACCGTCGGTGAGGGCTTCGGACTGGAGGAGGGGATGGCACTTTCGGCTCATTAGGATTTTGACGGAGGTTGAGAGCCTGCAGGACGGTTGCTTGGAACTACTGGAACTCGGCACGGGTGATTGGTGTCTCATTGTTCCTGGGCTGTTGCCGACCTGCGGGAGAGTGCCTTCTTCGGTAATGATCGGGGGACTCTTTTCTCCCTCTGTGGACGGGGGACCTGTGGTACCGGTGGCGAGGAGACCGCTCGCCCAGATGGTGTTGGCGGGAGGCTCCTTCTCGGGCCTGCTTTTCTTCTAGGTGGCGGCGGAGGTCATCCTCTTTCTGGCGATTAGGGGCTGTATTGTGGCGACCAGAGGCTCGGGGGTGATGGGAGGCCATAGAGTCCGTGGAGGCGTTGCGGATGGAGACATGCTCTTGATGAAGGGGTTGTTTCTGAGGGTTAGGACCCTTTGGATCAGGAGGGGGAAGGTTCTGTTGGAGCGGGTCTTCCACGGTTGGGGGAAGTTGCCCTTGTTGCTGAGCGGGATTAGGGATGACTTCTTGCTGCTGATCAGGGTTGGGTCCTCGGTTGGACCCCCTCGATCTGACTTTCCTAGGAGGCATGGCTGGAGGAGATCTGTTCACCAGGAAGAGGAGAGGTTTCTATTCGTTAGTTTTCCACAGACGGCACCAATCTGTTGCCGCTAATTTTGGTGTGGGGGCAAACAGATGAATTTGTGGATTCTTGGGGAAACTGAATAGTAAACCTGTATACCTGTTCCGTCGGTCTTTGATCGTCGATCCCGCCGTAGACCTGCAAAAAGTGCGAGACACCGGGGTTGTTCCCGGCGACGCACCCTCCGACGCTCAAGTCAGTAATCTGAAAGACTATGAGAGAGCGTAAAAACTGGTGAAAGATTGATTACCTCTTAATGGAGATGGATGGGGGGTATTTATAGGCGTCTCAAGGAACAGATTAGGAATGTAATCCCCGTGATTTGATAAGGAATATTCCCCGTGATCAGATAAGGAATTTAATCCCTAAATCCCAGTGAAAAGATAGATGTATATCAGGGCCGTTGATCAAGATTGGTCGGGGGCCCTGATTTTATCTTGTTAGATTGGGTGCGCAGGGGGTTAAAACTCGCACCCCTTTTTGGTGGATCCATTCGTGGGCTATTGGGTCCTTGGGGAGAAGATCCAATACCCATTTTGGACCCTCTTGTAGGCGAAATTACCGTTTGACCCCTGGGTCCCAAGATTCGTACCCGATTTGGACGGTTCCGATTAACCCCCGTTTTTAGCCATATCATATATATATATATAGAGAGAGAGAGAAATAATTAAATAAGTAAATTAGTTGTTTTTTTTTCGGGGGAGGGGATTTGAATTTGAGTTTTGGGGGAAAACTTTTGGAGGAAAAAATATCTTTTGGGAGCTTAGATTTGGACTATTGATTTCCTTATTATTAAAGGAGTGTCACTTGATAGCTTTTTTTTGTGTTTTATTATATAGATTTGTTAGGGGTATACATGTTAAAAACCCATTTATAAAACTCTTATCCTAGCTTCAACTTTTTAATACTAATTTCGAAATTAAGATAATTATATTTATCTCATCCCAGAGCTCTAGTGATGCTGTTTGTTTTTGGGGCGTGGGGGCAGAAGGAGTGAGTTCTTGTAATTTGTGAAGAAGAAGCTGTGGTGTTGTAGTCGGTCCGATCCTAGAGGGCAGGAGCGGCATGGGAATATTAGGGGAGAGGTAGAGGTCGGGCGTTCCGATCGGATCTACTAGCCGAGGTTGGGTGAAGTATCTCGGCTTGGATATAGTTGTAACAGCCCGTGTTAATATATATATATATATATATATATATATATATATATATATATATATATATATATATATATATATATATATATATATATAAGGGGATTTGAGTTGGCCCCATAGGATTTCCTATGGGGATTGTATATGGAATTAAAAATGTTGAAATGTGAGTGGAGGTGGGGGCCACGTGAATCAAAGGACACAGCATTGAAGTGCTGTGTTTCTCTTGACTTGCTGACGTGGTTTCCAAATGGGGGGCCCACCTTCGGTTGTGGAGTACTATAGCCTATCGGTAATATAGTATAATATAATAATATATAAATATAATAGCTGTGGTAGGGTAAAAATGGCCGGGGGCCCAATCGGGGCCCAATACAACTCTCACTCAAAAATGAAAGAAACAGCAGTATAGCTCGGCTTCGAGCCACCGCAGGGTCGGCGCCGAACCTCCAGTTCACCCCCACAGAACTGACCTCCTCGTATCCGATGGGCAACGATGGCCCTCGACCTCCGATCCACGACAGCCCTCCGGGCCGTCCGCCCCTCCTAGTACAGAATAAGGATGGCCTGGCACAGCCTAGGCCACCAGATCCTCCCGGAAGCACAGCAGCCCCATGATCGGCCACGTCAGCTCCAAATACCACCAAGGGCTATGCCACGTCAGCCCTATACCACTCCTGGTAATGCCACGTCAGCCCTAAACCCCCTGGGCCTCCCGCCACGTCAGGCCCACGGGCTTTCGGGTCCAGACCCGGCCCCCAGGCGGATCCAAACCCGGTTGGGATTCTCTATAAATACTAGACCCTCACCCACCTTTTGAGGTAATCAATCTTTTGCCACTTAAATTCCCCTAGTTATTGCTACTCTCTCACAGAGACTGACTAGATCGTCGGAGGGTCCGCCACCGGGATAAACCCCGGTGTTTCAGGACCGTCTGCAGGTACACGAGACCTCGGATCCGAACCCTCTGATCCGAGCCGAAGCATATACCACACTCCGAACCAGTCGCAGGAGCCGCCAGGTCACCCCCAGGGTCGTCAGACGAGCAGCTTTCTACTTCAATACAAATCGAGTCCGAACTCACACCTGGTGCATCCACACGTCTCCCAAAAATAAACCGCATCAGGTTGGCGCCGTCTGTGGGAACACTGCTTTAGAAGCCGACCCGAGCACGACCATCAAGGCACCTCGACAGCCGAACTCTCATGGCCTCCAAGGGCAAGGGGGCTGCTTCCTCCGTCAATCGACAGGACTCACCCCCACCAACCGCTGACGCCGATCCACACCCTTCAAAACACCGGGCTCGCCCTCAGGGGTCCCAAAGGAGCGTCACCCGTCCGGTCCAGCCCGACCTACGGGGAGTAATCGTCAACCGACAGATTAGCCGCAGCAGGGAAAGGGCCGCTTCCAACCCGGCCCCGAACCATCCGAGACCGCCGCCCGAGGGACGAAGGTCAGCACTCAGCCGCATCGGAAGGCAGCCTTCGGGCCGACCGAACAGGGTCGAGGGAGCCCCCGTTACTCACAAGGAGTTCCAAGACTTCCGGAGAGAAATTCTCGGGGCCCTCCGACGGGCCCCCAGGGAGGAAACCCTCCCCTCACAAACCGGGTCGGATACCGAGGCCAGTGTGTCGCGCACGTCAATAATCCAGCCAGAAGACGATGGCATACTCCTAAGGCGCCTCCAAGAAATGGAGGATCGCCTCGATCATATAGGAGACGGCGACCGACGAGCGGCTCAGGGGTACAGACCTGTCCGTCCTCCCTTCTCCGCCCCCATCCTCCAAGCGGAAATACCCAGGAATTTCCGATCACCTCAATTCGAGACCTACGACGGCGAGGGGGATCCCACTGATCACATGGAGGGTTTCAAAACCCTCATGATGATTCACAGCGCCTCGGATCCCCTACTATGCCGAGCCTTCCCCGCCACACTTCGGGGCCCGGCTCGTGAATGGTACTCGAAACTCACCCCCGGCTCCATTTACTCCTTCGACCAACTAGAAGGCAATTTTCTCGCCCACTTCGTCACCAGCCGGAAGGCGGAAAGGACCAGCGCCTCTTTACTCGGGCTCAGGCAGATAGAGGGAGAGTCCCTCAGAGTGTTCGTCCGAAGGTTTACCACGGAGGCAAGGTCGGTCTCCTCTCTTGATCCAGGCGTCGCCTCTGCGGCCTTTCGACATAACGTCCGCCATGGACAGCTGAAGGCTTCTCTAGCGAAGAGGCCCCCCATCGACTTTCCCGACCTCCTCAACAGGGTCGAGAAATACATTAGGGCGGAAGAGGCCCTTAACACCGAAGATGCTAGGGAAGCCACCTCGAAGGGAAAGCGAAAGACCGAGGAAGTCGAACCAACAAAGAAGGCTCCAAGGGAAGCAGGGGCCATAAAGAAGATCCCACCGGTCCCCCGCTTCGAGAGGTACACTCCCTTGACACATAACGTGTCCGCCATCCTCTTAGAAATCGAGGACAAAGGCATCGTTCGACTACCTCCCCGACCCAACAACAGCAAGAACCGAGATCAGCGCTTCTACTGCCGCTTCCACAGAGACCATGGGCACGACACCGACCAATGCCGGGCCCTGAAAGACGAGATTGAGGAACTCATCTCAAGGGGGTACCTCCGAGAGTTCACCCGAGAAGTCCCGCGGGATCGGCGAGATACTAGGAACCGGAGGCTCTCACCTCCGAACCCTACTCCGAACCGCGTCCAGGGTCGGGATCCCGAGTCCGAGGGAGCCGCGGATACGCCATTCATCTTGCACTGTGTCCATGGAGGGCCAATGGGAGGAGAATCAAATACTTCCCGAAAAGCCTTCATCCGAGAGGTGAATGCTGTCCAAGGCAACCCCTCGCCCAAGCTACAGCCGATGCCAGTCTCATTTTCAGGAGAGGACCTCGAAGGCATTCACCTACCCCACTGCGATGCCCTCGTCATCAACCTCCACATGGCCAATTGTGAGGTTCGCCGAATTCTGGTCGATAACGGCAGCTCGGTTAATATTCTTTTCCTCGAAGCCTTCGAGAATCTCAAGTTACCTAGAGGCAAGCTCAAGCCGGCCGGATATACCTTGCACGGGTTCTCCGGCGTCCCTGTCGTGATAGAAGGGATTGTCACCCTCGACGTTACCGCAGGATCGGCTCCAGTCAAGAGGACCGAGTCTATGGACTTCATGGTGGTCAGCGTCAAGGCGGCTTACAACGCCATACTCGGCCGACCCGAATTATGCTCCCTCCAGGCAGTGCCTTCGGCCTACCATCTGAAGCTTAAATTTCCTACCCCGCAAGGAGTCGGCGTCGTTCGAGGTAGCCAAGAAGCAGCGCGATCGTGCTACATGACCACCGTCGGGGGAGGTGTGTTCCCCCTC
This sequence comes from Hemerocallis citrina, assembly GCA_017893485.1. Taxonomy (NCBI): domain Eukaryota; kingdom Viridiplantae; phylum Streptophyta; class Magnoliopsida; order Asparagales; family Asphodelaceae; genus Hemerocallis; species Hemerocallis citrina. The sequence continues at coordinate 222,680,123 of CM030367.1, forward strand.
GACGCCGTCGAATGCAAGCCAGAGAGGGACGGCCCTACTCCCGGGCCTGCCGACGAGCCGGAGGGATCCCCATTTGACGCCTAGCACCTAGTGAATTTCCTTGGGGGGCGAGCATAAGTTCTAACTTAGATTGAAGTAAACGTTTTGTAAGAGACTTTCATATGTAAAGGGCCGTTCTAGCGGCCCCCTCCATCTTATACTAAGGAAATCTCTTTATATCATACTCCAAAATGCCTCGGTAAGTCCGACCCAACCCAGGCCGGGAGACTTCACCACGCCCCATGCCGATCCCTCACGGAACGACAGGGCCGAACCACACTCCCTTCATCATTCCATACACTATCAACCGGAGCAAAGAGTGAAATGAATTCCTTGTTCATATTCCTTTATTGGGTTAGAGAGAAACAAGCAAAGACCGTTACAGAAACACTCCTCTCATCTCAAACAGTAGGAAGCTGTCCTCTCAAGGCCCCACGGGTCCGACGAACGGAGGGATTACTCCAACCGAACCACCTGGAACTCTCTCCTTGTCGCAATGGTCCTTCGGTTCGGCCACGATCGACACATCGGCCACGGAACTCTGGACATCGACGGGCCGCATACGCTCCAATAACGGCAACACGGAGGATACCCCCTCCGCTCGCTGACCCCCCGAAGAAGGTCTCGAGACGCCCAACATCGTCCGGTAGCGGTGTATCTCCACCTCCTTCTCCACTATCACATCGCGAAGTAGCTTCTCAGAAGAGGGCCTCTGCACCGAGGAACTCGACATGGTATGTCCGAGTCCGACACCCACGAGTTCCCGATCCACCATCGCCCTCCTCAGGCGGCTTGCCTCCTCGCCGAGGGCTTCAGACATGTTCCTGTAATAATTAAAGGCTGCATCGGCGTTACGGGCCCTCTCACGGTACCGAGCCAAAGTGGCCTCCAATGCCTCAACCTTGCTCCGGAGCCACGCCACGTCGGAACGACGAGGGTCCACCTCGGGAAGGGAAGCCACAACCTACAAGAGAACCAACTTAACGCACATAAGCAGGGAGGTTCGGAAATGTCCGAGGTCAAAACACTTGGCCAGTCAAAAATACTTTTTTATAAATTGTACGACTTCTTACAAAAAAGGCGGTGGCCAGTCCGCGGAAGGCAAATACAATCGAAGAAGGGAAAGAGAAAGATAAAACTATACAACTTGATTTCCCACCTCGACGTCGATCAGGTCCGCAGGAGGGTCGACGGCCGGATTGCTGACAGGCCCTTCTTCGGCAGGAGTCTTCGGTGTCCCCTCGATCTCCATGTCATACTCAAAATTGGACAGATCGACGGTGGGTTAGAAGTGCCTCACATGACTGAGGGCCTTCGCGTAGCACTCATCCTAGGCCTTGATCACCATCCGCTGACTCGTATCCGTCAGCTCGTCCCTCTCCTTGGCGAACGCCGCCGTCAGCTCCTCCTTCTCCTTGGAGAACTTCTTCTTCAAGGAGACCACCCTCTTCCCCCACTCGGCGTCCTTGGCCTCGAGCTCGAGCTTCATCTGCTGCTCCCTCTTATGCGAACCCTCGAGCTCGATCCGCATCTCCTTCATCTCCCGCTCGCTCTTATCCGCCCGGGCTCGCTCTCGGGACAGGGACGCCTCGTAGAGGTTCTTCACGTTGGCTCCCTGCATACAAGCCTGCGACCAACAAACGCAGATAAGTAGTAAACTCCCGAAGCAGGATTGACAAGAGGGATAAGGCCGACAAACTTACCAGCACAGTGGCCTGCGCCAGGCGCGTAAATGCCACCTCTACGGGCTCACTCTCCATCGCTTGGCGATCGCGAGGAGTCGCCAACTTCTCCACCACCTCAACGGCCTGGGCTTCCTCCGACAGACAGTCGCCCAGACAGTCGCCCATCCGAACCGACCAGTCCGGTGCCCACCGTTGCCGCAACATCTCCGCCACCGGGTCCTCCTCCTCCTCTACTAAGGGACCTTTTCCCTTGTCGAGATCGGATGCCCTCGCCGGGTCCTTGCCCTTCGAAGGGGCCGCACCCTTGCTTGTCTCCGAGCGAGTCCTCTTACCCCTCGGCTCGGGCGGGGCCTCCGAGATAACCAGGGACGGCTCCCTCGGCCTCTTCGTCGCCTCCCCCTTCTTCTTCTCGACATTCTCCCTCTTCATTGCGAGCCTCTTTGCTTTGAGCGACGCTGCATCCATATCTGCAGAAAAGACCATTAAGAGCAATGGGCAAGAAAGTACGAAAAGATCGAGAGGAAAGAAACAACTACATACACAGAACGGCTGGGCTCAGTCCAACGCTCGCCAGGTGGACCTCCGTCACCTCCGTCCAATCAATACTAGGGGACAGACGGAGTCGCTCCACAAACCCCCACTCCTCGGCCGTCAGATCCCTCGACCTCGGCGGATGATAGCCCGGCTTGGAATGGTTCCACCGAGTCGGAATATCCCAGGGCTCTTCACTCCGGATCACCAGATATTTTTTCTTCCAATGCTTGATGGAGTCCGGGTGGTTGTAAACGACCTTCCCCTTACTCCGGGGGGAGATATAGTAAATGCCCTCGGCTGCCGAGCTGATCATCAACATCGCTCGGAACACACTCAGCCGCAGGGGTACCTTTTGTTCCTCGCACATCAGTACAAAGCAAATTATCTGCTTCCAAGAATTCGGCCCGTACTGCATTGGCGCTAAGGAGGCCCAGTTCAGCACTTCCCGAACGAATGGGTGGACTGGCAACCTCAGCCCAGAGATGAAGGCGTCCACTGGGAAGACGCAATACCATGCAGATAGGGAATCGGTCGGGCGCAGAGTAGAGCTCGGCAGCATCAATTCGTAGCCAGGACCTATGTGGTACGCCAGCTGCAAAGCCTCCAAGTCCCCACCCTCCAAGACGGTCGGAATCGCGTCCATCATCACCCTCTTCCGACTCGGCAAAGAGACCTGCACGCCGAAGAGCTCCTGGTCCGATAGGTCGTCAGGATACTGACGGAAATGCTTCGGCTGTACGGGCGAACCTGTCCACAAATTGCGGTAAACAGGCACCTGGCTCGAACCACCAGTCCTCGGTCCTGCCTTCCTCAGAGCCTTCTTCCTCTTCTTGATTCGGTCCGCCGAGGGAGTAGAGGAGGGTCCCAGGCCGGTCGGCAGGGGACCCGGACCTGCACCCTGAACTGCGGATCTTCTTACGATGCCGCCCTCGCCTCCCTCCTCCTCGGAAGTCAACTCCACAACACGGACGCCATCCGAGCCATCATCCGCTTCCTCCGACTCACTACTCTCCACCACGAAGGGACGTCGGGAGCGTAACGGCCTCGCACCATGTGCCTCCCCCACCTCACCTACCGATTCCTCCCACGAAACCGAATCGGAAAGCTCCTCAACATGTACTGACTCCTCCTCAAGCACGGGCTCCTCCCATGACGTTGATTTGGAGGCAGGCTTCGCTTCCCCCCTAGACGTCGAAGCTGACGATCCGGACTGAGCCCTACCCATCGGTGCTTAAACTAAACAAACTTACCAACTCACCTGGGGTCACCTCGGAAGGGCGAGTCTAGTGCAGCAAACCGCAGGAACGAGCGCTAAAGTGTTGGAAAATTTTTGAAAAAGATGGCGGCAAGAAAGGAGTGGGTTGGAAGGGGAGAGGGGGGAGTATTTATAATAGATGAAAGCGACTCCTCGATTTCCGCGAGAACTGTTCACCTATTTGACGTGCAACTGCCGCCTGGGAAATCGCGCCACGTCCTCAAAACGTGCGCTGCTGACGTCATCCAACGCCAGGCTGGCAGCTAGATGAGGGGGTCAGTTCGGAGGCGGCATTCGGCAAAGAGAACGTTTTTACTTAAAGGTTTAAGGCGCCGTCCTCAGACAGACGCCCCGAGCTCCAGGACTCGGTCGGTTCCCCTTTCACCCGCGAGCAGCTCGGGACATACAGCCTCAACAACCGAAACCCCGAACTGTTCGAGGGTGAGACAGAAACCACCATCACCTGGAGCCCTATTTGAAGACAGAGTGGCCGACCTCCAATCGGGAGACGACCCACCCATCCGGGGCACTTCGGCCCCTAACCTTTGATTTGGTAGATGCCCCTCCAGTCTGGATCTCTCTCGGGCCAAACAACCATATCAGGGTCGTCTGACCCGAAAAAGGATCCAGACGGCAGAAGCTTCACCAATCCGAGGCTCCTCATCTATCGGTCCAAATTTCGGTCGTTACCCCTCTCGCCCTGATCCCCCCTGGATCTGACTACCGCATCAGAGCCATCAGATCCAAGAGGAGATCGGGGCGGCAGAGAAACCACCTCTCCGACACGACCGGGATAAAATTTTGCAAGAAACAGACGTCCGCCGGAGCAGACACCTTTGATGGCCAATAGACCACCCTTGCTGTGATCCAACCCACTGCAGAGAGAGGGATACTTATAGCCCCCCCACAGGCCAGCCTTTATGACATGGGGAAAACCAAACGACGGAAGACCAGGCGCCACGCATTTATTAGACGACACCATTAAGGCACCTGGGAAGTTGGAACATCGCACAGATCCCGGGACGCCTTTAATGCTCCGCAAAGACGGCGGACTACCCTCCTCCACATTCCTGAGGCTCAAACGGTTCGCCACCGCCCTTACCGACCCGTAGATCCCTCGCCGGCTCGGGAACAGGTCCAGCACCAGGGTAGTCTTCTCAGGAAAACTCCACGGCTCGCCATCATCCTTGCCGACCCGTAATCCCCTGCCAAAGCTCGAGGTCAAGTCTAGCACCAGGGTAGTCTTCCCAGGAAGGCTCGACGACTCGCCATCCCCCTTGCTGGCCCATAAGTCCCTCGCCAGCTCGAGGTCGGGTCCAGCACCAGGGTAGTCTTCTCAGGAAGACTCCACGGCTCTCCATCGCCCTTGCCGGCCCGTAATCCCTCGCCAAGCTCGAGGTCAAGTCTGGCACCAGGGTAGTCTTCTCAGGAAGGCTCAACGGCTCGCCATCCCCCTTGTTGGCCCATAAGTCCCTCGCCAGCTCGAGGTCGGGTCCAGCACCAGGGTAGTCTTCTCAGGAAGGCTCCACGGCTCGCCATCGCCCTTGCCGACCCGTAATCCCTCGCCAAGCTCGAGGTCAAGTCTGGCACCAGGGCAGTCTTCTCAGGAAGGCTCAACGGCTTGCCATCCCCCTTGTTGGCCCATAAGTCCCTCGCCAGCTCGAGGTCGGGTCCAGCACCAGGGTAGTCTTCTCAGGAAGGCTCCACGGCTCGCCATCGCCCTTGCCGACCCGTAATCCCTCGCCAAGCTCGAGGTCAAGTCTGGCACCAGGGCAGTCTTCTCAGGAAGGCTCAATGGCTTGCCATCCCCCTTGTTGGCCCATAAGTCCATCGCCAGCTCGAGGTCGGGTCCAGCACCAGGGTAGTCTTCTCAAGAAGGCTCCACGGCTCGCCATCGCCCTTGCCGACCCGTAATCCCTCGCCAAGCTCGAGGTCAAGTCTGGCACCAGGGTAGTCTTCTCAGGAAGGCTCAACGGCTCGCCATCCCCCTTGTTGGCCCATAAGTCCCTCGCCAGCTCGAGGTCGGGTCCAGCACCAGGGTAGTCTTCTCAGGAAGGCTCCACGGCTCGCCATCGCCCTTGCCGACCAGTAATCCCTCGCCAAGCTCGAGGTCAGGTCTGGCACCAGGGTAGTCTTCTCAGGAAGGCTCTACGGCTCGCCACCCCCCTCGCCAGCTCGAGGTCGGGTCCAACACCAGGGTAATATTCTCAGAAAGGCACAGTGGCTCGCCATCCCATTTCTACAACCGTAGACACTCCTCCACGGCTAGCTCCCGCACCCCCGCAGGAGTGGGGGGCTTGTGTGGTAGGGTAAAAATGGACGGGGGCCCAACCGGGGCCCAATACAACTCTCACTCAAAAATGAAAGAAACAGCAGTATAGCTCGGCTTCGAGCCACCGCAGGGTCGGCGCCGAACCTCCAGTTCACCCCCACAGAACTGACCTCCTCGTATCCGATGGGCAACGATGGCCCTCGACCTCCAATCCACGACAGCCCTCCGGGCCGTCCGCCCCTCCTAGTACAGAATAAGGATGACCTGGCACAGCCTAGGCCACCAGATCCTCCCGGAAGCACAGCAGCCCCATGATCGGCCACGTCAGCTCCAAATACCACCAAGGGCTATGCCACGTCAGCCCTATACCACTCCTGGTAATGCCACGTCAGCCCTAAACCCCCTGGGCCTCCCGCCACGTCAGGCCCACGGGCTTTCGGGTCCAGACCCGGCCCCCAGGCGGATCCAAACCCGGTTGGGATTCTCTATAAATACTAGACCCTCACCCACCTTTTGAGGTAATCAATCTTTTGCCACTTAAATTCCCCTAGTTATTGCTATTCTCTCACAGAGACTGACTAGATCGTTGGAGGGTCCGCCACCGGGATAAACCCCGGTGTTTCAGGACCGTCTGTAGGTACACGAGACCTCGGATCCGAACCCTCTGATCCGAGCCGAAGCATACACCACACTCCGAACCAGTCGCAGGAGCCGCCAGGTCACCCCCAGGGTCGTCAGACGAGCAGCTTTCTACTTCAATACAAATCGAGTCCGAACTCACACCTGGTGCATCCACACGTCTCCCAAAAATAAACCGCATCAATAGCCTATGATCAAGAGTCACCTAATCGGTTAACCACCTTTTGAGAGGCAGCCTGTGGTAAGCAGTTGTACTATACTATAAATAAATTGTCTACTAAATTGTATAAATTGTCCGAGCTCGGGGCAGGGGCGTTACAAATGGTATCAAAGCCGACTTTCGACACAGAGTGTGAGTAAGAGTGGGCGAGATGTATGCCTGAGATGGAGCTAGCAGATGTACAGGTATGCCTGAGAGGGAGCGAGGTGGCGGCCTGAAATAATGGACCACCTGCAGAATCAGGGTAGGGTGCAGCTAGCAGAATCAGGGTACTCCACTCCACATCGGCTAAAAAGGAGATCCTGCACTAGATTGTGCATGCCCCGTGCTCAGCAAGGACGCTGATTTCTGAAGGAGGGGGTGTCTGTAACACCCCGTGTTAAAATATAATATATATATAAGGGGATTTGAGTTGGCCCCATAGGATTTCCTATGGGGATTGCATATGGAATTAAAAATGTTGAAATGTGAGTGGAGGTGGGGGCCATGTGAATCAAAGGACACAACATTGAAGTGTTGTGTTTCTCTTGACTTGCTGACCTGGTTTCCAAATGGGGGGCCCACCTTCGGTTGTGGAGTACTATAGCCTATCGGTAATATAGTATAATATAATAATATATAAATATAATAGCCTATGATCAAGAGTCACCTAATCGGTTAACCACCTTTTAAAAGGCAGCCTGTGGTGGGCAGTTGTACTATACTATAAATAATTTGTCTTCTAAATTGTATAAATTGTCCGAGCTCGGGATAGGGGCATTACAATAGTAGCTCGGCTCGGCCTTGTGTACCTGCACACTGCCTAGAAATAGAGGGAGAAGTTCCGACGACAGGCCCTCCGACGATCTAGTCAGTCATTGGGAAAGCAACAGTAGCTAGGGTTCAGGTGAGAAAAAGTTTATTACCTCTAAAAGTGAGGAGGGTGGCTGGTACTTATAGACAGGGGTAAACGGGTCTGAGATCCTACTGGGCCGGGTTGGACCCGTTTACCCATAGGCCTGAACCGATTCAAGTCCAACTATAAGTTGGACCTGATGATCGCGAAAAAGCAGATTTTGAGGAGATCTGAGGGTCCTAATTGCGCTGCTCTCTGTATTCCATATCATCTAGTTTAATTTTTCTAAGAGAGAAACTTTAATTTTACAAAGTTAGTCTCCCTCGCGGCGTTGCAATTTGCATGTAGTAGAAGATTATCTATACTATCAAAAGAAGCACGCGCATTTTATGTACTAAAAATCTACAATAATTTTAGTCCTCAACAACCCAGACCCAGGTGCAAACGGCCACGTGCTTCCCCTACCCTAACATCACATGGATCAAACTAAACTCGTAACTCCACATTGCGAAATCCCCTCGTCACTCCCTTCCACGTGTCCTTCAACCTACCTAAGACCAAACCCAAACCCAACCCCCAAAAACTCTAACTCAAACTCCTCATCAATCCCCCAAAAGCCATAGCCTCAAAATGCGGACACTCACGACCCTCACCGCCGAACCAATGGAGGCCGTCGGATCCAAACGCGCCGCCGACGATTCCGTCTCCAATCTCGAACGATCCACCCGAACCAACCAACCCGACCAGAAGCCCAAACCCGATAATCACCCTTCCAGCTCATCCTCGTCCTCCTCATCCAGCGGCGACGGAGGAGCGGCTGCCGAACCGTTGCAGCCGGATTCGTGTCCTGATCCTGAACCCGACCGGGAATTGAGGTTCGGGTTCATCGAACTCTCCGGCCGCTTAAGGGACATGGAGGACAACGTTTCTATCAAACCGGCGTTTTTCAAGCCCGTTAGAAAACCGCCCTTGCATTTCATCGGCGTCTTCGACGGCCACGGTGGCGCCCACGTAATTTCTCACTTTCATCTTTTCGAAATATTTGATTTGATTTGATTTAAACTGTACGGCTGAGATGGATCTTGATTTTGATTAGGTGTCGTCTTTGTGTAAGGAGTTGATGCACGTGCTGTTGGCGGAGGAATTGGGGCTGTTAGTTGCGGTGGAGATCGGAGATGAGGCTGTGACGGCGGCGGTGGCCCGGAGTTTTCGGAGGATGGATGACGTGGCGTTGAATTCGTGCGTCTGCGGGAGGGTCAGGTCGTTCCCGTGCGGGTGCGGGAGGTCGGAAACGGAGTCTATGTTTGTGGGGTCCACCGCGGTGGTAGCGATAGTGGGTTCGAAACGGATTCTAGTTGCGAATTGCGGCGATTCGAGGGCGGTGCTGAGTCGCGGTGGTGGGGCCGTCGCATTGTCCGACGATCATAAGGTGAGGGAAAAAAAACGTTAATTAAAAATTGAAGTTAGGGCCAGTGGCAGTTTTGTGATTTTTGTGAAGTTGAGGGGTGATTGGTTTTTGGGGAAGTACAGTGAACAGTGTCCAAGAATACGCTGCACTGGAAAAGTGGCTGTGGCAGTTCGCCACGTTGCGGAGTTTACGGTTGGGAAAGAGGAAGTTCAGAAACTTTTTGCGTGGGAACCCTTTCAAAATTTAATTTTGCAGTTATAAATTTTTAAAATTGTATAGTTGCCATCATTTGTCGGTATTCCATTTAACTTTATTAGTTTAACTTTGAAAGTTTAGTGGGGCTGTTCCTGTAAGTTGTAGTTTTCAACGTCACTTCAATTGCTACGAACTAGGAAGCGTATATGGTTTGCTTCAACGTCACTTAAAGTTGATTTGTTTCTAGCATGCATGCAACATGTTTGATGTTTTTTTCTTCTTTTTTTCCAGCCTGATCGTCCGGATGAGCGCGCGAGAGTGGAAGCGGCTGGTGGGCGAGTGGTGTACAACAATGGGGCTCGTGTGTCTGGGATCTTGGCAATGTCACGCGCATTAGGTATGCTCCTCTTTTGGTATTATGTGTTTATGCTGGGTTTCTTCTTTTCGTATATACTTGATTTGATGTTCTTGTTTTGTTTTAGGTGTTGGCATTAAAGTAGGCACTATCTGAATTTAGAGTCAAATTATGTAGGCATTGGTTTGATGCTTGCATTTTCCTGTAGGCAAAGTATATAATTGTAGTTCAGCATGAGATTGATGTTTTAATCGGACTTGCATTTGTTGTTATATTAAGATAGATAATAGGTGAAATGTTTTTTTTTAATTTTTTAAAGAAATTAATAGATGAAATGTTAACATTGTATTTTCTCTTGAATCATATTGGGTAGGTACTTTGGTTTCGGGACAAGAACTAATGAAGAAAATGGTTGTGAAAAGCAAAAGAAGTTTTGTTTTTAACGTCATTTCTGTTGAATTCTAACTGCGGAATAAACTCAACAACGACGACGAGATGCAAAAACTATAGAATTAGAACAAGATAACAAAGAACAACCAAAAGCAACACACAAGAACACACAAGATTTTTATCGAGGTTCACCCAAACAATGGATACTTCCCCGCACAGAGACACTCCTTCGATTTCCACTAGAAATATGAAGATTACTTTTACAAATCTCTCAAGAACTCACCACCAAGGTGTAGGGTTTCTCTCTTTCTCTCTCTCTCTTAATGACGGTTGTAGATCTCTCTTTTTCTTTTTAGTTAACCCTAAAATCGTACACAATACAATATATATAGGATTCCACAACTCTAATCACAGCCGTTCATCTATTTAGCGTCGGGATGGTCGACCGGTCCATCTTGACGGTCGACCGGTCTTCTCCCTTGATTGCACGAAATCCAACAGAGAGAGGGTCGGTCCACTGCGCAGTCGACCGGTCATTCCATCAAGCTACAGAGTTGAGTCAGAGAGCGGGACGGTCGACTGCGCGGTCAACTGGTCTTCTTGCTTGGGCGGTCGGGGGTTGAGGTCGACCGCACGGTCGACCGCAACACTGCTGCAGCTACTTTCTACTCTTGACCTGTTGCTCCCACTTCGACTCTCCTTCCCGATTATCTTCTTCAACTCATTATCGTGTATTGGATCCACAAACCCCAACAATCTTCCACTTGGAGGCATATACACGAAGTCTTTAACCTGTTCTTCATTCTTCCACTGGCCTAGTCTAGGCCTGTGCCTCTGCAAGTCTCCTCAACAATTAACCTGGAGACAATCCGATAGTGGTATAGCAAAACTGATATTTCTTGCTATCCACCACCTTAGTGAGCATATCCGCCGGATTCTTAGTACCAAGAATCTTAGTTAGCTTCAACCATTTCTTCTCAACTGCCATCCTGATAAAATGATATCTCGTTTGAATGTGCCGAGTCCTAGAGTGATATGCCGAGTTTTTCGCCAAGAAAACTGCACTTTGACTGTCACACCATAGTTCACCTATGGGTTGCTTCCTGCCCAACTGTTTCATAAGCTCCGAAATCCACAACATATCTTTCGTCGCTTCTGTAAGTGCCATATATTCTGACTCTGTGGTTGACTATGCTTCAACCTTTTGTAACTGTGAAGCCCAACTAACAGCTGTTCCACCAACTGTAAATACATACCCTGCAGTACTTCTGCAACCATCACGATCGCCCAAAAAATCTGCATCTACATAACCACGTATATGTAAAGAATCTCCCCCAAAACAAAGAGAGTGATCTGAAGTACCTGCTAGATATCTAAGAATCCACCTTACTGCATCTCAATGCTGTTTACCTGGATTCTTCATGTAATGGCTGACAACTCCCACTGCTTGTGCAATGTCTGGTCTTGTAGATACCATCGCATACATCAAACTCTCAACGGCTGAGGCATAAGGAATAGCAACCATTTTCTCTATCTCTACCTCTGTCTTAGGACACAAGTCCATTGATAACTTGAAGTGAGCAGCCAAGGGACAGGTGACTAGCCTCGCGCCATCCATATTGAATCTCTTCAACACCTTCTTCACATAGTCCGCTTGAGATAACCAAAGCTTCTTGCTACTCCTGTCTCTACTGATCTTCATGCCGAGGATTTGCTTTGCTTCACCCAAGTCCTTCATTGAAAACTCCGAAGCTAGCATCTTTTTCACTTCCTTGATCTTCTCCATACATGAACCTACCAACAACATGCATCCACATACAACGCCAAGGTAACTGTATCATTGTCCTCATATCTACGAACATACACACAATGATCCGTTTCGCATCTATCGAAATATTTTCCTCTCACGAAGCAATCAAACTTCAAATACCATTGCCGCGGTGCTTGCTTGAGCCCATAAAAACTCTTCTTCAATCGACATACCATGTCTTCCTTTCCTTTAGCTTCAAAACCTGTGGGTTGTCTCATGTACAGCTCTTCTTCGACATCACCATGGAGAAATGCTGTCTTCACATCCAACTGCTCTAAGTGCAAGTCTTCAACTGCCACAACACTGAGCAGAACCCTAATAGAAGCCATCTTCACAACCGGTACAAAAATCTCACTATAATCGACACTTTCTCTTTGAGAGAATCCTTTTACCACAAGCCTCGCCTTGTACCTCTTACTGCCATCTGCCTCATCTTTGACTCTAAAAATCCATTTGTTCATAAGAGCGTGCTTCTCTGCAGGTAACTTGGTCAACTCCCAAGTTTGGTTCTGTTCCAAGGAGTTCATCTCGTCCCTCATGGCTGACTCCCACTGAATTTGAGCCTCATCCCTCAAAGCCTCCTCATGAGTCTCTGGCTCTCCCGAATCCGTGTACAGAACATGCTCGTGAACAATACTAGCTGATGGATCAAATATCCTAGTTAGCCTCCTCTCTCGTGTCGATCTCCTCAATGTGGGTACCGGTTCACCGACCGGTTCAGGTTCTCCGAACTGTTCTGGCTGTACCTGTTCGTCTTGGATAACCTGCTCATTCCCAATAGGCTCACCATGAGCCTCTTATGCTGCCTGTGGTACCTGTACCTGCTGCTGCACTATAGGACCCCCACCACTATGGCCGCCTTCAGAATCTGAATCTGAGTCTGAGTCTGAATCCCAATCTGATTCTGAACTGGTTGTACTATCTTGACCTGTGTGCCTGTCCTTGTATAGAACCTCCTCATTGAACACTACATTCCTGCTGTGAATGACTTTGTTATCCACAAAATCCCAAAGCCTGTAACCGTACTCATCACCGCCGTAGCCAATGAACGCACACCTCCTGGACTTAGAGTCCAACTTCTTTTTTTCTTCCATGTCAATTAGTGCATATGCCAACAAGCATACAACCATAAACTTTCAAATGCGAATAATTAACAGTTTTACCTGATCATAGTTTTTCTGGAATGGCCCCATCAAGGGCACTAGACGGGCAACGGTTAATCAAGTACACTGCTGTATCAACTATAGCGGCCCAAAGATGGACCGAAAGACCTGCATGAAGTCTCATGCATCTCGCCCTTTCGAGTATCGTGCGATTCATCCTTTCTGCTACACCATTCTCCTGCGGAGTCTTAGGAACTGTCTTGATTCCTCTGATACCTTCCTTTGTCAGATAGTTAAACAAACTCTTTGCTTGTGTACTCACATCCGTTGTCTGACTTGATTGCTTTCACCTTGCAACCCGTCTCATTCTCAACCCTGGCCTTCCAAGCTCTGAATGCCTTAAATACTTCTGATTTCTCACGAATTGCATAAACCCAAACCTTTCTTGTAGCATCATCTATAAATGTGACAAAGTATCTCTTACCTCCATAAGAGAATTCCTGAGCTGGACCCCACACATCTGTATGTACCAACTCTAGCTTCGCAAGCTTCTTCTCACGTCCACCCAACTGAAAGCTAACTGACTTCTGTTTGCCCATCACGCAATTCTCACAAAAATCCATTTCAACCTTCTTCAGCCCCATGCAGAAGATCCCTAGAACAAGGCTGCTTGACACCCTTTTCACCAAGGTGCCCTAACCTGACATGTCATAGAGTTGAAGATGAACTACCTACTGATGCTGTAGCAATGATATCACCTGAATCATCTTCCCTGAGTAAGTACAACGTGTCACCACGCTTTCCTTTTGCCACCAACCCGGCACCTGTAGTCACCTTCCATTCTCCATGCCCAAAAGTTGTTTGTGGTAGGGTAAAAATGGCCTGGAGGCCCAACCAGGGCCCAATACAACTCTCACTCAAGAAAGGTAAAAATAGCAATTTAGTCCGGCTTCAAACCATTACAGGGTCGGCGCCGAACCTCGAGTGCACCCCCACAGAACCGGCCTGCTCGTATCTGACGAGCCTCAGTGGTCCTCGGTCTCCGATCCGTGACAGCCCCACGGGCCGTCCCCCCTCTCTGGCGAAGCAGGGGGATGACCTGGCACAGCCTAGGCCCTCCGATTCTCCCAGAAACACAGAGGACCCACGATCAGCCATGTCAGCTCCAAATACCACCCAGGGTTTTGCCACGTCAGCCCTATACCGCTCCTGGTATGGCCACGTCTGCCCTAAACCCCCTGGGCCCTCTGCCACGTCAGGCCCATGGGCTTTCGGGTCCAGACCCGGCCCCCAAGCGGATCCACACCCGGTTGGAATTCTCTATAAATACTAGACCCTCACCCACCTTTTCAGGTAATCAATCTTTTTCCACTTAAATTCACCTAGTTATTGCTACTCTCTCACAGAGACTGACTAGATCGTCGGAGGGTCCGCCACCGGGACAAACCCCGGTGTTTCAGGACCGTCTGCAGGTACACAAGACCTCGGATCCGAATCCTCTGATCCGAGCCCAGATCTCCGAATCACCCCGAGGTCGCCACAGGTTCCGCCCGGTTAGCCGAGGGTCGTCAGACGAGCAGCTTTCTCCTTCAAATACAAATTGAGTCCGAACTCATACCTGGTGCATCCACACGTCTCCCAGAAATAAACCGCATCAGGTTGGCGCCGTCTGTGGGAATCTGCTTCAGAAGCCGACCCGAGCCCGACCATCGAGCGACCTCGACAGCCGAACTCCCATGGCCTCCAGAGGCCGGGGGGCCGCGTCCTTCGTCAACCAATGGGACACACCCCCACCAAATACCAATGCCGGGCCACGCGCATCAAGGCACGGAGATTCCCATCAGGGATCCCGGCGAAGCGCCACCCGTACAGTCCAGCCCGACCTACGAGGAATAATCGTCAACCGTCAAATCACCCGCAGCAGGGGAAGGGCCGCTTCCAACCCGGCCCCGAACCATCCACGACCACCGCCCGAGAGACGGAGGCCCGCACTCAGCCGCATCGGAAGGCAACCTTCAGGCCAACCGAACAGGGTCGAGGGAGCCCCCGTCACTCAGAAGGAGTTCCAGGACTTCCGAAGAGAAATTCTTGGGGCTCTCCGACGGGCCCCCAGGGGTGAAACCCTCCATTCCCAAACCAGGTCGGACACCGAGGCCAGCGTGTCCCGACCATCAACAATCCAGCCAAAGGACGATGACATACTCCTAAGGCGCCTCCAAGAAATGGAAGATCGCCTCGATCACATAGGGGACGGCGGCCAAAGAGCAGCTCAGGGGTACAGACCTATCCGCCCTCCCTTTTCCGCCCCCATCCTCCAGGCAGAAATACCCAGGAACTTCCGACCCCCTCAATTCGAGACCTACGACGGCGAGGGAGATCCTGCTGATCACATGGAGGGCTTCAAAACCCTCATGATGATTCATAGCGCCTCAGATTCCCTGCTGTGCCGAGCCTTCCCGGCCACCCTTCGGGGCCCGGCTCGTGAATGGTTCTCGAAGCTCGCCCCCGGCTCCATTTACTCCTTCGACCAACTAGAGGGCAATTTTCTCGCCCACTTCGTCACCAGCCGGAAGGCGGAGAGGACTAGCGCTTCTTTACTTGGGCTCAAGCAGATAGAGGGAGAATCCCTCAGAGTATTCGTCCGGAGATTTACCACGGAGGCGAGGTCGGTCTCCTCTCTTGATCCAGGCGTCGCCTCTGCGGCCTTTCGGCACAACGTTCGTCATGGACAGCTGAAAGCTTCTCTGGCGAAGAGGCCCCTCGTCGACTTTCCCGATCTCCTCAACAGGGTCGAAAAATACATTAGGGCAAAAGAGGCCCTTAACCCCGAAGATACCCGGGAGGCCATCGGGAAGGGAAAGCGGAAGGTCGAAGAAGTCGAACCATCAAAGAAAGCTCCGAGGGACGCGGGGACCATGAAGAAGGTCCCGCCGGTCCCCCGCTTCGAGAGGTACACTCCCTTGACGCATAACGTATCCGCCATCCTCTTAGAAATCGAAGACAAAGGCATTGTCCGACTACCCCCCGATCTAATAACAACAAGAATCGAGATCAACGCTTCTACTGCCGCTTCCACAGAGATCACGGGCACGAGACCGACCAGTGCCGAGCCCTGAAAGACGAAATTGAGGAACTCGTCTCACGAGGGTTCCTCCGACAATTCACCCAAGAAGGCCGACGGAATCGGCGAGATGATAGGAACCGAAGACTTTCGCCTCCGAACCCTACGTCGACCCACCCCCGTGATCAGGATCTCGGGTCCGAGGGAAACGCAGATACGCCATCCATCTTGCACTGAGTCCACGGGGGGCCGATGGGAGGAGGGTCAAATACACCCCAAAAAACCTTCATCCTCGAGGCGAATGCTGTCCAAAACAACCCCTCGTCCAAGCCGCAACCGGGGCCAGTCACCTTCTCAGGAGAAGACCTCGGAGGCGTTCACCTACCCCATTGCGATGCCCTCATCATTAGCCTCCACATGGCTAACTGTGAGGTTCGCCGAATCCTCGCTGACAACGGTAGCTCAGTTAATATTCTCTTCCTCAAGACCTTCGAGAGCCTCAAGATTACCCGGTGGAAAGCTCAAGCCCGCCGGACACACGTTACATGGATTCTCCGGCGCCCCTGTCATAACAGAAGGGATCGTTACCCTCGACGTCACCGCAGGATCGGCTCCTATCAAAAGGACCGAATCCATGGATTTCATGATTATCAACGTCAGGGCGGCTTACAACGCCATTCTCGGCCGATCCGGACAGAACTCTCTTCAAGCGGTACCTTCAACTTACCATCTAAGACTCAAATTTCCCACCCCCCAAGGGGTCGGCATTGTCCGAGGAAACAACGAAGTAGCGCGGCCATGCTATATAACCACCGTCGGAGGGGGTGCATCCCCTCTCCACGCCGCTGAACTCGAGCCCAACAGGGAAGGCCCGTACCGTGTAGTCGAGGCTGTACGTCCTGGCACGTACCGACTGGCGGATATAGACGGCCGGCTCATCAGCCATCCCTGGAACGCCGAGCATCTAATGAAGTTCCGGGAGGAGCGAACCTAGGTTCTAACTTGGCTAGTGAGTATAAAACCCTGTTGTTAACTTTCATGTGTAAAGGGCGGCTTCGACGACCGTCCCTATCTAGTATGAGAGAAATCTCTTTTGTGTCAAACTTCAAATGACTCGGCAGATCGGCATCCGAGTCCTCACTCCGGCATCATTCCCAGCGTCTCGGTAGGCCCAATCCAGGTTCGGACCAGGGGCTCTTACTAAGGCCCCACGTTGATCCCTCGCGGATCGACGGAGCCGAACCACACCACCGACGTCATTCACCGCACTCCTTAACAGAGCAAAGGAGGAAAAGAATTCTTTATTCATACTCCTTTATTTGGTTAGAAAAAACGAACAAAGACCATTACCGGACCACTCCACTCATCTCAAACGGAAGAAAGCCGCCATCTTAGGGCCCCTCGAGTCCAGGAAAGGGCGGGACCACTCCGACCGAACGGCTAGGAGCCCTCTCCTCATCATGGCGTTCCCTGGGCTCAGCCACGGTCGACACACCAGCCACAGAGCTCTGGGCATCCACTGGTCGCAGGCGCTCCAGCAGGAGCAGCGCAGAAGGAACCCCCTCCGCTCGCCGATCCACGGAGGAAGATGACGAGACGCCCAACATCGTCTTGTAGCGGTGTATCTCCATCTCCTTCTCCACTATGACATCTCGAAGTAGCCTTTCGGAAGGGGGCCTCTGTACCGAGGCGTTCGACGTGGTATGTCCTAGCCCGACACCTCCGAGATCCACCATCGCCCTCCTCAGCCGGCTCGCCTCCTCACTTAAGGCCTCAGACTTATTTCGATAATAGTTAAAGGCCGCATCAGTGTCGCGAGCCCCCTTTCGATAGCGAACCAACGTGGCCTCCAGGGCCACAACTTTGCTCCGGAGCCACGCCACGTCGGAGCGATGGGGGTCCACCTCGGGAAGAGGAGCCGCAACCTACAAGAAAACCAGCCAACTCAAAACGCATAAGCAAGGAGGACTGGAAACATCCGGAGTCAGAACACTTGGCCGGTCAAAAAATCCATTTTTATAAATCGAGTCGCTTCTTACAAAAAATGTGGTGGCCAGTCTGCGGGAGGCAAATACAATCAAAGGAAGGAAATAGAAAAACAAAAAATTATACAACGTGTTTTCCCACCTCAGCATCAGCAGGCGGGTCCACGAGGGGGTCGACGGGCGGATCGGGAGCAGGCCCTTCTTCGCCAGGGGTCTTCGGTGTCCCCTCGACCTCCATGTCATACTCGAAATTGGACAGATCAAGGGTCGGGTAGAAGTGCCTCACGTGGCTGATTGCCTTCGCATAACACTCATCTTGAGCATTGATCACCAGGAGCTGACTCGTCTCTGTCAGCTCTTTCCGCTCCTTGGCAAACTCCTTCTCCTGAGCCGCCATCTTCTCCGCCCATTCCCCCTTCTCCTTGTCGAAGGTCGTCTTCATCTCTTGCTCCCTCTTCTGAGAGCCTTCGAGCTCTGTCTTCATCTCTTTCGTCTCCTGCTCGGCCTTGTCCGCCCGGTCGCGCTCCCGCTTCAAAGCGGCCTCGTAAAGGCCCCTCACGTGGGCCCCCTGCACGGTCGCCTGTAGTCACCGAACACAACTGAGGGAACCTCCTCGACAAAGTAATCACGGGACAAAAGAGGATGACAGACTTACCAGCACATTGGCCTCTGCGAGGCGAGTATACGCCTCATCCAGGGTCTCGGTCTTCATCTCCGAACGATCCCGGGGGGTCGCCAACTTACTCGCCACCTCGACAGCTTGCCGCCCTCGGGTCAAACAGTCTCCCTCACGGATCGACCAACTCGGCACCCACGGTCGCCGAAGCCCCTCCTCTATCTCCAGATCCGCCAGAGGGACCTTCCCCTTATCAAGATCGGTGACCTTGCCCTGGTCCGGACCACTCTGAACCACCGCGTCCTTGACCGTCTCCGAACGAGTCCTTTTGGCCCGCGGCTGAACAGGGGCCTCGGAAACCCCCGGGGACGACCCCCTCGTCTTCATCTTCTTCCTGGCCTCCTCCTTCTTCATTTCGAGCCTTTTCGCCTTGATCGACTCAGGATCCATACCTACAAAAAGATCCAGTAAGGACAATGAGCACAGAGGAACAACGAAGACAAAAAGAAAGAAACAACTACATACGTAGATCTGCCGGGCTCAGTCCGGCATTCACCAAGTGGCCCTCGGCCACCTTCGCCCAGTCGATGCTATATGACAAACGGAGGCGCTCAACAAACCCCCACTCCTCGGCGGTCAGGTCCCTCGGCTTCGGCGTTTTATAGCTCGGCTTAGGGTGGTTCCACCGAGTGGGGATGTCCCAAGATTCCTCACTCCGAATCACCAGATACTTCTTCTTCCACTCCTTGATGGAGTCCGGATGACCGTGGACAACTTTCCCCTTGCCCCGGGGCGAAATGTAGTAGATACCCTCAGCCGACGAGCCGATCATCATCATCGCTCGGAAGACATTCAGCCGTAGAGGTACCCTCTGCTCCTCGCACAGCAACACGAAGCAGACTATCTGCTTCCAAGAATTGGGTCCGTACTGCATCGGCGCCAAGGTCGCCCAATTCAACACCTCACGGACCAAAGGGTGAACAGGCAGCCTCAGACCGGAGATAAAGGCATCCAAGGGGAAGACGCAATACCGATCCGGCAGAGGGTCGGTCGGTCGAAGAGTGGAGCTCGGCAACATGAGCTCATAGCTGGACCCTATATGGTACGCCAACCGCAAAGCCTCCAAATTACCTGCCTCCAGAACGGTCGGAAGTGCGTCCATTAGCACCCTCTTCCGGCTCGGCGACGACGGTTGGACCCCACACGCCTCCTTGTCAGAAAGATCGTCGGGGTACCAACGGAACGGCTTAGGCTGTACAGATGACCCTGTCCTCAAGTTAACAGGCGCCTGACTCGAGCCCCCTATCCTCGACCCCTTCTTCTTCGAAGCCCTCTTTTTCTTCTTGGTCCGTTCCGGGGAGGGGGTAGATAATTGCCCCAGACCTGTCGGCATGGAGCTCGAACCCACACCCTGACCTCCTACCTGGGCCCCTTCGACTCCCCCCTCCTCTCCAAAAACCAGCCCTAGAATCTGAACTTCAGCGGAACTACCGTTCCCCTCCTCAGAATCACTACTCTCCACAACAAAAAACCTTCGAGACCGCAGCGGCTTCACATCATACACTGGCTGATCGTCGCCTACAGACTCCCCCTCGAGATCAGACTCCTCCCACGAAGTCGGTCTGGAGGCGGGTTTTGCGTTCCCCCCAGACGTCGACGCCGACGAGCCAGACTGAGCCCTATCCATCTGTGCCTAAACTAAAACAAACCTACCAACAAACCGGGGGTCGCTTCGGAAGAACGAGCCCGGTACAGCGAACGGTAGGGACGAAGACTGAGGTATTGGGAGATTTTTTAGAAAAAGAAAGAGGCGAATAAGAAGGGAACATTTATAGAGGGGAGAAACGACTCCTCGATTTCTGCAAACACTGTTCACCGATTGACGTGTAGCGGGTGCCTGGAAAACCACGCCACGTCCTCGAAACGTGGGCCGCTGACGTCATCCAGTGCCAGGCTGGCAACCAGACACAGGGGTCGGGCCGGATAAAGTACTCGGCGGAAAAATTTTCTCTTTAAAAAGATTTAAGGCTACAGGGCTCGGTCGGCTCCCCTCTCACCTACGAACAACTTGGGGCTTACAGCCTCGGCAGCCGAAAACCCCAAATCGTTCCCGGGTGGCAGGAAAGCCACCACCGCCTGCGCCCTGGGTTCCAGAGATCGGTCGGCTCCCCTCTCACCCTCGAACAACTCGGGGCTTAAGGCCTCGTCGGCCAAAACCCCGAATTGTTCGCGGGTGGGAGGAAAGCCACCATCACCTAGAACCCTAACAAAAAGAAGATCGACCCGCATATCCGAGGCTCTTCACTCCCAGATCCAGGACACGATGGATACCCCTCCCGTCCTGATCTTTCCCGGGCCAAACAACCGTATAGGGGTCGTTTGACCCGAAAAAGGATCCGGACAGCAGAGTCGCCACCGATTCGAGGCCCATTGGCGCTACAAAGTTTATCAGAAGAGAGACGCCCGCCGAAGCAGACACCGCAGGTGGCCATTGAACCACCCTTGCTGTAATCAAACCCGCTAGAGGGGGAGAGGTATTTATAGCCTCCCCCAAGGACCAGCCTTTATGACATTGGGAAAACCAATCGACGGAAGCCCATGCGCCACCTGCGCTCAGAATGGCGGCGTCATTTAATGTCCCTAGAAAAATGGAAAATCACACGGATCCCAGAAACGCCATCAAGACTCCGCTAAGGCGACAGGCCACGCGGCTCAAACCTTCTTCTCAGGAGGATAACAACGACTCGCCATCACCCTTGCCGACACATAATCCCTCGTCATCTCGAGGTTCGGTCGAGCACCAGGGCCTTCTTCCCAGGAAGAATCACCGGCTCGCCATCACCCTTGCCGACACGTAATCCCTCGTCTTCTCGAGGTTCGGTCGAGCACCAGGGTACTCTTCTCAGGAAGAAACAACGGCTCGCCATCACCCTTGCCGACACATAATCCCTTGTCTTCTTGAGGTTCGGTCGAGCACCAGGGCCTTCTTCTCAGGAAGAAACAACGTCTCGCATCACCCTTGTCGACACGTAATCCCTCGTCATCTCGAGGTTGGGTCGGGCACCAAGGTACTCTCCTCCGGAAGATTCAACGATTTGCCATCCCATTTCCACGACCATGAACACTCCTCCCCGGCTAGCTCCCGCACCCCCGCAGGAGTGGGGGGCTTGTGTGGTAGGGTAAAAATGGCCTGGAGGCCCAACCAGGGCCCAATACAACTCTCACTCAAGAAAGGTAAAAATAGCAATTTAGTCCGGCTTCGAACCATTACAGGGTCGGCGCCGAACCTCGAGTGCACCCCCACAGAACCGGCCTCCTCGTATCCGACGAGCCTCAGTGGTCCTCGGTCTCCGATCCGTGACAGCCCCACGGGCCGTCCCCCCTCTCTGGCGAAGCAGGGGGATGACCTGGCACAGCCTAGGCCCTCCGATTCTCCCAGAAACACAGAGGACCCACGATCAGCCATGTCAGCTCCAAATACCACCCAGGGTTTTGCCACGTCAGCCCTATACCGCTCCTGGTATGGCCACGTCTGCCCTAAACCCCCTGGGCCCTCTGCCACGTCAGGCCCATGGGCTTTCGGGTCCAGACCCGGCCCCCAAGCGGATCCACACCCGGTTGGAATTCTCTATAAATACTAGACCCTCACCCACCTTTTCAGGTAATCAATCTTTTTCCACTTAAATTCACCTAGTTATTGCTACTCTCTCACAGAGACTGACTAGATCGTCGGAGGGTCCGCCACCGGGACAAATCCCGGTGTTTCAGGACCGTCTGCAGGTACACAAGACCTCGGATCCGAATCCTCTGATCCGAGCCCAGATCTCCGAATCACCCCGAGGTCGCCACAGGTTCCGCCCGGTCAGCCGAGGGTCGTCAGACGAGCAGCTTTCTCCTTCAAATACAAATTGAGTCCGAACTCACACCTGGTGCATCCACACGTCTCCCAGAAATAAACCGCATCATTGTTGTAAACCCTTCTTTGTCTAGTTTGCTAGTCGAGATCAAGTTTTTCTTCAAGCTCGGAATGTCTTGTATCATACAAGACCAATTGCCCACCATTGCGAACCTTCACTCTCACAGTGCCTCTACCCACAACTGGACATATCTGCCCATTACTAACTGAAACTGTACCAAAATCACATGTCCTGTAATCCTCAAAAACATCCCTAATAGGGGTACAATGATAAGAAGCACCTGAGTCTACACACCAATCATCTTGTAAAATATTGAATCCAGCAGATAAACACAATTTATCTAGACGTGGTTCAATACTTACCACATTGGCTACCTATGACCCTGCTTGCACTTTCTTATACTCCTCGCATTGGTCTCTCCTGTGTCCTGGCTTCTTGCAGTACCAACACTCACCTTTGCGATGTCCTGTTCTTGACTTGGACCTGTGATTTCTACTTTGCGACCTCCCTCTGTTGTTACTTCTACTACGGTTATCAACTGACAGTGCGGTATTGCTAGGATATGACACCGAAGTCTCTCCATGTCTCTTCCTCCTTGCATCCTCATTCATGATGCTGCTTATAACATCCTTAAGGGTTGTCGTATCAGTCATGGTGCTAGTAATAGTCTACTCTACTGTGCCGTAACTATCGAAAAGACTGGATAGCAACAACAACGATTGTGCCCTCGCCTCAAATTTTAAACCCGACGATTCCATCTGATTGTAGACCATACAGAAGTTGTTGATGTGCTCATCAACGAAACTCCTTTCTGACAACTTCAAGTTAACCAACTTCTTTAGATGTAAGATCTGGTTCGCTGCATTCGGCTTCTCAAACATGTCTGTCAATATCTCCATTGTCTCCTTTGCGGTTCTTGTCTTCTCAATATGAAATAGCGCATCCGTGCTCAGCGACAACTGAATCTGTCCAAGCATTTTCTGATCCAATCTATTCCAGCCCGCTAACGCAACTGGATCGACCTCCGTCCCCTCTGGCTTCACAACCAAACAACAGATCATCTAGATCCTTCTGTCGGAGATACGCAATCATTAGGATCTTTCACATTGTGAAATCCGTTCCATCGAACTCCTTGACTCTACCCTTGTCCCCCATCTCAATCAAGACTACCAACCTGTAGCTCTGATACCACTTTGTTGAATTCTAACTACGGAATAAACTCAACAATGACGACGAGATGCAACAACTATAGAATCAAAACAAGAGAACAAAGAACAACCAAAAGCAACACACAAGAACACAAAAGATTTTTATCGAGGTTCACCCAAACAATGGCTACTTCCCCGCACAGAGGCACTCCTGCGATTTTCACTAAAAATATGAAGATTAGGTTTACAAATCTCTCAAGAACTCACCACCAAGGTGTAGAATTTCTCTCTATCTTTCTCTCTCTTAATGACGGCTGTAGATCTCTCTTTTTCTTTTCAGTTAACCCTAAAATCGTACACAATACAATATATATAGGATTCCACAACTCTAATCACAGCCGTTCATCTATTCAGCGTCGGGACGGTCGACCGGTCCATCTTGGCGGTCGACCGGTCTTCTCCCTCGACTGCACGAAATCCAACAGAGAGCGGGTCGGTCGACTGCGCGGTCGACCAGTCATTCCATCAAGCTACAGAGTTGAGTCAGAGAGCGGGACGGTCGACTGCGCGGTCGACCGGTCTTCTTGCTTGGGCGGTCGGGGGGTGCGGTCGACCGTAACTCTGCTGTAGCTACTTTCTACTCTTGACCTGTTGCTCCCACTTCGACTTTCCTTCTCGACTATCTTCTTCAACTCATTATCGTGTATTGGATCTACAAACCCCAACAATTTCTTTAAGCATAACTTCACTTTGAGGACAGAAATTTCATACAACTAAAAGTACACTACTTTGTTTCTTTTAGCTTTTGTGTTCCTGTCCCATAACAAATCTTCTTGTTCATCTTTCTGTTGTGCTAGCTCTTTCTTAGAAATGAGTCCAATCAATTCAATTTAGTTCTACTTGATGTGTCTAAAACAAAATTGAACTAATAGTGGGAGTATCGTAGTGTTGCCGAATCTACCACAACTCGTAGTGCTAATAGTGGAACTCACACACCGCAAGCAATAGAAACTTTCCAACTAGATGAACCAAGAACAAGCCACTACAATGACGCAATATCTCACAAGAACACAATAATTTGCAGAGATAACCAATACTTCTTATTCTCCAAGAAGTACAAAGATTACAAAGAGATTACAACTCTCAATCTCTCTCTCTTACCTTTGAAATACTCGGTATAATCCCCTCTTGAAGTTGAACAATAATAACGGCTCACCTCAATCAACACTTGATAACCCTAGAGTTCACATCTACGGCTATATATATAGCTCCTAAGCAAACCCTAAAAAATAAACACAAATACAGCTTATTGGACCCAAAACTCGAAATCCCAAATAACACACAGTGTCGATGTCGGTCGACCGCACTTTGGGTCGGTCGACCGCAACGTGTCAAGTCCACACTCGAAGCATGACCGGTCGACTGTCCCCTTCTCTATTGAACATTGTACACTCGAAGAACTCCTTTCAGCTAGGACCGGTCGACCGTACTCCTGGTCGGTCGACCGCAACCACTCCAGTTTCATTCTTGTACTTGCTGCTGTCTTCTCTTGTTGTCTTCGTCTTCTCCTTCTCTTCTCCAACTTCAAGTACTCCGTGCCTACGTGTATTTGAGGCCAAAATCCTAACACTTAGCTCTCTTTCTTTTCGCTCTTATGATTCTGTTCAACCTATCTCTGGTCTCCAACTTTCTCTTCTGCTACTTGCTTGTAAGTGTGCACAGCCAATTCGGTTCAGATGTACTTGATATCTCAAAATCATAATTGCACTAACCCATTAATGAAATGAAAATGGACAACCATCATTAATTGAACTAACCTTTGATGACATTGTTATTTTACTTTCTAGAAAAGAACGTAATTTTGAACGAATCTCCATCCTATCTTCTCATGCTTACTTTGGAACAGATACTCCACTCAATTATGGAATGATTTTGGTGCTTGAACACACTTCTTCATTTGCTTTTCCCAAATTATGTTAGGTAGACAAACATGACTTTAGGTTATCGTTGAAAACATTATTCCTGAAAAATGTGGCCAATACGAACTTAATGACACCCAGAGTGAGACACTTGAAATCCTTTTTTGCCATTTTAGAACAAGTACAATTCCTAAGTTTTAGACATGAAAGTACAATTCCAAATTAGTAACTGACCTTAAATAGTGGGTATTGCAATGCAAATGTATTGGTCAATCTACAATTAGTTCTCTTTTACAGCTAATTCTCCACCCCCACGATTAAGCACCACCCTCGAATCCCTGAAGTTTGCAACAAGAATCCAAGCAGGTCCCACAGTTGCCACCACCGCGATGGACCCTACAAACATTGGCTCCGTCTCGGATCTCCCGCACTCACGAAAACCACCAGATGAAAATGCACATTTGCAGCACCATGTCATCCATTCGCCGGAAGCACCACGTCACTGATGTCTTCACCACCTCGTCTCTGTTCTCCACCATTTTCGAAGTTGCCTGTCCAATACCTCCGCCGAAAGCACATGCATCCACTTTTTGCATTGTGGCGACAACTGCCAAAATCAAAATCGAGATCCATCTCAACTGACCATTTTAAAACAAACAAAGATCAGATAACTTGGTGAGCGCCATTGTGGCCATAAAAAACGGTGAGGTAATGCAATGGTGGTTTCCCGATCAGTTAAAGAATGTCAGTTTGATGGAGACATTATCTTCCATATCTCTCAACCGGCCAGCGAGTTCGATGAGTCTGAAGCTTAAATCCGGGTTAATTTTTGGATCGGGACCTAACTCGATTGCGATGGTTATGTTGCCACTCCACCACTTGATGACAACGGTGACGAACTCAACAGAGATCGGGTTCCGGTTTAGGTTCGAGTTTAGGTCAGAAATGTAACGCCCTGCCCCAATACTCAGACAATTTTTATTATTTTTCGAAGACAAATTAGATACTATGTAGTACAACTTCCCACCACAGGCTGCCTCTCAAAAGGTGGTTAACCAATTAGGTGGCTCTTGATCATATGCATTTGTATTTATATTAAACTATTTTTGTACAACTCCCGATATGGGATTATATATACTCATCATCCTCTTTCAATCCCGTGACACCCCGCCACGTCACCAACCTATCAAGAGACACAGCAACGTTGTTCTCTTCAAATACACCGGGTGGGGCCCTCCTCACAAGGAGATGATGTCATCTCCTGCAGTGCACCAACAACACATCATGCTGTTCATTTCTAATCCCGTGGGCCCCTACCTCCATTTCCATGCACATATTATTTACCATATATGCTATCAACATTCATATCTTATATATATATATTTTATTTTTTTGGAAATACGGGGTATTACATATACCCCACCTTTAGAAATCAGCGTCCTCGCTGAGTACGGGGCACACATCTAGTGTAGGATTCGCCTTTCTAGCCGATGTGGAGCAGAGTATCCTGCCAGCGTACTGTGATCCTCCTTGCTAGCATACTCGCCCCTGGTCTCTCTACCAGCGTACTAACCTCAGCCAGGAGCGTACTGAACTCAGCCAGGCATACCTCTTCACACTCGGTGTCGAAAGTCAGCTCTGATACCATTTGTAACGCCCCGTCCCAATACTCAGACAATTTTTATTATTTTTCGAAGACAAATTAGATACTATGTAGTACAACTTCCCACCACAGGCTGCCTCTCAAAAAGTGGTTAACCAATTAGGTGACTCTTGATCATAGGCATTTGTATTTATATTAAACTATTTTTGTACAACTCCCGATATGGGATTATATATACTCATCATCCTCTTTCAATTCCGTGACACCTCGCCACGTCACCAACTTATCAAGAGACGCAGCAATGTTGTTCTCTTCAAATACACCGGGTGGGGCCCTCCTTACAAGGAGATGGCGTCATCTCCTGCAGTGCACCAACAGCACATCATGCTGTTCATTTCTAATCCCGTGGGCCCCTGCCTCCATTTCAATACACATATTATTTACCATATATGCTATCAACATTCATATCTTATATATATATTTTTTATTTTTCGGAAATACGGGATATTACAAGGAATCGGGTTCGGGGGTGTCGGTTCGAGTGGTTCTCTCAAGATCGAAACCAAATCATCGTTGCTCGTTTTGTGCTCGATTCGATAATGTCCATTGGTTCACTGGTGACAGTGGTGATTCAATAGTGTCCATTAAAATGGGGATTAATTTCAAATATGTAGATTCCCAATATATCGGAATAAACCAAACACAATATTGGAAGAATTTTCTACCCAAGGAATATGGATTAATCCCACTCATGCACAAAAACTTGTCATGCGTGATAGAGCACAATGAATAGGTATGGCCAAACATCTTCTTGGAGATTATTGATGTTGAAAATGAACATCTTATGAAAAGGAATTGAGCTATGGCCATTTAGTCATATCAAAGTACCAATTGTCAATTGGCTAGTAAGCCATTCCACATGTCAGTTAGTTGCATAGTCATTTTCAAAGCAGTCTACGCTAATTTTTATCAAGCTTCATGCTGCTCCTAATCTAGCTTTCATTTAGAAAAAGAGATTAAATGACTAATTAAATAGGTTTGCCCCCTTTGGTTTAGTTGTAAACTGGCTTAGTGATCTATTACAAGTTTGCCGTTTTTCCACTAAAATGGGGATTATTGGGTTAAAACGGCCAAAAGATGGGTATTTGAAGAAAAAAATTAACTTTAAAAAAACAGCTACGAGGCCTTATCTCTTCAGGAATATCTAGTAGTTATTGTATCAAGATATCAAACTAAGGTTTTTCTATATCTCTATATATTGTTGTTATTGGCCTCCAATGAGAGCCAAGAGAGAGAGAGTACTTCATTGAAGGTGGAGTTTGAGAGTTTCTCCAATTGTAAACAAGTAGTACTTACTGGTGAGGCTTGAGAGAGGGTCATGGTGAGAATTATAATATTCTTGTATTTTCTCTAGTTGAATAACATCTCGGGTTTCTTCTCCCCCGGATTAAGGCGAAAGTCCCAACCGGGACAAACTTGTGTGTGCTTTGGTGTGTTTCGTATGATCTCATATGTGTTTGGTAGTTTGTGTTGATTGCATCGAATAACTCAACACGATCCTCAGTCAGGTTTTCCTAAGAAATCCTAACAATTGGTATCAGACCTTCGGGTTCAAGGGTTTGTTCGAGTTCCTTGGAGAAGATGGCAGATCAGATCACGAAGATCAAGCGGTTCAAAGGCAAGATCAACTTTGATTTCTGGAAGGCGGACATGCATGAAGCATCGGTTCAACAGGACTTGGATCTAGTCCTAGAAGGAGATAAATAGAGACCAACCGGCACAAAGCAGGAGAATTGGGAGGAGATTTATTCAGATGCCTTGGGTTTAATCCGTATGTATTTGATGAGCGAAGTTAGGTATAGGAGAAGCGCAGCGAGTCTTTGGGCAAGATTCAGAACTGGCTACTCGGGATCATCATTACAGGGTCGGATGCATCAGAAAGGAAAGTTGTGGGATTTCTCAATGAAGGAAAGTACCGCTCTTCTAGATCATGTAGTGGAGTTCAATATGGAGTTATCTAAACTGAGGGTATTCAACGCAGATGATCTAAAGGTTTTCAATATATTCACCACCAAATCCATTCAACATGATAACCATGCTAGACGAAAAATCTACAAAGGAGAAGTTTTTCATAGCAAGTATGATCAAGGGGTGGGAGGAGGATGCACTTAAGAAGGAGAGTCAGAAATCGGCGTAAACTTCTATGAGTTGCTTGGAGGTGGATTGTACTTCGAATGGAAGGAAACGTGTATATAGGGGTATGGTCCGTGGCCACTAGTGCAAAGGGATTGAGCATCACATGAGAAACTGTTGCAAGCAGTTGAGTCAGAGGGGCGCCAAATCCAGTGCCGCTGAATCAGGTGATGGCTAGTGCTTTTGTTTCAAGTCCTTCAGATGTGAATTATGCTTGTTCTTCTGATTCGGTTAGTTCTTCTCGAGTTTGCTTCAAGAGGAAGATGGTTTCTACTTACAAGTGTGCCTTATGTCGTTGTGTGAGAATGAAGATTGACAAGACTTGTAAAGTAAGGGATGAGAAAACAGATGAGTCAAAAATGACAAACAGAAGCAGACACACACTAAAGGAGGGCATGTATTCCTTTGATGAAGCGGAGCCTTATATTCATGAGAACTCTAAAAGCACGGGACTGTAGGTACACAAATCCAGGTGAAGTTCGTTCAGTTTAGGAAAATTATCGTAAGGTGATGAAAGGTGAGAGGGGGATTGAGTACGATCAGCATAACCTTTACCAGCTTTGGAGGAACAGAAAAACTTGCGCAAGTATTTCGAAGCCCATTGTTTCTAAAGCACCATCTAGTATGCCATCACTAGAATCATCCGAGTGAGACTGCGACGTTCGAATATCATCCAAAGGTGGAGAGAGCCTTAAGGTAGGTGGAGTTTGTGTGGAGGTGGCACCTCCATAATTATATCTACTAGGGTGTGCCCTTGAGGGGGGCATACAGCTGGAGAAAAATAGGTGGAGATAGATTCAACTAGCAGAGGAAGCCATCGAAACGAGTTGTTTGCAAGAAGAGGAGGAAAAGAGTCTAGAAGTTTTTAAATCACACAGGTGTGGATTCATGAGTATGCAATCCAAGGTGGAGATTGTTGGATTTATGTCTTGCATACTATGTTGGATAAGAAGACGATGAGATGATGGAGGAATCGAGACGATCGGAGACGAAGTAGAAGCAAGGAGAAACAGTCAGCAGCAGTAGCAGCATCAGGTTGCGGTCGACCATCCTGGGGTGCGGTCGACTGCCCTACTATGCAGGAGTACCCGAGAGGGGGGCGGTCGATCGACCTTAGGGTGCGGTCGACCGAACGCGGTGCTGATGGATTATTTGGGTCGGGTCTTGGTGATT
Organism: Hemerocallis citrina; assembly: GCA_017893485.1. Taxonomy (NCBI): domain Eukaryota; kingdom Viridiplantae; phylum Streptophyta; class Magnoliopsida; order Asparagales; family Asphodelaceae; genus Hemerocallis; species Hemerocallis citrina. Next base: position 222,710,478 of record CM030367.1, read on the forward strand.
CGTGAGAAGCCCAATTTGCTCTTCAAGTCAGATCGTACGGCTCTTATCGTAGAGTTATCTCTTCAGAAATATCCAATAGTTATTGTATCAAGATATCAAACTAGGATTTCTTTATATCTCTATATATTGTTGTTATTGGCCTCCATTGAGAGTCAAGAGAGAGAGTACTGTTGGGTTTATGTCTTGCATACTATATTGTATAAAGAAGACGATGAGACGATGGAGGAATCGAGAAGATTGGAAACGGAGTGGAGGCAAGGAAACAGTCAGCTGCTGTATTTGCAGAAGTGGCGGTCGACCGGTCATAGGGTGCAGAAGTCCCGAGAAGGGGACGGTCGACCGACCTTGGGGATGCGATCGACCGGTCACGGCACTGATGGGTTTATTGGGTCGGATCTTGGTGATTCGTGAGAAGCCCAACTTGTTCTTCAAGTTAGATCTGACGGCTCTTAACGTAGGGTTATCTCTTGAGGAATATCTAATGGTTACTGTATCAAGATATCAAACTAGGTTTTCTCTAGATCTCTATATATTGTTGTTATTGGCCTCCATTGAGAGCCAAGAGAGAGAGAGAGTACTTCATTGAAAGAGAGATTGAATGATCTCTAATTGTAAACTAGTACTTGCTGGTAAGGCTTGAGAGAGGGTCATGTGAGAATTGTAATATTCTTGTATCTTCTCTAGTTGAATAACATCTTGGGTTTCTTCTCTCCCGGATTAAGGCGAAAGTCCCAACCGGGACAAACTTGTGTGTGCTTTGGTGTGTTTGGTATGATCTCATATGTGCTTGGTAGTTTGTGTTGATTGCATCGAATAACTCAACAAGATCCTAGAGAGGTTTTCCTGTGGGAAATCCCTAACAATTGGTATCAGAGCTTCCGGTTCAAAGGTTTGTTCGAGTTCCTTGGAGATGATGGCAGATCAAATTACGAAGATCAAGCGGTTCAAAGGCAAGATCAACTTTAATCTCTTGAAGGTGGACATGCATGAAGCATCAGTTCAACAAGACTTGGATCTAGTCCTAGAAGGAGATAAAGGGAGACCAATCGACACAAAGTAGGAGATGTGAAAGAAGATTTATTCAGAAGCCTTGGGTTTAATCTGGTTGTCATTGATGAACGAAGTCAGGTATAGGAAAAGTACGGCGAGTCTTTCAGAAATGACTACTCGGGATCTTCGTCACAAGTTCGGATGCACCAGCGAAGAAAGTTGTGGGATTTCTCAATGAAGGAAAGTACCACTCTTCTAGATCATAAAGTGGAATTCAATATGGAGTTATCTGAACTAAGGGCGTTCAACGCAGATGATCTAGGGTTTCCAACTCAATATATTCACCATCAAATCCATCCAACATGATAACTATGCTAGGTGAGAAATCTACTAAGGAGAAGTTTTTCATAGCAGGTATGATCAAGGGGTTGGAGGAGGATGCACTTAGGAAGCAGAGTTAGAAATCGGCGTCAACTTCTGTGAGTTGCTTGGAGGTAGATTGTACTTTGATTGGAAGGAAAAGTGTATGTCGGGGTGTGGCCACCAGTGCAAAGGGAATGAGCATTACATGAGAGACTGTTGCAAGTGATTGAGTCAGAGGGTGCCAAATTTAGTGCCGCTGAATCAGGTGAAGGCTTAAATAGTGCTTTTGTTTCAAATTCTTTAGATGTGATTTCCGGTTGTTCTTTTGATTCGGTTAGTTCTTCTCAAGTTTGTTCCGAGATGGAGATGGTTTCTACTTACAAGTCTGCATCATATCGTTGTGTGGGAACGAAGTTTGATAAGATTTGTGAAGTAATGGTTTCTATACAAGTTTGCATCATGTCGTTGTGTGAGAACGAAGATTGACAAGACTTGTGAAGTAAGATGTGAGAAAACAAATAAGTCGAAGATGACGGGCAGAAGGGAACACACACTAGAGGAGGGCATGCATATTCCTTTGATGAAGCGGAGCCTTATTTCCATGAGAACTCTAGATGTTCAGGACTGCAAGTACACAGATTCAGGTGAAGTTCGTTCAGTTTGGGAAAGTTATCGCAAGGTGATGAAGGGTAAGAGGGGGATTGGGCGGATTCAGCACAACCTATACCAGTTTTGTGGGAACAGGAAACCTTGGCCAAGTGGTTTGAAGCCCATTGTTCCTAAAGCGCTATCTAGTATGTCGTCACTAGAATCATCCGAGCGACACTGCGACATTCGAATATCGTCGGAAGGTGAAGAAAGCCTTGAGGTAGGTGGAGTTCGTGTGGAGGGTGGCACCTCCATGATTACATCTACTGGGGTGTGCTCTTGAGGGGGCATACAGCGGGAGAAAAACAGGTGGAGATAGATTCAACTAGCAGAGGAAGCCATTGAAACGAGTTGTTTGCAAGAAGAGAAGGAAAAGAATCTAGAGGGTTTCAAATCACACAGGTGTGGATTCATGGGTATGTAATCCAAGGTGGAGATTGTTGGGTTGATGTCTTGCATACTATATTGGATAAAGAAGATGATGAGACGATGGAGGAATCGAGAAGATTGGAAACGTAGTGGAGGCAAGGAAACAGTCAGCTGCTGTATTTGCAGAAGCGGCGGTTGACCGGTCGAAGGGTGCGGTCGACCCGTCATAGGGTGCAGAAGTCCGGAGGGGGGGACGGTCGACCGACCTTGGGGATGCGGTCGACCGGTCATGGCGCTGATGGGTTTATTGGGTCGGATCTTGGTGATTCGTGAGAAGCCCAACTTGTTCTTCAAGTTAGATCTGATGGCTCTTATCGTAGGGTTATCTCTTCAGGAATATCCAATGGTTACTATATCAAGATATCAAACTAGGTTTTCTCTATATCTCTATATATTATTGTTATTGGCCTCCATTGAGAGCCAAGAGAGAGTACTTCATTGAAAGAGAGATTGAGTGATTCTCTAATTGTAAACAACTAGTACTTGCTGGTGAGGCTTGAGAGAGGGTCGTGGTGAGAATTGTAATATTCTTGTATCTTCTCTAGTTGAATAACATCTTGGGTTTCTTCTCCCCCGGATTAAGGCAAAAGTCCCAACCGGGATAAATTTGTGTGCTTTGGTGTATTTGGTATGATCTCATGTGTGCTTGGTAGTTTGTATTGATTGCATCGAATAACTCAACAAGATCCTAGAAAGCGGGTTTTCTTGTGGGAAATCCCTAACAAGTACTTCATTGAAGGCGGAGTTTGAGAGTTTCTCCAATTGTAAACAACTATTACTTGCTGGTGAGGCTTGAAAGAGGGTTGTAGTGAGAATTGTAATATTCTTGTATCTTTTCTTCCGGATTAAGGCGAAAGCCCAAACCGGGACAAACTTGTGTATGCTTTGGTGTATGATCTCATATGTGCTTAGTAGTTTGTATTGATTGCATCGAATAACTCAACAAGATCCTCAGTGAGGTTTTCCTAAGAAATCCTAATAGATAGATAAGTTACTGGAAATGTTAAAAGTCTACTGGAAGCCTTTAGAATACAATGAATACACTGTTACAGAATATGAAAAGGCTAATATTAGAGGGCTCCAGATTACTCAGGACAGTCAGCAGACTGATGGGGACATCAAATCAGTTTTATTTTTATTTTGAGATTTAGTCATATATAGTTTATTTGAGAGATTCGTTTTAGATTTGAGAGATTTGTTTTGGATTTATTTTAGATTTGTTTTGAGCCTATATATAGGCCTTGAAAATAATGAGAAAATATGTTATTCTTTATTTTAAAAATTATTGTGTTGAGTTATTGCTCTTCGTCCCTCTTTTTGTGCGAGACAATTGAGAGGATTATTAGGGTTTGTGAGAAATCCTAATAAAGTATTAGGGTTTGTGATAAACTCTAAAACTACATCCAAATCCCTAAATTAAAATCCAACCCTAACCCGATCTTTCTTTCTAGCCCGCCAAACTCTCCCTCTCTCTCATCTTCTCCTTCTTCTTGGCCGAACCCATCGACTGCCTCACCACAACCCCCAAACCACCCGTCAGCCCCTCATCGACCTCCCCCCATTTGACGTTGCCATCACCCCGCACCCGTCAGCCCCTTGTCGATCCCACTCCCTCGCCGATCAACCATCGCCTGCAGCCCGTCGCCTCCTTCTCCGCTGCGATCACTATCTCCGATCGCCAACCCATCGCACTACCACCCTACGACCCTCGTCGCCAGTCGCCGCTGCTGCACAACCGAAGCCACCAATGCCTGCACCCCGACGTCCCTTCACTGCCTCCACGGCTCCACCGTCAGCCGCCGCCACCGCCTTCTCCTCGTTCTCTCGCAGAAGGCTCCATGGCAGCCACCCCGACCTTCTTCCTTCACTACAACTACACACTATCTGCAACCCCAGTAAACTCTTTCCACTTCTCAAATATTTGTATTACTGCTTTAACATCTCTATAATATTATTTGATTTGACTGTCGTGCACAAATATTGAGAGTGGGTGTTTCTACTTGCTAATTAGAGTATGAATCTTTATTGAATAGCTTACTTGCTAATCACGTTAGGTATAATTATTGATTGTTAGAACTGAATTTTTAACTGGCTTGTTAAACTATTTCATATTTTGAAAATCCATTAAACCATTTATGAGTTTAAATTTCTAACTTAATCCGTAGTACATGTTGGTAAACTTAATCTCTTAATATTTTTTAAAATTCTCAACTTAGGATTAAGTTTACATCATTTTGGTATCAGAGCGAAGGTTGTTAAAACCTATAAAGCACAGATACAGGTACGAGGTGCGGGTACGACACGACAGGGATACAGGGATATGTGATTTTACAAAAAAGTAGGATACGGGTGCGTTGGTGGGTACGTTAAATGTAAATTATCTTATATTATATCTATAAATAAAAAACTATTTATCTTGTTAAAAATGCAAAAATTAAACAAATTCATAGAACTATAAGAATACATTACAATTATAAGCATTTTGGTGGAAAAAAATGATAATATAACTATCGATTTTTTGGGTATACTTGATTGTGTTTAAACATAACTGTAAATAACAAAAATTTAAAATTTCACTAGGACACCAAGCATTTATCTCAACATAATTGTGTCTAAAAGTTGCAAAAAATGTATTTAAAAGATAGGTACTCCTTAGGTACGCGCCTGAGAGTACCCAAGGAGTATCGGCACCCGATACGCACCCGACACGGGACGTTGGCCATTTGGAAGTACCCGTGCTTCCTAGGTTAAAACCCTAGTTCTCGCATCATTTAGTCATAATTTTTGCATTCATTTAGGATCGTTTAGAGTCTCTTTCTTTTAGATTATTTCAGATTATTAAAAAAACAACTTAAGTACATTTAGGACACGTTTTCCCAAATTTCAGCAAACCCACGTCCCCACGATTCCTAGTTCTCCACTGTTGGTTAATGTGTCTTCGCAACACCATCACAAATTCCGAAGAGCCTTTCTTGTCCCTCCCAAACCATCCAATTAGGAACCCTAGAATTTTGCGCACCCCTCCTCGAACTAAAATGGACAACTCTGATGTTTCCACTACCCTGGCTGTCATTCAAGCAACTTTGCCAATATCATTCAGAGGCTTGAGCAAAGTGGAATTGAATCAAAATGTTGTCCATGAGCTTCATCATCAGATCCCTCAAGGGAATGTTTGTGACGATCGACGTCAACAATGTGACCATGACGAACAATACAAGAAGAACATCAAGGCTGACGTTCCCCACTTTGAAGGCTGTTTGGAACCCCAAGTTTATCTCAATTGGATTCGTACCATGAACCACTACTTCGTGTGGTTTGACATGAGCGAAGCCCTAAAGGTTAAATTTGCCACAATGAAATTGACTGGTAAAGCTCAACAACATTGGACCAATCTTGAACATGTTCGTAAAGGCCGAAGCCTGACACCTATATCCGCTTGGGAAGCCATGAAAGAGAAGCTCACTAAGAGATATGTGCCGTTATCATTCCACACCCGATTGCTAGATTCGTGGAACCAACTTTATGAAGAAAGTAAATCCACCCAAAAGTATGTTGATAAGTTTGACGACTTCCTTATTCGGTACAATGCTTTAGGTAAAAAGAGCGAAGAACAAACTCTCTCTAGGTTCAGAGTTGGAATACGAGCCGATCTTAGGAACGAGCTAATTCATAGAAATGTAGATTCATTGGCAGCAACTTATGCTCTTGTCCTCGATATGGATTCCCTTACAGCAAGTTCTACCTATAAATTCAGCAATTTGAGAGATCATTCCTCTAGAACGACCACTGCTGAGCCCTGTAGACCTGAGCTCCCCTCTTCTCAGCATCCTAACAAGTCTTACCTAAGCAAGCCTACTTCAAATTCCTATTCACTTAGAAATGACAACACGGGTAAGCACACTAAAAGAGACTATTCTAAGATTGATCCTCTCACTAATTGTTATAAATGCAAGGGTTTACGACCATGTTGCTGGCAACTGTCACAGTCCCAGTAGGATGAACATTGTAGAAGGTACCGCTATCATTGCTGATGAGCCCGACAATGAATTTACCTATGAACCTCATGTAAGTGATGACTTTGGTGAAGAAGAGGATGATCAGCCTCTCCACTATATTCGGTCGATCCAATCACCTCCATGAATGTACCTGAGTCACTTATTCCTTCCCAAGTCACTTGGCAGCATATAGATTTTTTCTGTGTTAGAACATCACTCAAAGTCTGCATCCACATTTGCATCCTACATTCATGATTTGTATAAAGAAATTTTCAAGAAAAATAATGAGAATAATTTTAACTACAAGTTAATAGCAGATACCAGAAGAAAATTTAAAACTTTTGATGTTGGTAACGAAGTGATGGTCCGGATTCGTCCGGAACGGTTTTCAGCTGGATTCGTTAAGAAATTGAACATACGTGCTGCAGGCCTATTTAAAATTGTACATAAAATCAATGATAATGCATATGTCGTTGACCTTCCTGAAGGTTTTGGCATAAGACTTTCAATATTGAGTATCTAGTACTCTATGAAGACCCAAAATTTAACCTTAGAAATTCTCTTATAGATGAGCTACCCTGCAGTCTAATGGTGAGATTTTCATATTTCCCCCTTTACCTGATACTACTTATCCACTGACAGACAAATTGGATAATATTTTAGATGATCAGATAATCTGTACCAGAGATTGTGGTATTCATAGGTATTTGGTGAGGTGGAAGAACAAGCCGAAGTCGGATGACACTTGGAGTGATCGTGAGGAGCTCCCGCGCTTGGATCCAGATCTTTTGGAGCACCATGACATGATCACTGGTTTTGACTCGACTGGGTCGAGCCCTCTTCCACCTGGAGAGAATAATGAGGACACCAAATCTGTTTTATTTTTATTTTGAGATTTAGTCATATGTAGTTTATTTGAGAGATTTATTTGAGAGATTTGTTTTAGATTTGAGAGATTTGTTTTGGATTTGTTTTGAGCCTATATATAAGCCTTGAGAATAATAAAAAATTATGTTATTCTTGATTTAAAAAATTATTGTGTTGAGTTATTGCCCTTTATCCATCTTTTTGTGTAAGACTATTGAGAGAATTATTAGGGTTTGTGAGAAATCCTACTAAAGTATTGGGGTTTGTGATAAACTCTAAAACTACACCCAAATCCCCAAATTAAAACGACAAACCCAAAATCCCAAAATTAAAATCCAACCCTAACCCTAACCCTCTCTATTCCGAGCCGCCAAACTCTCCCTCTCTCTCATCTTCTCCTTCTTCTTCTTGGCCGAACCCATCAGCTGCCTCACCACAACCCCCGAACCACCCCTCATCCCCTCGTTGACCCCCCCTCGACGCCGCCGTCACCCCGCACCCGTCAGCCCCTCATCGATCCTCACTCCCTCTCCGAGCAATCATCGCCTGCAGCTCGTCGCCTCCGTCTCCGCTGTGATTACCATCTCCGATTGCTAGCCCATCGCGCGACCACCCTACGACCCCCGTCGCCAGTCGCCGCCGCTGCACAACCGAAGCCACCATCGCCTGCACCCCGACATCCCTTCACTGCCTCCACCGTCAGCCGCTGCCACCGCCTTCTCCTCGCTGTGTCGCCGAAGGCTCCACGGCAGCCACCCTGACCTTCTTCCTTCACCACAACTATACACTATCTGCAACCCCGGTAAACTCTTTCCACTTCTCAAATATTTGTATTACTGCTTTATTATCTTTATAATATTATTTGATTTGACTGTCGTCCACAAATATTGTGATGTAAAACCAACCCTAAAATAGAGAATTTCCAAGAATTTTAATGGGTTAATTTTACCAACATGAAAGTGCGGATCTAAGTTGGAAATTGTTAACAGTTAACAGGTTTGATGGGTTTTCAAGAATTGAATCAAATGTAACAGTCCCAATTAATAATTCAACCTTATAATCAATAAGTAAATCCCTACGTGTTTTAGCAAGTAAAAAGTTCAATACCGATTCGTACTCTAATCTAGCATGTGGATCACTTAATCTCAGTATTTTGTGGTCGACAGGCAAATTAGATAATATGCTAGATAATAGGGTAGTAAAACACAAATATTACTAGTAGAAAGAGTATACCGAATGCGAAGAAACCGCGTAGTTCGAGTAGGGCAGCGACTGAGATCACAGCAACACAGCAATGGCAGACAGTAACTCCACGAGCAAATTCACGATGGCTGGCGGCGTCACTGGTCGACGTCGACGACGGCAAGGGGCGGTGCTGGCGACGGCGGCGAGAGGTGGGGCGAACGGGGCGCACGGGGAAGAGAGAGGGCAGTCGAGGCTGTTGGGGGATCTGTGGAGATTTGGGGTGTTGGCTGTGGATGGGGAATGGGTTTAGATGAGGAGTTCGGAGGTTAGGGTTTCGACGAGGGGGAGGGAGGTTGATGGAGGCGATGAGGTCGAAGGTCGGGAGTGGCTAGAGGTCGACGGCGATGGGGGATTTCGAGGTTGACAACGAGGGGGGATTTGGGGTTGGTGATCTCGATCGGGAGTGGGTTTTGGGAAACGAAAAGGGAAAGAAGAAGATAAAGGTGAAGGGGCTGTGTGGAGGTGGCGGCGGGTATTGGAGTTTTGAGATTAGGGTTTTTGTAATAGGGATTAGGAAGATTATGGTAGAGATTTGTATTGGGAAATTTTAATTGGAGGATATATTTTAGAATTAATCACTAACCCTAAAATTAGATTAGAATTTATCACAAACCCTAATTTTAGATCTCAGTTGTATCACACAAAAGAGAAAGAGGAAGAGCAAAACTCAACATAGATTTTTTTAATCAATAATGGCATGCTTTCTCATTAATCTCAAGGCCTTTAAATAGGCTCAAAATACATCTTGATACAAATCTCCAAAATATTCTCAGAATCTTAAAAATACAAAAAGATTACATATGGCTATAATTGCCAGAAACAAAAATGGTACTGAAATAAAAATCCTAAACTAAACAGGAAAGATGTCCTCATCATTCTCTTCGGGTGGAGAGAGATCGACCCAGTCGAGTCAAAACCAGTGATCATGTCATGGTGCTCCAAAAAATCTGGATCCAGTTGCGGAAGCCCCTTACGATCACTGCAAGTGTCATCCGACTTCGGTTTGTTTTTCCACCTCACCAAATACTTGTGCATACCACCATCTCTAGTAGAGATTATCTGATCATCTAAAATATTATCCAATTCTTCTGTCGATGGGTAAGTAGTATCTGGTAGTGGAGGTAATGGGGGAATCTCACCATTAGGCTGCAGGGTAGGCTCATCTATAAGAAAATTTCTAGGGTTGAATTTTGAGCCTTCATAAAGTACTAGATCCTCAATATTGAAAGTCTTACTTATGCCAAAACCTTCAGGAAGGTCAACGACATAGGTACTATCATTGATTGCATATAGAATCTTAAATGGGCCTGCAGCACGTATGTTCAAGTTCTTAACGGGTCCAACAGGAAACCGTTCCGGATGAATCCGATCCATCACTTCGTCACTAATATCAAAAGTTATAAATTTCCTTCTAGTATCTGCTATTAACTTGTAGTTAAAATTATTCTCATTAAGTTCCTTGGAAATTTCTCTATGCAAGTCATGAATGTTATATGCAAATATGGGTGCAGACTCTGTGACTCTGTGATGTTCTAACACAGGGGTAAAATCTATGGGTTGCCAGGTGACTTGGGAAGGAATGAGTGACTCAGGTATACTCAATTGAGGTGACTGAACAGGCTGAATACAATTGAGAGACTGGTCATCCTCTTTTTCATCAAAGTCATCACTCATTGTCGGGCTCATCAGCGATGACTGCGGTACCCTCTACTATATTGATCCTACTTGGGCTGGGACAGTTGCCAGCAACATGGCCATATCCCTTACATTTATAGCACTTAGTGAGAGGATCAATCTTCGAATAGTCTCTTTCAGTGTTCTTACCCGTGTTGTCATTTCTAAGTGGATAGGAGTTTGAAGTATGTTTGTTTGGGTAAGACTTGATAGGAAACTGAGGAGACGAGTGCTCAGGTCTAGGGGGATCAGGAAGGGTCATTCTAGGGGAATGATCTCTCGAATCGCTGGATCTATAATGGGAACTAGCTTTAAGGGAATCCATGTCGAGGACTAGGGCGTAGGCTGCCGCTATTGAGTCCACATTTCTATAGATTAGCTCGTTCCTAAGGTCAGCTCGTAGTCCAGCTCTGAACCTAGAGAGAGTTTGTTCTTCACTCTCTTTACCTAACGCATTGCACCGAATAAGGAAGTCATCGAATTTATCAACATATTCTTGTGTGAATTTACTTCCTTGATACAATTGGTTCCACGAATCTAGCAATCGGGTGTGGAACGATAGCGGTACATATCTCTCGGTGAGCTTCTCTTTCATGGCCTCCCAAGTGGCTATGGGTGCCAGGCCTCGGCCTCTGCGGGCATGTTCAAGATTGGTCCAATGTTGTTGAGCTTTACCCGTTAATTTCATAGTGACAAATTTAACTTTAAGGGCTTCGCTCATATCGAACCACACAAAGTAGTGGTCCATGGCACGGATCCAATCGAGGTAAGCTTGGGGTTTCATGTGGCCTTCAAACTGGGGAACGTCAGCCTTAACGTTCTTTTTGTATTGTTCGTCAGGATCACGTTCTTGACGTCGATCGTCATGAACATTCCCTTGAGGGATCTGACGATGGGCATGAAGCTCAGGGACAATGGTTTGATTTAGCTCCACTTTTTCAAGCCTCTGATTGATATTGGCAATAGTTGCTTGGATGGCAGCTAGGGTAGCGGAGATATCAGAGTTATCCATTTCAGATCTGGGAAGTCTAGGGTTCCTAATTAGGTGATTGGGAAGGGAAAGGAAATGCTCTTCAGGGTCTGTGATGGTGCTGCGAAGACGCATTCACCAAAAGTGGAAACAATGGGGTGTGTGTCCTAATTTTTTTATTTTTTTTTAAATGATTCTGAAATAAACTAAAAATAATAAAATAAAAGACTACACAATCCTAAATGAATGCAAAATTGATGCCTACGATGCAAGAACTAGGGTTTTAAGAACCTTCGCTCTGATACCAAAATGATGTAAAACCAACCCTAAAATAGAAAATTTCCAAGAATTTTAATGGGTTAATTTTACCAACATGAAAGTGCGGATCTAAGTTGGAAATTGTTAACAGTTAACAGGTTTGATGGGTTTTCAAGAATTGAATCAAATGTAACAGTCCCAATTGATAATTCAACCTTATAATCAATAAGTAAATCCCTACGTGTTTTAGCAAGTAAAAAGTTCAATACCGATTCGTACTCTAATCTAGCATGTGGATCACTCAATCTCAGTATTTTGTGGTCGACAGGCAAATTAGATAATATGCTAGATAATAGGGTAGTAAAACACAAATATTACTAGTGGAAAGAGTATACCGAATGCGAAGAAACCGCGTAGATCGAGTAGGGCAGCGACTGAGATCACAGCAACACAGCAATGGCAGACAGTAACTCCACGAGCAAATTCACGATGGCCGGTGGCGTCACTGGTCGACGTCGACGACGGCAAGGGGCGGCGCTGGCGACGGCGGCGACGTCGGCGAGAGGTGGGGCGAACGGGGCGCACGGGGAAGAGAGAGGGCAGTCGAGGCTGTTGGGGGATCTGTGGAGATTTGGGGTGTTGGCTGTGGATGGGGAATGGGTTCAGATGAGGAGTTCGGAGGTTAGGGTTTCGACGAGGGGGAGAGAGGTTGATGAAGGCGATGAGGTCGAAGGTCGGGAGTGGCTAGAGGTCGACGGCGATGGGGGATTTCGAGGTTGACGACGAGGGGGGATTTGGGGTTGGTGATCTCAATTGGGAGTGGGTTTTGGGAAACGAAAAGGGAAAGAAGATAAAGGTGAAGGGGCTGTGTGGAGGTGGCGGCGGGTATTGGAGTTTTGAGATTAGGGTTTTTGTAATAGGGATTAGGAAGATTATGGTAGAGATTTGTATTGGGAGATTTTAATTGGAGGATATATTTTAGAATTAATCACTAACTCTAAAATTAGATTAGGATTTATCACAAACCCTAATTTTAGATCTCAGTTGTATCACACAAAAGAGAAAGAGGAAGAGCAAAACTCAACACAGATTTTTTTAATCAATAAGGGCATGCTTTCTCATTAATCTCAAGGCCTTTAAATAGGCTCAAAATACATCTTGATACAAATCTCCAAAATATTCTCAGAATCTAAAAAAATACAAAAAGATTACATATGGCTATAATTGCCAGAAACAAAAATGGTACTGAAATAAAAATCCTAAACTAAACAGGAAAGATGTCCTCATCATATTGAGAGTGGGCGTTTTTACTTGCTAATTAAAGTACGAATCTTTATTGAATAGCTTACTTGCTAATCACGTTAGGTATAATTATTGATTGTTAGAACTGAATATTTAGCTTGGCTTGTTAAACTATTTCATATCTTGAAAATCCTTTAAACCAGTTATTAGTTTAAATTTCTAACTTAATCTGCATTACATATTGGTAAACTTAATCTCTTAATATTCTTGGAAATTCTCAACTTAGGGTTAAGTTTACATCACAACAATAATAGCTTGGTTTAATTTCCAACAAAAATAAGGTTTAAATATCTTGTAGTATTGAATACAATATTTTATGAAAATTAATTAATCATGTTATCTATCTTTTTAATTTGTCGGATCATTGGTATCGTTCCGGATCCTACCGATCTGGCCAATCCTACTTCCACTCGGCCGATCCCCCAATCCCGATCACTGATCTCAATCTTTGGAGGAGGATAGGATCTCCCCCTCCAAAACTGATCCACTCCGGCCGATTGGTGTCGGGATCAGCCAGATCCTTGAACCTGTGGTTTGAATATTAAAGTTCAACTTACTAGTATTAGGTTATTTTTTGGATAAGGGCTATATTGTAGGCTAGTCTTGAACCTTCTTAACCCATCCCACCTTTACCTTCTGAGCTACAATTCAGGTCTTGCTATTAGGTTTTTGTCGGTCGGTTAAAAATTTTCTTCCCTAGAGGAGCATGACTGACTTTATAGAGTGTATACAATTCAAATATTCTGTGTGCAGCTAGTATCAGCAAAGCTGAATGGTTCAGGACAATTTCACCTCAGTTTGCAAAATTGTTAGTCAAATCAAGGTTCACAAAGTTAAAAGCGTCAATGATGCAGGAAAAACTTTATTTTCTGATTGCTATTCTTCAGCGCACTCATTATTTTCTTTATCTCCCTCCTCCTGTGTGTGTGGTGTGACTTTTTTGGTGGGAGGGGGAATGCTTTATTTGAAACTCAAATAGATGAAACTTTCCATTAGGAAGTAACCACATCTATTTTGTCATGTAACAATAATACTCTAGTAATGATTTATAAAGTAGGGATCAACAATTGAAAAGATACGCGGGAGCTCGCTCCTCACCGTTTTATGATTAAAAAAACAATTGAAAAGATCTTAAAGCTTTATAAAAACAAGAAAACAAATTGCTTTCCAAAGGATGTTTTTTGATTGAAAACGGTGGGCATTATGCCCCCCGCGCTTCATTAAAGAGATTTTAATTCAACATACAACCAAGTCGGAGAGATGATATTCATGCATCCCAACAGTGGGCCATGATACTCATTCTCCTACCCCCCAAAAAAGGTGACCCATCCCGTACAATGTTGTCCCGTTCCCAAAAAATGCAATAATTACAGGTGAAACAAAAAGTTCCCATCATCGGAACGTCCCCAAAATAAGTGGGCTCCTGCCATCCGACCTGTCAATCACTCCCCCGCTTGTTCCCCAACTTCCTCCTCGGACTCCGCTTCATTGGTAGAAGTACTGATGTCTGCATATAGTTCTTTAACCTTCTTTGTTGTTTCCGCACCTGCCGTTTGGGACCAGAAAACAATATTAGCAATAATATTGAATAAAAGCTGTTGGTGCATTATATGCTTGTGTGTTGGCCTGAAGATTCTATTGTTTCTTTCTAACCAAATACCCCAACAAATCGCAGCTACCCCAATATCCCATATGACTATTTGTTCTTTGCGCACATTGGAATCCCTCCAGACTCCCCATACATCGTTGATCGACTCCGGACCCTGGCCCCTGATTCCCATTCGGACTAAAAGGTCCCCCCAGATATGGCTAGCATACTGACACTGAAGTAGGCGGTGATCCACTGTTTCGCCATCCATTTGACACATGACACATATTCCCGGTCCCTGCCACTTCCGCTTTGCCAAGTTGTCTCGAGTTAGGATGGCTTTCCTACTAGCTAGCCAGTTGAAGGTCTTCACCTTTAGTGGTGCGTTCACCTTCCAAATCGGATCATGCGTCCGCACCCCCCCCATCGTTTAACCAATCGTAAGTGGCTTTTACCGAGAATCCACCTCCCTTCACCCCTGGCCCGGAGACCCTGTCTTTGATATCCTCTTCCGTCGGCTTCCAATTTTGTAAGAATTTGATCAGGTCCACCTTTTGTCTTCTAGCTTCCGTGTTGAGTCTCCCCGTAATTCTCGGCCTCCATTCCCCGCTTCTCCAGTTTTTATTTATCCAATCGTTTTTGTCCGTCGCCATTTTATAAATGAGTGGAAATCTCCTCTTGAAGGTAATCGGCCCACACCACCTGTCTTTCCAGAAGCAGACAGACGTTCCTTTACTAATGGCGAATGTAGCCCCTGCCAGAAATATGTCCTGGTCCTGGAAACCCCTCTCCAGAATCCAGACATGGACGCCCTGTTCTTCTCTTTTTTATGTATGCAGCCATTTCTGATATATGCTTTCTCGATCAGAACCGCCCATTTTGCTTTAGCCCTCACTTTGAGTTTCCACCACCATTTACAGAGTAGTGCTTGATTCATTTGTCGGATATTCATCACCCCCAAGCCACCGAATTCCTTTCGTCTACATACCACCCCCCATTTGATTAACGAGTACCCCTTCCCATTGGTACCCGACCCATGCCAGAGAAATCTTCTCAGCCTGTCTATTCTTTTGATCACCCATGCCGGAATCTCGAAGAATGATAAGAAATACAGTGGGATGGCGCTAATGACTGAGTTTAGCAGCACTAGCCTCCCTCCGAACGACAGCATCTTACCCTTCCATCCCTCTAGCCTAACAGCTATTCGCTCAATAAGTTCATTCCAATCCTCCCTTCTTGGTTTGCCCGCCGCAATTGGCAGCCCCAAGTATTTAATAGGCAATGTTGTAATCGTGCAGTTGAAGATGTTTGCTACTTCCCCTCCCATCTCCCCCGTGTCCCCCAAAATAGTGATTGTACTTTTATGGAAGTTCACTTTCAACCCTGACCAGTCTTCGAACAGATATAGCCCCCACTTGTGAAGTGTTGCCTGTGCCAAGTCGCACTCGCCAAAAATGAGAGTGTCGTCAGCATATTGGACGTTCATAACCGCCGAAACCCCCCTCCTCATGCCCAACCCATTAATAAGCCCTTTACCTCTATACGATTGAAGCATCTTATGAAGTCCGTCAACCACCATAGTGAACAGTAGTGGTGACAATGGGTCCCCCTGCCTAAGACCCCGCCTACATTTAATCTCCTTACCCTGTTCACCATTAACCATAATCATCACCTTCCCCGAGTTTAGCCATTTCTCGATCCATCCGATCCACCTATCCCCAAATCCTCGCCTACTAAGAATCTCCAGTAGGCATTTCCATTCAACTTTGTCATAGGCTTTCTCGAAGTCTAGTTTGAGCATAAACCCCGGTTTGTTAAGTCTCTTGCAATCTTGGATCACCTCTTGTACCAATGCCACCCCCTCTAGAATTTCCCTACCGACAATAAACCCTGTCTGGTAGTCCTCTATGATATCCCCTATGATTGATCTCATCCTGTTGGCTAGGGTTTTAGTGATGATCTTAACCGAGCAGTTGATCAAACTGATCGGTCTAAAATCCCCTATGCTTGTGGCATCTTTCTTTTTAGGGATTAAACATACGTTGGCATAATTCAACCTTCCCAGGTCCAGCGTCCCCTCATAGAATGCTGTCATGACGTCCATTATATCGTTCTTGAGAATTTCCCAGAACTGCTTATAGAAGAATACCAGAAAACCATCTGGTCCTGGAGCCTTATCCTGACCCATTCCCCAAATTGCCATTTTGACTTCCTCTACGGTGAATGGGTCTTCCATCGCTGATACACGCTCCTGTACCCCTGGCAGCAGCGGCTCCCAAAGATTTTCTACCGACTCGCACATGCTTTCCCTGTTCTGCCCAAATATTTCTTTGAAGTAATCATGAATATGCACTTTTAACTGACTCTCCTCTGAGATTCTGTTTCCCCCAATATCCAGGGAGTGAATGAAATTACTCCTATGTCGCATGCTTGCAGCTTTGTGGAAGAACTTAGTGTTAGCATCCCCTTCCGAAAGCCAAGTAATCCTTGACCTCTGGCACCACATTATTTCTTCCCTGTCATAAATTTCCAGTATTTCTTGCCTACAGGTTGTAAGCCTCCCGAATTGGTTGTTATCCAGACCATCTGCTTCCTCCATCTTTTCAAGTTCCTCAATCTCCTTCAAAGTGGATTCCTTCCTGTGCAGTACATTCTCAAATGTCACTCGATTCCACTTCCTGAGTCTTCTTCTCAGTCTACCCAATTTTGTAACTAACCTTGTTGCCGGATCAAACTGTCTAACCCCACCTTCCCAACTGCTCTTCACAAGCTCATGGCAATCCTTATGAGTCAACCACATTTTTTCGAAGCGGAAGCATTTGTAATGTTTCCTCTCTTCTTCACCCGTTCCGATGATGATTGGTATATGATCTGAGGTATTTCTAATGCAAGAGCGTGCCATTGCCCACAGAAAATTGCCTTCCCAGTCCGTTGAAACCAGAATCCGGTCTAATTTAGCGAGAATAAGGTTCCTCCTCCGATTAGACCAAGTATAGCTACGATCATTGACCGGCATTTCCATGAGGCTAAGATTGGAAATCACCCTGTTGAACTTGCTGCTATCGCGACCAATACCCATCCCTCCTCTTCTTTCATGTGAGTATCTGACGATATTAAAGTCTCCTCCCAGAATCCATGGCAAGTTCCACTTAGCCCTGATGCTATATATTTCTTCCCATAGCTCTTGTCTCTGGCTCCTAACGTTTGGCCCATACACTGCTGTGATAACCTGTTGCCACCCGTCCCTCCTCTATATCACAATTGATACAGTAAAAGTACCCACCCAGTCATCCAGTAAGTCAAAATTACTGGTATTGACTCCCACCATAATCCCCCCTGACGCTCCTATAGCGTCCCTGTACCGCCATTCGTTAATGTGATTAAGCTTTAACCCCCTAAGAAACCTGTCTGTTGGTTGAGACACTTTTGTCTCTTCCAGGCAGACCACGTCAATATTGTTAATCCTGATTACGTCCCCTACCATTCTACGCTTGGCCGCTTTTCCAAGCCCCCTAACGTTTCAAAATATAACGTTAAACATTAACAATGATCGTCCCTTCCCCCTCCCCCAGATTGAATGGTACCCCCTCAATCAAGTTAAGTGAAACATGTTAGAATATAAATATTAAAACCCTCACCCTTACCACAACTTCGGAGTTTTGGTCCATCGGTAGGGTCATTAATTTGGTATCAGAGCAACCCAGGTTCGAATCTCACCGGCTGTGCTATTTAAATGCGGATTGAAAAAAAAAAAAAACACCGCTGCGTATAGTCCAGGTCTTGGCCCAAAAAGATGGCCCTCAACCTGCGGGGGCGTGTTAGAATATAAATATTAAAACCCTCACCCTTACCACAACTTCGAAGTTTTGGTCCATCGGTAGGGTCATTAATAAAACACAGTCCTGTTTCACTTCCCCGTTTAACACCCTCTTTACCTTAGTTGTATTTTCCACTTCCCTACCCCGAATGACCTCAATAATGTTTGTGTGTGCATCATTAGATGCATGCATATTTATCCCATAAGCACTTGCTAATTGAATTAACAAAAAATCAGGAATTGAACCAAAAATAGATATGGGTGAAAGTGTACCTGCCAGGTTTTCGTAACTTTTACGCTATCCCACCCTTTGGTAAATTTCCTTCACCGTCATCGATTTGTCCCCCTTACTACGTTGTCTATCGCTCCGTCGGAAGCCCTCCCTAGTCTTTTCCTTCTTTTTATCTTTCTTCGTGGTAGCTTGTACTGTTGTGTTCTCCTCAAAAGCACTCTCATTTCCTGCCTCTTCCCCTGTCTCTGGCACCTCCGTTCCCAGGGATTCAGAGTCGATCCCGATGGCATTCCTTTTTTTTCCGTAGCCCAGTTCCCTAGCATCGCTTTGACCCTCTTCTTAACCTCTCTTTGAATCCTTTTCTCGATTTCTTGCTTGACCACCTCTTCGATATTTCCCCCCTCCTTGTTGTCATTTTCCGCTTCTATAAGGCTATTAGTAACCTGATTTGCACACCCCCCACTTCCCCCAATTGATTCATCCCTTTCTAATAAACTATTCACTGCCAATCCCCCCACAACCCGGCCCAAATGAACACAAGTTGGATTGTAGGCCCGGCCCAAATGCAAATCCTGAATTTGACCCCTGTTGAAGCCCATCTCTGAGCCCAGCTGCCCTGTTGGATGCCCCACTTCTTCACCTAGCCCAAGTCTCCTGTCAAAACCCATCTCCATCCCAATTCTTTCGCAGTTGACGTAAGGCGCCCTAAAGATTGGCACCTCAATTTGAGCAGCCGCCGTACCCTTCGTACCGCCCCCCTCGAGACCCAAAACCTTGTCTACTGGAGCCACTCCTGCAGCTAGTACACGACGCCCATCTTCCCTCTCCTCGAGTCCCAAACCCCTGTCACCTGCAGCTAGTACACGATGCCCATCTCCCCTCTCCTCGAGTCCCAAACCCCTGTCACCTGCATCCCGTACTCCACGCCCCTCATCCCTCGCCGTATGTGGGTATGGCGTTGCTGAGGTGATGTTCCTTCCTGTGTCACATCCCCCTAGTCCCTCGAAACGCACGATGCCTACACTCTCACGTCGCTTCTCATTCGGTACGGATTTGCCGTCGTCTCCCCTGTGCAGAATACAGCTTGATTTCCCAAAGGAAAATTCATCCGTCGTTGGATCCCCTCCCAATTCGCACCCTTTGAAGATCAGAGGACCACCTTCCTGTTGCTGAACCGGGTTTTGAGTTAGCGTTGGTTCATTGGTCGCGAACTGGTCGTCTTCTTCCTCCCGCCCTGTCGTCTGTGTAGCTCTAACCTCCTCACGCTTACCCTGGCCTTCACTGAATAGTTGCTTTGCCACCGTTTTTTCCCCCCATCACCCTCCGACGGCAGTTCCCTCGATTCTCCATCGATACTCACTTCAACCAAGAAGCATAAGTTCTCCACCATAGCTTTAATGGTGGTCGGAATGTTGTGCAGGCCATTGCATCCAATCCGAATTCTGGCGCCACCCCCCTTTCGTTTCTCCGTCAACTCAACGACCTCCAAAACCACCCCAAACTTTCTGACGAGATCTTAAAAACCTCCAAGCTCCCAACAATGCATCGGAAAACCCATCAAGGTGATCCACGTTTTCATAGTCATTTCCTGTTCACTTGACCCTTCACTTCCCGTCCATTGCTTGATAGCAATTCCGTATCTACCACCTACGATCTTGATGATCTCCCTACGAGCCAGCGCTGCCACCCCCTCGCTCGTTGGAAACTCGGCGTCCCAAAAGTCATTTACTCTGTTTAATTCCCACCTCCGACGGTTGAAGGAGTCCGAAAGGCATCGTAGTCCCGCGAAGACCTCCTCTGTCGACGGCCACCCTTGAACCGCCCTAATGACCCCCAATGTAGTCTTCAATCTTTCCCTCGATGCTCTCATCCTACCAGTGACAGAGACAATCGCGTGAACTGACTCGTGTTTCCTTGCATTAAGCTTCACATCATCCTGGTTCCAATGCGACTTCCTCTTAATTCCTCGAATTGCGCAGTCGTGGACACGGTGACCTGGTTGCTTACACTCGAAGCACACAAAGACTCCAATGGGACAGTCTTCCCTGTGATGTTGATCACCACACATAGTGCAAGAAATCTGGATGCTCTTGGCCCTTTGCATATCATGCTTCTTTGCCGACTTGGAATGGTAAACTTCCCACTTTTCCCCATCTTCCTCCTCCTTATCGACCAGTTCCTTACCCTTGCGACGAATATCATTCAGCGCCGCCAGTAGCTGTTCCTCCGAAAACTTTGATGGTGTCGATTCCCTCCCTGGATTTCTATCAGTAGCAATATCAAGATAGCTTCTTCTCTGCGGGGGTGAGGTGATAGGTGAGATTTGATTCCGTGGGCTTCGCTGGTAGTGATTGTTCGGCGACGTATTGATGTGCGTGTTATGCCTCGGTGAAGCTTTCGGCATTATCTTAGCCGGTGATCTCGATCTCATACTTCGTTGGTGGCCACCGCACCCTCTTCCCTGAACAGGGGAAGTAATAGTGGTCGCCAAAGGGGACGCTCTCCCCGCATCCTTCCGCACGTCATGGTGCCTTCCTGGTGATCTGACCCTATGATCATCCTTCTTTCCCCCCGCCCTAAAGTCGTCGTGTACATGTCTGCTGCGGGGATGGCGTCGCTCCTCGTCGCTGCTGTGCTCGCGCGGTACCCAGTCCCTCGCCCTACCCCGATCTCTTCCGTGAGCCTCTCTCATGGCAGAACAATGAATGCAGGTTGAGGTTTGGGGGGTTGGGGGAAATGGAGGCGAGATATAAGTGGAAAGTGTTGGTTTGGCTGGAAGGAGACTTTGGAGAGGAGAAGAAGCAGGGTAGGTTGAGGTGCTGGGGATTAAGTGGTGGTGGAGATGGAGGAGGTGGTGTGAGAGGCGTAGGTTGGGGATGGGATTTTTCGAACGGGAGAGAGGAGCTCCAGGAATTCAGGAAACCTCATCGATTCTTCATTTGACAAGGGTGTTTTTTAATCTCTTGTTTGTCTCTGTTTTGATAAGATGAGATGGTGGATTAGATATTCTGTGTTGTTTTTGTTGGTTCAATCTTGTTGTTAATATGTGTATGATTACGGGTTTGAATTGCAGGTGAAGAGAAGGATAGATTTGGTTTATGGTGGTGGGAGTGTGGGATTGATGGGTTTGATTTCTCAGACAGTTAATGATGGAGGCTGTAGTATTCTTGGGTATTTACATGAACACATTCTTTTGGTGTCATCCTTAATTTAAACTCTTTTTGTCTGCGATTCATAATAACTCTTGTTTTTTCTTTCCAAAGGATGTTGTTTTGTCCTTTTCTTCATTATTTTTGATAACTTGCCACAGAAGAGTAGTACCATCAATATTTATTTATCTTTTTTCAGGTGATAAATATTTAAAGCCTATTGTGTCATGTGAACCCGAGATAACAATTACGGAAAGACTCCTTCAAGATGAGTGCTTGATCCTCGCAACTGATGGGCTTTGGGATGTTTTATCCAACGTCATGGCATGTAATGTAGCTCGCCAGTGTCTTGAGGAGGAAAATACACCCGCTAGTTCAGAAGCTTCTGGAGCACTGGAGGATACAGGTGGTGAAGGAGAGAACGTGGAGGTGGAGCACCCTTTTCACCCTCCTCCCCGTTCTCGATGCAGAACTGCAGCCTCCTTGCTTGGTAGGCTTGCATTGGGAAGGAACAGTGGTGATAACATCAGCGTGATTGTCGTTGATCTTCGAGGAGGGTAAACAAAGCAAAATTTGTTTCAGCATTCATGGTTATTATGGAAGTACATTTTTAACCATTAGAACAAAGGGGCTTTCCGCGGGGGGGGGGGGGGGGGGGGGGGGGGGGGGTGGTCCAGTGGAAGAACATAACCTATTTTAAGTAGGAAAACAAACTTACAAAGGGCCACGGCCAACTAGTGTATTATATTGGAGGTTTTTAAGGAATCAATAGCAAATAATGCTATCAAATTCATCTATACGTTGCACTTTCTTTTTTTTTGAAAAAGTGTTGTATATCAATCTGTCCCATGGACTTGAATCAGCCTTGCGATTTTTAGACCTAATTGCGGGTCTGGAGGTGTGGTTGGTAGTTTGATCACATACAAATTAATCTTGGTACAATTCATCTCTAGGAGCATGCAAATGAAGCTAGTGCGAGTCACTAATGGCATTATCCTAAATCATTTGGTGGCACTGGAGTTCTCTTCCGGTAAGTTATTCTTCAGCTTTGTTAAACTGTTCAAGTGCCAATGCCAAGTTTCATCCTGAATAGGGCAGGGCAGAATGATTTGCTAATTTGCATGCTGATGAATCATACATGGGATGGAAATTTATTGCATTATTGGTTTGCTCATTCTTCCCTTAGCTATGAGCCTATGACAAGAAACTCAGAATCTTTATATGCCTGATCTGCCTCTCTTTTGGTGTAATCTTGTGGCATCACAGATTCTTTTCATCTTTTACGGAAATCGCCCAAAAGCCTGAATTTAACGACATGGAAGATACAAATTATCAACTTGAAAACTACACAGATCGAAAGACTAAAACATGAGCTACATCAAAGGGAGGTGATGCTTGAAGGAACCAGCGATAATTGGTCTGAGACATCATCTTCTTGTCCAAAGTGTGTAGTGCTAACTGCTCTTCAAATAGAATTCGACATGAAACACAGACTATCAGAGTACACTTTTGGTAAATTTCTTCAGCTTTGCGGAATGCAAGTTTTAAAAACATGTCCCTTTATAGTGCATGAGCCAAATAGCCAATGACAAGTTTCATGATCAACATGCGTGAATCAAAACCTGCTCTTTTCACTTCTCCTGCACTTTTCATATTATCTCCCTTTTTTTTAACGATAAAATATGAGAACTATATATGTATTTGCTTCTTTATTCTCTACATAATTTGCAATATTTTCTTCATCCATTATTTCTTCCACGCTCGTATCTTATGGCCAAACTTATATTGTAGCAATACCAGGGAACTTCCCCCAGTTAGGTGTCTATCAATCTATTCTTTTCTATGGAGCAAACTCTTTCTGAATTTCACAAGTAAAGTATTCCCATTTTAGGGCACAATATATATCTCCTTCACATGTGCTTTACATGTATTGTTATTTATAATACTTGTTGTCAATTCTGCACAGTGCTTTTTTTTTTTTTTTGATTTAAAAGATGACTAAGTCATCACTTCATTAAAAAGATGTTAACGAAACAGGACGAAATAACAAACATAGCCCTTGGGCTTACAACATCAAAGTTCAGCTTAGTATAATCTATAGCCTGAACATATCAAAACATCAAAAGAGATACATCCACTACAACCAAAAGTAGAACAATCGAGCCCCCACTCCAATGAGCTATTCCTCCTCCTCCAGACGCCTCTTCTTCCTTGAATTGAGTAGCCCTGTCCATTCAAAGCAACAGTAATGAATTTTATGCATCAGAACTGACAATCTATGATCGACACTATTGAAACAAAGGTCGTTACGGTCTAGCCATAGGTTCCACAGAGTTGAAGCAACTATTAATTCCCAATAAATTTTTACTTTCTTTTTAATCCTGTGCACTCTAAATTCTCCCCAAACCTCCGCACTACACCCTGGACTCTGACCTAGCCCGAATACTCGACTTAGTTGCCCCCATACCCATCTCGCTCTTATGCAGTTGAATAGAATATGGTTCTTATCCTCCTCGTGATTGGGGCATCTATTACAATTAACGCATTCCAGGAAACCCCGTTTCCTCAAATTTACCTTGGACAGTATCGCGTCGTTCTCCACTAACCACAAAAAGACCTTCACTTTAGATGGGACGCTGATGCTCCATATTACCTCTGTGACCCCGTTTCTAAGTCCTCCATCATTTAATCGTTTGTATAGAGAGGATACCGAAAACTTGCCGTTTGCCTCCAGTATCCACTCTCTTTCGTCTTCAGGTTGTTGCGAAACACGTCCCTCCGTGCGGATGAGGTTATTAACCTGTTGGAGCTGGTAGGTAGATTCCTGATCTAGAGATTCCTTGACTTCCAATCTAAGCCTGTTGTTCTTCCAGACGTCTGACACGAGAGTGTCAGTGTTGATACATGCCTCTGCAGCCGCGGGGAACAATCCCATAAGGGAATTACTACCGCACCACTTATCCTTCCAAAATCTCGTATTCTTGCCGTTTTTGACCCTACAGATGGTGTTGCAATGGAATGCCTCGCCCGTCTTGTAAACCCCTTTCCAAAAGCAAGATTTCTTACTTTGGATTCCTTTACCTCCGAATCTGAACTTCTTCCTTGTACGATAATTGGTTAGAGACTTGCACCACCAATTATTACGACGGGTAGCCAGCTTCCACCACCACTTGCTAAGAAGAGCGGTGTTCATGTCTCTGAGGTTGATGATGCCCAAACCGCCGAATTCTTTCCTTCTACAGACCCTCCCCCAGTTGATGAGGTGGATCCCTTTGCCCCCTTCGTTTGCACCTTTCCACAAGAATCGCCTTCTACAAATATCTATCTTGTGAATAACCCAGGCTGGTAATTCGTATATAGACATGAGATAGGTCGGGATGCTGTTGATGACAGAATTAAGCAGGGTGATCCTCCCCCCCAGAGTTAAAAATCTCCCCTTCCATCCGGCTAGTCTTTTCTCAATTCTATCGATAAGGGGTTGCCAGTCCTCCCTAATAAGCTTTCCTGGCCTAATAGGAACCCCTAGATAAGTAAGAGGAAAGTCCCCCTGATTACATCCTAGCATGTGTTGAATCGATGAGATAGGAACAGAGCAAATCCCGCTGAGTTGGATCACACAGCTCTTATTGAAGTTGACTCTCATGCCCGACCATGCCTCGAAGCACTTTAGAACAGATCCCATGGCTATGATATCCTCTTTCGTTGCTGAACCGAACAGTAAAGTATCGTCAGCATACTGAAGGATAGATATAGGGTCTTTAAAGCCCTTGATTTTAATACCGAAGTTCGCCATCTCCTTTCTGCCATTATCAATCATTTCAGCCAGCCCGTCTGCAACAATAGCAAATAACATCGAGGACAGCGGGTCCCCTTGCCTCAATCCTCTCTTGCAGGAGATTTCATTACCTTGTTCCCCGTTGACAATGGGGAAAGAATTGCCTCCTCTAATGCACCGAAAGATCCATTTCCTCCACCTTGCCCCGAATCCTTTCAGCAGCAATGCCTCATCCACCGACTCCCATTCAATCGAGTCATAAGCCTTTTGAAAGTCCACTTTAAAGAGAAATCCATCAGTATCATCTTTGCGAGCCCTAAAGACAATTTCATGTGCCGATGCTACGCTATCCATAATGTCTCGCCCTTTAATAAAGCCACTCTGAGATCTGCACAGTGCTTATTAACTAATGAAGTTAGTACTTCCAATGCACGTGAGAGACTACAAACCCGATGGAGTTTATTCTGTATATTCTAAGTTGTTAGATTTGGGAATAGGAATAAATAGTTTATCAAGTTCTTGAATTGATTTTATTGAGTACAATATGTCTGATATATATATATGAGAGAATGGAAGACTAAACTTATTCGACATGGGACTAAACGTATATCTCATCTAATATAATATATAACACCCCTCAAACTTAAGTTGGTTCAAGCAACATGATTTTGGAATACTGACGATGTTCATGTGGCAGGGCCGGCTCACAGTGATGCACTTGGTGATGACGCATGGCGTAGGAAAGATGCTCAAGTAGATGACGCATGGGACGGCGCACTATGGCACATGGACAATCCGGCTCTTGGATCTTGAAAGATATTGAACTGGAAAGTTGTAGAAAGAGTTGCGCACGGTAGATGGCGAGTTGAGTTGAGATCTCACCCCTGAACTGAGAAGTAGTAGTAGTGTGCTGGTGGCGCTACGCTAGCAACGCATGTTAGGATCTCACCCCCAAACTGAGAAATAGTAATAGTAGAGGAAGAAAGTAGTTTGTTGGTGGCATACGGAAGTGACGCATGTTAAGATCTCACTCCCGAACTAAGAAACAGTAGTAGTAGAGGAAGAATGTAGTGTGTAGTAGTAGAGGAAGAAAGTAGTGTATTGGTAGCGCACGGAAGTGGCGCATGTTGGGATCTCACCCCCGAATTGAGAAGTAGTAGTAGTGGAGGAAGATGTTGTGCGGAATACGAATCAAACAACCAATCAAAGAGAGAAATAGCGAGAGAAAACAGAAAACAAACAAACACAAGGACACACAGATTTAATGTGGTTCGGCAAACAAGTGCCTACATCCACGGGGCGGTTGGGGTTTCTTCTTCAAATAATCACCAATGGGTGAAACAAACCCTTACAGAGATGACGGCTGCAAAATCCGAATTAGAGGTCTCAATTTTACAAAACCCTAACGGGTGTATTTATAGGGAAACTACTGGGCCTTTCAAAATGGGCCTAATCTGGTTTACAAACCCGCCGACAGTCGACTGGTCTTCTTACCAGTCGACTGGTCTTCAGTTCTGGACAGTCGACTGATGCACATCTTCAGTCGACTGCTGCTGCTGTATCTTTAGCCTTTGAAACTTCTCTCTGGACAGTCGACTGGTTTCCATAGTCAGTCGACTGATGTGCTGCAGATACGATGGATATAAACAAACTGAACCAGAATCGAGCGATTATCCTACAATCTCCACCTTGGCGAGATCTTCCAAGTATCCAACAATCTCCATCTTGGCGAGATCTTCCAAGTAGCCCAAGCAATCTCCAAAATACTCCAAAACAAATGCTCATCACCAAATGTAACAAAAACAAACTCCACCTTAGTATGATATCACATACTAACCAAACAAATAGCGAAGCACCATTCCAAACCGCCCATGCCAAATCATCAAGCATGCAAAATATTAGCCAGGTTCATGCAATGCTTGAACTTGGCTGCCCCAACAACTTTGGTCAACATATCAGCAGGATTATCAGCTGTCCCAATCTTCACCAGAAGAATATCACCATCCTTTATCAAATCACGCACAAAATGATAACGGACATTAATATGTTTGGTCCTCGAATGATGAACTTGGTTCTTCGCTAAATGAATAGCACTCTGACTGTCACAGTGTACCTCCACCTTCTCCCGATGAATTCCCAAGCTCTTCAAAAGTCCATGAATCCAAACAGCTTCCTTCATGGCCTCAGCAACCGCCATGTATTCAGCCTCAGTAGTAGACAACGCTACAGTGGACTGCAAATTGGACCTCCAACTTATAGGTGCTCTAGCCATAGTAAACAAATAGCCTGTAGTAGACCGCCTCTTATCTAGATCACCTGCATAGTCAGAATCAACATAACCCACCAATAACCTGCTAATATTGTCATCCCTTTCAAACTTCAAACCCACATCTGTGGTGCCACTTATGTACCTCAAAATCCATTTAGCTGCTTGCCAATGCTCTCTGCCTGGATCATGCATATATCGACTAACCATACTCACCGCCTGAGAGATGTCTGGTCGAGTACAAACCATGGCATACATCAAACTGCCAACCATACTAGTGTAAGGTACATTAGCCATATACTGTCTCTCTTCATCTGTACTTGGAGACTGAGAAGCACTAATTCTGAAATGAGTGGCTAAGGGTGTACTGACTGGTTTAGTTTTCTCATCTCTACCAAACCGTTTCAGCACCTTCAAAAGATATTGCTTCTGTGTCAAACTCACTATGCCCTTTGCTCTGTCTCTAGCTATCTCCATCCCAAGTATTTTCTTGGCTTCACCAAGATCCTTCATCTCGAATTCAGAACTCAGCTGATTCTTCAAATTTTGAATCTCCTTAGCATTTTTAGAGGCAATCAACATGTCATCCACATATAATAACAGATATATGAAAGAGCTATCCTGCAATTTTCTGAAATAGACACAATGATCATACTCACTTCTGGAATATCCCTGCACTTTCATAAACTGATCAAACCTCAAATACCACTGCCTTGGAGATTGCTTCAACCCATAGAGAGACTTCCTCATCCTGCAAACACAATTTTCCTTCCCAGCAATCTTAAACCCATCTGGCTGCAACATATAAATTTCTTCATCTAGGTCCCCATGTAAGAATGCAGTCTTCACATCCATCTGTGTCAATTCAAGATCAAACTGTGCTACCAAAGCTAACAAAATCCGAATAAAAGGATGCTTCACAACCGGAGAGAATACTTCATTATAGTCAATTCCTTCCTTTTGAGCATACCCCTTTGCAACTAGTCTAGCCTTGAACCGAACACTGCCTTTTGGACCTTCTTTCTTCGTATACACCCACTTGCAACCGATAGCTTTCTTCCCCTTTGGCAATTGCACTAGATCCCAAGTCTTGTTCTTATGAAGAGAGTTCATCTCTTCATCCATAGCAACTTTCCAATCTGCATTTTCAGAACTTCTAGTAGCTTCTTTGAAGTTGGAGGGAACTTCATCATCAACAATGGGAAGGGCAAATGCAACTGTTTCTGTAAAGCGAGATGGTCGTTTGATATCTCTTCTTTGCCTTCTTGCTGCAATTGATTCTTCCTGCTGGGGAGGGTCTTGGATAGGAACTTCTTCCTCATCCTCAGTATCAACCACATCATCTTCATTTTGGACAGGAGTAGAATTTCCAACTGAACGCTTTTCTAACTCCACCTGTTGGAGAACTCTCGCACCAGTCGACTGAGAGCATCTACCAGTCGACTGTCCCGAGCTAATCTTCTGCTTCTCTTGATCAGTATCACCAGTCGACTACACATGAGGACCAGTCGACTGTCCCGAGCTGATCATGCTGGTCTCATCAAAGGTGACATCCCTGCTGATTACTAACTTTTTCTGTTCTGGACACCACAACCTGTAACCTTTGACACCAGTACTAAAACCAACAAATATAGCCTTTTTGGCTCTTGCATCAAGTTTAGTTTCAGTTACATGAAAATAAGCAGGACAACCAAATATATGCAATAAACTATAATCAGATGCATGTTTACCACTCCATACCTCAATAGGTGTTTTGCCTTCAAGTGCTGCTGATGGTAAACGGTTGACAATGTGGTTTGCATATATAACAGCTTCTGCCCAAAATGTCTTCTTCAATCCAGACTGCGCTAGCATACATCTCACCTTCTCAAGTAAGGTTCTGTTCATCCTTTCTGCAACCCCATTTTGCTGTGGAGTCTTCCTAACTGTGAAGTGCCTCTGGATCCCTTCATCTTCACACAATTTCAGAAACGGATCGTTCTTGTATTCCCCTCCATTATCTGATCTCAGAACCTTAATCTTCCTTCCAGTCTGGTTTTCAACTTTCTTCTTCCAACTTGTGAACAATGTCAAAACTTCATCTTTGTGTTTCATGGTATATACCCAAACTCGTCTGGAGTAGTCATCAACAAATGTAACAAACCAGTGTCTACCACTCATAGAAGGTGTCTGAGTAGGGCCCCAAACATCTGTGTGCACATAATCGAGGATACCCTTTGTCTGATGTACAGCTGTACCAAATTTCACCCTAGTTTGCTTACCCAAGAAACAATGTTCACAAAATTCCAACTTGCAACCTTTAGCATCTTTAAGCAACCCTTGCTTCACAAGCCCCTGCAAGGCCTTTTCTCCTGCATGCCCGAGTCGCATATGCCACAACCTAGTAGAGTCGGGAACAACCTGTTTAGGCTTTTCAGTTACACTGGCAGCCTGACCCAAATATGTTTTTCCCTGCAAGAAAAACAAGTTCCTTTTCCTTTGCCCTTTCATCACCACAAGTGCTCCGTTAGTCACCTTCAGAATGCCACCTTCACTAGCAAATTTCAATCCACTGGCCTCCAAAACACCAAGTGAAATCAAATTCTTTTTCAAATCTGGAACATACCATACATCTGAAAGCTCCCTAATAAGACCATCGTGCATTAGCAATTCAATCTTCCCGATTCCTACCTTCTTACAAGGTGCATCATTTCCCATCAAAACTACCCCACCATCCATATACTCCAAAGAAGTAAACCACTCCTTTTTCCAAGACATATGATAGGAGGCTGCTGTATCAAGAAACCATACTTCTTGATAAAGTGAGGGACTGGTAGCAAGTGCATAAGAAAAATCATCGTCACTATCTACATTATCAACAATCACATTTGCAGTCGAATTTCCCTTATTTCGTAGCTTAGGACAATCCTTTTTCCAATGCCCCCTTTCATGACAGAAAGCACATTCATCTTTGGCTTGTATCTTTATGTCCTTTGAAACTCCTCTCGATTTGGAACGAGATTTGTTTCCTTTATTCCCAGATTTGGTCTCAGATCTGGTCTCAGTTCTGTCCCTTACAATCAACGCTTCAGAAGTTTCTCTATCAACCATTTTATCCCTTCTCCTAGTTTCATTATTCAACAGAGCATTTGCAACATCTTCATATTTAACAGTGTCTTTTCCATATATTAAAGTAGTTGCTAAATGATCATAACTTTCGGGTAATAAATTCAACAGAATTAGGGCTTTATCTTCATCTTTAATTTGCTCATCCAAATTTAACAAATCAGCCAATAATTTATTAAATGATTCAACATGAGCGTTCATAGACATACCTTCAGTATAGGTGAAGCGAAAAAGTCTCTTCTTCAAATACAGCCGATTCTCCAAACTTTTCCTCATGTATTTGTCTTCGAGTTTCTTCCACAACACCGCAGCAATGGTATCCCTCATCAAATCATACTTCTGAGCCTTCGCGATAAAGAGCCGAATAGTCCCACACGCAACTCGATTCAACTTCTTCCAATCTACATCGGACATATTCTTTGGTTTTTCTACCTCCAAAGCAACATCTTGTTCTTGTTGAACCAGAACATCCAACACCTCACACTGCCACATCCCGAAATTGTTTGTTCCATCAAATTTTTCAACTTCAAATTTTGCGTTGTGAATCGTTGTTCTGGACGAACTCGATCCCACAACATCCTTGGTTGCATCCGCATCACTCGCCATCTCCCTCTAGGTCGAACCGAAAGCTCTGATACCACTTGTTGTGCGGAATACGAATCAAACAACCAATCAAAGAGAGAAATAGCGAGAGAAAACAGAAAACAAACAAACACAAGGACACACAGATTTAATGTGGTTCGGCAAACAAGTGCCTACATCCACGGGGCGGTTGGGGTTTCTTCTTCAAATAATCACCAATGGGTGAAACAAACCCTTACAGAGATGACGGCTGCAAAATCCGAATTAGAGGTCTCAATTTTACAAAACCCTAACGGGTGTATTTATAGGGAAACTACTGGGTCTTTCAAAATGGGCCTAATCTGGTTTACAAACCCGCCGACAGTCGACTGGTCTTCTTACCAGTCGACTGGTCTTCAGTTCTGGACAGTCGACTGATGCACATCTTCAGTCGACTGCTGTTGCTGTATCTTTAGCCTTTGAAACTTCTCTCTGGACAGTCGACTGGTTTCCATAGTCAGTCGACTGATGTGCTGCAAATACGATGGATATAAACAAACTGAACCAGAATCGAGCCATTATCCTACAGAAGAAAGTAATATGTTGGTGGTGCATGGTAGCGGTGCATGTTGGGATCTCACCCCCGAACTGAGAAGTAGTAGTAGTTGAGGAAGAAAGTAGTGTGTTGGTGGCGCACGAAAGTGGTGCATGTTGGGATCTCACCCCCGAACTGAGAAGTAGTAGTAGTGAAGGAAGGAAGTAGTGTGTGATGTCGGGAACTCCCCATCTCAAAACTCACGATGGATCAACCAATATGAGTTTGTTGATGAAGTACCGAAATCTCTCTGGATCGGGAAGACATTGTAGAACCTACAAGAAAGTTTGTTTTTTGGTTTTTTGTTTTTTTTTTAACAGAAAACGGGTTGGGGGTTTTGGGTTGCGGGATTAGGCTTGAAGTGGGTTAGGGTTTTAGATAGTTGGGCATACAAGTTTGGATTCGGGTTTGGGTATTGGAGTAAGATGTGGGTATTGAGTCACTATAAAAGAATAGAGATAATCCGGCGAAACTACCCTGCCGTTGGGTAGTTTCGCTGGGTATCCGCGGCGTTTTTCAAGCGGCAGCGGGGTGCTTAGGCTACTTCGGCATTTCAAAACGCCGGGAATCCTGGTATAAATACTCAAAAATTTCCAACCCTAAGTCACAATTCCCAAATTCCCTCTATTTCTCTCTCCCGCGCACTCCTGGCCGTCGAAGCCCATCACCATTCGCACCGCCGTCGTCTTCCCCGTCATCGTCCCTCGCTCCATCTTCTTCACGCCATCGCCGCCACCCATCGTCTTCACGCGCGCCCCGCCTGCCTCTCTCTATCCCGCTCGCCCCACCCATCGTCTTCACGCCGTCGCCGCATGTCGCTCCCTATCTCTCATGTAGTCCTGCTCGCAAAAAGGCAACCCTAATTTCAATTTCAATTTCTGTTGCAATAATGGGAATTGATTGTTGAATCTAGTTTCTAATTTCCCTCAATTAGCCCTAGTTCAATTTCGCAATAATTTTTGTGGGCATTTGTACTCGTCGATCTGTGTGAACTATTCTTCATTTTGATTCTACAATGAGTTAGAATCTTTCACTCCCAGTGATCCACTTGATGGGAAAAATTGTAGATGGTGATGGAAGAGCACAATGTTTTGTGGATTGTTATATGAGCATGATTGACGAAATAGACTAATGAGGATAAGTGTAGTTGTAACTGTTATGGCCTTTGGCTTGACCGGAACGATTTATACTTTCGTAGTGTCAATAATAGATTTTTTGTGACTTTGCATAACATTTCCTCTTTTATTAATGCTTGGGCAGGACGCACAGGAGCTAGGAAGGGGGAGGAGTAGCCTACTGTAAGAAGGGGTATCACAGCAGGAGTGGTTGGCCAACTTGCTTGTAGTCTGGGGCTACTTACTCATGTTGTTTGTATCTTACTTTTCTGCTTGTAGTAGTAGATGTTATTTAGATCTTGTATCTTACTTTTCGGTGTTTTGGATTTTGGTCGGGCCACTAGTTGGTCTTTGTAATTAGAACTACTTGTTTCGTTAATTTTGCATTAATGAAGCGATGACGGGGTCATCTTTATTATCAAAAAAAAACTGTCATTGATTTTGTCGTGTCACAAGTTAAAGTGAATTGTCTAATGAAGGGTATGCGCGAAAAAGGCATCGATGAACGCATTTAGCATTTAAGATTTTCTGCTATCAACTGTTATTATACATTCCTTATGGAATAGCTGGTTCTTTAATTCTTCTTTCTCTTACTCGGAATGATTGAATTTTTGGGTCTTGATAGTGATTGATATTGCGAGCTACTATGATTTTTGTTTTGGTATTTTACTTTTTAAATGATGAAACCTGATGAAGCCATAAGAGATTTTTTTTAATATATTGAATCGAGCATGTCAACAGTGTCTGGACATAACTGATATTGAATTTTGCCTTGCTAGATACAAGAAGCTAAACTAAAGGTTGAAGGTGTAATTTTAAATGATTCATTAAAGTAGACTCTAAAATCTTAAAAGAACTTGAAAACACTTTTTGGTTATGGTGTTATGCTAGATATAGGCTCTTGGCTATGATCTGTTATAGAGAAGGAATTCATTTCTTTCATTAAAGCTTTCTTTTCATATGTTTATTTTTTATTTTACAAATAATGGGGATACTCTATATTTGGCCAGTATTAGAAATACTGGAGTAGGAAAACTTGTAATTCACATGTTCTGATAAATTTATATATAGATATGGCTCTATTTTGAATCCCATAGTGTACAACAACGAATGGAATGCTGGCAATTCTGTCGAATCTTGACTTGGGAACAGGGCCGGCCCTGAGTTCCGGGGGGCCCTAGGCGAACTTCCGAAATGGGGCCCCCCCTGCCCCATGCATTTTAAAAAAAACATGCAAAAAAAATTTTACGCGCGAAATGTGTGCCTATATTTACAAGGGAAGTTTGAAATTGGGGGCCCCTAAAATCACGATTTCGGCGGGGGCCCGAGGCGGCCGCCTTGCCCGCCTACATATCAGGGCCGGCCCTGCTTGGGAATCCTAATTTTATGATCTTATATCAAATGAGCATTTTGGGTAGAAATTTGGAAGATTGCTCTTTCAATTGTACCACTCAAACTCCTTGGCTAAGTGGTAGAACACCATCAATTGTGTCGATTTTGCAGACTGCAGCCCAATTCAGATTAAACAAATCAAGTCATTGTGTGATCAACTAAACTGACCTGTTAAACAGTTTCGTTCAGGTCTTAGTTCCGTACATTATACCACCTACTTGACCATTTACTTCCATTTATATATAGTAATAAGTGGCAGAATTGTGGTTACTTGAAAGAATGTCGCTTCATAGTGGTTAAGTATGCATGTTTTCCTTGGTTATTATTGTTCTAATTTAATATTTCTAAATTTGCATCATCTGGTGTTTTATCTAATTCAGATGTGTATGCTGTTAGTTGTTTAAATTTGTATCCTAATTGGCATTTACAACTCTTATTGGTTTTTTAAACCTTTAGGAGCATTCTAAGTTCTAACATATTTGTCCATAAAGCTTTCTTGTTTCCCCATGGACCCATGGTAGCTCCCTCATTACTACCCATCCTGATTCTTCTTCCCTTCCATGGCTATAACTGATCTAGCCAACTTGTTTTAGAGGAAAGTTCTTCCCTAACTATTTCCTAGCTATTTTCAGAACAGTTTGTGGGAGTTATCCAACTTATTTTATAGAGTTTTATTAGTAGCGGCAAAGAAAGTCTTCTTTAATTTTCCCACACAAGCATTAACATGAACAATTTTATTGAATTCTATTGATATTTGAGTCAACCAATGCCTTAGATTGATTCTTTCTGTGATTGAATGATTTGCCTAAATGTTTTCTTATTTGCAGAACAATGCAGATAAGGTGTATAAGAAGTCACGCTCGATGATCTCTGTTCTTGAAAAAAAAATGTAGACCTTTCATATCTAAATGCGGGTTTGGTGGGGAAGCAAGTAATTCGGCGCAGTTTTCTCATAATGAATTTGATCTCAGTGCAAAGAACATAGACCCTGATAACTTCGATTTAAGTACAAAACCAAAGGTTATGCTTCTCCTTGACTTCGAGTTCTCTTGATACATATATTTTAATTTACTATGTTCTATTTTTTGTTCTCTCTTGTGGTAATCTAAAAAAGTAAAATAAAATTTGAAGCTGTTTTCATATACTGAAGTGGTTTCAGTTTGAAATGAAGTAATCATTGGTGCAAGAAGGTGCTGGAATGCATAATTAATTGTTTGGGTTAAGTGGGGCAGCTAATTAAGGAAGAATTGAATTTGTAGTGCTTAACTCAAATTTGAAGTATTCTTGCATTTACAGCTCTAAATATATGTTCTTGATCTAATACATTCAGTCTGTTCATGGCAGAGATTTTTTTATTATTCTGTCACATACATTTTCTCAGTTTATTTGTATATACCTTCAGATTCATCTTTTGCTGTAAACTAATGTGTAGTATATGCTTGTATGCACAATACACATATAATTATATGCATGCATATAGAACTTCTTCGATGTCAACGCCTGATGTGCAATTGGCTTGTGCCATATCTCGATAACTTTGTACCTGTGCATTTACATTTGTAAATACATGCATGCATATAATACTTCTTTGATGTCAATGTCTGATGTGGTACATGTGCAATTGGTGGTTGTCCATTATCTGTGAAGGGATTTTCTATGTTGTTTTTTTGTTTCTTCCTGTTTATTAATACCTTTTATTTTGTGAATACAGGAATGTGGATCTGCTTTTGTCTTTTTCAAAACTCGTTATGCTGCAATTGTTGCTTCAGAGGTTCTTCAATCATCAAACCCTATGTTATGGGCCACTGATATGGCTCCGGAACCTCAGGATTTATATTTGTCAAATCTTTGGTTACCATTCAGGCAGCTGTGGTTTATGCAGGCAGATACTCATTGCTATTCTTCAAATGTTAAATCAACTGTTTATGAAAGGTACAATTACTTTGTGTTATTTAAATCAATTAGGCAGCTATCTTTGAATGATGGAGTACATGGTAACATGGATATCTAATAGTGGTATTATTGTGCATTTTATATTACAGGTGATGTTTGGAGAAATGCTTAAAGGAAATGCTAAAGATCGACATTGCCAGTATGGAGAAGAAGCCTACTCAAAACTGATTTACCTGTTGTAACATATAGGAATGTAACATGGAGGGTTTCTTTAACATGGAGGGTTTCTTTTCATTTTTTTAATTTTCATTTTGGGTGTTAACTCTCGCTAGGAATGTATGGTTATTTGAGGTGTAGATGCTTGTCACCCCCAGAGACAGAATGTATGGTTATTTTTGCCGAAATGTATGGTTATTTTTTAAGCTCTGTGACAATGTTGAAATGTATGGTTATTTTTAATGGTTATTCTGTCTCTCGCTCCTGAAGCCATGTCTTTTCACCCCCAGAGACAGAAAGTTTTTCGGCAAAAACCTCGGTGGCGCGTCGAGTCACCTCAGGCGAGGATCGTGGGAGAGCTGGGGCTAGGCGGGACACCGATGAGCGGCTTCAGGAGCTGAACATTGGATCCAACGGCCAAGCTCACTCCTCGTCATCATGGGCGACTCCAGAGTCAGACAAGGCGCAGAGAGCAACAGCTTTGGCAGGGACGCGAAAAAAAGTGGTCTGCAGCAGCTGACTGCCGAGCAGGGGAGAGTGGCAGGGCTGGCAGAGCACCAGAAGGACTGTCACCTACTCATGAGTAACGACAAACCCATCGTCAAGGAAAAGACCAAAGACAAAACCCAATCCACCAGAGAGTGGGTGGAGAGAGTCTGGGCAGCTCCAAAAGGCTGTAAAGTGGCACCTTCCGAACTGGGGTGCCAGAGCTCAGAGACGTGTATGGGGAAAGAGAAGAGTGGTCGTAAAGAGAGTGGGGGTAGGGGCGTTGAAGAGCAGAGAAGTTGCGATTTTGGGGATAAAGCCATTTCTGAGTTTAGATCTGATAATGGAACCAACCAAAAGAAGAAGAGCGATCAGAAGTTGGCGCCAGTGTCCTCGAAGATATCGCCTGCTGCCGCTTCACCCTCCAATGAGGAGGTGCCACGTAGTGGGGGGGTGAGCTTACCAAAGAAGCCAGGTGTGCTGGCGCTTTGGACGCTGCGCCGAGGGATAAGCTGCTCCGCGGTGCACTTGGTACCAGCGGTACGGTGCACCGCACTGATGTGACAGGCGGTGTTGGTGAGATTTCCTATGCGGGTGGGCGTTGTGGGGAGTCCATAGGGGGTTCTGGGCCTATAGAGAGGCCCACTACGCTTCTTACTTCCTCTGCTACAGTGGGTGGGCCCACTGAGGGGTCTACTATGGTGAGCACTGAGTCCAGTTTGGTCCCTTCTTCGCTTGGTGGGCTTTTAGAGGAGTCCACAAACAAAGATTCAGCTCTTCTAGTTGATTGCCAGCAGACAGATAGTGAGGATGACTTAGAAGAGCGGCTGAACCTTGACGTTGATTTCACTCTTTCTGACGGGGACTCTGGGGACTCTGATGTTATTGCAGCTACTCAGATGGAGCATTCGCCAGAGGTGGTGCTATCCACTTTCCCAGAGTCGACGTTGCCACTTAGTGCGGGTTTGTCCCAAAGATCTGGTCGTATTAGGGTGCAGCGTTCACCTAAGAGGGCTCATGCGGAGTCCTTGGATGACTTTCTAGAGAGAGCTGCGGCGGCCAAAGCAGCTAAGCACATCAGTGGAGGTACAAATATCTTCCTTGCTAATATTTTAAATTTCATGTCCGACTCTGATGTTTTTCTATTAGCTATTACCTGTGGTTTGGAAATTGGTGATAAAGATCGCAATGCGTTGCTCCTTAACAAGTTGCGGGGTTGGGAAACCGATAGGTCTAACTTTAGTGCTACGGGTCCTGGGGTGCTACGCTCCGACTCTAGAGGGATTACGGTCTCTGAGGGCAAAAGCCGCCCGAACCCCTCTAACTCAGTTGTTTCGGTCATTGGTCCCCAATGAATACGCTTTTCTGGAATGTCCGGGGGCTGGGGGATAAGGGTAAAAGAGGCATGGTTAGAGATGTAATCATGAATTCTAAGGCGGAAGTGGTGGGACTTCAGGAGACCAAACTTACGCACGGTGCCAAACTCAAGAGACTAGGGGGGAGCAGGATCAAGGAATGGGTTTTACGCCCATCCGTGGGAGCCTCTGGGGGTATTGCCATTGGCTTCAACCCGGAACTGCTCTCTTGTTCCGAGGTTTATATTGGTTTGTTCTCCCTGACCGTTAGACTGGCACGTCGATCTGATCAGTACGTGCAGTCCGTCACGGTGGTTTATGGGCCAAACGTGGTGTCAGAGCGAGACGCCTTTTGGCAAGAACTTGGCTATATTCGTAGCCGTTGGACCGGGGCATGGATTGTTGGGGGGGATTTCAATATTACCCGTTTCGCTTTCGAGCACAAGGGTAGAGGGTCTAGTGATAGGCACAGAGCTGAATTCAACAGGGTGATCACGGATCTTGAGTTGATTGATATCCCGGTTAACAATAGATTATTTACGTGGTCTAACATGCAATCCAATCCGATTATGGCTAAATTGGACAGGATTCTTGTGTCTATGGATTGGGAGGCCAAGTTCCCCCTGGCAACCGCTAGATCGATCCCTAGACCAACATCAGATCATACTCCCATTCTTCTGGACATTGGGCTTCAGGGGATCAAAAAGCTCAGAAAGTTCCGTTTCGAAAAGGCTTGGCTGGAGATCCAGGGGTTCCACCACCTTGTTATGGAAAACTGGGCG
This sequence comes from Hemerocallis citrina, assembly GCA_017893485.1. Lineage (NCBI taxonomy): Eukaryota > Viridiplantae > Streptophyta > Magnoliopsida > Asparagales > Asphodelaceae > Hemerocallis > Hemerocallis citrina. The sequence continues at coordinate 222,749,546 of CM030367.1, forward strand.
CTCCCAGTTACTGTCACTGATGCTGCGGGCAGATGGTGTGCCAAAATACGCAGGTTAAGAAATCGGCTGCGTAAATGGAACCGATCGAGATTCTCGAACATCTGGCGGGCAAAAGAATCCCTGCTGGAAGGAATTGATGACCTTGAAAGACTGGAGGAATCAAGAGATCTGACGCAGGTGGAAAGAAACAGACTTCTGGAGCTCCGCAAAAATATTGCCAATCTCTATAGGATGGAAGAAATCAAATGGCAACAAAGGGCGAGAATCTCGTGGCTCAAAGAGGGAGACGCGAACACGGCCTTCTTCCACCGAGTGGCAAGCGCGAGACGTAGGTCTAACCTCATTCTGGCCCTAGAAACAAGTTCGGGGACGACACAAGATGAACATCTAATTTCCACGGCCTTCCAAGGATACTACAAGGACCTCTTAGGGATGAAGAATGAATTCCGGGTCCCACTCAAATCTGATTTCTGGCAGTCTTACCAGTCTGAGTCACTGTCGTCGTTGTCCTGCCTGGAGGCTCCATGATTTTAGAGGAAAGTTCTTCCCTAACTATTTCCTAGCTATTTTCAGAACAGTTTGTGGGAGTTATCCAACTTATTTTCTAGAGTTTTATTAGTAGCAGCAAAGAAAGTCTTCTTTAATTTTCCCACACAAGCACTAACATGACCAATTTTATTGAATTCTATTGATATTTGAGTCAACCAATGCCTTAGATTGATTCTTTCTGTGATTAAATGATTTGCCTAAATGTTTTCTTATTTGCAGAACAATGCAGATAAGGTGTATAAGAAGTCACGCTCGATGATCTCTGTTCTTGAAAAAAAAAATGTAGACCTCTCATATCTAAATGCGGGTTTGGTGGGGAAGCAAGTAATTCGGCGCAGTTTTCTCATAATGAATTTGATCTCAGTGCAAAGAACATAGACCCTGATAACTTCGATTTAAGTACAAAACCAAAGGTTATGCTTCTCCTTGACTTCGAGTTCTCTTGATACATATATTTTAATTTACTATGTTCTATTTTTTGTTCTCTCTTGTGGTAATCTAAAAAAGTAAAATAAAATTTGAAGCTGTTTTCATATACTGAAGTGGTTTCAGTTTGAAATGAAGTAATCATTGGTGCAAGAAGGTGCTGGAATGCATAATTAATTGTTTGGGTTAAGTGGGGCAGCTAATTAAGGAAGAATTGAATTTGTAGTGCTTAACTCAAATTTGAAGTATTCTTGCATTTACAGCTCTAAATATATGTTCTTGATCTAATACATTCAGTCTGTTCATGGCAGAGATTTTTTTATTATTCTGTCACATACATTTTCTCAGTTTATTTGTATATACCTTCAGATTCATCTTTTGCTGTAAACTAATGTGTAGTATATGCTTGTATGCACAATACACATATAATTATATGCATGCATATAGAACTTCTTCGATGTCAACGCCTGATGTGCAATTGACTTGTGCCATATCTCGATAACTTTGTACCTGTGCATTTACATTTGTAAATACATGCATGCATATAATACTTCTTTGATGTCAATGTCTGATGTGGTACATGTGCAATTGGTGGTCGTCCATTATCTGTGAAGGGATTTTCTATGTTGTTTTTTTGTTTCTTCCTGTTTATTAATACCTTTTATTTTGTGAATACAGGAATGTGGATCTGCTTTTGTCTTTTTCAAAACTCGTTATGCTGCAATTGTTGCTTCAGAGGTTCTTCAATCATCAAACCCTATGTTATGGGCCACTGATATGGCTCCTGAACCTCAGGATTTATATTTGTCAAATCTTTGGTTACCATTCAGGCAGCTGTGGTTTATGCAGGCAGATACTCATTGCTATTCTTCATATGTTAAATCAACTGTTTATGAAAGGTCCAATTACTTTGTGATATTTAAATCAATTAGGCAGCTATCTTTGAATGATGGAGTACATGGATATCTAATAGTGGTATTATTGCGCATTTTATATTACAGGTGATGTTTGGAGAAATGCTTGAAGGAAATGCTAAAGATCGACATTGCCAGTATGGAGAAGAAGCCTACTTAAAACCGATTTACCTGTTGTAACATATAGGAATGTAACATGGAAGGTTTCTTTAACATGGAGGGTTTCTTTTCATTTTTTAATTTTCATTTTGGGTGTTGACTCTCGCTAGGAATGTATGGTTATTTGAGGTGTAGATGCTTGTCAACATTGTAAAGAAATTGTGTCTAAAACTTTTGACATGAGAGATTTTGTAGAAAGCTTTACAATAGTAGGTTCTGGTCTCCAAATTCAACTTTATAATGTTTCTGTTTTTTTTCTTTGAGATCCTACATACTTGGAATATTTGATGGTGTTAGATTACATTTGATTAGTACAATTACATTTCTAGAATTGCAGTACTTCATTTTAACTGTAGTTAAAAAAATAAAAAAAACTTTTCCCAGCGTTTGGCATTTCCAAACATCAGAATAGGTTATTTGATGGGAAAAAAATTAAAAGTAGCCTATCCCGGCGTTTACAAACACCGGGATAGGTGGATAACTATCCCGGCATTTGAAAACGCCGGGGTAGCCTCTTCACAACCCTGGCAGGAGTATGGACGGCGTTTGCGGCATTTTTCAAAATGTCGTGGGTATCAACCCCGATGTTTAAAAACGCCAGGGTAAGTGTTTTCGTTTGTAGTGGGTGTAGATGGGGAATAAGAGAATAGGGTTAGGGTTAGGATAGGTGGCAGCTAGGGTAGTAGAGATTCGGAAGAGATAGGAAGAGAGGGCGGCTAGGGTTTCGGGTATGGTAGGTTAGGGTGGAAGGCTAGGGTTTCAATGAGGCTTTCAACGGCTGGATGGAGTGGCGACGTCTGGAAGGGAGAGGGTGGTATGGGTCGCAGTCGATGATGGGGATTGTGAGGATTTCGAATTGGACGATGAATCATGGCCATGGATCTTGTCAAGGTGGGATTCGGTGGGCTTGGGCTAGGAGATGATAGGGGATGAAGGTTGGGAGGTTGAATGAGGCTCGCTGACGGTGTTGTTGTCGATGGTTGTTCCAAGCTCACCAGAGCTTGTTCACGGCGGCAACACCTGAAGTTGGCAGCAGACTGAGAAGACGTATCAGTCGACTGGAGGATGTATCAGTCGACTGGGTGATTAGGAGTTGTATCAGTAGACTGGGAAGATGTATCAGTCGACTGGAAAGGTGTATCAGAGGGAAGTTGTATCAACGGGAGATTATTCTTCTTAGAAGGGTTTATTTGTAAAAGAGCTTGTATTTTCCACTTAAGTCCAACAGACTCCTTAACGACCTGTATAAATAGACCCTCATTGTATCCCAAAAGAATATGAATAGAATTGTCAATTAGCCACTGTTCATCTTCTTCTTCTTCTTCTTTTGGTATCTCTACTCTCCACAGGTAGATTGCAATGCCAAGAAGACGGGGAACTTCCAGTCATGTCGTCGGCGACGGACTTGGAACATTGGTATCAGAGCTCGAATTCGACCCTAATGGTGGAGCTGAGGTCGAAGCCGAACAAGAACCTCAACAAGAAGCTGAAAGTCTTCAAGAACCAGGGCTTGGACCCCGGTTGGGACCTATTGTACATGGTGGAGAATTTCATAATCGTTCCAATTTGGAGGATCGATTTGATCAATTCTTGGATGAATTCAAGAGTCTTAGGCAGTTGGAGGAACGGTTTGAGAGATTGGAAGCAGCCATGGGTCTCAGATCTTAAGAACAAGGTGGGAAAGGCAAGATAGCCAAATCTCCAGGGTTTCGATCTCAAGATTACCGTAATAGCAGGGAGCGTGTGGAGAGGGATGATTTTGGCCAGTCAAGCTATGGTAGAGGTAATCAAGAACCCAGGGCTGGTCGAGATCCAGACTCCAGGAATGGGTGGCATGGTCGAGGCAATCAAGAACCACGATTTGGTAGAGATCAAGATTCAAGGAATGGAGGGTTCTTTGGTAATCAAGAACCACGATTTGGCAGAGATCAGGATTCAAGAAATGGAGGGTTCTTTGGTGCTGGGAGGGAACGAGAATACAGGGCAGGCTATCGAAATCAACAACAAGAGTCAGGTAACACTTTCTTTCCCAAGCATCCAAAGATTGATTTGCATAGCTTCGATGGGAATGAAGATGTACATAACTGGATCTACCATATGGAGCATCACTTCTCTACTCAGCGTATTCATGAAAAGGATAAGCTGGCATTTAGTCTGTATTACTTGAAGGGGGAAGCTCTAATGTGGTGGAGATGGTATGAACAACAGGAGGAGGAGGTGATTGATTGGGAGATGCTCAAGCATGAGTTGTTAATGCAATGCAATATGGGCCTTCGGAGCTTGAGGACCCTGAGGAAATCTTGTACAAATTGCAACAATTTGGCACAGTGGGAGAATATCACAAAGAATTTCTTAAATATAGTCATTTGGCAAGGAATATAACCAAAACTTCGCTGCTTAGTTGCTATATCTCAGGACTCAAAGCTGAAATCAAGAAGGAAGTGAAGCTTCAACGTCCAAGATCTGTGTTGGAAGCATACAGAGAAGCCATAGCCAGGGAGTCCATTGTTAATGACCAGAGAAGATCATGGAGACTTGGTAGCCAGAGCAAAAGTGCTGTGACTTTTGTCAAAACTAGTATGAGTGTTCCTGCCCTTCCTAAATCTTTGCCCTCACCAACCTATCAACCAGCAAGCTCTACTTCCAGTTCCAACTCCTATTCCTCTAAGCCTAAAGATAGCCAGTATCTGCAATACATTAAGGAGAGAAGGGAGAAAGGGTTATGTTTCCATTGTGATGAGAAGTTTGTAAGGGGTCACAAGTGCACGGGTAAAACATTTATGCATATGATGGCAGTCCAAGAAGGGGGATCCTTCATGCAGATCCTAGGAGCCCTTGATGGTGAAGTATCAGATGAGGAGCAGTCGACTGATGACGAGGGTATGGGAGAGCAAGAATTGAAGGAATCAGTACCAAAGATGCTTAAATCTTCTGCAGATCAAGACTCTGCAGCAATCTCATTAAACACTCTAACTGGTAGCAATACTCCAAGAACATTTCGAGTGCAAGGCACTATTAGATCCACTCCAGTATGTGCACTCTTGGATACGGGAGCTTCTCATAATTTTATTGATGCTCAGCTAGTAAAGAAGCTCCAATTGCCTGTGAATACTTCAATGAAGTTGGAAGTAAATCTTCCTGGAGGTATGTTGTTGAATAGTTTGGGCCTATGTGAAGAAGTCACTTAGCCAAGGAATTCCAATAGTGGCTGATTTCTATGTTCTTCCAGTAGATACTAGTCAGTTGGTTTTGGGTAATCAATGGTTTGAGACCCTAGGAGATGTATTGTGGAATTTGAAAGAGTAGAAAATGAGGTTCCAGTGGGATGGCAAGCACAGAGAGTTGAAGGGTATTTTGCCAAAGGAATGGGAACTAACTTCTATTAAATCAATGAGTAAGTCATTGAACTGTATGAAAGGGGGTTTTTTGTTACAAATGTTGGGAAGTGAACCTCCAGAGTTGAAACTTGCTCCTGTAGATGCCGACATTGAGAAACTTTTGCTGAAATATCAAGCTGTCTTTACTGCAGACTTGGGCCTTCCACCTGAGCGTGGTTGTGATCATGCTATTCCCCTAGTTCCTGATGCTAAACCCATATCACAAAGGCCATATAGGCACCCTTGGCACCAAAAGAATGAAATAGAAAGACTGGTTAGAGAGATGATGGAATCGGGGGTAATCCAAGACAGCCATAGTTCTTTCTCTTCACCAATAGTCATGGTTAAGAAGTCAGATGGGAGTTGGAGAATGTGTGTGGATTATAGGGGTCTCAATGAGATTACTATCAAGGATAAATATCCAATACCAATCATCGATGAACTCCTTGATGAATTACATGGGGCTGGAATTTTTAGCAAGCTGGATTTGCGTAGTGGTTATCATCAGATCAGAATGAAAAAGGAGGATGTGCATAAAACTGCTTTTAGAACTCATGAAGGGCACTATGAGTTCCTTGTTATGCCCTTTGGCCTTACTAACGCACCTTCTACATTCCAATCCCTTATGAATTCCATATTCAAACCATATCTAAGGAAGTTTGTTCTCGTGTTCTTCGATGATATTTTGATCTACAGTAAAGATAACACAGCTCATTTGCACCATTTGGAGATTGCCTTGCAAATTCTGGAGGTAAATAAACTATATGCTAAGAGAAGCAAGTGCTATTTTGGGGTAAACAAAGTAGAGTATCTGGGTCACATTGTGTCAGCTGATGGAGTGGCTGTCGACCCTGGGAAGATATCGGCGATATTAAATTGGCCTATTCTTAAGACCCTTAAAGCCTTACGAGGATTCTTAGGGTTAACGGGATATTATAGGAAGTTTATTGCTGGGTATAGCTCTTTCACTTGGCCTCTAGTGCAACTCACGAAGAAGGGATCATTTGTTTGGTCTGAGAATGCACAGATAGCTTTTAACAAAGTTAAAGAAGTACTTACTTCACCTTCAGTACTGAGATTACCTGACTTTAATATGCCATCCGTGCTCGAATGTGATGCCTGTGGAACGGGCATAGGGGCAGTTCTAATGCAGGAGAATCATCCCATTGCATTCCTTAGCCAAGAATTGAAGGGTAAGAAGAAATTTCTATCAACATATGAGAAAGAAATGTTGGCAATTTTGTTAGCGGTGCAAAAGTGGCGTCAATATTTGCTTGGGAGACAATTTGTTATCAAGACAGATCATAAACCTTTAAAACATATGCTAGAACAAAGGTTATATACTGAGGCTCAATATGAGTGGTTGATTAAACTTCATGGATATCGATTCAGTGTTGAGTATAAAAAAGGCCATGATAATATTGCTGCAGATGGTTTGTCTCGACAATTTGAGGAGTCGGAATCTTCCTTGTCAGCTATCTCAATTGTTCAACCTAGTTGGTTAACCTCAGTACAGCAAGAAGCCCTTAACAATCCCTATTATGATCAGATTAGAACTCTCTTGGCTGATTCTTCTACTAAGTATAGCTTGGTTGATGGTGTCTTCTACTACAAAGGGAGAGTGTTATTGGCTGCAGATTCCCCATTGAAGCAGTGGTTCCTTGCTGATTTTCATTCCTCTCCTCAAGGAGGTCATTGTGGAGTAGATAAAACCTGGTAGTCACTTAAGAAAGTGGCATATTGGCAGGGCATGAAGCGGGATTTGAGAAATTTCATTAAGGAATGTGATGTTTGCCAACGCAACAAATACCTTAGCACTTCTCCAGCGGGTCATCTTCAACCATTGCCAATCCCAGATGTTGTATGGGAGGATATTAGTATGGATTTCATTGATGGGTTGCCTAAGAGTAGAGATCTAACAACTATTTTGGTAGTGGTGGATCGATTATCGAAATTTGCTCATTTTTTGGCTTTGGGACATCCTTATACTGCACAAACAGTGGCTACAACCTTATTCTCTCATGTTTTTAAGCTATATGGGTTCCCTAGAACCATTGTGAGTGATCGTGATGCAGTGTTCACAAGCCTGTTTTGGAAAGAGTTGTTTTCTCTTCAAAATACTAAGTTGTGTCTTAGTACCGCCTTCCACCCCCAAACAGATGGTCAAACAGAGGTCCTCAATCGAGTTTTAGAAACCTATTTGCGATGCTTCGTTGCTTATAGACCCAAGGATTGGGTAAAATGGCTACCATGGGCTGAATTTTGTTATAACACATGTCCATAGCTCTACTCAATTTTCTCCGTATGAAGTGCTCTATGGAAGACCTCCCCCCTCCCTTCTATCCTATGTGCCTCGAACAGCAAGGGTGCAATCTGTGGAAGAGTCCTTACTTAACAGGGATATGATCTTGCAACTTTGTAAAGACAATTTGTTGAGAGCTCAAGGAAGAATGAAGCGTAAAGCTGATGTTCACAGGAGTGATAAAACTTTTGATGTGGGGAATTTGGTTTATCTCAAATTGCAACCTTATAAGCAAGTTTCGGTTGGGGGACATCAAATTCATAAGTTGTCAAGCCTATATTATGGACCATATCCTATCATTGAGAAAGTAGGTGCTGTTGCATATCGACTACAATTGCCTGAGAATGCTAAGATTCACAATGTATTCCACATCTCACAACTGAAAGCCCATGTCGGCAGTGCCCCTGTTCAGCATACACAAGTCCCTGCGTACTATATTGAAGCTTCTCCAGTTCCATTCAAGGTCTTAGCTAGACGTATGGTGCCAAGAAGAGGTATTGCAATTTCGGAGTTGCTTATCCAGTGGCAGCATGGTAGTGAATTAGAGGCGACATGGGAAAGTTACTGGGACATCTATCACAGATTTCCTTCTTTCCGGAGCACCATCGATACTCCTTTAAATGGGGGAAGGATTGTTCCAAGCTCACCAGAGCTTGTTCACGTCGGCAACACCTGAAGTTGGCAGCAGACTGAGAAGACGTATCAGTCGACTGGAAGATGTATCAGTCGACTGGGTGATTAGGAGTTGTATCAGTAGACTGGGAAGATGTATCAGTCGTCTGGGAAGGTGTATCAGAGGGAAGTTGTATCAACGGGAGATTATTCTTCTTAGAAGGGTTTATTTGTAAAAGAGCTTGTATTTTCCACTTAAGTCCAACAGACTCCTTAACGACCTGTATAAATAGACCCTCATTGTAACCCAAAAGAATATGAATAGAATTGCCAATTAGCCACTGTTCATCTTCTTCTTCTTCTTCTTTTGGTATCTCTACTCTCCACAGGTAGATTGCAATGCCAAGAAGACGGGGAACTTCCAGTCATGTCGTCGGCGACGGACTTGGAACAACGGTGCTGTTGTTGCTGGTAGGGCGACAAGAAGGAGTCGCCGGAGTTGTTGTTGGCTTGTTGCCGGAGTAGGGGATGTCGTTAAAGTTGATGCTGCTCTTGTTGAAGATGGTGTTGTCATTGAAGATGAGTTGAAGATGGGTTGTTGTTCTTGTTAAAGATGATGTTGAACGGGAGTTGTAGCAACCGTTGAAAGTAGTGAGCGATATTAAAGGAAGTGTGATTCACCAATTCGATCCAGCATGCTGAATCGTTTGACAAAATTGCTTTGCCTTTATAATTACTTTAGTTTCATTCTGTGTTGTAGAACTGATTTCCATTTCTGACTATCAATCTTTTGATTTACTTGTGCCTTTCTCTCAGTGAAAAAATGTCCGAAATTGGCTGAAACTCAATATATAAGTTGAATTCCAATGTGATACAGAGGATGAAAAAGGCCTAGGAATTGAAATAGGTATAACGAAATAGTATTTGGGTTAGTTTTGGAGACTATATCAAACGGCACAGATCTTTGAAGCATACTTGTGATATATATTTTGAATGTAGCTCCGCAACTAATCTTTGTGAAGCTTACGTGGGGGCACGGCTTAATGCTTGATAACCATTAATAAGCATTAATAATTGCATTTTACTTGTTCGGAATAGTTTGCGATATTTTCCCTTTAGGAAATTCACATATCACCTCTCTCTCTCTCTCTCAAAAAAAAAAAAATTAGATTGATTAATTTTTAAAACTTGATCTGACTTTTGCTTACAAATTTCAAAACACAATAACTTTTTAGATAAAAATCACAATTGATAAGGAGGGCACAAGAACGCAACATCATTAAGGGAATTGAGATTAGAGGAATCAATCAGCCATTGTCAATACTCCAATATGCAAATGATACACTTCTGTTTGGGAGGGCAAAAATGGAAGACGTGATAGCTATCAAGGCAGCATTGGCATGTTTCCAAGGCTGGTTGGGATTGAAAGTTAACTTAAATAAGACCAGCATCATCCCTATCAGCGATCAGTTATCAACATCGGTAAACACGATCACTGCCATCTTAGGTTGTGAAGAGGGTGAATTTCCGATCAAATACCTGGGTACGCCTATTAGACCAGGTTCTCTATTAAGAGAGGACCGGACTCCCCTGATTGAAAAGATTGCTAAGAAACTGGCAGGGTGGAAGGGTCGCTTCCTATCCCTAGGGGGTAGGATCACACTGCTTAATTCGGTACTTTCCGCCATTCCTCTATATCTGATGTCGATCTATGAATTACCAAAGTGGGTTATCAACAAGATAGATAAATTAAGAAGAAAATTCCTGTGGAAAGGTACCGGTGAGGGTAATAAAGGCTTCCACCTGATCAAGTGGGGAAGAGTTTGTAAGAAAAGAGAATTCGGTGGGTTGGGAATTCTCATTCTCCACGATATGAACAGAGCACTGCTTAGTAAATGGTGGTGGAAAATCTATAATCGACGCAGAGGATGGTGATGCTATTCGTTCGATTTGGCCAGAAACCGAAAAAAGTATTGCGTTGGAGGAAGAAGCATGTTTGGAAAAGCTTCTTGTCTTTGGAAAGGAGTGGCTAAGCAAGGGGAGATCTTCAACACTAATACTAGATGCGGAATCGGGAACGGAAAAAATACCAGATTTTGGAAGGATAGGTGGTGCGGGAACAGAACACTAAAAAACCTCTTCCCACAAGCGGCGACGCTATCTTCTAACAAAGATTCTTTGGTAGCAAATGTATGGAAGAATGGCAATCTTCGGTTTGTGGTCTCTGACAGGCTAGATCCTGAGAGTATTAATCAGTTCAAAGATCTAAATAGGTTCATCCAAGCAGAAGGCGGCCAAATGAACAGCGGTGGAGATGAGAGAGTGTGGAATATTGAGGATGATGGGATTGGGGCGTTAACAAACGCCCTCTAGTCGCAGCGGAACTAATTAAACCAATGAGGAAGTCGAAGTAGACGAGGCAAATAAATTGAGCAAGCAAGTAGATCCACCAAACTAACACAAACACAATAATGATGACTTATCCCGGTTAGCTTTTACTTAATCCGAGGGAAAATATAGGAAGATCTGATATTTAACTAGAAGAGATTACAAAGAGTTACTGATTCACTTGACACAAAGAATTAAACTCACCCACCAAGAACTATCTCTTTCTCGAGTCTCTTTTTACAATGGAGAAAAGAATCACTGAAGTACTCTCACTCATATTGGAGGAGTTTACAATATATATAGAAGAATAGAGAGAAAACCTAGGTCTAATCTTGATCCTCAATCGTCCGATATAACCTGAAAAAGAAGTATCTGAATAGGAGCCGCACGATCTAATTTGGAGTTGAAGATTGGGCTGAAACGACCTAACAAATCGAAGCCCAAAAAATGAATCAGCACCGCGGGCGGTCGACCGTCTAACAAAACCGGTTGACCGTAACACTCTCTGACTTAGAGCGGTCAGGAGTGCGGTCGAGGGGTGCGGTTGACTGTCACCATGACCGGTCGACCACAATTATCCTGCACCTGCTGCTGCTGTTCTCCTTCTACTCGCTTCAACGCTTCGACCTCCGTGCTTCATATTACCTTCTTTTAATCTGAATAACAAGTATACAAGACACAATCCTAACAGATGAATCAAACCAATTCTCGGTTTCTTCAATGTACAAATGGCTAAACGATGGAGGAGTTAGATGTCAAGAAGAAAAATTGATTTGGGACTCTCAGGCTCCTATGAAAGTCAAAGTATTTTGCTGGTTGGTGCACAACGACGTGATTCTATCGAAGGTCAACCTTAGGAAAAGAAACATGCAAATCGATGTGAGGTGCGGGTACTGTCTACAAGCGGAAGAAAACATCACACACTTATTTTTCACGTGTCACAAGGCTGCTCTGACGTGGGAGGTAGTTTGTAGGGGGTTTGGTTGTACGATGTGTCCTACTTCAACTACAGACGTTTGGGAGGATTGAGGGAAAACAAAATTAGAGTACAGGACAAATGGGCTTGGGACATAGCAGTAGCGGCAACATTATGAAACTTATGGCTAGACAGAAATGATTTATGTTTCGCAATATCTGTTATAGATTTTCTACTTCAATGCATAAAATTTTCCTTCTCATTCATGATTGGGCAGGTTTTGTGGGAGCGAAGAAGAAGATGAAGATGAACGAGGTGGAGTAGATTCCCATGGAAGAGAGGGGAAAGCTAGATTCTCATCACTTTGGGTCGACTTTGGTTTCTAGCTTTGATTGCATATCATGCGTTAGCAATGCTACTAGCTGTGTATTGTTTTATTTTGTTATCAGAGGTTGTAATGGTGGAGTTGTAAACTATGGCATTGGGATGTATTTTGTACTAGGTTTCGTTAACGATCATGAATAAAACGATGACTGGGGGTTCATCATTTTATCAAAAAAGAAAAAAAAACAAACAACTCAACAAATAAAATGGGTTGGAAGGACATGTAAATAATAGCCTATACTTGCTATATGTGAAGCCAAAAGGATGTTGCAGCTCACTGCTCACACATCCAATACACTGAAAATGATAAAAATTAATGCTGTTCATGAGTATCCAAAAATGCGGAGAGGAAAAAAAAAACAAAAGAGGGAAAACTTACAGGGCATTTGTATTGTGCGCATGAGATCGCCTAGCTATTATTAAAGGGGTGTTTATCAACACGAAAAAGTTTTGCAACTGGACTGAGTTACAAAAAGGAGACCCAGTTGTATTATTTGAATAAACAATTTTTAGGTTGCAACTCAAAAGTACATTACCTTTTTAAAAAAAGGGAACAAGCAAGTTATTTTTCAATTTCATTTTTAGTTGCTTCACTTGTAGCATTTAACGTGAACTTATTTTGAGTGTATGAGTTGCAAGTTGTATTTGTGTGAAAAAAATGTTATATATTGCTTGCACTTGCATTGCAATCAATCTCTTTTCAAACATTATAATTGCAACTTTGGTTAGAACTATAATTGTAATTGCAACTTCATTAATAAAAATTTGACTTGTTAAACATCTCCAGTCCCCTAAATAAAACTATTCAATACATATATTTGTATAATTCCAACCTAAGCTACCCTATTTCAACCATTCATTAATCACTTTTTAAATGTATCATTAGAGAAACATCCTTGAAAAGTAGTAAACCTTTTATGCTGTTTAAATGCATTGCATAATGGGATCATAATACTCCATGTAACGACTTGAGATTAGATATACACCTGGACACTGCTTTTCTACGTGGCGTGCATTCACCAACTTCCGCGGAAGAAAAAAAAAAAAAAAAAAAAAAAAAACATGAGTCTTTCACTGGTACCAAGTGGTGGCACTCCCGTAATTCCACCCCAACTTCAACCCCTTTCCCAAACCAAAATTTGACATATCCATTTTCGTATTAAAAAAAAGAAAAAAGAAAAAAGAAAAAAAGAAAAAAAAAACGAAGACCAAAATAAAGAAGCAGCAATTCACAAAACCCGGCCCTCACCCTCTTCTACTTTTTTCTTCTTCCTTCCTCAATCGATCCAAGATCCAATATTTCCCTCTCAAAATCTCACCTTCTTCGATCTCGTCGTCTTCTTCTTCTTCTTCTATCCGTGCTGCTTCACTTTGATTTACAACCCAAAGCCATGAGGATTCGGAAGAATGCATCCAAGCTTTTAGGCTCGGCTACCTCCATCTACTCCCCCGTCGCCATCGTCGGAGATGTGGTGGTATGCAAGCTCAACTGCTCCCCTTGGGATGTCCTCGACTTGGACTTGGACGACAATCATTACTGCTTCAATCTCACAAATCCCAAGGTCGGATCACTTATTACAAATCAGTAAAAATTAATGCTCCATCTCGTGTTTTCAATCTCTGCATTAATTATGTAGTTGCTGTGTTAAGCATTGGATTTTCGAATTTGAAAAATAGTGGGTGCGTTTTAGGGTTTGTGTGAACCCTAGATCTGACGGACGGACGGTTCAGATTAATCAATTGGTCGATCATAAACGTTGGTTCGAACTGCTGTGGATGTGTTTCACTTTCACTGTTAATTGTAGGGTTGCTCTATCGTTTAATTTGCTAGGATGTCTGTCATATGGGTGGGAGCTAGGGACTAATTTTGAAACTAGTTATTTGCACGTGCGATGTACGTATTAATAAATATAGTTTTTTAAAATAAAAATTTAGATATAATCTGGATTTGAACTTAGAACCTCCTTTATAATAGTTATGCACGTATATTGCACGGGTTGGTAGATTGACAAAACATTTACAAATGACACTAAGGTCTTCTCCGATTATAATATTAGAAATAGGAGTATTTCTTAGTTTTTAAAAAGAGTAATGCTAGAGCCACTACCAATTTCACTACCATTTTCTTCACTACCTTAGGTGGCATACTCCTATTGGAGAGTTCTCCCACCTACTCTATTATTTCCTACCTATTGGAGTGTGCCACCTAAGGTAGTGAAGGAAATGGTAGTGAAATTGGTAGTGGCTCTAGCATTACTCTTTTAAAAATAGTGCGGGTATATGCTAATTTTCACATTTTAAATGGAGGCATTTGCTAAAATATCTCTTTTTTAGGAGCTGCACGTGCATCATATGGATATGTTCGGTGGATTTAGTTTGCCATATATTGCACGTGTTTACTCAGTTACAAAATTAGGGTTTGTTTGTTTACAACCCCAACTCTCCCATTAAAATAGTAGAGACATATATTTTTCTTTTTGGGGCCGTACGTGTATGTATGTACGTATACAGAAAGACGAGGATGGTGGCAGGGGCATTATGGGAAACATCATCAAAACTGAACCCGTTTATACTCTCACAAGGTATATATATATGTGTATCTATCTATGTTTCCACCCCCAATCCATTCTTCTTCTATATGTGTAATTACTATAACTAGGGTTACAAAAACAGTGGAGTGAAGGAAGTGAGGGAGAAGAAGCCAAGAAAGAAGAGAACATGCAACAGAACATGCAACGACACCGACTACTACGACTAAGAAGAAGAAGAAGGATGAGAAAGAGAGCAGGATTAAGAACGACGACAAGGACAAGGCTGCAGTGGTTACTTACTGCAAGAAGAACGATGGGAAGGGGTGGCATTGCAAGAGAGCAGCTCAGCTTCCGCATACGTTTTGTAGTTATCATATCGAGCTGGTTCGTTCCTTCAACTCAATGTCTGTAGTGAATAGTTCTGATGCGAAGAAGACTGCGAAGAGCAGTACTACTACTCGGAATGTGGGAGCAAGTGAAGGTGGTGTTGATTCGAATTTCTATTATTATTACAACGGGTTTGGGCCGATGAGGGCGAAGAAGAGAGGTGGGGTTAAGAAAGAAGAGGAAGAAGAAGAAGAAGTGCAAAAGGAAGAGGTTGAAGAAGATTGTAATGGTAATGAAATTGGTAAAGATAGTGGTAGGAATAATGTTACTGGTGGTGATGAGTATCGGCTTGATAGTTGTTATGGCAACGATGATGATGATGCTGATGACGAAAAATGTAATGGGGAAGGGAAGAGATTACGGATGATTAAGAAGAAGAAGAAGGCTCGGACTCGATCCCTTAAGTCTCTTCTTTAGTATGACACTACAAGAAATTTGTCATATACCAACGGATACCTATAGTGACAGATCACTAAAACCGTGGGTATAGGCATCATATACCTATAGACGTATAGTAAACTGTGGGTATAGGTATCCTATAGCTTTAGAGCTTTTATTCCGTAACTATAAATTTTACTGACGGGGTAAAACACTGTTGGTATAGTCCAAAATTTATTTCCCCCCAACTTTTTCATTTTCCCTCTCCTCCCAAAATATTTCATTTATCCCTAACTCCTAAATCCCTCTCTCACCAAATCCAATCTCTCCAAATCCAATCTCTAAATCCTCCTCCTCCTCCTCCCGCCGCCGTCGCCCTCCTCCCGCCGCCGTCGCCCTCACTTAAAGGAAGGAGACGATCTCTCCCCCGCATCCTCCTCTTCTTCCTCGGCGTCGATCTCGACGAGATCTTCCCCGCATCCGCCGCCGCCTCCTCCTCCATCCTCCGCCGCCTCCTCCTCCTCCCTGATTTGAAGTATTATATGTCGTTAACACCCCTACTGTGTCATACCCATTCCCCATTCTTTATACATGCTTCATTTTGACTAATGTCCTTTATCTATTTTGTCAGGGAGAATTCTTCAGCTGACAAATTACATATTTTGCAAGACAGAGATTCGCCGCTTGGACTCACTGATTTAAAAGTAAGAGTAGAGTGCTTTTGTGCCTCTTTCAGTTATTTGTTAAACCTTTTCGTTTTAGATTTATGTTTCTTAATATAAATTTTCAATTGAACTTACCTAGTTGAATTTTGGAGCAGGATGTTGTTAACTTTGAGGTGTGCATGAGGCACATGACGAATGAGGAACAACAGCAACTAATGAAGTATCTACCATCTATAGATAAGGCTAAATTTCCTGAAAGGTAAACTTATATATAATAGCTTGGCACTATAAGTGAATGTTGTACTTTATGTACTGTAATATCTCATTGCTAATTTTTTCAGTCTCAGAACCATGTTTACAAGTCCTCAATTCGTGGAGACCATGTCATTTTTCCAGCAACTACTTCGAGAGGGAGTTTTCGAGCCATCAGTTTCTGGAGAGAGTTTTGAAGAACATATGACTTTGAAGAGGCTTTTGTTACATACTTCGACGAGATCTACATGGGTGGAATACTACAAAAAGCTAAAGGTACAAACTGATTCATGTAATGTGTACATAGATGGACACAGCAAGTCATTTTGTTGATATTATTTTGATTTGAAGTAGTTTTCTCATAAAAGATTTTAACGAATGCTTTTAGGCTTGTTACAGTGGTCTTTCATACACATACACACTTTTTTGTAGTTATACAGCAGTATAGATATAGCTTCAAAACTTACAGATAACCTTTAGTTCTAACTTCTAATCAAGCATCACATATTGGTCTCCACTTTGTATGTGATTTATAAGTTCTAGTTGCTATAGCAGAACTGGAGCCAGCGTAAGACTACAAACAAAAAGTAACATTAGAATTTAAACCTTGATAAAGATTTAGTTGAGCGAGAAACATAACCAGAGAATATAAGCATTGAGATTTTTAAGTAAATAACCTCAATACAGAAAACAGAAAGTGTAAAATCAGAGCTCAAGGAACCAATAAACAATAACTAGTCTAACCTACAGTTCATAGTGAAAAAACTAAAATGATTAGCTGCAAAATAGTCAAAAACTTTGTAAAGGAAAGCAACATATTAAATTCTAACCTCCACTGTGTTATGGTGATGAGATCATGAGATGTAACATCTTATGCAGCTTGTAGTCTACAGGCATTTCAAAGTAGAATAGTTCCATACAGTCCTATTGGTCGCGGCTTTTTTGGGGGTAAAGCAATTCTAGAAAGCGTGCCTGCAAATTCTGTCTTGGTAATATTTTTCATTTATCTAATAAATTAAATGAGAAACTTCTTATTTAAATTATCATTGTTTTCTTTTTCCCTTTTTTGTCAAACTCAGTTGTTTATTGCATATTTTTTCTCGTGTCATGCTTCACATCCAAGGTTTACTGGAGAGAACTTAGAGAAGAACAAGAGACTCTATGAGGAAGCTGTGAAGTTGGCTGCAAAACATAGTTGCACTCCTGCTCAACTAGCTCTAGCTTGGGTTCTTCATCAAGGGGATGATGTCGTTCCTATTCCGGGTCATTAATCATTATCTGTCTAATCATTTTACATTTGTATTGGCATGCCAATGCTTTTTCTATATGAAAAATTCTCATAATTTGTTTTTGGACATGCAACAAGTAAACTAAACCAAGAATATGGTTGAAACTTAACTATCTCTATAGCTGTGTGAAGAAAATTACACATTTACTTAATGTTTAGAATCTTGTTTTTGGACATGCATTTAGAATCTTGTTTGATAGATAATTTTGGAGTTTAGAGTTTTATTATATGGTGATGACTTTTGAAATTTTCATTAAAAATAATGGATGCAAGCTTTATAATTTGGAAGTTAGGATCTTCATTAACAATCAAAAATCTGAAAACTGCACTAAAAAAGTGAATTGAATTTTTATGCTTAAGAGTCTGTTTTGGTTCTTGCAGTACTGCAGCAAAAAAATCTTACATCAAAATACTTTTCATTTATATCGCTATACTGTACCGTCATGTTGTGCATCTAACGCTAGCTGTGTCATTTTGTAGGGATAATTAATGACTATCAAGCTGCTTTTCAATTGCGACCATGTATTTGACCATCTCTAATATCAGTTGTTGTGGAAATAGAATCAAAGAAACACAACCTCACAAAACATAAAAAGTGCACGAAATTTAGAGGCCGGCAAACTGCATAAATCATATATATAGTTCAAGATTTATTATTTACATAGTTAACTCTTTTCTCTCTGGAGTGATTCTCTTCTCGCTCAAATATCACTCAAATACATTTGATATAAAAATAAAAGGGCAAAAAACAAAGTACCCCCCTAACGTTTGGGCTTAATACAATATGCCCATATAACGTTTGAAAAAGTACATTTAACCCATTTCACCGTTAACTTAACCCCATCCGTTAAGTTAGAATTATTGAATTACCTTTTTATCTTTACTCTTTCATAATCAAATCTCATCTTGTTTTTCCTCTTTCTTCATTCTTTTTCTTTTTCCTCTTTCTTCATTCTTTTTCAGATTATGCAATTTATTTCAGATTATGCAAACAACTTATATCTTATTCATATTTCTGAAATTCAGTCAAGTTGCAATTTTTTTTCCAAATCAAATGCAAAAAACAGTAGGAGCTCATCTAACTGTTCGGCTGGAAATTTATGTTGCAGCCTTGCAAATTTTGAATTGAACCAAGTTACCAATTTTCTTGTGTTTCTTGTTTGTGAAATAGCTGCAATACAATGCTTGAGGAGGAAAAGGAATTTTGAGCTGGAAGTTGAGCAGCTTGGGAATTACCAGTTGAGAATTCATGATCAGGTATCTTTCTCATTGTATGATATATTCACATTGTCAAGAACTAGCACGCTTGCTTCGTTGCTGTGTATCCTTTCTATATTAATTCTTTTATCCACTCACATGTTGTTTGATGGTTTTTATTTCAGATCATACTTTTAGAAAGTGCGAAAGCTACCACAGAAACTGTCGATGCATTAAGAACTGCAGCAGCTTCAATGAAAGCTATGCAGAAAGCAACGTGGGTATATTCTTTCGAAGTTTGGATTTTATTTTCACTTTTCTTTCTTGATATCTGGGTCTTATATGGGACGCAGATATGTACATTCTTATAACCTTTCTTTTCATCTCACGGTTATCTTTTCGCCTCAAACATTGTAGAGTTATTTTTTGTGGTTCGGCATCTAGCTGATATTCTCTTGTACCATGGTTTTCTTTCCATTCTAATGTTACACCCTACATTTTGATCTTCATTGGGTATGAATGCCCTTAAATAGATTACAATGAACCTTAGTTGATGATACCTGAGATACTCGTGTGTTCTCTTTTGGAATTTGCAGGAAAATTGATGATGTTGATAAGACAATGGAAGAGATTAATGAGCAGTCAGGGAACATGAAACAGATCCAGGAAGCACTTTCTGCTCCTATTGGTGCAGTTGATTTTGATGAAGTACTCACAGTTTTCTTATAACTATTTTTATAACTTTTTCCTGATTCAGTTTCTAGCTTCTGTTTAGTTAGTAATATATTTATGTATCGTAGGATGAGTTGGAGGCAGAACTTGTAAGAGCTGGAGGAAGCAGAATTGGAGGAAGAGCTTCTCAAGCCTGCTACAACTGTTCCTGCTGTCCCAGTGCATGCTGTTCCAACTGGTAGACAACCAGCTCGTCCTGCTCCCCATAAAAACACAGCCGAAGAAGATGAACTTGCAGCTTTGCAAGCTGAAATGGCTTTGTAATCAGGTATACCTTTGAAATATATCTCATAATAATTAATTTAAGCGAGAGGCATTTTCTGAAATTTCAGAAATATGAATAAGATATAAGTTGTTTGCATAATCTGAAATGAATTGCATAATCTGAAAAAGAATGAAGATAGAGGAAAAAGAAAAAGAATGAAGAAAGAGGAAAAACAAGAAGAGATTTGATTATGAAAGGGTAGGATAAAAAGGTAATTCAATAATTCTAACTTAACAGATGGGGTTAAGTTAACGGTGGAATGGGTTAAATGTACTTTTTCAAACGTTATATGGGCATATTGTATTAAGCCCAAACGTTAGGGGGGTACTTTGTTTTTTGCCCAAAATAAAATAAAACCCTAGTAGTTGTAAAAAATCTAAGTTCATCATGTCTACTACTGGTTGTTTTATTGGAGTACCTGGATGATCAACATTGAGTATAGACAATCAAAATATTTAATTGACAGTGAATCAGTTGCTAATTAATCAGCTCATCTCCATCCGTATATATTATATTAACAGCTTTTCTTTAAGTAAATGGTAACTATATCTTATATTATGGAGAAAATTACTGCCTTTCTGTCAATAATTTGTATCCAGTTCTAGAACTTTGTATTTGATTAGAATACACTTCATTACATTCACAAACTCTTATCAACTGGAGTAGCATGAGAAGGTCATTCTTTTAGCACAGTTTAAGTATATTTGACCAAGGCAATTTGTTAAGAAAATAACATTGCTGCGAAATAAAATAGAAAATTCAGAAAGAGAACAAGATCCTAGATTTACTTTATTCGGTCAATGTGACCAACATACAGAACAAGCCCCCAAACAACAATACACACTGCCACTGAAAGAGTTACAATCTGCAATCCTCGGCACTTCTTACAGCATCTCTCTGATTTCTTTTTTCCTCTCTTTGTTTTCTAATTACATTGACTGCATAACTATGGTGAGGGAAGTTCCTCCTCTATAGTGTATGCCTTCAAATCATTATCCTTACTACAGTCACGTACCTTACAAACTCTCCCAGAGTTCCTATTACGTAATCTTTATTTTTCTCTTTTGGGTTTATAATTTGTGTCAATGTTTCCAGGGACAACTAAGATTAAGAACTTGAATGACAACATCGGCTCTTTGGAAGTGAAGCTAACAAGCGAGGACTTGAAAGAAATTTCGGATGCAGTGTCTTCTCAAAATGCGGCTGGAACTAGATCCTTTGGTGTCAGAGAATCTTACACCTGGAAGTACGAGAATACACCTGCACCTGGTAGTAATCCATCAGCATAAAATTTATGTTATGAGAAGAGTAAACATGTCCTCTACTGGGATTTAATGTCACTGCACAATTTTAAGAAATATATGGCTTAGAGTGCTGTTGAACACTTTTGGACCTTCACTTTGGTCAAGATTCTGGGTAAATGAAGGAGCAGAAAGTTTGGAGTTCGTCAGTCTTATAACCAACATTGGTTACCTGGATTGGATCAGGAGATTGTTATAAGACTTTATATGCTTATTATATGTCAGTATGGTACTCTTAGGTTGACATTTTAACTATTTTGTAATTTGAATTTGACATGCTTGTAATACTTTATTAATTTTTAATATGATTGAAGTTTAATTCTATTTAATTTTGTTTCATAAACACATGTATTTATTTCATTGTGTATTTGGTTTATAATTGAATTAATATTATAAAATAAAATATTAAATTATTATAAGCGTAATTAATAAGAAAAAATTGTGTATAGAGCGATGGGTATATATTCAAATAATTAGATGCGAAAACCATCGCTAAAACCTATAGCAATAGAGCTTCAACTGTGGGTATAGGAAAGCAAAATGTGTCTTTAAAACCTATACCAACGGATACGAAATCGTGGGTATAATTCCAAGGTTTTGTCCAACGGGTGAAAAAACCGTCGCTATAGGCTATAGTGACGGCATTTTGCCGTGGGTATAGCTAATTAAAAACGACGGAAAAAAATGTCCGTTGGTATAGGTTTTACGGGCTATACCTACGGTTTTTCGCCTTTTACCCACGGATTTTTGCTGTCACTATATGTCAAATTCCTTGTAGTGTGATCATGATCATATTAATGTTTAGCATGGTTTTGTTGTTATGTAATTGGGAAATTATTCAAAGTAATCTATGTCAAAGTTTGTGTTCTTCTTTGTTGATGATCATGATCATATTAATGTTTAGCATGGTTTTATTTATGACTTGATTTTACATATTTAGACTAATTTAGACATGTAAATCAATGTGAACAGTTCGAATCATCCATGTGGTGACCGTATGAAAAATTCGCACGGAGTGCACACGGAAGGTAGTGCACAACAGAAGGGCTATATATATATATATATATATATATATATATATAAGAAGACCTTAGTGTCATTTGTAAATCTATCAGCACGTGTGATGTACAATGTACGTACATAACTAATATGAAAGATGTTTCAGGTTCGAGTCTTCACTACATCATGATGTACGATGTACGTATATAACTAATATGAAAGGTGTTTCAGGTTTTAGTCCTCACTACATCAAAATTTTTATTTTTTTAAAAAGATATTAAGACATGCATCATACGTGTAGATTACTAGTATATAATAAGACAGTAGTCACGCATACTCTCCCAATAATCACAATAATAGAGAGATGATGTAAACGGAAATTGAACCCAAACTTCTTACTTATTACTATTAAGAGACCTACACTAAATCATAGTGGCATTTGTAGTAAGAAAAGATTAATAAAGAGAAATTTGAGTGTAAATAGTCTCTTCACTTTTCACGCAAAACTGGATCACTATTATATCAATAAACAATTGATCCAAGCCCAATAGGTAATATCTGAAGAGGCGGCCCATGGGAAACTACAAAGAATCTCTCTTTGGAAGGAAGATCACGTGACAGACAGGTGCAACGAGCTGAGACAGTGAGACTGAGAGGGGCGAATGACGGGGACGTATCTGAATTTTAGGGGGCCCTCAGCAAACTCTCAAATGGGACCATTTGCAAGTTAACAAAATAATAATGTAATTATTTAAATGCAAACAAATTTGGAGCATTAAAGACCAAACTATATAAATAAAAACAAACTTATATATATGCTTCCAAAAAAAAGTTAATTGATAACGTACGTTTTTTATATGAAATGCCTCGTAGCCAAAAAGAACCCGGACAAACTCTAACAACAAAAATGAAATATGTTATCTCAAAGAGGTAAATATGATATATTAGAGCACACGATTAGAATGAAATAATGATGATTATATGTATATGAGAATACTAATTAGAACCTTAAAATGTAGAATAACCATATGCCCTTGAAAATTTGGTTAGAAATTTATCATAAACAGATAAATATGATATACCATAGAACATTGAAAACATATCATAGAGTTACATACATGGGCTAAGTGAAAAACAATATTAAATTCATAAAATGGTAAAATGACATGTATGACTATGTGAAAAATAATTAGTTTTAAAAATAAAAATGATTGAAAAATTAGTTGGTTCATGCAAGTTTTGAATTTGCAACTTTCACATTACTAACACAACACTCTAACCAACTAAGCTAATAAGTCAACTATTAATATAATGTAATTATATCGCAAAATATTACATTTTACTTTTTTAATATTGTAAATACTTAAAAAATATAGGGCCTTATAAAATTGGGGGTCCAAAGCAATTGCTTAGGCTGCTTGGGCCCAGAACCGCCCATGGCGATAGACGGCTATGGGATGAGATGGGATGGGATGGGATTATCAGAAGCAGAATTAGTTGGTACCTACTTTTGTATAGTGATGCGGTTTATTTCTGGGAGACGTGTGGATGCACCAGGTGTGAGTTCGGACTCGATTTGTAATTGATGGAGAAAGCTGCTCGTCTGACGACCCTCGGCTGACCGGGCGGCACCTGCGACGGGCTCGGAGTGAGGTGGATGTCTGGGCTCGGATCAGAGGGTTCGGATCCGAGGTCTTATGTACCTGCAGACGGTCCTGAAACATCGGGGTTTATCCCGGTGGCGGACCCTCCGACGATCTAGTCAGTCTCTGTGAGAGAGTAGCAATAACTAGGTGAATTTTAGTGGCCAAAGATTGATTACCTCAAAAGGTGGATGGGGGTCTAGTATTTATAGAGAATCCCAACCGGGTATGGATCTACTTGGGGGCCGGGTCTGGACCCTAAAGCCCATGGGCCTGACGTGGCAGGAGGCCCAAGGGGTTTAGGACGGACGTGGCAATGCCCAGAGTGGTATAGGGCTGACGTGGCAACGCCCTAAGTGGTATTTGGAGCTGACATGGCTGATCATGGGTCTCCTGTGCCTCTGGGAGAATCGGTGGGCCTAGGCTGTGACAGGTCATCCTCATGCCTCGCCAGGACGGGGGGACGGCCCGTGGGGAGGTCACGGATCGGAGGCCGAGGACCACTGAGGCTCGTCGGATACGAGGAGGCCTGTTCTGTGGGGGTGAACTGGAGGTTCGGCGCCGACCCTGCAGTGGCTCAAAGCCGAACTGACTGCTGTTTTTACCATTTTTGAGTGAGAGTTGTATTGGGCCCTGGTTGGGTCCCAAGCCATTTTTACCCCACCACATATAGGTTTATGGGCCCACATTAATCTAAATTTTTTTCCCAAAATGACAAATGACCTATTTTTTGAAAAAAAAAAAAATCCAAACTGACCTAATTTTTTTAAAAATTTTCAATCTTATATGCTCTCGTTGTCTCAAAAAGCGAGTTTGATAAAAATTACATCGCTTTTTGAGACAACGAATGTGAAGTTTGGGTTTTTTTTATTTCTCCCTAACTAAAACTCGTTGTCTCAAAAAATGAGTGGATTTTTCCCAAACTCGCTTTTTGAGACAGCGAGTGTCGTTTGGGGGTTTTTAATACCCCAGGCTCGTGTTTTTTTTCTTTCCTTATCTCCATTCTTACTCTTTCTTATCTCCATTCTTACTTTCTCTTTAACTCCGAAACTCAAAATCCTAGCCTCCCAAAATCGACCTCCTACCCACAAAATCTCCTATAAACCTAAATATATTCACTTAATCTTTTCCAATCCTCTCAACTTCTAGTCTCAAAACCTTAATCCCATCTTCCGAAAGATCCATATTTTGAAATTTTGAACTATGGTAATTCACATTTGTTTTATTCACATTTGTTTCAAAATCATTGGAAGTTTAGAGATTGTGAATGAATTTGGATTCATAGATGTTGGAGTATATATGAATGTACATGGCAGACTGCATATGCAGCTTGAATTGGAATTTTTTTAGTGATCTGAGTGCGATCTTTTTTAGTGATTTTTTAGTGATCTGAGATCCCAAAACGATTGCGATTTCTCTTTCTTCTTCGATTGCCATTTTTTTTCTTCTTCGATTGCGATTTTTTTCTTTCTTCTTTTATCGTGATTTCTTTTTCTTCTTTGATCGCAATTTTTCTTTGATCGCAGTTTTTTTCTTTCTTTCTTTCTGATTGTGCTATTTTTTTGGGTTTTGAGATGTAGAAAGAGCGGAAGGAAAGTTTGGCGAGCAATACAAACTCGCAATATCTAGCAAGTGGTTTGGCATGACCCATTGAAGCATATTTTTGTCTCTAAATTAGCTATTTTGCATAAAATCGAAAGACGGCTAAAATTTGAACTCCATAGACAATTTTGTTTACACATTATGGGAGTTTTGTGAAATTCTTGCAATAACTGAATAAAAGAGTATAAGAGCATATGTAGTTGTTCCGACTCAAATTTTGGGTATTTGGCATATAGAATTAGACAAATTGGGTTTCAGCTGTTTTTGAACCCAAAATTTGAGTTTTATTTTTTAAAAATCGACGAACGATGAATGATTTCCAATCTTCTAGTCTGTTTGAAGATTCGTGCCACCACAACCGCTCACCGTGGGATGTCCTCGATGATGACGTCAGCATCCATAACCCTAAGGTCTGACCGATCTTTCTCTTATTATGATTATGATGATGATAATAATAATAATAATAATGTTGTGATTCAATTAGGGTTTCAAGTAATCCATTTTTAAGATTAGATCCAAAATATAGGGTTACTTTAGGAAACTTAACTTATTTTGTTGGATTATTATTATTATTTATTTTGCAGGAAAAGGAGGGTGAGAATGGGCGGCCCATTACTACTAGTATTATCATGACCAGGTAATTAATATTAAAAAACCCTAAAATAATTAACTACTAATTAATAACATTAGCATTGAATTAACAAACAATTTGTACATGATTAATTAGCAAAGAGGAGGTGGAGAATGGTGAAGCTTCGACAAAGAAGAGGAAGATGAGAGTAGAGGACGAATCTGGATCGAACTACTCCCACGGTCAGTTCCCTGCACGGAATGGGTTGTGGCTAGGAATGAGGAGGGGTGGCGCGGATATTAAAGTCAAGCTCGGCGACAAAATGATGATGAAGAGTAATTAAGGAGAGTACGTGCAGTTGAGGTAATGGAGATCAGGAGGGATGGTGATGATGAGTAGGGTTAATTAATTTGGATGAGAGCGGTGGTCAGAAGAAAGAGACAAGGAGGAGGCGTTATTAAAACAAAGACATGTTAGTTCTCATTAATCTAGTTCAGACTTTTGTCGTTTGTTTGTTTGTTGTTAATTGTGTGGTGGGTAATGTACCTATAAAAAGTATAGGTATCAAATTAAATAAATATATTTCGAATAGGAAAAGAAGTAGTCTATTTTTTAATGCTTTAATTTGAGCTACATTTGTGGTGCACTTTTATATTTATTGTATATAGTTTGGACATATATTGCACGTGTTTATTTGGTTACAAAGTTATGATTTGTTTAATTACAAACCCCAACTCTCCCATTTTTGGAGATATGTTTGTAACAGAAGAATTTGCATTTATGTACGTACTAGATTTGCCCGTGGCACGTGCCTACAGTATGACTTCAGAACGATACAGCATATGAAAAGTCTTGTAAATAATAAATCAACAATTATGTAGCTCAAGTTTGAATTGTATGACAATAATTAGTTGTAAATAAAAGTTCATGTTTTCATAAGTGTGTATATATACTAGTGTTGCTGCTGATTTTGGTGTGGGAGCAAACAGATGAATTTGTGGATTCTTGGAGAAAACAATAAAGCAAACCTATTGACCTGTTGACCTTCACCGATGTGTTGACTTGGTCTCTCGCCGCTGCTGCGAACCTGCAAAAAGTGCGAAATACCGGGATGGATCCCGACGACGCACCCTCCGACGCTCTTGTCAGTAATCTAAATGATTAAGAAAGAGCTTTTATTGGAAAAGTATTGATTACCTGGTAACAGTGGGGGGAGAGGGGTTTTTATAGTCGCCTTCAGGGATCTGTTTCGAGATAAGAACATATCTCTACTTTCCGTGTGAATGGATAGAAGCGGTTAAGATCACTTCTTAGGGATAATTATGAATCTGAATTCTTTTTTATCATTCTGAACTGGTTTGTAACAGGTTGGGATCCGTACCCAGTAAGACAGATCCGTTCATGGGTTATTGGGCTTTGAAGAAAGACCAAGTTCCCATTTCAAACCCGTTTGTAGGTGAAATTACCGTTTTACCCCTGAGCTTTAAGATTCGTGCCCGATTTGAACGGCCCCGATTTAATCCCATTTTTAGCCATATCACGAGCCCCCCACTCCTGGAGACTGAGTTCTACAGTCTTTAAGGAGTAGTTTTGTTATTCTAATGGCGTACGGAATTTTATCGGTATTCTTTAAGGGAGTTCGGACCTTGCTCGAGGTGTAACAGTATTGTTCTGAGCTTGTAGAATCCCAAAAATATCCTCAGAATTTTCTGGATTTTTTGCGATTTTTTCAGATTTTTCTGAATTTTTTATTCACTTTTCGATTTAAATAATTAATTATCAAAAATATTAATTAATTATTCTAATTTAATAATTATTTTTTTAGAATTTTTAAAATAATTTTTCGAATTAATAATTATTTGCAGAATTTTTTAATTAATTTTTTTTTATTTTTAAACATTTTTTTGGATTTTTTTAAATTATAAATTAAATTTAAAAATTAAATAAATAAATTAAATATTAGCTGGACACGTGGTGTATTTCTGGACGTCGATCATGATCAGATGGCGCGCATCGCAAAGCAGATCATTTTCTAGACACGTGGCACGTTTCTGAGCGTCGATCGTGTCGTGGCGCGAATTTTGAGACGATCGGACGGCGCGTGTGGCTCGGTAGTGTTTTTCTCCATATGTGGAGGTCGGTAGGTCGGTAGCTCGGCACCCGTCCTCGGATCTGGCCGACCCTTGGAGGTGAAGCCACGTGGCATTTTTTTTCTTTTCCCGCTCTGTTTCTTTCTCCTCTGCTTTCTCCTTCTCCTTCGTCTTCAACTCTCCTTTGTCTCCTCCCTTTGGTGCCGCCTCAACGAAGAGGGAAGCTCGACGTCGGCATGGTGGTGTCGAGGTCGGGGGCTCGGCGAAGGAGAGCGGAGCTCGGCGGAGCTCGCTGACGTAGGAGTTCGACGAATTGGCGACGAGAAGTTGGGTTCGAGCTTGGCATTGGAGCTCGATAGTGGGGCTCGGAGGCGACGGAGAGGACTCGATGTCAGCACTAGCAAAGGAGATGGAGACGGAGGTGATATGATGCCGAGCTTGGGGACGAGAAGTTGGGTTCAGGCTCAGTATTGGAGCTCGATAGTGGAGCTTGGAGGCGACGGTTGTAACACCCCGCAAAATTGGAAATTACAATTTTGCCCCTGGGTGTTACGCACGTATATTTTGTAATGTATTTCATTACATATTTTGGATTCGTACTATTTATACATTTTCCGTATTGATTTCAGTCAACTAAAATATAATATTTCAATCCCTGGGATTTACGTGCTTTTTATGTGTTTTTGATGCACGTGTTTCCACCACTATGTATAATATTTTCTATAGGTTTAAATTATTTATTCTTATGTATTTAAATCTATTTTATAAAACGAAAATTTATTTTCCCCTTGTTTTTGATTAAAATGCATTTTTCAATTTTTTCTGCACGTATGGTGCACGTGCAAATTTTTATTCTCATTTTGCTACTCTCATTTTACTATTTTTAGCATGCATTAGTTTTATTTAGCCTTTCTTTTGATCTATGGACTTAAAGTTAAATTCTAGCCCAATAGACTAATTAAAAAGAGAGCCCACTAGGATAATTAAATTAGTTGAATAAAATGAGCCCATGTAGCAAGCCCACTAGATAATCAAACTAATTAATTAGAAATGAGCCCATGTAGCAAGCCCATTATTAAAATCACAAATTAAGTTATACATGACAAGTTACAATATGAGTACACATTTTTGAGTTATAGAAATGTGTTCATATTTGTTTGTGCATGTATGCATGCACACACAAATGTATTTGGACCATTTTGTGGGCTAGGGGAGGGGATTAATGGAGTGGTTAAGTTCATGGAGAGTGGGGAGATGAGAGGTTGGGAGTTTTAGGAGTTAAAAATATGAAGAGGTGAGAATTAAAAAGAGAATTAAAATGAGAAGTTATTAGGTGGGAGATTTTGCAATATAGTCCCTAGCATTGTCCTATAAATAGCAACCCATTTCTCATTCTTTTTCACACCAAAAATAAAATAAACAAGAGAAAAAAAAAAGAGAAAGAAAAGAGTGTAAGAAAAAGAAAGAGAGTTATTGTGCTTGGAGGATCTCTTGCTTGGAGCTATTGCTAGGAGGAGAAGCCTTACTAGGAGCTAGGAATCATTGGATCTAGAAGTGGTGCTCTTCCCTTCATTAGTCAAGCTTCAATAAGGTGGGTGTCTCCTACTTTCTAATTTTTTTTTTAGAATGTACATGCAAATAAAAAAATAATAATAAAATGAATGAGTAGTTTTGAGTTGATAAAATAGAATAACTATACTATGATTGTGGTGAGATTAATAGTGAATCATGCTATGTTGACAAATAGATTAACATTGTGTTAGTGGGTGATTTCTTACTTTCTAATGTAGAGAATGCATGCTTAAAATTTATAAATGTCTAGTGTAGATTGAACATGATATGATGTTTGTAAACAAAATCCATGTTAATATAGTCTACCATGAATGAAGAAATCTTGTTGTGATTAAGTAACCAATTGTCACCATATTAAGGAGAAAGAAGAATTTTGAGAACATAAATTAATACTAAGAATCATGTTAATATGCTTAGGAAATTTGTATGTGTTGAATATAAGATTCATGTGTAATATTGTTATACTAAAATTATGCTTGATACCATGATGAGTCAAATGAAGAAAGAAAGAAAGATGAATTAGATTATTACTACAAAATATGTCTACTATTGCATGTTGTTATGTAAAAATATAATTCTTCATAAAAGAATTATCCTTGATGATTAAGAGACATGTTTATCTTTATTACCAAAATTCAATTAGTTTTATGGTGGACATAAACTAGTCTTCATGAATAAAACTCCTAGAAATCAAGTTTTTTTGAGAAAAATGCAAAATCTATATTTAGAATGAGAAGGGGAATTATTTAAAAATAGAAATACATATTTTAAAAAGAGTTTGAAATGAGATTTGCTACTGTTTTTAAAATTTATCTCGGTCAAGAGAAAGTTTATTTCAATATCATGTGTTGGATCTTTGGATAAACGATTTTTAGGTAAAAAGAAAAAAAAAAAAAAAAAACTGTTATGGGTCAGTCGGGTAAATATTTTCGAACGTGGACCAGTTTGGTAAATAAGTTCAAAAGTGGACCAGTTTGGTAAATAATTTCGAAAGTGGATCAGCTCTGTAATTATTTGGGTTGAGGACAAAATACATTAAGGCCTTCTCCCGTTATAATAGTAGAGAAGTAGAGATTAATTAAGAGCATAATTTAGATTTTTAGAAGAAAAGTAAAGTGTTGGTATGAGAATAAATTGTCTCAAGGAGATTATTTCTTTTAAATTGAATACTTGATTAGTATACATGCTCAAATTGGATAATGAGTTTCTGACTTAAGATTTTAATTATTAAAGAGTATGAGATTTATCATTGTGTGAAATGATTTTTCTTTTGAAAAGGTTATACTCTAAATTTTGTTTAAGAAAGGTTAATGTGGTTGAGATATATTATATGTGCCTAAGTTGCTGAAGAGACTTAAAGTGATGAATTTATGTCATGAAAAGAATTATTGTTTTCAAAGATTGTGAACGAATGAACCATGAGTGATGCAAAAATAAGACATTGATTAAATTATAGATAAATTATAGACATGAATATTATAAGTTTAAGACATGATTATTAAAGGGTATGTGTACCCATGTTTCTTGTACATGAAAGTTTATGATTTAGAGTTAGTAAGACCTCGGTACCGGCATTATTGAAAGAAAGGATTTGAGAAATGATTTGGAGATATGGCTAAGGAGCCATCTCGTATTTGTTGATTAAGTCCGGTAGGAGGTAACAACTAATTCTACGTGTGGAAATTATTCATGTCTTGAACTTAAGAAAATTTAGGCACATAAGTGAAGATGTAGTAAACTTAGGGAAACGTAAGTGGGGTGCTCTATATAGTCGGCGGTAGACTCCAAGACTATAGACCCAGTTGGTGGACTGAGGTTGCCCTGTGGGAGACGGATTATTATATTTTAGTCCGGGACTATGAGGACGGGTCAGCGGTGGACTCCGGGATCTTGAGTAGTCGGACGGATGGATTTTGTGTTTACCGTCTCCAATGTATATATATATATACTGGGCTAGAGGGTCACATACGGGACGGTTCGTACGATGTGGAATCTGTTATAACAGCTGGCGGTGGACTCCAAGGCTGGGATTCACATTCGTGGAATAGTCTGAACTTTGTTTTGCTACCGGGTAGTTTCATGGCGAGGGATCGAGCCCTGTATTGTGAAGAACGTAGGCGCTTGCCCTCGGACCTATGTAGTATGGGATGCATAGAATCCGAACAAGTGTGCATTAGTGTCATCATAGTGTAGAATGGTATGCATTAGGCATTAAGACATGACATGCACTTATGTTTAGAATAATCACTTTTGACACTTTATATGTTCATTCAATCTTTTTGTGATTTGTTAAAGTATGAGACCGTTATACTATTCCCGGCATAGAGAGGATAGCCGTGTATAACATTTCGTCAGTTGCAAGTAACTGACGTGCCCACAGATTAATATGCAGGTAAAGGACCATACATGAAGCTATGAAGTGGATATGCTGATGCTGCTTTTATTTTAAAGATGTTGTAAATGATTTATTGTAAATTTCATCATTCCGCTGTGTAAAGTTAAGATGTAATTGAACTCTGATGTATTATGAATGAAAAGTTTTAAATTCCTTGTAAAATTGTACGAAGTGAAGTAAAGATCCTGTGGAATCTCGAATTTGTCCTTATTTGAAATTCGGGGTGTTACAGATGGTATCAGAGCATGCTTCACAAGTAGTACAAGTTTATAAGGAACGATAAAATGTGACGATAAATTTGGGAACAAGCTAAAAGAGTCCTTCTGTCAACCGGGTGTAAACAACCCTAAGCGACACGGTATTTAAGCGTCTTCGGACCACCGCTAGCTGGGAACCGACTCTTACAGCTAACCCAAGTAAATCAGAACTTGATAGACTAAAGATTTGTTTAGGAAGAGTAGTAAGATCATTAACTATAGTCTAGAACCTGTGACACCTTATTGAGTAGTTACAATATTATTCCTGCAGACACTAGAGTGTGAGTTTCAGTCTATAGAGATTTAAATGTAAGTGATTTACATTTGTGTTGCTCTATGCACTGATATTTTCTTTTTCTTTTGGATGGCTGGAGTCGTGAATGCAGTAGTTATTGACTTTCATTCATGATGTTTTTCTCGTATACATTGATATGAGAGTGTATGCGAGCACATTTTCCCCTGGGTATCAGAGTGGCGCAGTGGAAGCGTGGTAGCTTGGACCGTCATTCATGATACCTTACACACTTCCCTCTCAAATTATTTTGTAGATTTTTATCATGGTACTTTCTACATATTCAATATTTTTGAATAAATATTTTCTTATGTTATTAAATCATTTGAATATTTATTATTTGTCTATCTTCCTTAGTCTTGATATTTTAAACCTATTTTTCAAACTTAAATTTTTGTCTTTCATGTATTTACTTTATGTTTACCCGTTTATATTTACTATTACTTTACGTATTAAATTGCCGTTTATTAAATTAATATTGCAACCACTAATTTCTTCATTTATTATTTTGAATTTTCTTATGGAATTTTCTTATGTGCACTCATTTTATATGATTTTGATTTCTGTGATACTATATTATCTTATCCTATATGTTTTTAACAAGATTGAAATTTTCTAACTATACAAATATGACATACTATTTTGTTTTATTGCCTACATTCGATACTATTGTTATTACATGTTAATTGCTCATTTTTTTTTATTTAATTTTACTATTAATCGCTAATTTTGTAGTTTTTCACTTCTTTAATATAATGCATATACTCACTATTTATACATTATCTTTTCTCAAATTTTAACTGTCTTTACACTCTTAGTTATTACTTATATTTTCCAATGATCTATAGATATATATCATATATTTCAATATTCTTATTATACATATCATTTTACCCTCATCTAATTACTACATTAATATTTTCGCATATACTTGTTTATGTCTATTGTCCTAATTTGCTATACTATATAATTATTGTTTTCAATTGTGTTTTCATCTCGTGTATGTGCCTTACACTATTTTGTCTTAATGTTATAAATTATTTTCATCACTACAAAATTTTGTATATTCACAAAGTATTTCAACGTATGCTTTCTATTTTTTCAAATTGTGTGTATAATTATTATAGTTACCTTACAAACTATTTTATTAATTGGTATACAAAGTCATTTTATGTTATCTATACTTTCAACTAAGTTTCATTCCCATTTATTTTTCCAAACTCTTATTCAATGGTCTTGTTTTAAATTGCTAATTTTGCGAATTCTCTACCGTTTATTACATTGATAATTTTTTCTTTCTAAACTAACTATTGACTATGTTTTCTTCACCACATTGTTTTCCGAACTATTTCGAAATTAAAGACATAATTGACTTTTCCTTTTTATCTAATAGCTTACCTAATATTATTTTTGTACGAAATTTTCTCTCAAACTATTCTATCTCTTGTCGCATTTCAGTTCTTATGCCATTTCCTAATTTTCTTGTTCTGTCTTGTAACATCTTAATATTCATAGTCTTCTTATAAAGAGTTTGTCTTGTTTTTATTGTTGCGCATACTATATTTTTTTTTAGTTGCAGTTTCCTAAATACAAATATTTTCTTTGACGTGTACAAAATACAATCTTTACCCTAGCGAGTTCCGGGGACGGAACTACTCTAAGGGGGGGAGAGTGTAACACCCCGCAAAATTGGAAATTACAATTTTGCCCTTGGGTGTTACGCACGTATATTTTGTAATGTATTTCATTACATATTTTGGATTCGTACTATTTATACATTTTCCGTATTGATTTCAGTCAACTAAAATATAATATTTCAATCCCTGGGATTTACGTGCTTTTTATGTGTTTTTGATGCACGTGTTTCCACCACTATGTATAATATTTTCTATAGGTTTAAATTATTTATTCTTATGTATTTAAATCTATTTTATAAAACGAAAATTTATTTTCCCCTTGTTTTTGATTAAAATGCATTTTTCAATTTTTTCTGCACGTATGGTGCACGTGCAAATTTTTATTCTCATTTTGCTACTCTCATTTTACTATTTTTAGCATGCATTAGTTTTATTTAGCCTTTCTTTTGATCTATGGACTTAAAGTTAAATTCTAGCCCAATAGACTAATTAAAAAGAGAGCCCACTAGGATAATTAAATTAGTTGAATAAAATGAGCCCATGTAGCAAGCCCACTAGATAATCAAACTAATTAATTAGAAATGAGCCCATGTAGCAAGCCCATTATTAAAATCACAAATTAAGTTATACATGACAAGTTACAATATGAGTACACATTTTTGAGTTATAGAAATGTGTTCATATTTGTTTGTGCATGTATGCATGCACACACAAATGTATTTGGACCATTTTGTGGGCTAGGGGAGGGGATTAATGGAGTGGTTAAGTTCATGGAGAGTGGGGAGATGAGAGGTTGGGAGTTTTAGGAGTTAAAAATATGAAGAGGTGAGAATTAAAAAGAGAATTAAAATGAGAAGTTATTAGGTGGGAGATTTTGCAATATAGTCCCTAGCATTGTCCTATAAATAGCAACCCATTTCTCATTCTTTTTCACACCAAAAATAAAATAAACAAGAGAAAAAAAAAAAGAGAAAGAAAAGAGTGTAAGAAAAAGAAAGAGAGTTATTGTGCTTGGAGGATCTCTTGCTTGGAGCTATTGCTAGGAGGAGAAGCCTTACTAGGAGCTAGGAATCATTGGATCTAGAAGTGGTGCTCTTCCCTTCATTAGTCAAGCTTCAATAAGGTGGGTGTCTCCTACTTTCTAATTTTTTTTTTAGAATGTACATGCAAATAAAAAAATAATAATAAAATGAATGAGTAGTTTTGAGTTGATAAAATAGAATAACTATACTATGATTGTGGTGAGATTAATAGTGAATCATGCTATGTTGACAAATAGATTAACATTGTGTTAGTGGGTGATTTCTTACTTTCTAATGTAGAGAATGCATGCTTAAAATTTATAAATGTCTAGTGTAGATTGAACATGATATGATGTTTGTAAACAAAATCCATGTTAATATAGTCTACCATGAATGAAGAAATCTTGTTGTGATTAAGTAACCAATTGTCACCATATTAAGGAGAAAGAAGAATTTTGAGAACATAAATTAATACTAAGAATCATGTTAATATGCTTAGGAAATTTGTATGTGTTGAATATAAGATTCATGTGTAATATTGTTATACTAAAATTATGCTTGATACCATGATGAGTCAAATGAAGAAAGAAAGAAAGATGAATTAGATTATTACTACAAAATATGTCTACTATTGCATGTTGTTATGTAAAAATATAATTCTTCATAAAAGAATTATCCTTGATGATTAAGAGACATGTTTATCTTTATTACCAAAATTCAATTAGTTTTATGGTGGACATAAACTAGTCTTCATGAATAAAACTCCTAGAAATCAAGTTTTTTTGAGAAAAATGCAAAATCTATATTTAGAATGAGAAGGGGAATTATTTAAAAATAGAAATACATATTTTAAAAAGAGTTTGAAATGAGATTTGCTACTGTTTTTAAAATTTATCTCGGTCAAGAGAAAGTTTATTTCAATATCATAGTGTTGGATCTTTGGATAAACGATTTTTAGGTAAAAAGAAAAAAAAAAAAAAAAACTGTTATGGGTCAGTCGGGTAAATATTTTCGAACGTGGACCAGTTTGGTAAATAAGTTCAAAAGTGGACCAGTTTGGTAAATAATTTCGAAAGTGGATCAGCTCTGTAATTATTTGGGTTGAGGACAAAATACATTAAGGCCTTCTCCCGTTATAATAGTAGAGAAGTAGAGATTAATTAAGAGCATAATTTAGATTTTTAGAAGAAAAGTAAAGTGTTGGTATGAGAATAAATTGTCTCAAGGAGATTATTTCTTTTAAATTGAATACTTGATTAGTATACATGCTCAAATTGGATAATGAGTTTCTGACTTAAGATTTTAATTATTAAAGAGTATGAGATTTATCATTGTGTGAAATGATTTTTCTTTTGAAAAGGTTATACTCTAAATTTTGTTTAAGAAAGGTTAATGTGGTTGAGATATATTATATGTGCCTAAGTTGCTGAAGAGACTTAAAGTGATGAATTTATGTCATGAAAAGAATTATTGTTTTCAAAGATTGTGAACGAATGAACCATGAGTGATGCAAAAATAAGACATTGATTAAATTATAGATAAATTATAGACATGAATATTATAAGTTTAAGACATGATTATTAAAGGGTATGTGTACCCATGTTTCTTGTACATGAAAGTTTATGATTTAGAGTTAGTAAGACCTCGGTACCGGCATTATTGAAAGAAAGGATTTGAGAAATGATTTGGAGATATGGCTAAGGAGCCATCTCGTATTTGTTGATTAAGTCCGGTAGGAGGTAACAACTAATTCTACGTGTGGAAATTATTCATGTCTTGAACTTAAGAAAATTTAGGCACATAAGTGAAGATGTAGTAAACTTAGGGAAACGTAAGTGGGGTGCTCTATATAGTCGGCGGTAGACTCCAAGACTATAGACCCAGTTGGTGGACTGAGGTTGCCCTGTGGGAGACGGATTATTATATTTTAGTCCGGGACTATGAGGACGGGTCAGCGGTGGACTCCGGGATCTTGAGTAGTCGGACGGATGGATTTTGTGTTTACC
This sequence comes from Hemerocallis citrina, assembly GCA_017893485.1. Classification (NCBI taxonomy): domain Eukaryota; kingdom Viridiplantae; phylum Streptophyta; class Magnoliopsida; order Asparagales; family Asphodelaceae; genus Hemerocallis; species Hemerocallis citrina. The sequence goes on from CM030367.1 coordinate 222,786,655, forward strand.
GTCTCCAATGTATATATATATATACTGGGCTAGAGGGTCACATACGGGACGGTTCGTACGATGTGGAATCTGTTATAACAGCTGGCGGTGGACTCCAAGGCTGGGATTCACATTCGTGGAATAGTCTGAACTTTGTTTTGCTACCGGGTAGTTTCATGGCGAGGGATCGAGCCCTGTATTGTGAAGAACGTAGGCGCTTGCCCTCGGACCTATGTAGTATGGGATGCATAGAATCCGAACAAGTGTGCATTAGTGTCATCATAGTGTAGAATGGTATGCATTAGGCATTAAGACATGACATGCACTTATGTTTAGAATAATCACTTTTGACACTTTATATGTTCATTCAATCTTTTTGTGATTTGTTAAAGTATGAGACCGTTATACTATTCCCGGCATAGAGAGGATAGCCGTGTATAACATTTCGTCAGTTGCAAGTAACTGACGTGCCCACAGATTAATATGCAGGTAAAGGACCATACATGAAGCTATGAAGTGGATATGCTGATGCTGCTTTTATTTTAAAGATGTTGTAAATGATTTATTGTAAATTTCATCATTCCGCTGTGTAAAGTTAAGATGTAATTGAACTCTGATGTATTATGAATGAAAAGTTTTAAATTCCTTGTAAAATTGTACGAAGTGAAGTAAAGATCCTGTGGAATCTCGAATTTGTCCTTATTTGAAATTCGGGGTGTTACAACGGTGTTCGCCGAGGAAGGGCTCGACGAAGCTCCGAGCTTCGACGATGAGCTTCGGCTGCTCATGTGAGCTCGGCGAGGAGAAGAGGCGAGCTCGGAGGCAGTGGAGTTGGAGCTTTGAGCTCTTCGACGACTTGGCGAGGGAGGAGCTCAAGCTCGAAGGTGCGAGGGGAGCTCGCGAATGGGGGGTGAGCTCGGCGATGTGGCGAAGCCATGGCGACGCTCGGCGAGGAAGTTGGAGTTCGGAGCTTCGGTGTAGCTCTTCGGTGACTCGTCGAGGATGAGAGCTGGGTTCGACGCCAGCTTGGAGGTGAGCTCGGTGTTTTGGCAATGAAGTTTGGGAGCTCGAAGGTGGCGAAGGAGTCTTGGCGCAATGAAGAAGAGAAGGGTTCGGAGTGTTGGGTTTTGTTCTTTTTGGTTTTTGGCGCCAAGAAGAAGAGGAATGAAGAAGGGGGTACGGGTCGGATTGTGGGTAACGGATCTGAACTCGACCCGTTAGCCTCTTTTTCTCTTTTCCTCTTTTACTTTTGGGCTTTGCGTTCCACAACGGGTCTGACCCCGATCCCTCAGCTCCTCTCTATTTTTTGTTTGTTTGTTTGATTGGCGAATCCGAGCACGGATTTTGAGCTAAATTTTTTGCCACTTTGCAGTTCGGTAGATCGGTAGCTCGGATTTCAAATCCGAGCTACGTGGCTCCATCTGGACGGTTGATCACGATCATGGCGCGAATCACAAGGCAAGAGGCCCATATTCCGAGAAAACGTGATCTTGTCGTTTTGTGGAGACTTGGCGAAATCTGAGTCATCCATCAGCCATTGGCGCGAACATCTGGACGATCTGACGGTCCAAGGACCTCGGATGTATTTTTTCCCAATACGGAGGTCGGTGCCCCGGTAGCTCGGCATTGAAGCTCGGTAGCTCGACGCTATGGCTCGGGGGCATCATTCCCCGAAGGGGCACCTCGATAGCTCGGCGTAGCTGTGTTGCGATCCACTTTCCTGGTGCTACGGAGGCCTGATCGGGATGTGCGACCCCTCATTTCGAAGCTAACTCGAAGATCCACAACTTCTCTTTAGGAGTGGTCTGAAGAATCACCCTTCTTCATGGTCAAAATAGCCTCGCAACATTCTTGTCTTCATGAAGTTGAGGAGTATTTTGGTCTTCAAAATCTTCGAAAAGGAGCTCCACTTCTAGGAGCGAAGAAGATGGGCCAGGAAGATCCTCGTAAAAGCCATGGGAAGATCCATTCTTGGGGGCAAGTGTAAGGATCAACTCTAGGGGAGAGTTTTGAGCTCCGAACTCGCTAAGAAGAGGTCCGCTTTGGAGGCGAGCGGAGTGAAGAGCTTGGCTCTAGGAGAGAGCCATTTGGGAGACAAGTTTGAGGAGCAACTCTAGGAGAGAGTTGTGCTCCGAACTCATTGAGAAGAGGTCCGCTTTGGAGGCGAGCGAGCGAAGAGCTTGGCTCTGGAAGAGAGCCATTTGGGAGACGAGTTTGAGGAGCAACTCTAGGTGAGAGTTGTGCTCCGAACTAGTTGAGAAGAGGTCCGCTTTGGAGGCGAGCGAAGCGAAGAGCTTGGCTCTGGAAGAGAGCCATTTAGGAGACGAGTTTGAGGAGCAACTCTAGGAGAGAGTTGTGCTCCGAACTCGTTGAGAAGAGGTCCGCTTTGGAGGCGAGCGGAGCGAAGAGCTTGGCTCTAGGAGAGAGCCATTTGGGAGACGAGTTTGAGGAGCAGCTCAAGGAGAGAATTATGCTTCGAACCCGTCGAGAAGAGGTTCGCTTTGGAGGCGAGCGGAGCGAAGAGCTTGGCTCTAGGAGAGAGCCATTTGGAAGACGAGTTTGAGGAGCAACTCTAGGAGAGAGTTGTGCTCCGAACTCGTTGAGAAGAGGTCCGCTTTGGAGGTGAGCGGAGCGATGAGCTTGGCTCTAGAAGAGAGCCATTTGGGAGACGAGTTTGAGGAGCAACTCTAGGAGAGAGTTGTGCTCCGAACTCGTTGAGAAGAGGTCCGCTTTGGAGGCAAGCGGAGCGAAGAGCTTGGATCTAGGAGAGAGCCGTTGGGGAGACAAGTTTGAAGAGCAACTATAGGGGAGAGTTTTGAGCTCCGAACTTATTGTCTAAGTGAGAGAATCGACGGTTGTGGGAGCAGTTCCGAATGGCGAACCACTTCTTACTCGCTTATGAGCAAGTAGTCGCAGCGGAGTCGTGCCAAGTTTTGGACTCCGAACTCGTCATTTAAAAGCGAGGATCAACGGTTGTGGGAGCAATTCCGAATGGAGAACCACATATTACTCGCTTATGAGCAAGTAGTTGAAGCGGAGTCGAGCCAAGTGCTGAACTCCGAACTCGTCGTTTGAAAGATTTAACAATTGTAGGAGCAATTCCAAATGGCAAACCACTTCTTACCTGCTTGTAAGCGAGTAGTTGAAGAAGAATCGAGCCAAGTTTTGAACTCCGAACTTGTTGTTAGAGAGGGTTAACGAGTTGTATGAGCAATTTTGAACGGCGAACCACTTCTTACCCGCTTATGAGCGAGTAATTTGAAGCGGAATCGAACCAAGTGTTGGACTCCGAACTTGTCGTTAGACGAGGATAACGAGGTGTAGGAGCAATTCCGAATGGTGAGCTGCCCCGTCCTTGCTTGTTTGCAAGTGGCTAAAGCAACGTCGAACCAAGCGTTGGACTCCAAACTCGTTTTTTGAGCTTAGTAAGTTGCGGGAGCAGCCATGTAGGAGAAGCTGGATTCTGAACTCACTATTTAACGAGTCGTGACTCGGAGAGATATAGATGAAGCAAGAGCAATAATTTTCACTGAAAAATGTAAAGTTTTATTGAGATAAACTAAGTGGCCGCTTCAATAGGGCGAGCCGTTATTACATGCTATTGGCCGGGTTACAAGCATCGGCCTTATTGAAAATCGAGATCCTACTTCTACGATAAGGTGAAGAACTCTTGAAAGGAGCTGGGTTCTCCCTCCATTGGACCTCCTTGGATGAGGTGGAAGACGGCCCCAGGTTCTGAGTCTTGAAGCTCGGCGGGCCTCTCTTGTTCATTTGTACGCTCCTCAGGGGGGAAGCTCGGCCCCATCTTTTTGGACGAACTTGGTCAGGTGTCCCCGCCGTATGAGTTCTTCGATCTCCTCCTTGAGAGCCCAATAATCATCCGTGTCGTGACCGTGGTCCCTGTGAAAGCGGCACCACTTATCCTTGTTCTTCTTCTTGTCAGGGGTATTCATTCTAGGGGGGCGCGGAGTAGCTCTTCCTTGTCCACCTCCATAAGAACTTCTGATATATTAACAATGAGGGGGGTGAACTTCTTAAAATGAGGAGTCGGACGGTGCTGGCCATTGCCGTCCTTCTGGAATTTTTGGGACCCATCTTCGCTCGTATTCTTCCGTTTATTCTCGGAAGATGATTCTTCAAGAGTAGGGGGGTTGAGAGCCTCTTCCACTCGTATGTACTTCTCCACCCTAAGTAAGAGTTCTGAGAAGTCCCGAGGAGGCTTCTTGGCAAGGGACACCTTGAGGTGAGCGTTAGTGACGTTGCGCTCAAATGTGGCAGAGGCTACTGATTGGTTGAGGGAGGGAATGGATCGGGATTTGGCGGTGAAGCGTCGAACGTAATCCCTTAGGCATTCACCCTTTTCTTGGTTGAAGGTCACCAGAGATACACTTGTTTTCTCGGTCCGGCGGCTACTCACGAAATGAGTAAGGAAGAGCCCTTCGAACTGATCGAATGAGAAGATGGAGGCCGGGGCGAGTCGAGGGTACCATTCTCTCGCAGGCCCCTTCAGCATGGCAGGGAATATCTTGCAGAAGAGGGCGTCTGAAGCATGGTGGATCATCATGAGAGTTTTGAAACTCTCTATGTGATCCGCAGGGTCCAACTCCCCGGTATACGCCTCGAAGTGAGGCGGCTTGAAGTTCTCTGGGACGGAAGCCTCCATGATGGTGCGGGAGAATGGAGGTCTGCTCAGGCAGAGGTTTATCGCCCGTTGCTCTTCATTCCTATCAATTCGGCCGAGGCTCCTCTCCATCTCGTGGAGACGGTGGTAGACCGAGTCTTCTCTTTGATCATATCTTGCCGAGCCCCGGGACTCATCTTCGTACGGGGACGGACTGGGGCTGCGGCGATGGTAGCTTGGAGATGGAGGAGGACAGGGATTACGAAGGCGGTGGCTCCTAGCTGGCTCATGAGTAGATGACCTCTGGTCGTTATTTGGGGTGATATTGAGGGCCCGTAAGACTGTCGCTTGGAAGTCTTGAAGCTCTGCCCTTGTGACTGGTGCCTCTCTAACTTGGCGGTCCCTATGTGTGGCTCGGCTTACTGGAGAATGAGTTCTCCGCCGATGATGCTGAGGAGACTCTCTTCGCCTCCTCGGGGGAGGAGATCTTCTAGTCCTCTGTCGGCGAGGGGTCCGGACTCTTGAGGGCCCTGGGTGCTCAGGTTGATGGATTCCCCCCAAGGGCTCGCCATCCATTCAGGCGATTTCTGAGGTCGACCCCCTTTTGGCGGTCGGCAATCACTTGACGAAGATCCCGCTCGGGAGGGCTTCGAGAAGTCATAGATTCAACTGAAGGATTGGGACCCGCGACATGGTCATGAGGAGGATGTTGCTTCGGACGACTCTGACGAGAGCCCCCCTGGGCAGCCCCCCGAGACCCTGAAGGGGCCTGTTGAGGAGGAGCACCTTGAGTTGGAGGAGGGGGAGGAGGAAGAGAAGTGGTTTTTCGGCTGGAGACCACTGTCTTCCCATTTTGTTTTGGATGCATGGCTTGAAACTAGTCTCGCTGATGAAGTTAGGTCGGGTTGCTTTTTCGTTTCCACAGACGGCGCCAACCTGTTGCTGCTGATTTTGGTGTGAGATAAAACAGATGAATTTGTTGATTCTTGAAGAAAACAATAAAGCAAACATATTGACCTGTTGACCTTCACCGATGTGTTGACTTGGTCTCTCGCCGCTGGTGCGAACCTGCAAAAAGTGCGAAACACCGGAATGGATCCCCGCGACGCACCCTCCGATGCTCTTGTCAGTAATCTAAATGATTAAGAAAGAGCTTTTATTGAAAAAGTATTGATTACCTGGTAACAGTGGGGGGAGAGGGGTTTTTATAGTCGCCTTTAGGGATCCGTTTCGAGATAAGAACATATCTCTACTTCCCGCTGTGAATGGATAGAAGTGGTTAAGATCACTTATTAGGGATAATTATGAATTTGAATTCTTTTTTATCCTTCTGAACTGGTTTGTAATGGGTTGGGACCCGTACCCAGTAAGACAGATCCGTTCATGGGTTATTGGGCTATGAAGAAAGACCCAGTTCCCATTTCAGACCCATTTGTAGGTGAAATTACCGTTTTACCCCTGAGCTTTAAGATTCGTGCCCGATTTGAACGGCCCCGATTTAATTCCTCTTTTAGCCATATCAACTAGATTTGCATGTGGGCACGTGCCCACAACACGTCTTCGGAACGATACAACATATGAAAGTCTTGTAAATAGTAAAACAACAACTATGTAGCTCAAGTTTGAATAGTAAAACAATAATTAGTTGTAAATAAAAGTCCATGTTTCCATTAGTATATGTTGAAAAATAATTATAAACGGAGGTGTAAAATCCAACTTCTTAGAATTTTGACTGTGGAAAATGATAAAATTTAACTATTGATGAGATATTTGATATTTTCAATGTAACATGAGCAATAAAAAATGCATAAAAAATCTACAAATTTACAAACCTGAAATTTAAAAATATAAATTTCTCAGTAAGTATATATATATATATATATATATATATATATATATAGAGAGAGAGAGAGAGAGAGAAATAAATAAATAAAGGAGTTGTTTTGAGGGGATTTAAATTTGAGTTTAGGGGGAAACTTTTGGGGGGGGCTTTCTTTGTGTTTTATTATTATTATTATTATTATTATTATTATTATTATTATTATTATTATATATATGAGAAATGCTCCATTGAAAACGGTTCTAGTTTTCACGGGTTGGAAAACAGCGATCTGAGCCGTTGGATCGCTCATGATCGTAATCAGCGGCTCAGATCGAACCTCCCATTACCCGTTTCAATTGATCATCGGAGGGTTATTTTGGGAATTTCGTCCCAAATAACTCTTCGCCTGATTCGCTCTGAAAAATTGATATAACATATGCCGATGTTTGGAACAACGGCCTAGGTTATAAAAAATTGAATCATAGGCCGTTGGGCCGTTGTTTGGACCCTTGTTTGGAACAAAGGCCTTCATTCAAATTTTTATAACCTAGACCGTTGTTCCCAACAACAGCCTAGGCTAAAAAATTCTATAGCCTATATATATATATATATATATATATATATACTAGGTTTGCCAGTTGACACGTGCTTACGGCACGTCTTCGGAACGGTGTACCTTATTTGATCATAGAAAATAGTTTTGGATGTCTACCAATTAATTGAAGTAGCAAACATATTATATGAGAAACTTTTGGGGGTCCAGCAAAAAACATATTATATGATTTTTTTGATTTTTTTTTGAATTATTTTTAACGTTTTTATAATTTTTAAAATAGAAGAGAGAGAGAGAGAGAGAGAGAGAGAGAGAGAGAGAATAATTAAATAAATATAGGAGTTGTTTTGGGTGGGGATTTAAATTTGAGTTTTGGGGGGAAACTTTTGGGAGTGAAAATATGTTTTGTGAGGTTAGATCTAGGCCTTTGATTTTTGGGGGATCGAAGGAGAGCCATTTGATAGCTTTCTTTGTGTCTTATTATATATATATATATAGGCAAATGCTCCATTGAAAACGAGTTTGTTTTCACGGGTTGGAAAACACGAATCTGAGCCATTAGATTGCTCATGATCTCGATCAGTGGCTCAGACCGCCTCCGCCCATCACCCAATATATATGACTTAAGTGACGGAGGGTTATTTTGGAAATTTTGTCACAAATAACTCTTCGCCTGATTCGTTCTGAAAAAAGTAATATAACCTAGGCCGTTGTTCCCAACAACGGCCTGGGCTATAAAATTTCTATAAAAATTTATAGAAATTTTATAGCCTAGGCCAACAACGACCTAGATTATAAAAATTGAGAAAAATGCCGTTGTTTCAAACAACGGCCTATGATTCAATTTTTTATAACTTATGCCGTTGTTTCCAACAACAACCTATGTTATATCATTTTTTTAGAATCAGTGAGGCGAAGAGTTATTTGGAACGAAATTCCCAAAATAACCCTCCGCTCATCAATTGAAACGGGTGATGGGGGCTCAATCTGAGCCGCTGATCGCGATCATGAGCGATCCAATGGCTCAGATTCGTGTTTTCCAACCCGTGAAAACTAGACCCAGTTTTCAATGGAGCATTTACCATATATATATGGGTAAAAGGGATATGAGCAACTTGCTCATTTAGTAAATGAGCAATTGATGATGTGGCATACATGTAATTGAAAAATCATTAAATGAGTTAGTTGTCCAATGTATCACATGCATGCCACATAATCAATTGCTCATTTACTAAATGAGCAAGTTGCTCATATCCCTTTTACCCTATATATATATATATATATATATATATATATATATATATATATATATATATATATATACTATTATTAAGCAAAGCCCCATTTGGGCGGCTTTTTACTATCATGCCCCCATAAACATAAAAGGCTAAAAAAATATAGGGTTAATATCGGAGGTCAAAAATGTAATTTGCATGTATTGGAAAAATAATTAACACATGCATGCAAATATCAAAATGAATAAATTAACACAGCATGATTTCTTCGGTTTTGACAACATCATGACTTGCATGCACAATTTATTCATAAGAAAGTTCCCTTCTATCAAAGCCAGTAGGTCTAACACATGCATGCAAATATCAAAAAGAATAAATTGTGCATGCCTGTCTGTATGCATGCATGCAACCTCTTCGGTGACCTGCCCCTTCCTCAAAATCCTACACACCTTTAAATATTAGGGCGTGCATCGCATGCATGCAAATAGCTAGTTATAATGGGAGAAAGCCTTGGTGTCATTTGTAAATATTTTGTCAATCTACTAACCCGTACAACACACGTGCATAACTATTATACAGGAGGTCCTAGGTTCAAATCAAGACTACGTATATTTTTTTTTTAAAATTATATTTATTAAAACGTGCATAGCACGTGTAAACGACTAGTACATATATATATATCTAAATTTTTTTAAAAAACTTATATTTATTAAAACGTGCATCGCACGTGTAAACTACTAATATATATATATATATATATATATATATATATATATAAAAGAGAAAAAGAGATAATGAAATAAATAAATGAGTTGTTTTAGGGGGAACTTGAATTTGAGTTTTAGAAAAAAAAATTTGAGAGAAAAAAATGTATTTTGTAAAATTAAATCAGAGTCTTTAATTTTGGGTATTAAAGGTGAGTCACTTATAACTTTCTTTTGTGTTTTATTATATAGATGATGATAATACTCCCCATGAGAACTGTTTGTTAGTTGCAGGGCCAAATCCGAGGTCATATTTAATGGGCTTTGTCCTCAGTAGCATTGTGATGTGTGCAGAATATGATCACATTATCCCATGGTGAAACACAAACACACACACAAACAAGAGAAACCCACCCACCCCCCTAATATGCCCTGTGGGCCCCCATCAACCCTAATACAAACACAAGTGGTTTGAATCCTTAACGCTGGATGGTTCAGTGCAGTGCCCGCCCCCCGTCCATCCACACATGTTGCATCAAATTTTATATTCCTTAGAGCATCCACAGTCGTTTTTCTCATATGCTATAAAATGGCAGCTACAGTAATAGCAAATAGGATCGATCGCTGCAGTGGTCGTTTGCTATATTGTTCGCCAAAAATTGAGTGGGACGGTATATCATACCGTCTCAACTTTTAAAATTAAATTAAAATAGTTAATTACTTATTAACTATTAAACTATATTAATTAAATAAATTAAATAATATAATAATAACTGTTACCGCTAAATCTGGTGTGGGGGTAAACAGACAGAATTTGTGAGTTCGAGGAAAAACCTGAATAGCGAAACCAAACCTGACCCGTCGTTGACTGATCGTTGACTCCCGCCGTTAACCTGCAAAAAGTGCGAGACACCGGGGGGGATCCCGGCGACGCACCCTCCGACGCTCAAGTCAGTAATCAGAAATGATTAAGAAAGAGCGTAAATTGAGCAAATACTGATTACCTCTTAATGGAGATGGATGGGGGGTATTTATAGGCGTCTTAGGGACTGGTTTTAGGAATGTAATCCCCGTGATTAGATAAGGAATATTCCTTGTAATCAGATAAGGCATGTAATCTGATAAGGTATATTCCCTGTAATCAGTTAAGGAATTTAATCCCTAATCCCCAGTGAAAAGATAGATGTGAATCATGGCCGTTGATTTAGATCTAATCAGGGACCTTGATTGTATCTTGCTGGATCGGGCATGCAGCGGGTTGGAACCCGTACCCAGTTGACGTGGATCCGTTCATGAGTTATTGGGCTTTGAATAAAGACCCAGTTCCCATTTCAGACCCGTTTGTAGGCAAAATTACCGTTTTACCCCTGAGCATTAAGATTCGTGTCCGATGTGAACGGTCCCGATTTAATCCTATTTTTAGCCATATCACGAGCCCCCCACTCCTAAAGACTGAGTTTGATCAGCCTTTGAGGAGTAGTTTACTGTTCTAATGGCGTACGGGATTTTATCGGTGTTCTTAAGGGAGTTCGGATCTTGTTCGGGGGTGTAACGGTGTTATTCTGGGCTTGTGAAATACCCAAAAATATCCTCAGAATTTTCTGGATTTTTGGTGATTTTTCCAGATTTTTCTGAATTTTTCCTCATTTTTTGAATTTTTTATTCATTTTCCGAATTAAATAATTAATCGTCGAAAATATTAAATAATTATTCTATTTAAATAATTATATTTCTCAGAATTTAAAATAATTTTTCTGAATTTATAATTATTTTTAGAATTTTTATTTAATTTTTTCCGATTTTTTAAATATTTTTTCGGATTTTTTAAATAAAAAAAACAATTAAATAATTAAATAAATAAATTAAATAATACCTGGACACGTGGCGCGATCGTGTGCGTTGATCACGATCAAGCGAGCGCGCATCGGGAGGAGGAAGAGGAGGCCATTTTTTGGTGTAAGAGGGTCGGTTCCATGAATGCTCGGCAAAAATTGGTGAAGTCCACGTGGACGCCACGTGGCAAGTCAAAGGTTGACTTTTTTTTTTTTTTTTTTTTTTTAAAAATTTTTGCGCCAGCTCTTCTTCTCCTCTGCTTTTTCTTTTCTTCTCCGTTTCTTTCTTTTCGTTCGTCTTCGACTCATCCCGTGCCCTTCCTTCGTCGTCACTTCAACGAAGAGAAGCTCGGTGGAGCTCATCAGAGCGGAACGGAGGCTCGAAGGGGTGAGGTCGGAGACTGAGGTGAAGGTGGAGCCTTGGTCAGGGAGCTCGAATGCTGGCGAAGAATCGATCGAGCTCTAGCGGGGAGGTGCTCGGTGGTGGGAGAGCTCGACGAAGGAGATGTTAGTCGTGGCGGAGCTCGCTCGACGTGGGAGAGCTCGACGGAGCTTGGCTGCGATGGGAGCTCGCGCCGTGGAGGAGCTCGACAGCGGAGCGATGGGTTCGAAGCTTCGGAGCTTTGTGAGCTCGGTGACGGAGAGGGTGGAGTTCGTCAAGTGGAGAGCTCGGCACTTGTAGTTGGAGCGGAGCTTGACGGAGGAGAGGAGTTCGTTCGCCGTGGCGGTGCTCGCCGCTGGAGCTTGGCAGTGGAGGAGATCGATGAGTGAGGTTCGGAGCTCGTCGAGTTGAAAAGGAGATGACACTTGAAGTCTCTAATGGCTCTCAGACTAATGCCCAACAACCCGTAGAGGAGAGGCTCGACGAAGGTGGAGGTCGACGTCAGAGGCGACTCAACGAGGAGCTCGTGAAGGGGAGTATTTTTGTGTTTGGGCTCCGGTGACGAGGGCGTGCTTCACGACTTCGATAGCGGGGGACCTCGGCTACTGTGGCGAAGAGCTCGACGGAGCTCGGCAGCGACGGTGTGGAGCTCGAACTTCGGCCATGGGAGAGCTCGGCGAGGAGATGGCTCGTTGAGGAGAGCGGTAGAGCTCCGCGAGGGGAGCTTGATGGTAGCTCGCGACGCGGACGAACATCGGCAGACGCTCGACGTCGGAGAAGTTGGGTTCGGCGAGGAGTCGGCGAGTTCGCCGCTAGAGCTAGGTGATGGCGAGGCGGAGCTCGGAGGTTGGAGACAGGCCTGGCGGAGCACGGCGCTTCGGAGCTCGTCGAAGTGGAGTGGAGCTCGGCGGTCGGTGAAGACGATGGTCTGTGTTTTTGGAGAACTCGAGCTCGTCGATGGGGCGACGACACGGTGGTGTCGAGGTTGGGGGAGAGCTCGGTGTCGGAGGCGGCCGGCGTCGGAATGGGGGGAGCTCCGCAATGGTGAGGTTGAGCTCGCGAGAGGGTGGTTCGGAGCTTGAAGGTGACGGACAGTGTTTTTTTTTTTTTTGGCGGGAATTTTACTGGAGAAGAAGGGGGGGCGACGTGGCAGTAGTGTTCGGGTACGGAGTTCGAACCCGAACTGCCGACCCGTTAGCCCTTCAAAAATTTTTTTTTTGGGTCGGCTGGTGCCGAACTCAACTGGCGCCGAACTTAAGCCCGTAAAACGGTCGGTGTCAAGAACGCTCGGCAGCGGGTGCCGAACTCAAGTGTGCCGAACTCCAATTTTCCGCTATAATAGGGTCGGTGTCAAGAACGCTCGGCAGCTGGTGCCGAACTCCAAATTTTCCCCTATAATGAGGTCGGTGTCAAGAACGTTCGGCAGTGGGTGCCGAACTCGAATTTTCCCCCCATAACGAGGTCGGTGTCAAGAACGCTCGGCAGTGGGTGCCGAACTCAATTGGTGCCGAACTCAACTGGTGCCGAACTCAAGCCCGTAAAACGGTCGGTGGCAAGAACGCTCGGCAGGGGTGCCGAACTCAACTGGTGCCGAACTCAAGCCCGTAAAAACGGTCGGTGGCAAGAACGCTCGGCAGGGGTGCCGAACTCCAATTTTCCATGCAGAGTTCTTCTTGATATTCCCGGTGCGACGGAGGTCGGCTCGGGGCGTGCGACCCCTTGTTTCGAAGATAATTCGAAGATCTACGACTTTTCTTTAGGAGTGAGATGAAGATTCACCCTCCTTCCTGGTCAAAACAGCCAGAGAATGTCCTTGTATTCATGAGGTTGAAGAGAGTTTTCGATGTTCCCGGTGCTACGGAGGTCGGCTCGGGGCGTGCGACCCCTTGTTTCGAAGCTAACTCGACGATCTACGACTTCTCTTTAGGAGTGAGACGAAGATTCACCCTCCTTCATGGTCAAAATAGCCCCGCAACATTCTTGTCTTCATGAAGTTGAGGAGTATTTTGGCTTTTTGCTTGGGATCGGCGGCAACTTTGTTGGAGAAGAATGGGAGGAGAGAGAGAGAGTTTGGGTTTGGATCCTTAACGGGTCTGAACCCGACCCTATAGCCCCCCTCTTCTTTTTGTGTTGTTTGTTTGGTTGCCTGTATATGAGAGCGTTCGGCGAAGGGGTGTCGAGGTCCGATTTTTCCTCCGTAACGAGGTCGGTTCTGAGAACGCTCGGCAGCTGGTGCCGAACTTGATTTTCCCCCCGTAACGAGGTCGGTTCCACGAACGCTCGGCAGTGGGTGCCGAACTTGATTTTTCCCCCGTAACGAGGTCGGTTCCACGAACGCTCGGCAGTGGGTGCCGAACTTGATTTTTCCCCCGTAACGAGGTCGGTGGCACGAACGCTCGGCAGTGGGTGCCGAACTTGATTTTTCCCCCCGTAACGGGGTCGGTTCCACGAACGCTCGGCAGTGGGTGCCGAACTGGAATTTTCCCCCGTAACGGGGTCGGTTCAACGAACGCTCGGCAGTGGGTGTCGAACTGGAATTTTTCCCCATAACGAGGTCGGTGCCACGAACGCTCGGCAGCTGGTGCGGGGCTTGATTTTTTCCCCCGTAACAGGGTCGGTTCCACGAACGCTCGGCAGTAGGTGCCGAACTGGAATTTTTTCCCCATAATGAGGTCGGTGCCACGAAGGCTCGGCAGCTGGTGCGGAGCTTGATTTTTTCCCCGTAACAGGGTCGGTTCCACGAACGCTCGGCAGTAGGTGCCGAACTGGAATTTTTCCCCATAACGAGGTCGGTGCCACGAACGCTCGGCAGCTGGTGCGGAGCTTGATTTTTTCCCCGTAACAGGGTCGGTTCCACGAACGCTCGGCAGTAGGTGCCGAACTGGAATTTTTTCCTGCAGAGTTCTTCTCGATGTTCCCGGTGCTACGGAGGTCGGCTCGGGGCGTGCGACCCCTTGTTTCGAAGCTAATTCGAAGATCTACAACTTCTCTTTAGGAGTGAGACGAAGATTTACCCTCCTTCATGGTCAAAATAGCCCCGCAACATCCTTGTCTCCATGAAGTTGAGGAGTGTTTTGGTCGTGGGGATTTTGGAAGAGGAGCTCCACTCCTAGGGGCGGAGAAGCTGTGCTGGGAAAACTCTTGTGCCAGGAAGACCCTTGTAAGAGCCGTGGGAAGACCCATCCTTTGAGGTGAGCAAAACGAAGAGCTTGGCTTTAGGAGAGAGCCATTTGGAAGACAAGTTTGAGGAGCAACTCTAGGAGAGAGTTGTGAGCTCCGATCTTGTTGGGAAGAGGTCCGCTTCGGAGGCGAGCGGAGCGAAGAGCTCGGATCTGGAGGAGAGCTATTTGTGAGGCAAGTGTGAGGGGGAACTCTAGGAGAGAGTTGTGCTCCAAACTTGTTCGAGGAGAGGTCCACTTTGGAGGCGAGCGGAGTGAAGAGCTCGGCTCTAGGAGAGCCATCTGGACGAGGAGTTTGAGGAGCAACTCTAGGAGAGAGTTTTAGCTCCGAATTCGTTGGAGAAGAGCTCTGCTTTGGAGGCGAGCGGAGGGGAGAGCTCGATTTGTAGAAGAGCCATCTGGAAGAGGAGTTTGAGGAGCAACTCTAGGAGAGAGTTTTAGCTCCGAACTCGCTTGAGAAGAGCTCCGCTTTGGAGGCGAGCGGAGCGAAGAGCTTGGCCCTGAGAAGAGGAAGGGGAGGAGAGGCATTCGGGTTCTCTCCCCTGCCTCGTTCTTTCGCACAGTGAAGAAAAGCAGAAGTGTTGGGTACTTTTGGCGGGAAGACTGAAGAAGGAGAAGAATGAAGGAGCTAAGAAGGGTATGGGTCGGACCGTTGGTATTGGATCCGACCTTGACCCGTTAGCCTCTTTTTCTTCTTGCTCTTCATCTGTTTTGCCGCTCGGTAGATGCATCTTGTTCGGCAGATCCGAGCACGGATTTTGGGGCACATTTTCCAGCACTTTGCTTCTTGGTAGATGGGTAGCTCGGCTCGGATGGTCGTGGGGGCAGTTCGGAATGGCCATCTTCCTCCGGCCCATTTAAGGACGAGCCGGTGAAGTAAAGTCGAGCCATAGGACCCCGACCATCGTGAGGTTAGTTTGAGGGATGCAGGAGCAGTTTCGAATGGCGAGCTACTTCTAGTCCGCTTAGGAGCGAACTTGCGAAGTAGAATCGAGCCAAGTATTGGACTCCGATCCATTCAACGGCTGCAGGAGCAATTTCGAACGGCGATCTACTCCTGGCTCGTCTGAGGACGAGCCGAGGAAGAAGAGTCGAGCCGAGTGCTGGACTCCGAACCATTGTGAGGTTAGTTTAAGGGATGCAGGAGCAGTTTCGAATGGCGAGCTACTTCTAGTCCGCTTAGGAGCGAACTTGCGAAGTAGAATCGAGCCAAGTGTTGGACTCCGATCCATTCAACGGCTGCAGGAGCAATTTCGAACGGCGATCTACTCCTGGCTCGTCTGAGGACGAGCCGAGGAAGAAGAGTCGAGCCGAGTGCTGGACTCCGAACCATTGTGAGGTTAGTTTAAGGGATGCAGGAGCAGTTTCGAATGGGGAGCTACTTCTAGTCCGCTTAGGAGCGAACTTGCGAAGTAGAATCGAGCCAAGTGTTGGACTCCGATCCATTCAACGGCTGCAGGAGCAATTTCGAACGGCGATCTACTTCCGGCTCGTCTGTGGGCGAGCCGAGGAAGAAGAGTCGAGCCGAGTGCTGGACTCCGAACCATTGTGAAGTGCTTAGTAAGTTGTGGGAGCAGCCATATAGAAGAAGCTGGACTCCGAACTCGTTGAGAAGAGGTCCGCCTTGGAGGTGAGCGGAGCAAAGAGCTCGGCTCTGGAAGAGAGCCATTTGTGAGACAAGTTTGGGGAGCAACTCTAAAAGAGAGTTGTGAGCTCCGAACTCGTTCAGAAGAGGTCCGCCTTGGAGGTGAGCGGAGCAAAGAGCTTGGCACTGGAAGAGAGTCATTTGTGAGATGAGTTTGAGGAGCAACTCTTGGTGAGAGTTTTGAGCTCCGAACTCGTTGATAAGGGGTCCGCTTCGGCGGCGAGCGGAGGGGAGAGCTCGGCTCTGGAAGAGAGCCATTTGGAAGACAAGTTTGAGGAGCAACTCTAGGAGAGAGTTGTGCGCTCCGAACTCATTGAGAAGAGGTCCGATTTGGAGGTGGGCGGAGCAAAGAGTTCGGCTCTGGAAGAGAGCCATTTGGGAGAAGAGTTTGGGGAGCAACTCTGAATGGCGAACCACTTCTAACCCACTTAAGAGCAAGTTATTCGAAGCAGAATCGAACCAAGTGTTGGGCTCCGAAACCATCGGTAGAGTTTAGTGAGTTGCGGGAGGAGCCATGTAGAAGAAGCTGGACTCCGGAATCACCATTTAACGGGTCGTGACTCGGAGAGATTGAGATGAAGCAAGAGCAACAATTTCCAATGAAAAACGTAAGGTTTTATTGAAATAAGCTAAGTGGCTGCTTCAATAGAGCGTGCCGTTATTACATGTTGTTGGCCGGGTTACAAGCATCGGCCTTATTGAAAATCAAGATCCTACTTCTATAATAGGGTGAAGGCCTCTCGAGAGGAGCTGGGAGGTTCTGAGTCTTGAAGCTCGGAGGGCCTTTCCGTTCGTTCGTTGGTTCCTCAGGGGAGAGGCTCGGCTCCATCGTTTTGGATGAGCTTGGTCAGGTGTCCCCGCTGTATGAGTTCTTCGATCTCCTCCTTGAGAGCTCGACAATCATCCGTGTCGTGGCCGTGGTCCCTGTGAAAGCGGCACCACTTATCTTTGTTCCTCTTCTTGGTTTATCTGGCCCAGACGCCTTTCTACTTCATTAAGACGACGGTACATGGCGTCATCCCTCCGACGGTAACCTGCCGAGCCTCGAGACTCGTCTTCGTATGAGGGAGAGCGAGGGCTGCGGCGATGGTAACTTCGGGAGCAACGAGGACTTGGGGTATGCCGGGAGTTGGTAGGAGCAGGACGAGGAGAGGGGGACCGTCGGCGAGGGCTTCGAACCGGGGGCGGAGATGGAGCCTTGGGTGCGTTGGTGTTGGGACGGTTGTTGAGAGCTTGTAGGATGGTTGCTTGGAGCTGCTGGAACTCGGCACGCGTAATGGGTGCCTCATTGTCCCTGGGCTGTCCCCGACCTGCAGGGGAGTGCGGCCTTCTTCGGTAGTGCTCGGGAGATTCTTTCCGACCCCTTCGATTAGGGGTCCTCCTATACTCCTGGCGGTGAAGGTACCGCTCATCCGGACGGTGCTGGCGGGGGGTTCCCTCTCGCTTCCGCTTCTCCTCCAGATGACGGCGAAGATCCACGTCCTTCTGCCGATTCTGAGGATTGTGTGAGGCCATGGAATCTGTAGAGGCATTGTGTATGGAGACGCGGTCTTGGTGGAGGGGTTGCTTTCTGCGGGAGCCCCCCGGACCGGCATTCTGAGGTCCGGTAGGAGCCTTCGGGGGTTGTTGATTCTGAAGGGGCTGATCTTGCTGAAGAGGGTCTTCCGTCTGAAGCGGAGGTCGTTCTTGCTGCGGAGCGGGTTGGACGGGGACTACCTCTTGCTGACCGGCGGGGTTGGGTCCACGGTTGGACCCTCTGGATCTTACTTTCCTAGGAGGCATGGCTGGAGAAGATCTGACCAACGGGAAGAGGAGGGGCTGCTATTCGTATGGTTCCCACAGACGGCGCCAATCTGTTACCGCTAAATCTGGTGTGGGGGTAAACAGACAGAATTTGTGAGTTCGAGGAAAAACCTGAATAGCGAAACCAAACCTGACCCGTCGTTGACTGATCGTTGACTCCCGCCGTTAACCTGCAAAAAGTGCGAGACACCGGGGGGGATCCCGGCGACGCACCCTCCGACGCTCAAGTCAGTAATCAGAAATGATTAAGAAAGAGCGTAAATTGAGCAAATACTGATTACCTCTTAATGGAGATGGATGGGGGGTATTTATAGGCGTCTTAGGGACTGGTTTTAGGAATGTAATCCCCGTGATTAGATAAGGAATATTCCTTGTAATTAGATAAGGCATGTAATCTGATAAGGTATATTCCCTGTAATCAGTTAAGGAATTTAATCCCTAATCCCCAGTGAAAAGATAGATGTGAATCATGGCCGTTGATTTAGATCTAATCAGGGACCTTGATTGTATCTTGCTGGATCGGGCATGCAGCGGGTTGGAACCCGTACCCAGTTGACGTGGATCCGTTCATGAGTTATTGGGCTTTGAATAAAGACCCAGTTCCCATTTCAGACCCGTTTGTAGGCAAAATTACCGTTTTACCCCTGAGCATTAAGATTCGTGTCCGATGTGAACGGTCCCGATTTAATCCTATTTTTAGCCATATCAATAACTAAACCTAATTATACAACTACCTAAACCTAATTAACTACCTAAACCTACCCATTTAACAACCAGATTTCATGGACGGGGAATCATTCCTCGTCCGGTACATCATGTATCGTCCCACCATTTGGATTTTTTTTTTCTTTCTAATCGGCCAATCATGGCCGTTCATTTAAAGAAAAAAATTTAAAAAAAAATAAAGGGGAACGACGGGATATGACATCCCGTCTGACCCTTTTTAAAAAAAATAATAATAATAAAATTTACCAGACGGTATAAGATACCCTGTCTGTTGATAATAAAATATATTAAAATTTGAGAGACGGGGAATCATTCCCCGTCCTTTAAAATTTGAGAATTCTCATTTTCGTTTCTCATATTTGAGAAACAAGAATAGAAACTTTGCTATAAAATGGCAAAATGAGAAACCGTTGCAGCCATTCGTTTGCTAAAAAATGGCAAACTGGCATTTATAGCAAACGACTGTGGATGCTCTTAGAGCATTTCTAATGGTTTGCTATTTTGGCAAAACTACAACTCTGTAATTATTTGCTATTTTTTCAAATTTCAACAAATTATAAGCAATAGTGTGCCAAAATTGAAAAATGAATTTGGCAATTATCAAACATAGCAAACGGTTTTTTAAAATAAAAAAAATTTAAACGCAACGGACGAAATATGTTGTTTCGTCCAATAATTTTTTTAATATTTTTTTTACTGTTTTAACGATCGGACGGAACAACATTGTTTCGTCCTAATTTTTTTAAATAAATATAAATCTCTAATATTATAATGAGAAAGTTGGGGTTGTCATTTGTCAACATACAAATCCGTGCATTGCATGTGCAACTCCAACTCTCTCATTAATTACAGCAACAAAAAATGCACTTATTTAAAACGCGCAACGCACGTGCAAAAAAATTTTATAATATTTTTTTCCTGCTAATCATACGTATATGTTTTATGTACAATTCAAATTTTGCTTACAAACACATGCATTGCACGTACGAATTGTAGTTTTTTCTTCAAAATATTTTTTCCAAGTACGTGCAATGCACGTCCAACTCTAAAAATATTTATTAACACGTATATCGCAAGTGAAAATCCTTCAGCTCTTATCAAAACGTGCATCACATGTAAAAAATAGTAGTAAAAAATTGTCGGACGGTACATGTTGTTGTACCGTCCGATAAGATAAAAAAACCAAAGAAGTGGTCGGACGGAATGTTCCGTCCTTCCATTTCTTTGGATTGAAAATTTTAATCCAAGCCCATATTTCCTCCAAATTTTCTATCAATTGTCAAGCCCAATTTAAAAACAAATTGCTTCAAAATTCATTTTGCCAAATATTTTTTAAAAACTTATTTTAATTGGTGTGGACGGAACATATTGTTCTGTTCGTCCACTTTTTTTCTCATTTGCTATATTATAGCAAACGATGATTAGAACAAAACCATCTATTTGTCATTTGTTATTTTGTCAAATTGACAAAATAGCAAAAATGATTGAAGAAGCTATTATATCATGATATCAACCTAATGTGTTACTGAACTAGGGCACTCACTGGAGGGTAGGGCTGCAAATGAATCGAGCTATTTGCGATCTATTAGGCTCGAGCTCAGTAAAAGCTCTGCTCGAACCGAGCTCGTTTCGTAAACGAGCCGAGCTCGAGTTTGATTTTTTTTTTTTTTTTTTAGGCTAAGCTCGCGAGCTATTCGGCACGAATCTGGTCAAAACTCGGCTCGAGCCGAGTTCCCGAGCTCAAAATTGAGCTCGTTTAGTAAACGAGCCGAGCTCGAGCCTGAAGGTATTCGGCTCGGCTCGGCTCGATTGCAGCCCCACTCCTGTCCAGTGAATAATATACTATATCTTCGGAGAGGATTCAAATCCACCAGTAAAAGTATACTGATGAAACCCTCGTCTCTCTTCCGACATTATTTTTTCCCCAAAATTGACCTAATTTTCATAAATAAATATCAAACTGACCGACTTTTGAAGCTAATTATTAAACTGATTCATTTCTTATTTGAAACAGCGAGTCTAGTTCAGTTAAGTTCGATATTTGAAATAACGAGTTTAGCTTTAATGTTTTGAGATTTAGCGATATTTCTCCAAGTGTTGGAAAAATTCCTATAACTAAACTCGTTGTTTCGAACATCGACCATAATTGTTTGAAACAGCGAGTTTAGTTCAATTAGGGTTGTTGTTCAAAACATCGGATTTAGGCTTAGTGTTTTGAGATTTGGCGAGATTTTCTAAGTATTGAAGAAATTCCTACAACTAAACTCGATGTTTCAAACAACAAGCTCATTATTAAATAACTCGCTGTTCGAAAGAGCGAGTGTGTTAGTTTGATAATTAGTTTCGAAAGTAGGTTAGCTTGGTATTTATTTTTAAAAAGGTGGTCATTTTGGGAAAAAACTCCTCTCTTGCTGGTTTTCTTCCTATTTCATACCCAAATTATACATCTATTTTAATGAAATAGTTGGGTTTTATAACAAACAAACTCTAACTTTATAATTATATAATCATGTATAATACACATTCAAATTATATCCAACAAATATAAATATGCACCGCACGTATAGCCCAAATCAAAACATTCAAATATAAACTAATTTTATTCTTATTGAATATATATTTATTTAATTTAATGACTTTACTTCTTTTAGACATGCATCGCGCGTACATTATACTAATATTCCTGAATGCCCTCCATCTCCTTTGCTAATTACATCACTGCCATGAGATGTGGATGGTAGATCCCTCATCTTCCTCGGTTGTCAGATCCCTTTAATTAACATTCCCATTTTTGTGTGTGTGTTAAATTAGGGGTTTTTTAATCACATTCCAGAGCTCTCTGTTTCCAACCTAAATTTAGCATGTTTCAAGGGATAATTGTATTACTATTTTATTTATTACTGTATTTTGGTACTACTATGAATTTATAGTGATCGAGTCCACAAACTACATTATGACAAAAGCTTTTTTTTATGTAGACTCTACTTTCATTAGCCTAGGAATATCAAAATAGTGAACAAATGATAGTGTACTTAGCATTTTCTAAAGGCTAAATTTAAAAAAAAGTACACAAAAGTTTGGACCAGTTTTAAAAAGTATACAAAAATTTTTTTTTTAATATAAAAAGGACACAAAGTTTAAATTAAGTCCACTGGGTTAACTAGGGTTAGGGTAGAGTTTAAAAAAATCACTTTCATCTTTCATTTTGTTTAAAAAAATCACATTCATCTTTTATTTTGTTTAAAAAAATATCACTTAACTAATCAGGTATTTAAATAAACCTCCCTGAACTAACCCTAACCCTAACTAACCCAGTTGACTTAATTTAAACTTTGTGTCATTTTTTTAAAAAAAAACCTTTGTGTACTTTTTTTAAACTGGCCAAAACTTTTGTGTACTTTTTTTAAATTTAGCCTTTTCTAAATTCAAAATATTAGTGCAAACTGCAGTGTACATTACTTCGTGCATAAATTTACTGATGTATGCGTTATTTGAGAATTGTATGTATGTATGTATGTATGTATGTATGGCTTTAATTTGGTTAGATACACATGTGCCATGCTGGGACCAACTACCAAACAAAACCGCCATCTCCCTGACCTAAGAGCATCTGTAGTCGTCTGCTGCTGAATATGCATATTATGCATATTTTGTCAAAAAAATCGATGCAGTCGTCTGCTAAATATGCATATTTTGAATATTCTCCTACAGTAGATTGCTATAAATGAGAGAAAATATGAGAATTATGCATATTATACAGGACGCAACTTCACATTGTGTCCGACGAAAAAAATTTATTTTTTATTCCTCCAACGCAACTTCCCATTCAGTCCCTCAAGAAAAAAAAACAATTAACCGTAATAAAAAAAATAATTAAACGTAATTAAAAAACATAAAAAACTAGTTTTAAAAAATTCAAAAAATGTCCCGCATGTTGCGTCTGACCATTTTGTTGAATTTTTTTTTAACTACAAAAAAATGTTGGACGCAACATGAAGTTGCGTCTGACCATTTTTTTGATTTTTTTCTCTTCCGACGTAACATGAAGTTACGTCCGTCTATTTTGGGTTTTTTTTTCTTCGTCCGTCTGATCTGATCTGAGATTTTTATTATTTTAAATTAAATTAGTAAAAAATAGCATTCGACAACTGCAGTACAATAGCCAAATGCTATATGCATTTATCCATATATGCATAATTTACACAATGACGATAGTAGTGGCACTTCGCCACTTCCTCAATTTAATCCCAACTCCAAATCCCTTTCTTTTAAAAAAAAAAGAAAAAAAAGAAAAAAAAAAAAAAAAACAACGAAAAAGCGGCTCAGAAAACCCTCACCCTCATCTTGTATTTCAGTTCTCCATCCTAAATAAATCAATCAATCAATCCAAGATCCGATCTCTCCCTCCAAAATTTCATCCCAAAAGCCTATGAGAACTCAGAGAAACGTACGCATCCAAGCTTTTAGGGTCAGCTACCTCCATCTACTCCGCCACCAACACCACATGGCCTCCTCCGCTGCCGCCATCGCCGGAGATGTGGTATGCCCCCTTGGGATTTCCTCGACCTCAACTTCGACTTCGACTTCGACTTCAACTTCAACGACGACCACTTCTGCCTCAGTATCACAAATCCCAAGGTCAGATCGAATTAAATCTGTAAACAAACAATTACTCACTCACGTACGTGTCTTTAGTTGCTCTTCTGTTTGGTGTCTATGTTACGTACCATTCCACTCCGTTCCGATTTTTTCGAAATAGGCTAGAGTCTGCAAACTACTGTTTGCATTTTAGGGTTTTTGTGAACCCTAGCTAGATCTAACGTAACGGTACAGATTGATCAATTGGTCAATCAAAAACCTTGATTCGAACTGCTTGTCGATGGGTTCCACTGTTAATTGTAGGGCTAGCTGCATGCTCTAGGTTTTCTTAGTCCATTTGCTTTAGGAATGATGCGGGTGGGGGGCATTTTGGGACTATTTTTTTCCCCCTAAAAATCTTCAATTTTTTTTTTCGGGGGCATACAGAAGGAAGAGGATGGTGATAGCGGCCGGCGCGCATTATGGGAACCGTCGTCAAAACTGAACCCATTTCTACCATCACAAGGTATATATGTGTTACGCATCTTCTTAACTCAAAAGCCAAAAACATAGTCCATTAATTAATTCTCCTCACTCAAAATATAACTAGCTAGGGTTACAAAACATCTGTCCAATTGGCGAAGTCAAGAAAGTGAAGGAGAGAGGAAACCCCGAAAGAATTAAGTTTACTACGAATACGTACGACAATGGGATGAGAAAGAGATCGAGCAGCATTAAGGAGGATAAGGACAAGGCGCGACAGAGGTGGTGGCGGCAGGGGCGGATCCAGGATTGAAAAGTGAGGGGGGCTGGAATTTTTTTTTGCACAAGGTAACATGCAAAATATATATAAAGTTGTTATAGATACTAGAGAAGTAAAGTTGTTATAGATATTAGATAGAATAGAGTTGAGCTTGGCCCAAAAAAATAAATAGAAGGCTCAAATATATATGGGGTGGGCTTTAAAATATATTTGGGGGGGGGGGGCTAAAGCATATATATATTCCATACTAATATACCTAAGAAAAAAATTTACAAACAAGTACCAAAATTTTGGGGGGGGGGGGGGGGGGGGGGGGGGCTGTAGCATACCCCAGCCCCCTGGATCCGCCCATGGGTGGCGGTTGCTTACTGCAAGAAGAACGTACGATGGGAAGGGGTGGCATTGCAAGAGGGCAGCTCGATCAGCTTCCACAAGTGAAGGTAGGTGGGGTTGATTCGAATTTCTATTATTATTATTACAACGGTCAACAGGTTTGGGCTGAGGAGGGCGATCGAAGAAGAGAGGTGGGGTTAAGACGGAACAGTTAGATCAACAGGAAGTTCAAGAAGTTGAAGAAGATCGTAACGATAATGTTAAGGATAATTGTAGGAATAATGTTGCAGGCGCGCGGGGATAAGTATGGGCTTGATGTTTGTTACGACGACGACGATGACGACGAAAAATGTAATTGGGGAAAGGAAGAGAGCAGGGACGATTAAGAAGAAGAAGGCGAGGACTCGGTCGCTTAAGTCTCCTGATCTTTAGTGTGATCAATCTCTATGTCAATTTTGGTTTTGTTGTTATAGTTTGGGAAACTATATATATTCCAAATGACAAGTTTGTTCTTCTTCTTTATCGATCTTCTTTGTAGTAGACATTTTGGTCAGTTCAGGTTAGCACGTTTTTTGAAGAGATGGGTTTTGTGTTCTTTTGCTTATGTTTGTTTATATTTGTTTGATGTGGAAATTGTATTGGTTTGATGAATGTATGTCAAAATTCTTATCGAAGTATCTAGAACCTACACTACAAGGAATTTGCCATATACCAACGGACACCTATAGTGACGGATCACTAAAACCATGGGTATAGGTATTATATACCTACAGATGTATAGTAAACTGTGGGTATAGGCATCCTATAGCTTTAGAGCGTTTAATCTGGGTATATTCCAACTTTTTCATTTCCCCCCCAACTTTTTCATTTCCCCCCAAATTCCAAATCACTAAATTTATACACTCTCTCTCACCTCTCTCTCTTTCTCTCTCACCTCTATCTCTTTTTCCTCTCTCTCTACACCCGAGGTTAGGGTAATACCGATCTAGGGTTAGGGTTTTGATTCCGAGATCCTTCTTCTTCTCCGTCGAGCTTGCCCTACCCAACATCCGCTGCCTTCGCTCGTGCCGTCATCCTTCTCTCCTCCAGTCGACCGTCACTCCGCCTTCCAGTCCAGAGTTCCGCTCAAATCCCAAAGCACCTCGACGATGCCCCGCCATCTCGCCGTCCTCCCTCTCATCGCTCCCTACCGACCACCTCGAAGCACCGCTCACCACTGCTCCAACTCACTGCCTCTTATCCCGAAGTGTCGCCCCGTCTCCGACTGTCTCCCTCAACCACAACTCCGCCTCCAGTCGCTGCCCTCTTTTTCCCGCTCTCCTGAGTGCCCCGCTGTAGACACTCGACGCTTCGCAGTATCCAGTCGCCGCCCTCCATTCACTCGCCGGCCAGCCATTGTCGAACCCTGCCGATAATTCCCCCACTTCTGCCCGATACGAACCACCTCAGGTATCGACAAAGATTCATCCTTTTCCTTGTTGATTCGATCGTGCGTTATAGTTTTTATTCGATTTGGTTGGTGTCAGATCTGGATCTTGGCTTGAGAAACGAGATCTGTGGAATCGAGGGTTTCAGAAAATGTCGAAATTGTTGTTATTGGGCTTAAATTAGGTAAACTAGGGAGAGTTGTGTGTTAAAACTGAGTAAGGGAAAGATTATATCTGAATGAAAAATTTCTCGGATTTGTAGTCTATTATTGGTCATGTTTTATATGCAATTTGAGGTATTTAGATGCCAGCATATACATTTTGGTTGGATGGTGGTACATTGGTTAAGTATGCATTTTAATTTTTAAACAACTCTAGGACCATTGCACATTGTGGAGGGGTTTACTGATGCTTAAAACCATCTTTTAGGTGGACAAACTGTCAAAACAAAAGGTGGGGTAAATTGGTTTTGGCTGAAAAGTCAGGGGTTCGCTGAAATTTAGCCTAAAATCAAATATTCAATTTGAGTAAATTAAACAGATTTCAGGCTTATATATTAAGTGTTATTTCCTTGAATTTGGTATAACAGATCAGCCTTCATGAATGATGTAAACTAATAGTGGTTTAATTTAGTAGGTCCTAGGATTTTAATGGGTATGTTATTTAGGTGCAATCAAATGAATTATTCAGATCATATTAAATATGAGGTCATACGAAACATGAGGTCTGTTCAACTTGTTTGCTTGCCACACTTTTTTATTCACCATTTATCAACGAATGGTTTTACCACATCTGGAAATTATTTCTCCTGCAGTGATCTCGTAAATCTAGCTATTATTGATCTACCATATGTATCTGAGCCCATTAAGTAATATGTGATTAAAGAATATGTACTTGTAAATTTAGCTATTATTGTCTATTAAAGAAAATTGTTAGTCTTAGTATCTATATCATTTTCCTTGCAGTAAAACTCAGTATCAAGTTTTCAAAGTGCCTGAGCTCTTCATTGAGATCCCTGAAACTGCTACAGTTGGTTCACTGAAGGTATAAACCCTTCATTATATTTTATTGCAATATAACAGGCACAAACCCTTGATCTAATTTTTTCTTTTACTCATCAAATTTATTTACTAATTTTTCTGCAAGTAAAGCATTATTTATAAGCCAGAGTGCAATGAAAACATATTGCGGACAGATAACAACTCACCAACTACTCTCACCTCTGTGGTTACCAAATTCAAATAATCGTTTACAAGACATATGTTTTCTTTATAAGGTCAATCCTTTTAATACGTACCGTTGTTTCTGGTAGGGGATGTTTGCTTGTGAGGCAGTCTTTTTTCCATAACAACCCTGCAAACTTCACTGAAATTGGTGGGGGGTTATAGGCTGCAGAGGATTTCATTCAAGATTTCGAACTTCACAGGGGGGGCTCTCACTAAATATTGGTAATTATCGTTCTTGCACTGATGCGTATCTTTTTCAGTTGATATCCTATTTTCTTTCTCTTTCTGTTCTTTAGTTTTGCAGGCTCATTTCCCCTTGATACCATTCATGTTTATGTGCAGATGTCTCTACTACTATGATAGTTAAGCCAGGGCCGGTTGTCGATTTTCTAATTCAGAACCAGAATGTTAGAGATCCATTTGGAATTGACTGGGCAAAAGTATGTATAAACTTTTGAATTTGTATATACTTTTGTTTCCAATTCAGAACCTATTGTAAAACATCTTTTCTCAACTGCTATGCTACTTTTTGTTTCCATTTTTCATTTTTTTAATAAAAAAAACAGTAAAATGCACCTGTTACATTGTTTCATTTTGGTATTTAATACAAATTTACAAATAAACAATGTAACTAAATTAGAAAACACGCAACTAATTTACTTGCTAGTATCACTACTTCATAAGGCAAATAGATAGGGAAAAGGATTTGGTTAACAACATTTATTTGGTAGTGAATTCCCTATTACAGTTGGTTTAATTGCTTTGGTTTACACTAAATTTATATCACTTCTTAGTTTTTTGTTGCAAAGGGTCATTTATTTATTTTGCTTTTTCTAATGCTGGTTTGTTTGTTTCTTCCTTTTTTTCCTCCCTTTTCTGTGAGTATCAGGCAAAGCGTACACTTAAAAATTTGAGGATAAAGGCAAAACCAAACAACACAGAATCCAAGATTATTGGTTTCAGTGATAAACCTTGCAAGGATCAACTGTGAGTCATTTCTGTACTCTCAGTGTGTATGTTTTATCTGTGTTCAACTGTTGCTGAAGTGGCTCCATATCCTACTTTTTACAAATTTGTTTTTTTCTTCTACCTATATACATTTTTGCCATCATACGGTAATATTCTATCCAGTGATACATGTATTTACATGGATATTTCATTCACTAACAACTAAAATACATTTAGCTTTCATTCACAAATAGTTAACCCTGTCATCTTACCTTCGTATTTAAACAAGCTCTAAATTTGTTGGTGCATAACAGTTGTGATTACTCCATTTAACGATCTGCCTTCAGCACTTTCTTTGTTGTTACCTTTTCAAATCAAGTTCATACACGATCTTTGCATTTTGTTGCATCCAATTAAACCTTTTCCAAGCAATGTAATTGAGATTCGTTGTTTTATTACACAATCAGCCTGTTAATTTTGTTTAATATCTGTAATTATAGACTTTTAGCTTCTACTGATTAATTTTTATTTCCTTCGTTTATTGTTAATTGTTATCATCTAGCTTATGGTATATAGTAGGTTATGGATCTATCCTTAAACCATTGTTTCTTATTTGCAGGTTTACTATGAAGTGAAGAGTTAGTAAAGATGATGCTGGAGACTCTGAGGTCCAAGAAACAGACATTACTGTCTATGATTATTTCGTGAATATTCGCAAGATACCGTTGAATTACTCTGGAAATCTTCCATGCATCAATGTTGGAAGGCCAAAGAAACCCAATTTTGTTCCTTTTGAGGTCTGTTTGTTTCTAGTTCTTTTTCTATCTTATTTCTTCCCAGTTATCCATATTAAGACTGGACTGCTGTTTTTCTTACCTCTGTGCAATGGAAACATATCCCATGCATTATGATAATCAACATAAAAAATCGTCCTCATTGACCAATGTCTTTTCTTATTTCTATAGAAATGATTGAGGTGTATTGTTTGATAATGTGCTTGATTTTGTTTCAGGTGCAACATCTGTGATGGCAGCCAGAGGTAGACTATGGAATGCTTCAATTTTCTGTGCTAAAGGAAAATCAGCTTGGGAGGATGTCAGAAGAGAGTACATTCGAAAGGTGCACCTAGATAACAAATTTATCAGTTCATAGTTTTTTTCTTTTATCTATACCAGTGATTATTAGTTGAGTGAAGAGTTTGCTCTTAAATTACTTATTCTGGACTTTTCAGTTATCTCTGTTAAATTGTCGATCAATTCACTTGAAGTTTTTTGTTTCACAGTGCATCTTGTGGGACAATGATATCAAAAGCACCAAACATTGAAAGAAATGATAATGCACTACTCTTGCCTTGAACATGCTGAAGGAAAAGCTGTGAATATATCTCAGACAAATGCAGATTTAGCGTAAGTTTAACTGACTCAGCTTTTTAAAGAAAGATTGTCTCACCAGTATCTGAAACTTGTGCAATAGAATTATCCATAGAATTATTATAAGCGCAAAAATTATTGTCCCACCAGTATTTGAAACTTGTGCCAGAGTTTTAAGGTCGAAAAACCATGATTTTGACATTATTCTTAATTGAGTTCCTCCCTCAGAATGTTGTTAAATTGGTTCCTATCAATCAGATCTAGAGTACACTACACTATTCTCTTTTTGACTATTTGTTGATGACCAAAGTTGGATCTTTTTGCTTTGTTTTGTTTGTGAAGGGCTCTCAACAAGCGAGAAATGATTGAACTCGCTGAAAATGCAGCCGAGTTTTTGTTTGCCGACGATGAAGTGAAGAAGGTTGTAAAGGAGATTTGCAGGATGCTAAAAGAAGATTACTGCAAAGAGAATCAAGATCAATCAAGATCTGGTTGCCATAAAATAAGAAAATTGTTAGTGTCGTATCTCAAGTGAGAAGTCAATTGAATGTTATCTTATAATGTCATTGAATATGTTGATCGTAGTTTAAAGTATTGATTCTCATGTCTGCACACATGAATTCAATTGTGTATTTGGTTATTAACTATTTTGTAATTTGACATGCTTGTAATACTTCATTAATTTTTAATATGATTGAAGTTGAATTTTTTTTAATTTTGTTTCATAAACACATTTATCTATTTTATTGTGTATTTAGTTTATATTTGGATTAATATTATAAAAGAAAATATAAAAATTATCATACGTGTAATTAATAAGAAAAAAAATTGTATAGAGCGATGGGTATATATTTAAATATTTGAATGCGAAAACCATCACTAAAACCTATAGCAATAGAGTTTCAACCGTGGGTATATGAAAGCAAGTGGTGTCCTTAAAATCTATACCAACGGATATGAAACCGTGGGTATAACACCAAGGTTTTGTCCAACGGGTAAAAAAACTGTCGCTATAGGCTATAGTGACGGCATTTTGCCGTGGGTATAGCTAATTAAAAACGACGGAAAAATATGTCCGTTGGTATAGGTTTTACGAGCTATACCTACGGTTTTTGCCTTTTACCCACGGATTTTTACCGTCACTATATGTCAAATTTCTTGTAGTGCTAATTGCGTAATTAGATGGAAAACTGATACCTGTACTTACGTATTTCCATTGGATACAAAATTAATCTCTAATCTCTAATCTCTAATATTATAATTAGAGAAAGCCTTAGTGTCATTTGTCAATCTATCAACGCGGGCAATGCACGCGTATAACTATTATAAAGGAAATCTTAGGTTGAAAATCATACTGCTTGTGAATTTTTTACTTTAAAAAATTATATTTATTAATACGTGAATAGCACGTGTAAACCTCAAATATTATAATGGGAGAAAGTCTTAGTGTCATTTGTAAATCTATCAATGTGTGCAACACACGTGCATAATTATTATAAAGGATGTCTTAGGTTCAAACCCTGACTACGTTTAATTTTATTTTATTTTTAAAAAAAACTATTTTTATTAAGACGTACATCGCACGTGTAAATTACTAGAAAAATGTAAATTGTAGAAAAGGACTTGCATATGCTTTTGAAGAAAATGGATAATTTACAGATTATTTTTTTTCTTCTCAATAAATCACAAAGTAATTTATATTAAAAAAGAAATTAAAAAATTCCCAATACCTAAAGTTTTTTGTGACCTAAAAGTTGAGATAATTTTTCTTGATAACATCTATCGCATTATCATGTTCACCTCAGAATCATCTACGTACGTACCATGTTGATTGTTTTTTTGACGTGAACGGATAGAGTCTAAAAGACTCCAGCCACAGTACCATGTTGATTGTTGACTTAAGTTTGGAAACGAAGTTAATAATTCTTCCATTGTTACTCACTCTTAAGGGGAGCACTTCAACCTACAACGATCAGTCGATATTAAGTAGATGCTTTTGATCGTAAAATATTTGTCTATCTACTCATTGGACAAACCCGAACAAATTGCAGTTGACATTTTAAAGTGGGGGCAAGGCCAATAATATTTAGGCTAAAAGGTAGCCTAGTTAGAGCATCCACAATGGTTTTTCTCATTTGCTAAAATATGGCATCTACAGTAATAGCAATTGGGGGATAATCGTGCAGTGGTGCTTTGCTAAATCTTTCTCATTTGGGATAACATATTAAAAGACCAAATTACCCCTTCAGCAAAGAACCCATACGTACAGTGGTTTGATGGATTGAAGGGCAATTTTGGGGAAAAAAATCCAAAAAAATTTTTTATAAAAAAAATACTGTAGCTGGACGGGAAATGATCTCCCGGACAGGGTATCATTCCCCGTCTGAGGAGATTTTTTAAAAAAAATAAATAAATAAAAGGGAAGGACGGGGTATGTTTTCCCGTCCGACCCATTTATAAAAAAAAAAAAAAATAGCGGAGCGACGGTATATGATATCCCGTCTCACTCGATTAAAAAAATTTAAAATCGGAGCGACGGTATATGATATACCGTCCTTTATAATTTGAGAATTGCTATACTGGTTTCTCATATATGAGAAACCAGTATAGCAAATATGCTATAAAATGGCATATAGCAAAACCACTGTAGCCATCCGTTTCTTATAAAATGGCAAAATGCCAATTATAAGAAACAACTGTGATGCTCTTACTAGATTCTCTTTGTTTGTAGAACCGGCCCACGGCCCGGGAAAGAAGAAGTCTCAACTGAAAGATGACGTAAACAGGTGCATCGAGCTGAGGGTGGTGACAGTCAGGCTGACACAGCTCTGTAGGAGTAGGATGATAAATACTAGGATGGACAGCATATCTTGTTTGTCATCCTCATTTTTATGGCTAGGTTTTAATGGTCCCACAATCCTCATATGAAGAGTTCTGCAACTTTCAAATATGGGCAGCTATGTATATCTGAATATCAGGGCAGGTCCTGAGATATTTTAGGGCCTAGTCAAAAAATAGAACTGAGACATTTTATAGACATGCAAGTATTTTTATATATATTAATAAAATATAATATAATGGCGAGACACATAAAAATAATACTCAGAAAAATACTTCATAATTTTTATTACCTATGTTTTACTTTATGACATCAAATATTTCATAATTTTCATTAAACATAGTGACAGCGACTGTTACACCTGTAATAAAAAAAATTAAAAAAATTAATCACATCTCATCTAAAATATTTTCTTTTTTACATTTTTTGAAGCAAAATCATCAATTATATGTTCAACCTCAATATTTTTCAACATATTTTTTTCAATACTCAAAATTGCTTATCCATTTAACCGATCTTATGTCATAGTTGTTCGTAAATAAGATTTTAATAACTTTAATTTTGAAAAACTTCTCTCCGCAGATGCCACGGTTACAGGTACAATCAACAAAATCCTATAAGCAACCAAAATATTTGGAAACATATCCTTTTTTTTTTTGCAAACTCCATAATTTTAATTGAATGTCATGGTTTATCTGTTTCATATGTTTCACTTGGTAGCATTTCTTGCAATATTTGTAATTCTGAAAGTAAATAATTTCGGGCCCCTTCCTAAAGTTGGGCCCTGGGCAGTGGTCCAGCTAGACCTGGGCTAAGACCGGCACTGCTGAATATCAAAAAAATATACAAGACTGTAGTGTATGTGTATCCATAGGATTCACATAATTGGATGTAGCCGCTTTTATAAGAAGTATAATAATAGTAAGGTGATGTTTCATACGAAAATTGAAGCATTCTCCATCGAGAATGTGAGGATGAGAATAATAATTTCCAAAAAAATACTACTACCATACTTTTACTTGAAGGAACTAATGCATGAGTCCCTATTCCCTAAGAGGAACTAATATGTAAGTGCGTAATTCCTCGTGAGGGGACTACTATTAGTCTATTTGAATTGCTAGGTAATTTTGGCTAATTTTGAAGCTCAAAATTTGCACAATCTCTTTGGCAATTGCAGCTAACTTCTGCAATTTGAGGTGGGCCTCTGCCTCCCACATCAAATTATTTTACAAGTCGTCTTACAGAAATTACAGCCTTTATAATCTACTTTTACAGAGAGTCATGCTACATCCAGTAATGTGAAAGTTGGGACCCACCTCAAAATTAAAATTATGGAAACATTTTATAACTATGTTGATATCCCAAACAACGGTATTTGCATTCGAGATGTTGTTATTGGGGATAGCGGTACCAAGATAATATTTTTTCACACTCAGTTAGCCCGACGATTGTGACGATCCGCTCGGTCGCATTATTTCTCTGTCAACATTAATAGAGCATATCTTATGAAAAAAATCGAGGGATTACATTACTCGTTTCAATAGACTACTCATATCAATATCAACATCTGAACACACTGCCTATATCCATTCATACATATATAAATCTTCAACATTTTAAAAAGAAAAAAAAAACAACAAATTCTCATATATTAAAAATTCGACAATTGAGTACTCGTACCAATAAACTACTCATTTAAATATCCTACTCATATCAATATCGAAAGAATGTCTCAATACTCGTATCATACTACTACTCATAACTATCTCCACAACATCTCAATACACTACAAATTTATATGCTTACATACATATAAATCTCATATCAACATTTATTCATACACTAGATTTACCCGTGGGCACGTGACTACGACACGTCTTCACAACGATACATCATATAAAAGTCTTGTAAACAGTAAAACAACAATTATGTAACTCAAGTTTGAATAGTAAAACAATAATTAGTTGTAAATAAAAGTTCATGTTTCCATTAGTATATGTTAAAAAATAATTATAAATGGGGGTGTAAAATTCAACTTCTTAGAACTTTGAGTGTGGAAAATGATGAAATTTAACTGTTGGTGAGATATTTGCTAATTTCAATAGAACATGAGCATTAAAAAAATGCATAAAAAATCTGAAAATTTACAAACCTAAAATCTGAAAATATAAATTTCTAAGTAAATAGAGAGATAATGAGAAAGAGAGAGAGAGAGAGAGAGAGAGAGAGAGAGAGAGAGAGAAATAAATGAGTTCTTTTGGGGGGATTTGAATGAGTTTTGGGGAAAACTTTTGGGCGGGAAAATATGTTTTGTGAGGTTAGATATGGACCATTGATTTCAACCCTATTGAATAAGAGCCACTTGATAGCTTTCTTTGTGTTTTATTATATAGATACACATAAATTTGCTTAACTTTGAAAAATATAGCAATTTCAATTTATAAAAAAATTTCACAACATCTTATATACTACATTATCAATTCTAGTATATAAAAAATTTCACATCCATTCATAAAACTACTCATATCAACCTCCACATGCAACATTTCATATACTACGTTGTGAAAATAAATCTTAATACACAAAGTGAATATTTTTAAAGAAATTAAGGATTTTCGAATACCTAATACAATTTGGAATTCAAGGTGAGTTGTATAAGAATCGGCTTTGAGATCCAAGTGAACGAAGAGAGGAAGAAATCGGAGGGAATGAGAATTAGGGTTTTTGAATGAGTATTTTGTGAGTTATTTGGGGATATGAAATAGGACATATTGAAGGAGAAGAAGTGGGATCTAGGGTTTTGGGTTCAGGAGTTGAGGGAAAGAAAGATAAAGTGAAAGATGAAGGAGAAGAGGGGGGCTACTTTTATGTGAAAAAATTATTATACTGATGTCACAATCCCCAATAACGACATCTCGCATGCGAATGCCGTTCGGGCTGTGACTCGGACCAGATGGGACCAGATAGTTATATGTTCAAGCTCGGACCGAAATTCTACTCGGATGGGCTTATGTTCGGCATGGTCCAGGTTGCACAAAATTTTTATAGTCCGAACTCGGTTCGTTATAAAAGTAGAAGACTATGTTTATTCGGACGGACCGGACTCGGTAAAACATCGAACCTAATAATTTGTTCAAATTCTGTTCGTATAATAGTTCGGACGGTCTACGATCGGGCCATTTCTCGAGCCAGACTCGGACGGACGAAGTACCATCTTGTTCATTTTATAGCTCTAAATGTTGTTGTTTGGGATAACGACATCGATTATAAGATGTTTCCACACATACAATTTTTTCTCAAGTCAGAGAGTTAATGATTGAGTACAAAATGTACTTATGTCGTTACTCCAAAAAGTGGCATGCGAATTTTTTTTAGAGATGTCACTGCTGGTAGCAAAGGCATAGCAATAACTTATGCCATTGTTTTCAATTGAATTTTATTAGCATTGGTATCGGGTCGAGTCCTTCACTACCAGGACACGGACCCGGTCCCCTACGGGTTCAAAAATTGGACCCGGACCCGTGAGGACCGGGTCCGGGTCCTATTGAAATATTTCTACCCATTCGGGTAGGAGCGGGAGTGTGAGCGGCGAGTGGAGGATTTAGAACAGAGGAGAGAAGAAAAATGCATGAGTTTTGAGTTTGGAAGAGGAAAATTTAGAATTGAGGAGGAATGAGGGTATGGATGAGGATAGAATATTTATTTTTATGTTGATTTTTTGGTTTTTTTTAACTGGTCCGAGTCCAGGTCCGGGTCGAGGTCGGATCTCTTTTGAGCGGACCTGGACCCGGACCGGGACCCGGATAGGTCGGGTCGGTTCCGGTCCAATGCCTGGTCCGGGTTAGATCCGGGTTTCAGATATTTATACCATTGCTACATTTTATGCTGACATGTCCAAAACTGAGTCAGTTTTGTAAATATTTTTCAAAGTGGGTCAGTTTGGTCAATACTTTCAAAAAGTGGGTCTATCCCTCTTAGAGCATATGTAGTCGTTTGCGAAATATGCATAATATGCATATTTGGCCAAAAAGAACGCTGCAGTCGTTGGCCAAATATGCATATTATGCTTAATTCGGTACAGTAGATTGCTATAAATAAGAAACGAAATGAGAAATATCTATATATAAGAGACGGAGCTTCGAGTGCCGTCGCACCAAAAAAAATATTTTTTTTAATGGTCGGACGGCACTTGAAGTACCGTCGCACAAAAAAAAAATATTTTTTATGGCAGGACGGCACTTAAAGTGTCGTCCCTCCAAAAAAAAATTAATTTCGCCATAAAAAAAACCAAATAAAACCCCCACTTCTCTCGGACGGCACTTGAAGTGCCGTCCCACCCTCTCAGTGGTTTTTTGTAATTTTTGTTTTTTTTGTAAGTTTTTTGTAATGTTTTTGTAATTTTTATAGTTTTTTTGTAATTTTATATAATTGTTTTGTAAATTTTTTTTGCACTTCGACTAATTTTTTCCCTCGGACGGCACTTCAAGTGAAGTGCCGTCCCACAATTTTCATTTTTTTTCTCTCCGACGGAACTTCACATGCCGTTCCACCGTTTTTTTATGTTTTTTTAAATTTTTTTGCCACCGACGACACTTCAAGTGCCGTCTGCTATTATTTTAAATTAAAAAGCTAAAAAATAGCATTGAGCGACTGCAGTAAAATAGCAAATTGCTATATCCATTTATTCATATATGTATATTTTGACCATGAACGACTGTGGATGCTCTTAAAGCAGTAAAATATTCAATTTCAATAGTTGCAGTCGACACATCGCCTTTGCAGCCGAGAGGAGGTCATTTTCATTCTGAGTAATGCTGCGCTACTAATTTTTCTATATTTTTCTTTAATATCTTATGTGGTACACTATTAACGAAGAGTAGAGGTCGAATAGGGGATATAACTCTCATAAGAAAAATTGTAGTGAAATTGATAGTAGGTATAGGATCACTCTTTGATTCTGTCCATTCGAGTAGCAATTCTGTAATTTTAGTATATCACCAGTTCCATTATTGGAAAATCCGATTTAATACACATAATAAATAAAAATAAATTCGATATCTTTTACAGAGCAGCTGAGACTGAAGTGTCACTTCTCTCTGTCTAATCAATATATATTTTGCTCCCTCCGTTTTAAAATGTGTTATTATAGGTTTCTACACAACTATTAATAAACAATCTAATATTGAGTAAAAATAATATATATACTTAATTTTTTTGATGAAACGGATAGAGCCCGAAGACTCCAGCCATACGATCAAATAAATAATCAAAAATTTACATATATACTTAATTTTTGAAGCTCATAAATGATTCATCAATTATACTGGTCTTATTTGTTCACCTCTATAATTTTTTTATTATTTCTCTTACAAAAAGAGACAGGAATAAAATTAAAATTCTCATAAAAATTAATTCATGGACATTTAAGATTGATAAGACATTTTATCAAAAATCTAAAGCGACTTATATTATAAAACAAAACAAAAAACTAGATGACTGTAATTTCGAAACGGAAAAAGTAGTAATTTTCACGTGCGTTGCACGTCTTAATATAGAAACGCCCTCACTGTCCTTTGTCTCATTGAAAACGCTCATCTTAATATCATACATATGTGTGTGTGTTTTATACGGAGTATATTTTCGATTATGGAATTGTCCACCTTTTACTCATCAGCGAAGAATATATTTTTTTTGAAGGAATCAGCGAAGAATATTAACAGTGCACCACACTAACCCTTGCAAATGCTCTCTCTGTATTCAAGTTTCAAACTCTCATGAATGTCTACCACCGCAATCACAATCATGCACAAATCTCAAAGCGGTATGAACGCTTTTCTAAGTAATTATTATGAGTTGGGGGATAATTAATTAATTTAATTTAATGAGAGTTCAGTCAAAATTGTAACTGTGGTGGCGCCTTGCGTTTAATTTATATATATATAGGTAGGGTATTGTTCAAAAGTAAACCCTAGATCCAAGGGCCCAGGTTGATCCCTCCAACAGTCAAGATTAACACCCTGTTTCTAATGCGCGCAGTTTGCTGTTAAGTGGTTTCTTAATCTTAATTAATCTCTTATTCATCTGGCAATAGAATGGATGAAAGTAGTCTCGGGTGTAAATTAAATTTTGGTGAGCGTATTTTCAGTATTATAACTAGCATCATTCCGAGATAGCTAGCGGAAGACAAACTAGCATCGTTCTGTGATGTTGAATTGTGACTTTGTGTTGCTTTCAATTAAACCAAAAAGAAATAAGAAAAAAACTTACAAGAAAAATTCAGATAAAATCTCATCAAATGAACTGTGACTTTGTGTTGCGAGCGGAACGAGCAGGGCATGCTTTAGACGAAACTATCTGTTATCGTGCAATTTTATTGGGATTAACGAGAACATCTCTGAATATTCAAAGTTTCATATTTGAAACAAGTTTTCAAGAGTTTTAGCAAAAGCTGCTATACGAGGTCATATTAATTGGTTGAAGGGTCGGAAAAAAAAAAGATTATCTCGGCCGGTATTGGATTCCAAAAATTAATGCACCGTTTAAGGCAAGACAAAACCATTGTTTTGAAAAACTCTCCACCCAACAAAAAACTTGTCAAATGAATCACCGCGAATCTACTTCAATATTTTAACTTGAGGCACCGGAAGGTTACAAGAAACGGCTGCGTATGGAAGAGGAGTAGTAGGATCGATTGGGGAATAGCAAGCTATGGGAGGGAGTGGACAGCTACATCAGATCGAGTGCATGACGATAAATCTCCTTCCATTGTGTCTGTGATTGGGTGTGGCGCATTTCTTGATCCCCTTGTATCTTACTTTCTGCTTTTCTAGTAATTCAGTATTTGTACTAGGTGGATAGAGGTGGTATTTTGGATCATTGTAATTAGTACTACTATATTTCATTAATTTCGCATTAATAAAACGATGACTGGGTCATCTTTTATCAAAAAAAAAAAAAAAAAAAAAAAAACTAATTAAAACTTATTTGGAAAATGTTTTATCTTAATTTCCTTTTCACTCTGTGGGGAATAGTCGTTCAAGATGTGTCTCACGAGATCCCTTTATGTCGATTCTCAAAGAAGTTGGATCATCTCCTGTTATGTGTATTGAGTGGAACCTTTAACGTAATTATATTGTGTGATTTAGATGTACATGAGTACATCTAAGTTATCTTTATGAAATTAGCTCAAATCTTTTTGTCTAAGAGACCTCTACAATTTTCAGTACAGATTAGGGAACTTATTTTCATGAAAAAAACCAAAGAGACAATATGTCAGGATATACAATTTTCAGTACGAATTAGGAAAGTCATTTAAAGGGAAAAATCCACAGGGATAATATGTCGGGATAAATACAAAAATTGGGAATTGGGGAAATTTATATTGCATGTCATCTGGGATGCAATTAGCTAAATATTTTGCTTTAGAAACTTTTTCAATTTTCTCCAACCTAACCTAACAAGGGTTGATTGTAATTAAAGTAGAGTAATCTTTTATTGGAGAATTGTATAAACGCCCAATCTCTTGTTCACTAACGAAAATACTTTTCCCTAAGCTATAAGAAGGCACTTGTGCTGAGTAATCTATTAAAGTTCAATATACATTAGAGAGAATCCGAGTCGCTTTT
Source organism: Hemerocallis citrina (assembly GCA_017893485.1). Lineage (NCBI taxonomy): Eukaryota > Viridiplantae > Streptophyta > Magnoliopsida > Asparagales > Asphodelaceae > Hemerocallis > Hemerocallis citrina. The sequence continues at coordinate 222,826,245 of CM030367.1, forward strand.
TGACACTTAAACCCTAACCATATATTAGGAAAGGTTTAAAGAACATCTTTTGATCTTTTAGGTTTTTTCTCCGGATATTTCTTCAATTTCTACGATAAGCTTTGGCGAATATTACTTTTAGCGAAAGAACAAAGCCCCGCAAAGTGATTGTAGGTCAGCTTCCTTACTTTTCTACGTTGAGCAGAACTATTTCAATCAATTTATGTCAAGACTAAGTCGACTGAGGATAATCAGTCGACTGAGCCTAACGAATAGTTTTAACTTTAGGAAAGAGTATGCAAAATTTGAATAAGTTAAATAAAGCGCTATAAAATTTGTTCCTCCATTATTGAATCCCTTAAAACTTTTATTTGTCCACCTCCCTTGACACCCTTAACAAAACATAAAAAAAAGCTTACACATTAACAATTTGGTCCACGCATGCATGATAAGGAGTTTTGTGAGATTCTTGCAATAAATGAAGAAAGAAGATAAGAACATGTAATTATGAATAATAATAAGGTCATTTGGAGAAACATTCCCCCTCACATATAAATACAGGAAAAAAAAACATACCTTAAAGAACGCAGTACGTTTTTATATATGTAAGAAGGAGGAGGAGGCGAGAAAGAGACCCTAATTAGGTTTTGATTTATCATCCATTTCAATAATTTCTTTTCTCTTTTTTTTTTTTAAAAAAATTTAATCCGAATTTTGTGGTATGAGGATCCGAAAACATGCCTCAAAAATCCTGGGTTTAGCAGCGCCATTAATCCCCCCTTACCCATCACCACCTCCATCGCCCTTCTCTTCTGGCCAGCTGCTTGAAGATTCGTGCCAGCACAACCGCTCACCGTGGGATGTCCTCGATGATGGCGTCATCATCCCTAACCCTAAGGTGTGACTGATCTTTCCTTCTCTTATTATGCTAGTAGTAATGATACAGTTGTTATTGGATCATGATCCAGTTAGGGTTTCAATTATTCCATTAATTTTAACTGTAAACCCTAGATCCAAATTATAGGGGCATTTTAGGAAACTTTTTTGTTGGGTTATTGCAGGGCAAGGAGGTTGAGAATGGGCCAATTACTACTGATGTTATCATCATCACCAGGTAATTAATATTAAAAAAAAACCTAGACTGATTTTAACTTATTTTTTACATTTGCATTGAGTTAACATTTTATATATATGTGATATATTAGCGACGAGGAGGAGAAGATTGGTGAAGCTTCGACGTCGAAGAAGAGAAAGGAGAGACAGGAGGATGAATCAGCTGGTTCCAGCTTCAAGTGCTGTGAGTTTACTGATGGGAAAGGGCTGTGGCTAGGAATGAGGAGGGGTAGCGCGGATGTTAAAGTAAAGCTTGGCGACGAAGAAATAATGAAGAGTAAGGAGAGCGCAGTGAAGCTGATGGAGATTGGGGATGGTGTTGATATTGCAGTTGCAGGTAAAGATGAGGATGCTTTGGACGAGAGTGGTGATAAGAAGAGAGAAAAGAGAGCTATGATGAAATTAAGCAAGGTCCATTAGTTCTCTCTAATCCACTGTCTTTTACATACCTTGTTGTTGTGTATTTCTTAGAATCTTATATTGTTTCAACTTTGTGATTGTTGTTAACTATGTGACACTTTACATGTTTGTAACAAAAGAGAAATTTTTTTAGCATTTATGTTATTTTTTGAAGAAAAAAGTTAGCATTCATATTGGTAATTGGATGATTAAGGTTCTAGAATGATAGGAGAATTTTATATTTGCTATTGAGAAGGCCCAAAACCAAGACCTTCTGTGGTGGGCTTTGTTCTAACTTTGCTTGAACAAATTTCATATGGAAATGATACAAGATTTCTTCAAATATTAGATGTATTTATGTGATATCTTTGTTATTAAATAATAATCCTTCTTGAAGTGATTCAATAACATTATATACTTTTGGTAAAAGGGTTTTTTCCACTCAGGTCCCCAATAATTGGTCTCTACAATTACTGAAATTTCATATTACTTCCCCACAATTCACTAATTCCATTTTAGTTCCTCGATCATGATTGTGGATTCCCCTCATTAAATTGAACTTTAATAAAATATATACCAAAATTTCAACAACAATTAAAGATTGGGTTTTTAACATGTACACGCCTAACAAATACGATAATATCATATAAATCCCTCACAAATATATATTTTCGTATATACCCCTAACAATTTGGATTTTTTTTCATATTTACCCCTATGTTAGATATCGCTAAGTTAACTATGATTTTACCCTAACGAGACAAATAGAAATCGAATTAAAAGATCGGACTAGACAATCAAATGATAAAAGATTTAAGAGTTTTAAGGAAAATAAATGAGAAAGCTTATAATCTATCATTAAAAACAAGATTGATGACAATTTTGGAAAAGTATCGTGAGGAAGAATATGTAGTTTTCAAATATGCACTATACGGTTGTCCATTTTTTGAAAAAAATGAAGAAAAATTGAGAAAAGTTAACAAGTCTCGGTTAGATTAACAATTGTCCGGATTTACAAGGATTAACAATATATAGTTTGAATGGTAGAGAAGATAATATTTCAGTTATTTTCCATCAAGTCCATTAAAAAAACTGAAAATTTCCATCGTTTTAAGTTTTTTTTAACTAGAGGGGTAATTAAGAGATGTGGTATATATTGTTGGGGACAAATATGAAAATAAATATTTGTGAGGGGCATACATGATATTCACATATTTGTTAGGGGCATATATGTTAAAAGAGTAATGCTTCAGCCACTACCAATTTCACTACCATTCTCTTCACTATCTTAGGTGGCATATTTCTATTGGAGAATTCCTCCACCTACTCTATCTTTCTCTACCTATAGGAGTGTGCAACCTAAGGTAGTGAAGAGAAATATAGTGAAATTGGTAGTGGATGTAGCATTACTCATGTTAAAAACCCTTAAAGATTATAGGAAATTCAAATTTTTTACACCAAACCCGGAAATGCAACATTCCGGACTATCATGATTCCCGTGCATTTCCCGTAATTCTCTTAATTCCCAATCTGTCAATCTGCATACCAAACACCCCTAAGGTAGTGATGGCGATCATGTTCTGTCGTTTTTCTTGATGCCTAGTGAAATCCTGTTTTCAAGCTCCAGATTCATTCTCATGCCTCCCTAAACATTGGGGTTTGTGTTGGGTCGTGCCATACATTCCAACACTCTTGTGAAACCCAAACACAAATCCCAAAATATTGGGTTTGGGTTCATCCCGGGTTTGTGCCAAGCGAGCTTTGTTTTAGGCTTTGATTATTTACTTAAGTAAAAAAAAATTACTAATCAATTTTTTTTACACAAATAACTAAAAGTAAAAAATTGAAAAAGGATTAAGGGGTAAAGTAAAATAAAATTTGCCCCCTTAGACATATGTGAAAAAAATATAAATATCTTCATATACCACGGGACGAGCCGTTTATCATTACGATATGTATCAAGTAGAAATACAGTGATTGTCACGCCCCGCTTTCCAAAATACGGGAATACGAGCATGTGACTGAGGCCAAGCAAATGTTGTGAATACACCATTCATAAGCTGTACAGATAACTCAACAACAAAATAATAACAACCACGCAAGCATGTATAATCACAGACAGGATAATAATAAACTAAGAAACAGTTCATAACCAACAACTGAAAATAAACATAGTTACGGGTCAAACACGCCCGAAATACAATAAAGAGTAGCATGAATAAAACATGAACTAAAGTAACATGATAATTAATAAGACTAAAACACTTGATCAGCAACACCTTCGGGTAACTCTCCATCCGGGCCTGCAAGTACATTATCACGGAAGAAAAAACAAGAAGATGCCCGTTAATGCAAGTCACGAGCCGCAAATAGTATAAGCTAAGGGGACAAGTACAAAAACGAAACAAGAGGAGCAGGAAAAGAGTAAGGAATCAAGAATCATGTAATAGGAGAAATACAACATGTAAACAGGATCATGAATAAGATATCATGAAATAAGTGACATGTAGACAAATAAGCAAGTAAACAAGTCAACAAAAACATGTACATGTAATTGGATAATGCAAGTACACGTGTTAATCTCATGTCTTTTATTAGCTTAACTAATGCAGCAATCATGCGTCCCATACCACATGTTGAGATTAGATAATCTAAAATATAGGGTAAAGAAGTTAAGCATATGTAAGCAACATCAGAATCAAGTTATATAATCAGGTTATATAATCAAGAAACCTGATTATATAAACTAAACTAAGTTATAAACTTAGTTATGATAATTATACTACCAGATTGAGAAGAGATAAAAAGGAAGAAGAAACAATTTTATTGTATAATGTTTAGTTAATATATAATCTAGAATAACTATATAATCTAGAAAAAAGGTGTACATTGTCTAAATTACAAAACCTTTATCTCATTTCAGAAGAAAAGAAAAGAACTTTTTGGAAGTGAAAATTGCATTGCAATTTTGATTAGATATCTTTCTCCACATGAGTTTTTAAGCAACTCGTGTGCTAGAAAAACCTACATGCATACCAAAAACAATACATAGAGCATCAGAAGATTAAAAATAGAGCATCAGAAGACATAGAAAATTGAAACATACACTTTTTACTGATTGAAAAATCTCTCTCTCTCTCTCTCTCTCTCTCTCTCTCTCTCTCTCTCTCTCTCTATATATATATATATATATATATATATATATATATATATATATGTATATATATAATCTCTTTACTGAATTGAAGTGTGAATATGCAGGATATATGAAGATGAACTTTATTGAATTGAAAGCATATGCAGGTATAGAAGATGTACAAATATCCCATTCACTGATGTGCAGTGTAAATATATATATCCGGTATAGAAAGAAATCTTTTACACTGACACAAAGTATATGAAGAAATAGTAGAAGCTCTTTCATTGCAAAGAGGTATATGCAGGTTATACAAAAATGATCTTTATATGAATTTAAGTATATGCAATATACATAGCAGTTGGTCTTTTATTGGACTGAAGTGAATACAGGATGCGTATACACTGATATAGAAGAGTTCCCTCTTACAAAAAATATGCAGCATATGCAGGTACAGTAGTTGAACTATATGCAGGTTATAGAAGATATAGGAAATTTCCTTTTACTGAGTTGAAGAATGAATGCAGGATATGCATAAAATTTCTTTACTGATATTGGGATAGAATTCATGAATATTTTCATGCAAACAAAAAGTTTAAGTCTGAGCGCAATGCAAATTCTCTCATGAATCGGTGGTCAGGAATTCAAAAAGATGTTAACTTATACTGTGGATACTATGCTCAGATAGAATCAAGAAACCAAAGTGGGATCACCAATGAAGACAAGGTATTTATATCATTGAAGTTTATGAATTACTTTTTTTTCTTCCAAAAATAATTATTAATTTTAACCAATTTTAGATTTTTCAAGCAAAACTAATGTATGACGAACTGCAGGGAAAGCCATTTGGATTTTTGCATTATTGGCATGAATTGAAGCATAATCCCAAATGGACAATGAAAATTTCTACGAAAGAGTCTAAAACTTGTAAAAGGATAAGTCCTACAAAATCGTCTGCTTCACTACCGGATTAAGTTAATTTAGAGACATAATATATTGCAACTGATATGTAAAGGCCTATTGGTAGAAAGACTTCCAATGAGCAACAAAAGAGAAAGCATAAGGAATACAATGAAGAGAAATCACCTTTAGTAATGTTCCTGCAAGAATATATGGAGGAAAAAAAAAAGAACAATATGAGAAAGCATTCGGTCAATGGCAAGAGCTAATCGAAATTGAGAAGGAAAAACAACGTCTACAAATGTTAGCAGACGATGAGAAAATAATGGCTATTGACACCACTGGAATGGACCCACTGCGAGCAAAATATTACGAAGCCCGCAAGATGAAAATTCTTGGGAAAATACTAAGCAATATTAGTATTTGTTTCTGTATTTATTACTTCGAATAGCCATCGTTTATTACTGTAGTTTTTTTTTACCTATGCATCTGTAAGCCTTCAGCTAAACATCTTATTAATAAAAGTTGTATTTTGCCTTATGAATCCAATTTCCACATAAACTTGCAATATAAATATTCTAACTCAATTCATGCTTTCACTCTTCTCAGCTCAATTAAGCATTGAACCACATTTGCTCACTGATGGCACACGTTAGTAATGTACTTGATATGTTGTTTGAGATCAATGACCTTGATGTCTATTATGATGATGAAATGCTACCTTTAGCATTCATGGCTACAGAGGAAGAAGAATAACTAAATACAAGAAGACAAAGAGCATCTCGTTGTGGTTCTACTCCAGGCCACGCTATTATTCAACATGATAGAGCTCAATGACATGAAAGACTTTTCAATGACGATTTCCTGAAATGCCTGTATATCCTCCTCATTTCTTTCGAAGGAGATTCCGAATGAGACGTCATCTTTTTCTAAGAATTCAGTCTGCTATAGAAGCCTATGATCGATACTTTATTCAAAGAAGGGATGCTTGTGGAGTTCTTGGATTGTTTTCACTTCAAAAGATGACAGCCGCAATAAGGATGCTTGTTTATGGGGTATCAGCAAATTTAGTTGATGATCACATACGTATTGGAGAAAGCACTGCAATCGAGAGTCTTCGTCATTTTGTCAAGGCCATTATTACAGTATTCGGCGATGAATACTTAAGATCACCAAACAATTATGACATTACCCGACTGCTGGCAATGAACGAAAATCGTGATTTTCCAGGTATGTTAGGAAGTATTGATTGTATGCACTGGAAGTGGAAGAATTGTCCAGCTAGATGGCAAGAAATGTATATTGGCCACATTCATAAACCTACAATTATTTTTGAAGCTGTGGCTTCACATGATCTTTGGATATGGCATGCATTCTTTGGGTTACCAGGAGCTCTTAATGGCATCAATGTGCTACATCGGTCTTTCTATCTTTCATGATTTTGCTAATGGAAGAGCGCCCAAGACTAACTATTCTATCAATGGTAAAAACTATATAATGGGATATTATCTTATCGATGGTATATATCCAGAGTGGTCAACATTTGTAAAAACTATTCCATTTTGACAAGGTAATAAGAATAAATATTTTGCTGAAGCTCAAGAATCGACAAGAAAGTATGTAGAGCGAGCATTCGGTGTTCTTCAAGCATGTTTTGCAATTGTTCATGGACCAACACGTTTTTGGGATCAAGAGACGCTTCATGATATTATGACAGCATGCATAATAATACATAACATGATAGTCGAAGGCGAGAGAGAAGATAATAATAAGGATTTTAACTATGATGCAGTTGAGGAAAGTCCGTCTATAGAAGTGTCACATGATTATACGCCTGAACTGCTTACATTTATTCAAACTCATCATCGCATCAAAGACAGATGGATGCATTCCCAACTTCAGTTGGATCTTGCAGAATACTTGTGGCAGCGACACGGATAATAAACACAAGTATTTTTGTTCCTTCTCAAAATAAAATTTGTATTTTGAGTTCATAGTGTTGCAATATCATGTAACTGTTTAGTGCTATTTGAAAACTAATATTTCATTTGATTCCAAAATTCTTGAGGAATATAAATCTCGTCATTTTAAAAAAAGATTATTGTAACTATTTTTTAGTAAATAAAATTAGAACATTTATGGCTAGCCAAAACATTTATTGCCCCAAGTTCGAAGTTAGGAAACTTACTGTGGAAGTTGTCAACCCCCACCCAAGAAGTACTTTCAAATTGTGTATTTTCTCACTTAAGGAGCACTGAATTCCCACAAGCTAAAAAATTAGGATTCCTCCGTCGTAAATCATCTATATAGCTCCAAGTAACATTAGCGGTAAACCTTGCCCTGTACAAGCAAATGAATACTCATTCTATTACCCTTCTTGTATACTTCCAGCCACATACAAGGGGACCTCGTTTCAGCAATCCAGCTTATACATGTTATTTTACTCGAGGTATGTATTTTATCCACTACCATAAATTTCAACTCAAATGTTTCACCTTGCACTAATCTTTCACTCTATTTCAGATCATTTTCTCATCCTCCCAGAACATACACAGAAAATATATTGTTACATGCTGCACTCAAAGCCCAGAAAACTTCAGGACATGGACAACAAAAGAAAACAATGGCTGGTTTCGTTCCACAAAGTTCTGGAATTGGAAATTTGTTCGCTGATTCATTTAGCGTCGACTACTCTGACGTTACCTCAAGCGACTTGTTTCTCTTCATGAGTTCTGATGAATTTGTCATTCACCCCCAGAAAGCAAAGACTAATTTAGCATTGTCGATCACATTGACTCTTCTAGCCTTCATCCGATCTCCTCTATATTTGTGCCATCTGTTTATGTATCGGAATACCCAACAATCTCCTGTACAAAGTTCTCACCTTGCAGGCCCCAGGCAAGATGTTTCTTAGAGACGGGATTTTGTCATGGATTATTTTTCACTGACTCATCCTCTTGGCAGTGTACATAGGGATAGGGACTCGAAGGAAGGTTCTACTAGGTTCTAGAAGTAACTGTAATTTGTAGCCAATACGGGAGTAATCCCAAAGAGTTTGGTCCAGAAACTCATGGGTTTATGTTTTATGTAGGCATTTAATTTAGAATTTGTTTACCCATTTCTGTCTATTGAATCTTAAGCCTGAAATTGGCCATGTCTAATATTTCTTTATTTAGTTTAATGAGGCATCATTAATGTTAATTCCAATTGTCATAGGAGAATAGTTGGTTCCCACTCTATTGTAGTAATCATGCAGTGTAGATAAATTTCTTATCATATCCTCCCCTTTAGAACTGAATTCTGGTAGAGAATGTTCATGATTTATGTATGATCTTGTTCTCATGCAGTTTGTTTCATGCTCTTCTCATAGGGTAAAACAAGTTGTGTTTTGCAATAAGTCCACCAGGCCGAGATTTATGCATGATATTGTTCTCATGCAGTTAGTTCCATGCTCATCTCATATGATGAAACAAGCAGTGTTTTGCAATGAGTCCACCGGCCAACATGAAATTTTTTTCAAAAGTTCAGGGAGATTATGTATGGATGTTTGGTAAGTGGGATTATAACGAATCCTGTACTTCTACATAGACTATTTGCTCCTCAGGACAGCTAGTATGCAACGGTATATGATTGTACAAGAGATTGAAAGTGCAGAAACAATATTAATAATGAAAAAGAATCATATCTTGGACAAATCCTACCTAAATTCATCTTAAAGATTCCAAATTCGCAAGTAGATTCTCATTCGATTGGAAACTAATATTTCATTTGATTCCAAAATTCTTGAGGAATAGAAATGTTGTCATTTTTAAAAAAGATTATTGTAACTATTTATTAGTAAATAAAAATTAAAACATTTATGGCTAGCCAAACTAGATAGCATGGTTGGAGTGTGAGTATTTTCGCTAGCCAAATTATCAATTTGTTATCTATTTTGGCTATTATAGCTAGCCAAAATAGCCAACGTTGTTGGAAATGCTCTTACAGGAACAAACCCGCCTCAAATAAAAAGATTCACAACCTCTGACAACTATGCATAAGAAGCTACGATGTTACTCTTTCTTTTGTATCTTTTATCATATAACGCTTATCCAATCTCGGACTTGCTTATTTTGCTAACATCAATTTCCGGGCATGTTTCTAATGGAAACAATAGATCTACAGAATATAGGTTTTGAAACAATAGTTGTACAGAATTCCCATTTAATTTCAAGGTTGTTTTTATTTAGTAATCCAAAATCCAAATGCACTTGAGCAAAACAACCATCCAATGTTTCCTTTGATATATTCTATCCTGAATCATTGTTTTATTAAAAAGGATCCCGTTACCGCTGAATCTGGTGTGGGGGTAAACAGATAGAATTTGTGAGTTCGTGGAAAAACCTGAATAGCAAGTCCGAACCTGTTCCGCCGGAGTTGGACCTTTGACTCCCGCCGTTAACCTGCAAGGAAGTGCGAGACACCGGGGTTGATCCCGGCGACGCACCCTCCGACGCTCTTGTCAGTAATCTGAATGATTAAGAAAGAGCTTTTTATTGGAAAAGTATTGATTACCTCTTAATGGTGGTGGATGGGGGGTATTTATAGTCGCCGTTGGGATCAGATAAGGATTGTGATTCCTGTGATCTGATAAGGCGTAAAATCCTCGTAATCAGATTAGGAATGTAATCCCTTAATTCCCGGTGAGAGGATAGTCGCGAATCAGGCCCGTTGATTTGGTTCAATCAGAGACCCTAATTCTATCCTGTCAGACTGGGTTTGTATCGGGTCGGGACCCGTACCCAGTTGAGGTGGATCCGTTCGCGGGTTATTGGATCTGTGAGAAGGAGACCCAGTACCCGCTTCGGACCCGCTAGTAGGTGAAATTACCGTTTTACCCCTGAGCTTTGAGATTCACGTCCAATGTGAACGGTCCCGATTTAATCCTATTTTTAGCTATATCACGAGCCCCCCACTCCCGAAGACTGAGTTTGATCAGCCTTTGAGGAGTAGTTTTACTGTTCTAATGGCGTACGGGATTTTATCGGTGTTCTTAAGGAAGTTTGGAATCTTGCTTGGGGTGTAACAGTGTTATTCTGGGCTTGTAAAATACCCAAAAATATCCTCAGAATTTTCTGAATTTTTGGTGATTTTTCTGAATTTTTTCTCATTTTTTCTCATTTTTTATTAATTTTCCGAAATAAATAATTAATTATTGAAAATATTAATTAATTATTCTAATTTAATAATTATTTTTTCAGAATTTTAAAATAATTTTTCTGAATTAATAATTATTTTTAGAATTTTTAATTAATTTTTTTCGAATTTTAAATATTTTTTTCGGATTTTTTAAATAAAAGAAACAATTAAATAAATAAATAAATAATTTAAATATTACCTGGACACGTGGCGCGTTCTTGACCGTCGATCACGATCAGATGTGCGCGCATCGTGAGGCAGATCACGTTCTGGACACGTGGTGCGTTTCTGAGCGTCGATCGTGTTGCGACGCGAATTTTGAAACGATCGGACGGATCGTGTGGGTCGGCCGATTTTTTTCTCCAATTACGAGTTCGGTGCTTCGGCTCCTCGGATCGGCTACTTGGATCAGCTCGGCTACTTGGTTTCCTCCAAATACAGCCCGGCTACGATGCCACGTGGCAGTGCCACGTGGCGCTTTTTTGTTTTTTTTCCTGTTCTGTTCTGTTCTTCTCCCGCTCTCCTCTCTCCCGCTCTCCTCTTTGCTTTCTTCGCCTCTCCTTCTCTCTACTTCGTCTCCTCCCTTCGGCGCACCCTCAACGACGAGGTGAGCTCGACGTCGGTAGTGGGGAGGAACTCAGCGGAGAGGAGGCGAGCTCGGCTATGGGAGAGGTTGGCGAGATGGCGAGGGGAGCTCGACGCTTCGGCGAAGCTTCGTCGGCGGTGTGAGCTCGGTGACGAACGGAGCCCGTGAAGGAGGCCTCAGAGCTCGCTCGTGGAGAGCTCGGAGCTCGCCTCTCCGAGGGGAGTTCGACGCGGCATTGTGGAGAGCTCGGTGAGCGGCGAGCTCGTCGATGGGGCTGTGGTCGACCTCGGCGAGGGGAGTTCGGTTCGACATTGTTGAGAGCTCGGAGTGAGAGAGCTGTGAGCCTGAGCTTCGTGTTCGACGATGGAGGTTGATGGCGACCGTGAGTGGGCTCGACGAAGCTCTGGGCTTCGATGATGGGCTTCGGTTGCTCGTGCGCGCTCGGCGAGGAGAAGAGGCGAGCTCGGAGTTTGGGGCTCATCTAGAGGAGAAGGTGGCGAGGACCTATCCGGTGAAGGTGGCGAGGTGCGTCAGAGTCGAAGCTCAGACTCTCGCTAGTGATCCGAGGTCGAGCTTTTGGAGTCGACGAGGATGAGCGGCGAACGCAGGGTGCTTCGCCATTGGGTGACTCCGACTGTGGCGAGCTCGACAGTTCGAGAGCTTGGATGAGCTCGGAGTTGAAGGAGCTGTCGGTGCTGGTGAGGAGTTGGGTTCAGAGCTTGGCATCGGCGAGGATGGAGCTCGTTGTTCGACCGTGGTGGAGCTCGACATCGGAGCTCGGAGGTGGAGACGTGAGCTCGGTTCAATGGGTTCTTCTTTTCCTCTGTTTTGTTTTGGTCACACAGTGAAGAAGAGTTGGGGGATTTTGTTTTGGCGGGAGAGTGGAGAAGAAGAGGAGAAGTGAAGTAGGAGGGGTTGGTTCGGTTTGGGTCCCCTTAATGGGTCCGAACCCGTCCTCTCTCTCCTTTTTTTTCCTCCTCCTCCTCTGCTTCTTGCTCGGCCAATCCGAGCACGGATTTTGAGGAGTATTTTTCTCCACTTTGCTGCTCGGTAGATCGGTAGCTCGGATTTCAGATCCGAGCTACGTGGCTTCATCTAGACGGTTGATCACGATCGTGGCGCGAATCACGAGACAAGAGGCACGAGTTTCGAAAAAACGTTATCTTGTCGTTTTGTGGAGACGTGGCGAGATCTGAGCCGTTCATCATGTTTTAGCACGAATTTTGAGACGATCCGACGGTAAGATGGGATCGGCCGAATTTTTCTCCATATGTGGAGGTTGGTACCTCGGCACCTCGGATCGATGGGATCGGCAGCTCTTCTGAGAAGAAAGAAGAAGGGGAGGAGAGGCATTTGGGTTCTATCCTCTGCCTTGTTCTTTCGCACAGTGGAGAAGAGGAGAAGTGCTCGGTACTTTTTGGAGAGGTGAAGAGGAGCTCCACTCCTAGGGGTGGAGAAGAGGTGCTGGGAAGATCCTCGTAAGAGCCATGGGAAGACCCATTCTTTGAAGTGAGTTCAAGGAGCAACTCTAGGGGAGAGTTGTGAGCTCCGAACTCGTTGAGCAGAGGTCTGCTTTGGAGGCGAGCGGAGCGAAGAGCTCGGTTCTAGAGAAGAGCCACTTGGAGGGCGAGTGTGAGGAGGAAATCTAGGGGAGAGTTGTGCTCCGAACTCGTTTGGAAGGGGTCCGCTTTAGAGGGAGCGGATTGAAGAGCTCGGCTCTGGGAGAGAGCGGTATGGAAGACGAGTTTGAGGAGCAACTCTAGGAGAGAGTTTTAGCTCCGAACTCGTTCGAGAAGAGGTCCGCCTTAGAGGAAGCGGAGTGAAGAGCTCGGCTCTGGGAGAGAGCCATTTGTGAGATGAGTTTGAGGAGAAGCTCGGCGAGTTGATGAAGGGGATAGGTCGGAGCTTGTCGAGGAAGGGGGTCGGCATATGGAAGAGGTGATGCTCTGTTCGGTTTTGGAGATTTTTGAGAAGACCCCCGCTTTGGAGGCGAACGGAGTGAAGAGCTCGGCATTAGAAGAGTCATTTGAGAGGCAAGTCTGAGGAGGAACTCTAGGAGAGAGTTGTGCTCCGAACTCATCGAGAAGAGCTCCGCTTTGGAGGCGAGCAAAGTGAAGAGCTCGGCATTAGAAGAGCCATTTGAGAGACAAGTCTGAGGAGGAACTCTAGGAGAGAGTTGTGCTCCGAACTTGTCGAGAAGAGCTCCGCTTTGGAGGTGAGCGGAGTGAAGAGCTCGGCATTAGAAGAGCCATTTGAGAGACAAGTTTGAGGAGGAACTCTAGGAGAGAGTTGTGCTCCGAACTCGTCGAGAAGACCTCCGCTTTGGAGGCGAGCGGAGTGAAGAGCTCGGCATTAGAAGATCCATTTGAGAGACAAGTCCGAGGAGGAACTCTAGGAGAGAGTTGTGCTCCGAACTCGTCGAGAAGAGTTCCGCTTTGGAGGCGAGCGGAGTGAAGAGCTCGGCTCTAGGAGAGAGCGATATGGAAGACGAGTTTGAGGAGCAACTCTAGGAGAGAGTTGTGAGCTCCGAACTCTTTGAGAAGAGCCCCGCTTCGGAGGAGGGCAGAGCAAAGAGCTCGGCTCTGAGAGAGAGCCATTTGGAAGACGAGTTTTGAGGAGGATCTCTAGGAGAGAGTTGTGCTCCGATCTCGTCGAGAAGAGCTCCGCTTTGGAGGCGAGCGAAGTGAAGAGCTCGGCTCTAGGAGAGCCATCTGGATGGTTGATCACGATCGTGGCGCGAATCACGAGACAAGAGGCACGAGTTTCGAGAAAACGTTATCTTATCGTTTTGTGGTGACGTGGCGCGATCTGATCCGTCCATCATGCTTGAGTGCGAATTTTGAGATGATCTAACGGTGAAACCGGATCGGCAAAATTTTTCCCCATATGTGGAGGTCGGTACCTCGGCACCTCGGCTCTAAGAGAGAGCCATGGCAGAGCTCGGCCCTGAGAAGAAAGAGGAAGGGGAGGAGAGGCATGCGGGTGCTCTCCTCTGCCTTGTTCTTTCGCACAGCGAAGAAGCGGAGAAGTGTTGGCACATTTGGAGAGGTGAAGAGCTCGGCTCTGGGAGAGAGCCAATTGTGAGATGAGTGTGAGGAGGAACTCTACGAGAGAGTTGTGCTCCGAACTCGTTGAGAAGAGGTTCGCTTTAGAGGGGGCGGAGTGAAGAGCTCGACTATGGGAGAGAGCCATTTGGAAGACGAGTTTTGAGGAGGAACTCTAGGAGAGAGTTGTGCTCCGATCTCGTCGAGAAGAGCTCCGCTTTGGAGGCGAGCGGAGTGAAGAGCTCGGCTCTAGGAGAGCCATCTGGAAGGTGAGTTTGAGGAGCAACTCTAGGAGAGAGTTTTAGCTCCGAACTCGTTTGGAAAAGGTCCGCTTGAGAGGGAGCGGAGTGGAGAGCTCGGCTCTAGGAGAGCCATCTGGAAGGTAAGTTTGAGGAGCAACTCTAGGAGAGAGTTGTGCTCCGAACTTGTTGAGAATAGGTCCACTTCGGAGGAGAGCGGAGTGAAGAGCTCAGCTCTGGGAGAGAGCCATTTGGAAGACGAGTTTTGAGGAGGAACTCTAGGAGAGAGTTGTGCTCCGATCTCGTCGAGAAGAGCTCCGCTTTGGAGGCGAGCGGAGTGAAGAGCTCGGCTCTGGGAGAGAGCCATTTGGAAGACGAGTTTTGAGGAGGAACTCTAGGAGAGAGTTGTGCTCCGATCTCGTCGAGAAGAGCTCCGCTTTGGAGGCAAGCGGAGTGAAGAGCTCGACTCTGGGAGAGAGCCATTTGGAAGACGAGTTTTGAGGAGGAACTCTAGGAGAGAGTTGTGCTCCGATCTCGTCGAGAAGAGCTCCGCTTTGGAGGCGAGCAGAGTGAAGAGCTCGGCTCTAGGAGAGCCATCTGGACGGTTGATCACGATCGTGGCGCGAATCACGAGATAAGAGGCACGAGTTTCGAGAAAACGTTATCTTGTCGTTTTGTGGTGACGTTGCGCGATCTGATCCGTCCATCACGCTTGAGTGCGAATTTTAAGATGATCTAGCGGTGAAACTGGATCGGCAGAATTTTTCTCCACATGTGGAGATCAGTACCTCTGCTGCTCGGCTTGGTATTGTAAATGATAGAGGTAGAATCGCCGAGCCAAGCATCGAACTCCGAATTCTCCGTTAGGGGTTTGCCAACGGCTGTGGGAGCAGTTCCGAATGGCGACCCACTTCTAGCTCGCTTAAGAGCGAGCTTGCGAAGTAAGGTCGAGCCAAGTGTTGGACTCCGAACCATCGGTAGGATTGTTCAACGGCTGTGGGAGCAATTCCGAATGGCGAACCACTTCTAACTCGCTTAAGAGCAAGTTATTCGAAGCAGAATCGAGCCAAGTGTTGGACTCTGAACTATCGGTAGAGTTGTTCAACGGTTGTGGGAGCAATTCCGAATGGCGAACAACTTCTAACCCGCTGAAGAGCAGGTTATTTGAAGAGGAATCGAGCCAAGTGTTGGACTCCGAACCATCGGTAGAGTTTAGAAAGTTGTGGGAGCAGCCATGTAGAAGAAGCTGGACTCCGAACTCACCATTTAGCGAGTCGTGACTCGGAGAGATAGAGATGAAGCGAGGGCAACAATTTCCAATGAAAAACGTAAGGTTTTATTGAACTAAGCTAAGTGGTTGCTTCAATAGGGCGAGCCATTATTACATGTTATTGGCCGGATTACAAGCATCGGCCTTATTGAAAATCAAGATCCTACTTCTACGATGAGGTGAAGACCTCTTGGGAGGAGCTGAGTCTTGAAGCTCGGCGGGCCTTTCTGTTAGTTTGTTGGCTTCTCAGGGGGGAAGCTCGGCCCCCTCTTTTTGGACGAACTTGATCAGGTGCTCCTGCTGTATGAGTTCTTCGATCTCCTCCTTGAGAGCCCGACAGTCATCCGTGTCGTGGCCGTGGTTCCTGTGAAAGCGACACCACTTATCCTTGTTCCTCTTCCTGCCAGGTGTATTCATTCTCGGGGGAGCACGGAGTAGCCCTTCCTTGTCCACCTCTATAAGAACTTCTGATATATTGGCAACGAGGGGGGTGAACCTCTCAAACCGAGGAGTCGGGCGGCGCTGGCCATTGCCGTCCTTCTGAAGCTTCTTAGCCTATTCTTCTTCGGTCAGCTTTCGTTTCGTCCCTGAGGTAGACCCTCCGAAGCGTGGAAGGTAGGTGGCCTCTTCGGCACGAATGTACTTGTCACACCTGAGAAGGAGGTCGGCAAAGTTTTGTGGAGGCTTCTTAGCAAGGGATGAGCGGAGGTTGGAGTTGAGGACGCTGGACTGGAATGCGACAGTTGCCACTGATTGGTCGAGGGAGGCAATCGATCTGACCTCCGTCGTGAACCTCCTCACGTAGTCCCTCAGCTTTTCTCCCCTCTCTTGACAGAGGTGGAGCAGCGAGAGGCTGGTCTTCTCCGTGTGCCTGCTGCTCACGAAGTGGGTGATGAAGAGGGTTTCGAATTGCTCGAAGGAAAAGATGGAAGAGGGAGCAAGGCGGGAGTACCATTCCCTAGCCGACCCCTTTAGGGTGGCGGGGAAGGTCTTGCAAAGCAAGGTGTCGAAAGCCTGGTGGATGAGCATGAGGGTCTTGAAGCTCTCAATGTGGTCGACGGGGTCCAACTCCCCCGAATAGGTTTCAAACTGCGGAGGCTTGAATCCCCTCGGGATGGGAGCCTCCATGATTGTCCGGGAGAAAGGGGGTCTGCTCGGACGGATGGTTCTGCTATTCGACCCCTCCCCCTCGTGTATCCGACCGATTCACCTCTCCACCTCATGGAGACAGTGGTATAGGGCATCATCCCTCCCGCGGTAGTCGAACGAGCCTCTGGACTCATCTTCGTAGGAGGGAGAGCTGGGGCTACGGCGTCGTTCGTCCCGGGAGCGGCGAGGGCTAAGATCATGCTGCTAGTGGTTAGGAGCTGGCGGAGGAGAGGCGGACCTACGGCGAGGACTGGGAACCCGTTGGGGCGAAGGAACCCTTTGGCCGTCATTGTTGTTGGGTCGGAGGTTAAGAGCCTGCAATACCGTTGCTTGAAACTGCAGGAACTCGGCGCGGGTGATGGGCGCCTCATTGTTCCTCGGCTGATGCTGACCGGTAGGAGAGTGGCGCCTCCTCCTGTGATGCTCGGGTGACTCTCTCCGCCCTCTCCTGGTAGGAGACCTTCTATACTCGCGGTGGTGAGGATTCCGCTCATCTGGACGTTGTAGGCGGGAGGCTCCCTCTCGGGACCGCTTTTCGTCCAGACGGCGGCGGAGATCCTCATCCTTTCGCCGGTTGAGAATTGTATTTCGAAGGTCGGGGGCCTGAAGACTGTGGGAGGCGTAAGAGTCTGTGGAGGCGTTGTGTACCGATATGCGGTCTTGATGGAGAGGTTGTTTTTGCCTCCATGGATCGGGACCGTTTGGGGGTTACTGGTTCGGAAGAGGAGGTTGGTCCTGCTGGACACGGTCCTCGGCGGGCGGAGGGAGCCCCCCCAGTTGTTGAGAGGGATGGACAGGGACTTCTTGCTGGTCCGCGGGGTTGGGTGCACGATTGGACCCTCTAGATCTGACCTTTCTGGGAGGCATGGCTGGAGAAGAGCTAGTCGACGGGAAGAGGAGAGGCTGCTATTCGTATGGTTTCCCACAGACGGTGCCAATCTGTTACCGCTGAATCTGGTGTGGGGGTAAACAGATAGAATTTGTGAGTTCGTGGAAAAACCTGAATAGCAAGTCCGAACCTGTTCCGCCGGAGTTGGACCTTTGACTCCCGCCGTTAACCTGCAAGGAAGTGCGAGACACCGGGGTTGATCCCGGCGCCGCACCCTCCGACGCTCTTGTCAGTAATCTGAATGATTAAGAAAGAGCTTTTTATTGGAAAAGTATTGATTACCTCTTAATGGTGGTGGATGGGGGGATTTATAGTCGCCGTTGGGATCAGATAAGGAATGTGATTCCTGTGATCTGATAAGGCATAAAATCCTCGTAATCAGATTAGGAATGTAATCCCTTAATTCCCGGTGAGAGGATAGTTGCGAATCAGGCCCGTTGATTTGGTTCAATCAGAGACCTTAATTCTATCCTGTCAGACTGGGTTTGTATCGGGTCGGGACCCGTACCCAGTTGAGGTGGATCCGTTCGCAGGTTATTGGATCTGTGAAAAGGAGACCCAATACCCGCTTCGGACCCGCTAGTAGGTGAAATTACTGTTTTACCCCTGAGCTTTGAGATTCGCGTTCGATGTGAACGGTCCCGATTTAATCCTATTTTTAGCCATATCAGATCCTAAATAACGAAATTTACGTACCGCACTACGTTTACCCTCCCATCTGTACTTTTCGAAAGCTCCAATTGTAGTAGTGAAGCAAAATGGAGTGTTGTTTCCATGCTTGGATATGAATGAATGAATAAATGAATTCAGCTAAGACCATCTCCAATGAGACTCGCCATACCTACAAAATCGCCAAAATAGCCAGCATATTCCCAAAAATCCTCTCCAACGGACTCGCTAAAGCGTTCGCTACTCTGGCGATATGATTTTCGCTCGCGATCCGCTCGCCAAATCTGGCGAGCGGGATCCGCTCGCCATCGAAGCCCTCCTCCAAAATCGCGAAGCCCTCCTCCACTCTCAAAGCCCCGTCGTCCCTGTCGTCGTCGAACGCCCTCATCGAAGCAGCTCTGTGGCGTCGAAGCCCTCATCGAAGCCGAAGCCACTGGTGAGCTGATTTCTTCCATCAAAACTCCTCCCACTGGTGAGCTGACTCACTGGTGAGCTGATTTCTTCCATCAGGTATCTTCTTCTTCTTCTTCTTCTTCTTCTTCTTCTTCTTCTTCTTCCACCAGGTATCTTCGGGTTCATCAATTTGTTCAAATTTTAGTTTTTTCATTTAGCCGATCTTCAGATTTTTTGTTTTTTGTTTTTTTGATTAATGATGAAACTCTTCGTATTGAAGGTATCATTTTCTTGCAGTTATTTTTGATACATAGTCTCTGTACTAGATTTATAGTTATTCAGAATTACTATTGACAGTTTATTGTTAGTTAATGTGTTTTTTTTTTCTGGTGGTCGAGAAAGCGAGACAGATTGCACTATATATATGATCTAAATTTTGTATACTTACTTCTGATATATGATATATATTACTTATATATGATCTAAATTTTGTATACTTACATCTACATTTTGTTGAACTAACTGATGTCATGTTCATAGCATACTTCTACATTTTGTAGACTTCTAAATTTTTAAGAATTACTAATTGTTCAGTTTTTTATACAGAACTAATTTTTAAGAATTACTAATTGTTCAGTTGTTATACAAAACTAACGAGAAAATTACGTGACTGATGTGTCTAATGATTCTGATGACAAAATGTTTCACCTGTTGGATTATCCCAGAGCTGACATCCAAGTACTTGGTGAGGTGAGTAATGTTCCTATGTAGGTAAAGAAATGACATTGCTCTTCGAGTTTAAAACTTGCTCTGTGATTGATGACAAGGATAAATAAGGATAACTGACTCCTTTTCTATTTCTCTGTTATAATCTAGGGATTAATCAGTTGGACAACAACATGCTATTTTGATTGTATGATTCATGTTCATTTTGCCAAGTGTAAGTAATGGTATTATCAGAGATGATGGTATTATCAGTTTTCATATCAATTACCTATCAAGTGCATGTTCACTCCTCTTAATGTGCAGTGACCGTATGATGTATAAGTGTAAAGTTTTAATGCATCAAAGCCTCCATGGTAATTCTTTTAATATCTTGGTAAACATCAAACCCTCTAGTAAGGTAATACCAATTTACCATGGAGGCTTTCATGCATTAAAACTTTACACTTATATACTTATCACTTATCACTTGATGTGCAGTGACCGTATGATGTTCACCAAGATACTTATCACTTGATCCATATTAAACTTTACACTGAGGGTTTGATGTTCACCTTACAAACTTGGTAATCCTCTTAATATCAATTACCTATTAAGTGCATGTTCACTCCTCTTAATGTGCAGTGACCGTATGATGTATCAATGAGAAGTAAGTGCTAAGCTCAGAATCAAGTTTGTATTAACCAAAAGGTTAATTCTTTGTTAGTATAATTTAAAGCATCAGTGCTCTAACAATACAATATTTATTCAATCACAGTAATCTAAAGAAACTCGAATGAAAAGACAAATGATTTTTTTATTATTTAAAAACTTCAGAAAATGTGCCATGGGAATCAATTAGACTCGGAAAATGTTTATGTTTTGGTCGAGGATGGAGAACTCTAGACTGGGAGAAGGAGGCGAGATGAGAAGAAGAAAGAAAAATGTAATGGATCTGGGGTTTTAAGTCGAAAAGGAAACGAATATAAGAGAAGCCGGGGCGGTTTTCATCAGGAAAACTATTTATTTATACTAGGTTGAATAACCGAATAGCCTAGATTTAAGGATATGAGGTGAACGGTCCAGATGAGGTGAACGGCCCTGCGGGTATATCCTTAATCTATTATTTAAGGATATGAGGTGAACGGTCCAGATGAAACAATTTATTTCTGTCGGGGTCGTGTAATACCCGCAGGGCCGGCCCCCTTGTGGAGGCAGGGGAGGCGGCTGCCTAGGGCCCCTGATTTCTTCCAATTTTAGGGGGCTCCCGATTTTTTTCCTTCTTCACTACATATAACTGTTATTATGGTTCCTCAAATTTAATTATTTGGGTCTTTATTTTTTTTTAATATAAAAAGTACTTGCAGGGGTGTATTGGATTGGAATTTGAAAAGAATTTAAAAGAATGTGAAAATCCTAGTGTATTCTATTAGGATTTTAAAGGAGTTTATAAAAATCACAGTGTATTCAATTGAGACTTTAAGTGATTCTATTCAATTCTCGGTGTATTCAATTGAGATTTTAAATGACCCCATTCAATTCTCAGTGTATTCAAAAAGTTAATGATTTTGGTAGAATTGAGAATTTGGAGGATTTAGATGGAATCTAGGGTCCGAGGTATAAATACCAAAAGCCTTTCCAATTCTCATCTTCTCTGTAGAAACTTTCAAGTCATTTGTGATTCTTTTTAGATGTTCTTCCTTCCCCTAGTTGCATCCACCCTGCTTGTGACCGTATTGATTGTCAGTATTTATATATTTTCATTAGCTTGATTTTGTATACTGGTGAGTATTTAAATTCACGCACGTTCAAGAACCCACTCCATCTTTTCTCCATCGTGTGCACTGTCCTCGACTTCCCTGGCTCCACCTTTCGACATTTCCAACTCTTGTCTACCTCAACACTTTGCACTTGCAATTCACCATCGATTTCTTTTTTATATATAAAGAATTGGTGATTTATAGTCAACATCATATGTATTTTTAGTAATGCCCTTCAATTGTTTGATGAAAATTCCGTAAGTAAGTTTCAGTTAGGTTTGCTTCATCTTAATAATTGTAAGTGATTCATGTTATTCATCATTATTGCAGGAAATCCGAATCTTTGTGTTTTCTATGTATATCAGCATCAATAAAGAGAATATGAGAACTGTGAGTGATAATGGAGCATACAGGACACGAGAATTGTGAGAGGTGATGGAGTAGATGTGAGCATCAGTGCTGCCTGCAAGCTGTTTGAGAAAATGCTTCACTTATGAACCTGCGAGCTATTTGGAAAAAAAGCTTGATTTAAATGCCTGCATGTTTTTTTCAGCAAATGCTCGACTTAGTCGGGTTGTGAAAGTGTTGGTTTATAAACAAGTCAACAATTGTATAGGCGCATATCAACTATTTCCTACTAAGCTACTGCTGCTGCTATCATTGATCTGTAAAAAAGATTGGTTCTATTGAATTTTTTGTACAAGATCTTTTCATCTTATAGATAGATACTTTACGAGATTGTAAATATTTGGAAACCAATTTTCTATCTTTCTTTGGCCTATAAAAGCTTGGCAGGAATTGAAGTATTGTTCTTGATGTTTGTTTATATACTATATATACTCTCATATTTTCCTCTAATGACTTATTTTAAATTCGGAATTTACTAAGCATAATAGCAAGCCTAACCTCCATCTAACCTGAAAACAACCAAAATGTACATACTTAATTATCACTTTATCATGCATATTTTCATCGAATTCCTTCAAATTCCATCAAATTCATAATAAGAATTCTATCAAACTATTTTAAAATCCTTATAAATCCCAGTCAAAGTTTTAGGTGAATTCCCCATGAATCCCTTAAATACTGGAATTCTCAATTCTTTTAAAATCTTTTGAAATCTCAATTCAATACACCCCTGTTGGTCTTGAGCTTTTTTTAATTTTGGGAAACAAAATAAATCATCTCCAAATCCAATATGCACCTGCACTCACACATAAGACCCTAACCTCCTTTTGCCAAATCCAATCCATCTTTACTAGTAATGTGCAATGTACGTTCTAATTATTATTACTAGTATCATACACGTGCACACGTGCACATGGAAAAAATTGAAGGAATAATGAAAAGAGTAAAAAGAAAATAATTTCCAAACTGATCCACTGTCGAAAATATTTACCAAACTGATCCACTTTCGAAAATATTTACCAAAGTTAGTCCATAACCCAACACGTGCGTTGCACGGGTTGGGTTAAGGACTAAGGGGTTCTCCCATTATAGTAGTAGAGATTTTATTATATAGTAAATAATAAAATGTAATATGGTCTCTAACCATATGACTCCCTTTACTAATCACATACTATTTACAAATTACTCATAGTGGCACAAACTTTTATTTTACATGAGTTACACTTTTATAAATAATTATGTCATAAATAAATTTAAACCTTAAGAATATAGTAATATACACATGCGATGCATGTATTAATTTTTTAAAAATAATTAAAGTAAGAACTCTGATTTACACGTGCGATGCATGTCTTAATAAATAGGATTATATGTTTTTAAAAGTAAATGTGAAGACTATAATGGAAGAGTTGGAGTTGCACGTGTGTTGCACGTAAGTAGGTAAATTTACAAGTAAACTCTACCATTAAAATATTAGAGATTATATATTATATTATAGATAGATAGATAAATAAATAGTTAGTAATTTATACGTGTGATGCACATTTAATATATATTTTTAAAAATTAAAGTAAAAAATATGACGTTGTAAGGACTTGAACCTGAGACCTACTTCATATTAATCATGCACGTGCATGCAATACACACATTGGTAGATCTACAAATTTACAAATGATACTAAGGCCTAAGGCACTGTTTGGTTGGAGGGGAATGGAGGGGAGGGGAGGGGAGGGAAGGGGTTTTTTAATACTTTTCTTGTTTGGTTCATTTTTTAGGAGGGGAAGGGAGGGAAATGGGGGGTGCAACACCCCTCCTGAGCCAATTTTGGCTCCCCTCCAAAAGTGGGGGGATTTGGAGGGAAGAGAAAATAGAGCTAGTTTTTTAAAGTGACTGGACTAAATTGCCCTTTAAATCTAAATCCTAATATAATAAAAAACCTCTCTTTCTCCCTATCTAGTTGCCGACTATTGGGTATAAGAGTACGTTGTTAGATGGAATCAATAGTGGAATGAGCAACCAACTAGCATCAATCTTTCACAGCAAGGATTAATTGTTATCATCTTGATTAGACTGAATGCCATACTCCAATACTACCTACATTTGCCATTATTTGACTTAAACAAGCACAATACGGTATGGATACGTAGCACGTATAGCACTGATGTAACCATGACGATGACCATTAATTTAATCTTCATATCGGATGAGGTAATTGAGGTGGCGAAGTGCTGCCTCTTACTTAGATCCACTTTTTTGAAATATTGATTTCTTGCTCAGAGCTAGGGTGGTCTTCGATCTTTATAACAAGAGTGACTTTTGCATGTTGCTCAACCTAGGGTGGTTTTTTGCTCTTTATAATAAGAGTGACTATTGCATGTTGCTCCAGCTATGAGATACAAGCAACTATTTTATAAGTTCACATTGCTAGAAGCATTTCACCTTAACTAAATCTAAACTAATAGGTTGTGGGCTACAAACTACGGGCACGTTATGTATAAACAATATTGAGAGTCCCCCTCATGGCCCTACCGGAAAGGTCTTCAGATAGAAGATAACTAAAGGGACAAATGAAATAATTTTCTTTCGTTGTTGTTTCAATTCTTATTGTATGAAGTGGTTGTATGAATTTCTTATTATATGCAAAAGGGTATAAAATTAATTTTATTATAAAATCCCTTCCCTTCCCTTGTGAACCAAACAAGAAAATAATTATTTTTCCTCCCCTCCCCTCCTTTGAACCAAACAGAGTTTTCATTAAATCCCTCCCCTCCCTTTCCCTCCCCTTCCCTCCCCTCCATTAAAATCCCTCCCCTCCCCTCCCCTCCTTTGAACCAAACAGACCCTTTAGGCACTGTTTGGTTGGAGGGGAATGGAGGGAAGGGGAGGGGAGGGAAGGGTTTTTTTTAATACTTTTCTTGTTTGGTTTATTTTTTAGGAGGGGAGGGGAGGGAAATGGGGGGTGCAACACCCCTCCTGAGCCAATTTTGGCTCCCCTCCAAAAGTGGGGGGATTTGGAGGGAAGAGAAAATATGGCTAATTTTTTAAAGTGGCTGGACTAAATTGCCCTTTAAATCTAAATCCTAATATAATAAAAAACCTCTCTTTCTCCCTATATAGTTGCCGGCTATTTTTAGGATTATGCACCTTTTTCGCCCTAGCCACAAACTTCATATACTATCTAGTCTTTATTAGCAAGTAAATGATATTTCCTTAAATAGATGATTGCTTTATGTATGTGTACATCAGAGAAACCTAACAGTGCTAAAAGCAAAAGACTAGGAGGGATATTTTGAAAAAGTTTGAAAACTGAACGAACAAATTTTCTTCTAGAGCCCAACCGAGCTAAACTGATGCAGTATGAACTCTCCTCCTTGAATGCAGTGGACATTATCATCTGTTATAATTATGTTCATTTAGGCAGTTTGATATGAGTTAATAGATAGTGGTGATAGTTAAACAGGAGAAACTCAGTTGCCTTATTTCTGATTTCTTTGTTAATCATGCAGTGGTCTGGTTGCCTCAAGCATCTAATGGTGTGGTGTTTTCTCAGCATTCATTGTAGAATACATATACTATAATTCTATCATTTCATTTAGTTTATGAAACTTTAGTTCTGTAATGAGTGCATGTCTGTATCGGTGGAAGCATATCAATTTGAGTTGTTCATTATGCAAAATGTGTACTTCATGAAAGGAAATGGAATAAAAAATGAGAAATTATGAGCAATTCTTGCTTCTTGCTGTATGTACTCCTGATGATTGAATGATGCACTAGAAGGGTATAAAAGTAATTTTATTATAAAATTCATTCCCTCTCCTTGTGAACCAAACAAGAAGATAATTATTTTCCCTCCCCTCCCCTCCTTTGAACCAAACAGAGTTTTCATTAAATCCCTTCCCTCCCCTCCCCTCCCCTCCTTTGAACCAAACAGAGCCTTTTAGAGATTATGCTTAAAGATTATGGTAACTAACAACGGTTGGGTAAATAAATAGTTAATATAACTCTAACTTAAAAACGAATGCCTGAAATTAAATAGTTGAATGAATATCTATATAATAAATTACAAAGAAAGCTATCAAGTGACTCTCATGCAATCTCCCCTAAAATCAATGGCCTAGATTGATCCTCACAAAACATATTTTCCCGCCCAAAATTTCAAACCCAAAAATTAAATTTTTCCTCCCAAAACTAAAAAACTCATTACTTTATTACTCTCTCTCTTCTCTCTTCACTTTTTCAAATTTCTCTCTTTGTCTCTCGCTCCCTCTCTCTCCCATTAATTTCTTTATTTACTTAGAAATTTAGATTTTAAGATTTCAGGTTTGTAAAATTTTCAGAATTTTCATGTTTTTTTATTGCACATGTTATATTGAAAATAACAAATATCTCTTCAACAGTTAAATTTAATTATTTTCCACACTTAAAATTCTAAGAAGTTGGATTTTACACCCTCATTTATAATTATTTTTCAACATATAATAATAGAAACATGGACTTTTATTTACAACTAATTATTATCATACTATTCAAACTTGAACTATATAATTGTTGTTTTACTGTTTACAGGGGCTTTTCATGTATTGTATTGTTTCGAAGACGTGCCGTAGGCACGTCCCCACGGGCAAATCTAGTGTATAAATAACAACCTCCAACACTCCCATTCCCATTGTAATACAATACTGGAAACTAGAAATATCCAAAAGAGAAAAAAAATCCTAAACTAAATCCCCGAAACCTCCGACTGAGGCTCCGACTCCGTATCCCATCTCCGGCCTCATTCTCTATCTACGACCCTCCACTTCAATTTCCTAGATCTATCTGTCCATCTTTTTGATCAATAATCTTCCTTGTCAACCGAACCTCGCCTTCGACCTCGACCTCGACCTCGAATGGGGGAATCGATCATGAACATGGACGACCTCCCCCTTCCCGCTCTCTTCGACAAGGCCAAGTCCATTCACTCCATCGCTTCCCAATCCACCATTGATCAGGTACTTGCACGATTTTGACAATCCGATTATTTATTTAGTCATTATTAATTTTTCTTTCGTCTTCTTCTTCTTCTTCTTATCGTGTAAAAATAAAAAAATAGGAGACGCTGAAAAAGGGGATCGATGCCCTCCGCCGCTGCGACGAGATGGTGAGCAAGCTGGGACTCTTCTCCACCAACGAGACCAAGGATGACGTCAGCCCTACCAATCTTAAATATCTCCTCGTCAGTTTCCTCTTCCTTGTTTCCGTCTTTAAGTTCAATTTTTTTTTAGCAATTTAGAGCTCACCAGGATTCCTTGGAGCTAGCTACTCATGAATTCATTCTACGGTGTTTTCTAGCCTTAGTTTGAAGTTAGTCTCTTAGTTAGATGGATGAGATAAAGAAACTCTTATTTTTACATCATCATCAACATGTACATGATGACTGTCTATAGCCTCATAAAACTCTTATAATTACAAACAACATTCAATTTTTCGTTTTGAGAGTAAAATAAAAAATTAAAAAAAAAGAAGAAAAAATAGAGAAAAGGAGAAGTTAATTTTGTTACTGAAATACTTTTGCTAGAATAGTACTTCTTTCGTTGCAGATAAGGCAGTGATGGTTGATATTACAGAGCTACCTGTCCTTTTCAATATCTACCAGATAGTTGCTGATGTTGTTTGTTTTTTGGGGTGTGGGACAGTAGTTGTGAGTTCTTGTAATTTGTGAAGAGGAAACTGTGGTACTGGCGTCGGTCCGATCCTGGGGAGTAGGACCGGCTCGGGAGTAGCAGCAGAGAAATAGAGGCCGGGTGCTCGGCTCGGCCTATTGTACCTGCACACTGCCTAGAAATACCGAGAGAAGCCCCGGCGACAGGCCCTCCGACGATTTAGTCGGTCACTGAGAAAGCAACAGTAGCTAGGGTTCGGGTGGAGAAAAATTTATTACCTCTAGAAGCGAAGAGGGGGTCTGGTATTTAAATACACAGGGGTAAACGGGTCTGAGATCCTAAAGGATCGGATCAGACCCATTCGCCTGTGGGCCTGAATGGACTGAAGCCTGTTTGACTCATTTGATTAGATGATCACAGGAGTGTGAAGTCTGAGGAGATCTAGTGGTCCAGATCCAGATGGGGCCACGTCACTTACGCCATATCATTTGCCAATCCATACTTGTGTTGTTTAATGCTTAAGAAATATCTCTAGCTTGGAAACAGTTTAACATCCTATGACTTCCAGTCGTTCATGAATGTAACTTAGAACTAGGAAAGTTCAGACAAAATGGATAACGTTATTTTGCGTTCTTAATATTTTTGGACTACTAATTTTAAAGAAATATTCCCTTTCTAGGGGAACTACGGATTCTAATATCCATTCTTTGGCATTAGATTGTTTGTTGTAGTAAGGATTAACTGTCTAATTGCAAAATATTTGAACAGGAACTCCAATCATTTAGGAGTCTCGTATGTTCTTTCCTTTTTATTGAGATGAAACTAAGATTTTAGATTTTGAACTCACAAATTTTAATTTGTTTATTATAGGGCAACAAATATTAAATAGCATTTGGTGTCTGTTTTGATGATTGAATCTTCTATAATTGACTTTTTTTGGGTGATTTTTTTGACAAATTTGTCCAATATATGGCACCAACATGATTGGTGGAGTAGATGAATTTCTAGTCTAACTAAAACTATCTCTTTCATACACTTTCTTCTTCTTTTTTTCTTTTAAATATTTATCCAGTGTATTCTCGTTAATTATCTAACAACTGAACGTGTCTCCTTAACTGGCGATTGCATACCAACACAAAAGAAGGGAAAAAAAAGAAGGAAAAAAAAAAGTAAAGGGAAATGCCTCTGCCCTGTGTAGTGTGGTCACTATCTTGGAACAAAAGCGGTACTTGATACGTTACAAGAAAATGGAAATTCCTAGAAGTAGGTCATGTTATGATGGGAAATGGTGGATGACAAACACGTGTGTTATCCCTTTCCTTCTTTATTATATATTCTTTAAATTGATTTCTCAAGTAATGCACAAATAATTTAAGATTTGTTAATTGTTTGGGTTTCTTATTTGTTTTGGATGATTCACATTTCAATATCATATTAAGTGGAAACTTCATGCTTCCAGGTTCCTTTTTATCTAGGAGAATTGACCGAAAAGGTCGCACAAGATGACAGGATACAAGTTATTAAGATTTCCCAGAATCAATTGAAGGTTAGCTCTATAGCTTCTGATATTTATAGGCTGATTTCTTTCATTTTTATTTTTTTCATCGGTGACCTCATTATTCTGTTATATTAATTTCATGTGTTTCGGTTATTAGGAATTTGTTTCAATTTGTGAAGCATTGGAGCTTGTACCTGAAGAGGAGATCGAATCTTCAGCACAAGGGGGTGCAGATTCAGCTGCAGCTCGACGGGCGAAGAAGGTTAGGTTTTAGACTGTCTAAACTATTCCAAATGGTTTATAACTTTATATTTATGCAACTAAGATGTCCATTAACACATGGCATGTAGAAGACAGATCTCTTTTCTAAACTTTCACAAGAATCAAAAAGCCATCTAAAGTAATCAAGAAGGTTCGATTGATGGTAAATCAGATGCCTGCTGATGTTAGTTTTGTTACAATAGGAGTAGTGTCTACCTCACCTTCTTAAGAATGAAGAAGCTGCCTATTGTTTAGATGATTTCATCTCTGTATCTAAGTAAAGTAATTTTCTAGATCCCATGTTCAAATGGAATGGTTGGTTCCCTTGTTAGGTTCAGATATTGCTTCTATGTCTGATTGCTGTTGGAACTTTGAAGCAGCTTCAAATAAATGTCCACAAGAATATATCAACAACTAAGGGCCTCTTCAGATGCTTTGAGATTTATACCTAAGAGCTTGTTTGGGTGAATATCCTTGAGAATGCATATGGATATCAGAAGGAAGATGCTCCTTCAGTAATATTTCGTTACATTGTGGATTAGTTGCACAATTATCTGTTGGTTAAAACCTTTTTAACTCAATAAGGTTGACTGGTTCTGAGTTGAGGAAAGAGGTGACTGGATGGGTTATTAATGATTCCAAGGAGAAAGTTATTGTTAGTTTTCCATCTTTATGCCCATATGGGGTCATTTCCTTAGAACTTAATTGGAGGATCCACTCAGAGAAGGTGGACAAAAACCTGAATTCCAAGGAAAACACCTTCAATTGGGTTTTCTTGCAATCTTACAATTTCTTTTGAAAGGCCTTAATCCCTGATGATCATTCTGAATGCCTATTGATGGATAAAAGCTATAACTATATTAAAAAGTATTAAATATCCCCCTTCATGTATATAAGTTGTAATCGAAGCTTTGTATCTCAAAGTAATCCTTCCTGTTAAAACTTAAAACCAATGGAACATTTTGGTGTTAGAAGCTTCAATGATTTTTTTTTAATTTCATCTTTCATTATAAAACATGTATTCTTTAGTCAACCACAAGTCTATTCGTAATAATTAAAAGCCTTGGTTTGAAATAAAGCTTATTTTTGAATCTCACATTTTAATCTATCAATTGTTTGCAGAAACAAATTAATACCTAGACTCAGGTTCACCATTTAGTCCTATTTTAGTTACATTTGTTGGTTGAGTTGTCATTTAATCGTCCTCAATTAGAATTGTTTCAGCCAGAGCACAGGGGCCATGAAAGTTATGATGATTTGTTTGTAATGAAGGTTGTTGCAATGCAGATTTTTATCATGCCAGCAATCTTTTATTATGCACTAAATTAGTTTTTTTTATCGTTGAACGGTGGGTATAAACCCCCCGCGTTTCATTAAAGAGAATTTTACAAAACATACAACCAAAAATAAGCCTTATGAAGTTCATATCTCAACAGGCTGGGTTCCGGACCTCATACACCCCAACCAACAAACAACAAAATACATCGAAATCTATTCCTATTGATCGGCCGCCCTCGCCAGCGCAAATTTTCCGTGCTAATTTGGGCTCACTCTCTCACTCAGCCTGTTTGGATCATGCCAAATTTTTCGTGCCAATTCGTGCCAAAATGCAGATTTTTAACATGCCAGCAATCTTTTATTATGCACCAAATTTGTTGTAGAAGGTTTATGGTCAAAGTGGGCCTGCTACAATCTTTCATGATGGTTTGGTGTCCTCCTGGTAATGTTATGGGGATAAATATGCTATAGGAAATATTATTCGACTATTAGGCGCAGATTAAGTCATGATGCCTATACGATTTATTCCTAAATGTAGAGTGGTGTCTAATGTAATTTGTTACCTTTTGCTTCGTAAAATGACTTAGAATTTTTATATGAATCCTAGACCAGTGTTTCTAGGTTCGCAATATGTTTTAGTTCGTGGTACAGGTACAAGATCGTTGTTCGTTACCTTAAGTGATACGTGGTATGGAAGGGGTATGATGAGTTGGGAATCTCATTTGAGTAATATATGTACATATGTGTGTGTGCGCACATGTAGAAATAGAGACTGAGAGAAAATTAATGTATATAAGCATTAATTACCTATGTTGCTAAATATAAGAGTGATAATTAAACTCTGATTAATTGAGGAAATTTTGAAGAGAAGTTCATGTTTTAACGAATAAAAGTGTTCATTTTAGAGAAAACCACATACGATCACTAGTTTAAGTGATCCAGATCGAGAACCCAAATAAATTGGATTGCAAGATCTGGATTGTAGTTCGGAGAGGAGTTGGGAGAACTTGGTAACCTTTTCCTAGACTTTGGTGAGGTTTTGATCATTTGATGATTTAGGAGTATTTGACAATTCTGGACACAAGCTTCTTAAGTGCTTCTTTTGTAGTTACCATGTTTTGAGTTATGCTGCACTTATACTTCTTAACAAATGATATGGCTAAAATTGGGGTTAAATCGGGACCGTCCAGATCGAGCACGAATCTTGAAGCACGGGGGTAAAAAGGTAATTTCACATACAGATGGATCCAAAAACGGGTATTGGGCATCCTTCTCACGAAACCAACCGCCCGCGAATAGGTCCACTTCAACTGGGCACGGGTCCCGACCCGATACAAGCCCAGTCCACCAAGAGGAGAATCAGGTCACTGATTTGATTAGATCAAATCAATAAGCTTGATTTGCTCTCACCAGGGAATCAAGGCCTACTTTCCTAAAACAGAATAGGAGGATTTTGCTCCTAGATGTTAGCCAGGAAATCAGGACCCTAATCATTCCAGAAGGCGACTATAAATACAACCCCCCTACCACCAAGACCAGGTTAATCACTTTTTCACCACTTAAGCTCTTTCTTAATCTTTCACTGATTACTGACAAGAGCGTCGGAGGGTGCGTCGCCGGAATCAACTCCGGTGTCTCGCACTTCCCTGCAGGTTACAACAGGAGCAAGAAGGCGGAGTCAGCTGTTCTGGTTTCTCTCGGATCCACAAATTCTATCTGTTTACCCCCACACCGAAATCAGCGGTAACAGATTGGCGCCGTCTGTGGGAAAACCACGCGAACAGTCTCAGCCCATTCTCCGTCGACGTCAGCAGCCATGCCGCCGAAGAAGAACAGATCCAGAGGGTCGACCCGTGGGGGCAACCCCACCGACCCGGCAAATGAAGCTCCGGTCAACCCTATTCTTCAGTCCAACCTCCCTCCGCTGACCCAGCAGGTCCCACCTCCTCCTCCTCAGCAGCAGCCCAACAATGGTCCGTCCGGTCATAACGGTCGGAAGGGGAAGGAGCCCCTCAATCCGGGCCACATTTCGGTCCATAATGCTTCCTCGGACTCGATGGCTTCTCATCATCCCGACCTCCGCATCACACTTCAAAACCGCCAGAAGGACGACGACCTCCGTACCCATCTTGACGAGAGGCGGGCCCGAGAGGGAGCCTCCCGCCAGCGTCAAGGTGAGCGGTCGCCACGTCGTCGGGACGGCAGAAGGTCTCCGGACCGCAGGGGCCGAGCGGCATCCCCCGAGCGCCGAAGGCGGAGGTCCTGCTCCCCCAGGGATCGGCGTCGTCCGAGGGACCGAGATGTGCCAATTGGTCGGGCCGAATTCCTCCAGTTTCAGGAAACCGTTCTGCAGGCTCTCAACCTTCGGCAGAACGGACAGAATGCCCAGAGGGCTCCGACGCCCCCTAGGGACCCCAGTCCTCGACGCCGAACTCGGAGCCCTTCCCCGGCTCCCAGCCGCCAGCAGCGGCAATACAGCCCCCGCCGATCCGAGGACCGCTGGCGCCGAAGTCCGCGCTCTCCCTCTTATGAGGAAGAGTCCGAAGGGTCATACGGTTATCGGCGAGGAGACGATGCCTTCAACCGCCGCCTCCATGAGGTGGAGAGGCGCATTGTCCGTATGGACCGAGAAGAGGAGTCCAGAACAGGGACTGTTCGCCCGAGCAGACCGCCCTTCTCTCGGACAATCATGGAAGCTCGCATACCGAGAAGTTTCAAACCTCCGCAGTTCGAAACATACTCAGGCGAGTCCGATCCAGTAGATCACGTCGAGAGTTTTAAAACACTGATGTTGATCCACCAAGTCTCCGACGCCATACTCTGCAGGACTTTCCCTGCCACCCTGCGGGGTTCGGCTCGGGAATGGTATTCAAGGCTTGCCCCCTCCTCCATCTTCTCATTCGAACAGTTTGAGACACTGTTCATAACTCACTTTGTGAGTAGCCGACGAGCCGAAAAGACCAGTCTCTCCCTTCTGAATCTCCGGCAGGAAAGGGG
This sequence comes from Hemerocallis citrina, assembly GCA_017893485.1. Classification (NCBI taxonomy): domain Eukaryota; kingdom Viridiplantae; phylum Streptophyta; class Magnoliopsida; order Asparagales; family Asphodelaceae; genus Hemerocallis; species Hemerocallis citrina. The sequence goes on from CM030367.1 coordinate 222,859,735, forward strand.
AGAGAAGCTGCGGGAATATGTGAAGAGGTTCACCGCAGAAGTCAGGTCGATCGCCTCCCTAGACCAGTCCGTGGCGACAGTGGCGTTCCAGTCGAACGTCCTCAACTCCAACCTCCGCTCGTCCTTAGCAAAGAAGCCGCCTACCAACTTCGCCGACCTCCTTCTGAGGTGCGAGAAATACATCCGAGCCGAGGAGGCCGAGTCCCTCCCGAACTTCGGGGGGCCCTCCTCTGGCTCGAAGAGGAAGGCAGCGGAGGAAGAGGGGGCCAAGAAGGCACTGAAGGACGGAGGTGGCCAACGCCGTCCTCCCCCCAGGTTCGAGAAGTTCACTCCCCTCACCACCAACGTCTCCACCATCCTAATGGAAGTGGAGAAGGAGGGGGTCATCCCTCCGGCTCCGAAGATGTTTACCCCGGCAAAGAGGAGGAACAAAGATAAGTGGTGTCGTTACCACCGAGACCACGGGCACGACACGAACGACTGCCGGGCTTTGAGAGACGAGATTGAAGCCCTCATCCGGAGGGGGCAGTTGGCCAAGTTCGTAAAGACGAACGATCGGGCGGATCGCAACTCTCCGGCCCGGGGGGCCAATAAGCGTCCCGAGAGGTGCGAGGAAGAATCCGAGTTCGAGGAGGAAAGGATTCTGCACCTGATCCATGGAGGCCCCATGGGAGGCTTCTCTAATACCTCCCGAAAGGCTTTCATCCGAGAGGTCAACTCGGTTCACAGCGCTCCTCCTCCCAAAGGTCTCGGCGTCCCTGTGTCGTTCTCCGATGCCGACCTCGAAGGAGTCCGGACCCCACACTGTGATGCCCTCGTCATCGACCTCCGCATGGCCAACTTCAAGGTGCAGAGGATTTTGGTGGACAACGGGAGTTCGGTCAACATCCTGTTCCTCTCGGCCTTTCAAGGCCTGCAGCTGTCCCGGGACCGTCTTAAGCCGGCCGGCTATACTCTCCACGGGTTCACGGGGGTCCCGGTAACCGTCGAAGGGGTGATCACCCTAGACGTTACTGCGGGAAGCACCCCTACTACCCGGACCGAGCCGATGGACTTCATGGTCGTCGACGTCCCGACAGCGTACAACGTCATCCTAGGCCGTCCCGGCCTAGCCGCTCTGGAGGCTGTCCCCTCGGCATACCACTTGAAGATGAAATTCCCCACTCGCTCGGGAGTAGGGGAAGTCAGGGGAAGCCAGGAAACAGCTCGGAAGTGCTACATGACTTCCACCGGGGGACCAGTGCTCTCGCTCGAGACACTAGAGATCCCGAGCCGAAGGCCCGTCCAACGTCCGAGCCGGCGGACGAGTTAGAAGAAGTGCTCTTCTCCGACGAGGATCCGAGCCGAAAATTCCTCGTCAGCAAGTCCTTGCCGACCGCGCTGTTCTCCGACTTGGTGAGGTGCATCCGGGACAACCGCGACCTATTTGCTTGGTCGGCCGCGGATATGCCCGGCATCTCCGAGGACTTGCTCGTCCACCGCCTAAGCGTCGAACCGGGGTGCAAACCGGTTCAGCAGAAGAGGCGAAAGTTCGCTCCCGAGCGACAGCAGGCAATCAAGGAGGAAGTGGATAAGTTGCTGAAGGCCAAGTTCATCCAGGAGGTGAATTATCCCGAGTGGCTGTCGAATGTTGTAATGGTCAAGAAGTCCAATGGCTCATGGAGAATATGCATCGACTTCACCGACCTCAACAAAGCGTGTCCGAAGGATCCCTTCCCTCTCCCGAACATCGACACCCTAATCGACGCCACCTCGGGCCATGAGCTCCTCAGCTTCATGGATGCCTTCTCGGGGTACAATCAAATCCGGATGTTCCCTCCGGACATCCCGAAGACCTCCTTCGTCACCGACCAAGGCCTCTACTGCTACCGAGTAATGCCGTTCGGTTTGAAGAACGCAGGCGCCACCTACCAGCGCCTCGTCAATAAGGTTTTCCAGCATCAGATCGGCCGAAACATGGAGGTATACGTCGATGACATGCTCGTCAAGAGCATCCGCGGCACTGACCACGTAGCCGACCTCCAGGAGGCCTTCGGCGTGTTGAGGAAGTACAACATGCGGCTGAACCCGAATAAGTGTGCGTTCGGAGTCTCCTCTGGCAAGTTCCTCGGTTTCATGGTGAGCCAGCGGGGAATTGAAGCTAACCCCGAAAAGATTAAAGCCATATTAGACATGGCCCCGCCTCGGAACGTCAAGGAGGTGCAGAAGCTCACCGGTCGGCTCGCAGCCATCGGTCGGTTCCTCTCCAAGTCAGGGGAAAAGTGCCTCTTCAAAGCACTCCGGGGGGCTAAAGGATTTGAATGGGGCCAAGCACAACAAGAATCTTTCGACCAGCTGAAAACCTACCTGGTGAACCCCCCTCTGCTCAGTAAACCAGTCCCGGGCGAGCCTCTCTTCATCTACTTGGCCGCTTCCGAGCAGACCCTGAGCGCTGTCTTGGTAAGAGAAGAGGACCGGACCCAAAGGCCCATTTACTACGTGAGCAAGGTGCTTCGGGACGCCGAGCTCCGCTATCCGAGGATAGAGAAGATAGCCTACGCCCTGGTCATGGCAGCAAGAAAGCTTCGGCCCTACTTCCAATCTCACTCGGTCGTCGTCCTCACCGATCAACCCCTCAAGCAAGTCCTCCACAAGCCCGAAACCTCGGGCCGGCTGATGAAGTGGTCCATAGAGCTGAGTCAGCACGACATCTCCTATCAGCCTCGGACGGCAATTAAGGCACAGGCTCTCGCCGACTTCATTGTAGAGTCCACCATCCCTGAGGTCGGCCACGTCCCGAATGGGCCCCCCATTTGGACAGTCTTTGTAGACGGATCCTCTTGCAGTGAAGGAAGTGGCGCCGGCATTATCCTGAACGGACCTGACAGCTTCGTCCTGCAGTATGCGATCCGCATGAACTTCAAGGCCTCGAACAACGAGGCGGAGTATGAGGCTCTCATAGCTGGCCTCGGGCTCGCACGAAGTGCTGGGGCGCAGCGCCTTCGGATTCATAGTGACTCCCAACTAGTCGTGAACCAGGTCTTGGGCGAATATGAGGCCAGGGACGAGCGAATGGCGAAGTACCTCGCCAAGGTCCGGAACCTCATGGGCCGGTTCGAAGAAGCCATCATCCAACGTGTCCCCCGGGAGGAGAACTCACAAGCTGACGCTCTCTCCAAGTTGGCCTCGTCTTCTCTGCAAGGTCTCGAACAGACCGTACTGATTGAAGTCCTCTCTAAGCCGAGCATCGAAGACGAGACACCTCGCTCGGCGGAGTCATTGCCGGTCATGCTGCAGGACAATTGGATGAAGCCACTGGTAGAATTCTTAAGGGATGGAGTTCTGCCCTCAGATCCCAAAGAAGCACGCCGAGTCAGAACCCGGGCCGAGCGATATGTCTTGATCGAGGGCATTTTGTACAAACGCTCCTTCTCTCAAATAGATGGCCGACCCTATCTAAGGTGCCTCTCTCCGGAACAGGCCGAATATGCCCTACAGGAGCTTCATGGAGGCATCGGAGGAGCGCACTCCGGATTTAGGTCTTTAGCCCGGAAAGCTTTGAACTATGGGTACTTCTGGCCGACCCTTCTCCAAGATGCCGAGCGACATGTTCGGCAATGTGGCTCCTGCCAGAGGCACTCCAACATCCGACGTCTCCCCCAGGCCAACCTCACCTCCCTATCGAGCCCTATCCCCTTCGCGATGTGGGGAATGGACTTACTAGGGCCTTTCCCTCCAGCTCCGGGTCAGCTCAGGTTCTTAGTCGTAGCCATCGACTACTTCTCGAAGTGGGTCGAGGCCGAGCCCCTCGCCACTATAACCGAGAACAAGGTGGTGCAGTTCTTCTGGAAGAGCATCATATGCAGATTCGGCGTCCCCCGCGTCCTCGTGACAGATAACGGGACACAGTTCACTGGCACAGCATTCCGAGCCTTATGCGACGACCTCGTCATTCAACAGCGCTTCTCGTCCGTCTCACACCCTCAGTCGAACGGACAGGCCGAGAACGCTAACAAGCAGATCCTCGCGGGAATCAAGAAGAGGTTGGACAAGTGCTCCAAAGGCTTGTGGGTCGACCAACTCCCTAATGTGTTGTGGAACTACCGCACAAGCCAGCGGACGCCCACCGGAGAGTCCCCTTTCAGCCTTACTTACGGGACCGAGGCCGTGATACCCCTCGAGGTCGGAATACCTTCCCCTCGGCTCATAGCCTATGACGAAGCGCAAAATGCCAGAGACCTCAGAGGAAACTTGGACCTGATAGATGAACTCAGGGAAAGGGCATCGATTCGGCAACAGAATTACAGAAGGAGGATCGAGCTAGCATACAACAAGAAGGTCCGACCCGCCAACCTTAAGCAAGGAGATTTGGTGTTGAGAAAGCTAGCTATATCCCTCCCCAGTCAGAGGGGCAAGCTAGCTCCGAATTGGGAAGGACCGTACCGGGTCACAAAAGTTGTTCGGCCTGGAGCGTACCGACTTGAAGACATGAATGGCAAAGAGCTTCCGAGGACCTGGAATGCCGACCACCTCCTGAAATACCAAGAGAGCGCTCCGGCGCCTCTCTAGGTAATCCGAGGTGTCGAACCATTCCTCTCCTCTAACGTGTAACCTGTCCCATGAATTGTACTATGTAAAACGGTCCGCCGTCAAATATCAATAAAGAAAAGTTCTATTATGTTTGTGAATTTGCATGTTTCTCTCCCCTCTTTTTTAAACCGATGGTTCGGAGTCCAACACTCGGCTCGACTTTACCTCCTCGGCTCGTCTCCGGACGAACCAGGGGTAGATCGCCGTTCGGAATTGCTCCCACAGCCGTTGAACTATACCGATGGTTCGGAGTCCAACACTCGGCTCGACTTTACCCCCTCGGCTCGTCTCCGGACGAACCAGGGGTAGACCGCCGTTCGGAATTGCTCCCACAGCCGTCGAGCTCCAGCTATGGTCCCGGGGCCCAACACTTGGTTCCTAGTCCATCTAAACTACTCTGGTAGGCCGATGTCAGACGTTCTTTCGGACACGAAAAAACCGAACACTTCTAGCTACTAGCCGAAGACCGAAGACCTACAACTCGGTCGGTTTCCGAGCAAGCGGCTTCCCGAGTGTGTAAATGGGGAAAATGCACTTTCCCCTCAACTTTCGTACGTGATCTCGATCAGACGGCTCAGATCAAGCCACCTGCGCAAAACGACAAGATAACGTTTTCTTGGGAACTGAGCCGCCTCGAGATTCGCGCCTACGTTCGACGGCTCAGATCTCGCCACCTACTCTAAGCGACAAAATAACGCTTTTTTTGGTACAGAGCCTTGCCGTACCGTGTCAGATCCACCAAATGACAAAGAGCCGCACCCCTGGACAAACATAATACAAAGCAACGAAAGCAACGAAAGGGAATTTTATTAATTGTCGGCGCATAATACAAAACATTCCATTACAAAGTGTTGGCAAACAAAACACACAATGCCCGACCCACTACACTTGTCTCTCATATTAAAACATCCTCACTAAACTGTTCGTCCTCCTCGGCAGACAACTCCTCCTTCTCCCCCCGGAGCCTCGCCATCACACCACGCAGATGCCACACCTCTGAGAGCAGGTCATCCCGCTCGGCGACGATCTTCGATTGAATGTGCCGAATGCTTTTGACCCGAAGAGCATTGCTGAATGCGGTCTGCGAGTCTTCATCCTCCCCTGCGAGGCTCAGCTCGGCGATCTTGTTCTCCAAGCGTTGGATCTCGGCTTCCCGGAGACTGAGGACCAACGAAAGGTGGTCCCACTCACTCTCGGCTCGGCGCAACTTCATCTCGGCGCTCCTAGGGCTCAGAACCACTGTCCCAGAGGTGGCCTCGGACTCAGAGCCATCATTCGAACGCTCGGAGTCCGAGCCATGGATCGTCACAACGAGCTGAAAAGAAGAGAAAACGAATAACACAGTTTCAATACACTGCCGGAGTCTAACACTTGGAAATTTTTCAGAATTATTTGCATTCAGACATGATAGCGTTACAGACGGTCGGTCGACCCTACAGCTAAGTTGTTACAACAATCAACAAAAATAGAAAAAACGACAGAATCAGAGCCTCTTCGGAAGGGGAATGCTCCGGTTTAGGGAAACGCGAGGACGGCGAGGCCTGCCCTCCGAGCCCGACCCTAAACCTACGAAGCGTGATCCCCCTTCGCTACTAGCTCTAACGGCGACGCCGGCCGAAGCCCCGCTCGACGAGGCTGCCGCGCTGCTCTGAGCGTCGGCTGGACTCCGCTTGGTCAACGGCGAGCGCATCACAAGTTCATAAAATGTAACCCCCCTATCGCTTTCTTCGCGAGTACACGAAGTGCTGCGAACGTTAGCCCTGACCGGTGTCGGCTTGAGCGACGCGATCTCTTCCTCCAGTTCGATAATCCTATCCCTCAAGGCGTCGTCCTTCGCCAACTTCTTCGGTCGCGGAGCCGACAACGAGCCCGAGGGATTGGCGTTATCAGTCGCGAGCCGTCGGTAATGGGTGACTTCAATCCCCCTATCTATTGTGATCCTTCTGAGCCTGTCGACTTCGGCCGATAGCCTGTTGCGCTCGGTCGACGCTTTCTCCAGTTCGGAAGTCAGCTTCTCCCGCTCCGCCGAACGCTCTTTTTCCGCTAGCTCCAAGTATTGAACCTCGGCCGAAAGGTCGTCATTCTTCTGCTTGGCAGCGGTAAGCTCTCTACGGAGGTTCTCAACTTCGCCTTCGGGATAGGGGGCTGAAGAGCGCTTCTGGTACTGGTACAGCTCGCGACCATACCTCCGCAGAGCCGCCTTCGTATCCTCCAGCCTGCCGAGCAGGAGATATCGCTTATACCGGCTCTGAGAGAGCTCGTCCTTCGTTTTCACCAGCTCCTGCCGAAGGTGTTCGGCTTCCGTGGTCGGACCGAATCTCACCTGAAATGCAAAGATAAATCCGAGGCCCAACACTTGGAGAAAGTTACGCCAAAACAAACACTAAGTCCGAGACTCAACACTTGGGCAAATTTTGGCCAAACAAAACATTTTTTCATTCAAAATTCGAGGAGTTCTACAACAGCGGTGGCCAGTCCGCAGTTAGGCTTACAAAAACAAAAAAAAAGAGAGAAAAGAAGACAACCGAGTCAGGTGTCGACCTTTTTGTCGTTCGGGTTCGTCGACCCCTCGGCCTTGTCCTTGCCGTCGCCTACGCCACCTCCTTCGCTCCAGCTCTCCTCCTCCTCGGAGTCGTCCTCCCTCTCCTCCTCGGTCGCGGCCTTCCACGGGTCCTCGACGGGTTCTGTCTCCCCCTCGGGGCCGATCAACTCCTCGGGGACAACCTCCTCCCCTTCCACGAGGTCATAGAAGTTGTAGGTGGACGTGTCGAAGCCCGGGTTCTTGGCGACCACATGTTGCAAGGCACGGCCGTAGGCGTCCAGCATGTTCTGGGTCATGTGCATCGCGGCCTCCTCCTGCACGGCTTTCTTCACCCTCTTCACCTTCCTGAGGTGTTTGGCCTTGATCTTCTCGGCCCTCTTCCGAGCATCCTCCGCCTCCGACCGAGCCTTGGCCAACTCCTCCCTCAGGTCGGCAGCCTCCTTCACCGACGCCTCGAGCTTGGCCGTCGAATCCTTCAGCTCGGAGACCTCCTTCTCCGAGGCCTCGAGCTTGGCCGCCGCATCCTTTGACAGCTGAACAGCATCGGCCAGCTGCTTCTCCAGCCCCGCCACTTCGGCGGCCCTCTTCGTCGAAAGAAGCAACTCGGAATCGAGCCGCTTCGCGACCTTGACGCGCTCCGTCCTCTCCTTCTCCTTCTCCTGATCCTTCCTCGCCATCTCCTCGAGCAGGAAATTGAAGTGGCAGACGATCTGAAAGAGAGCAACAGAGTTACAATCCGAATCCAAGTACTTAGAAAATTTTCTAAGGAAGAAATTCAGATGAAGAAGAAATCAGCCTACTTACCGACATGGAATCCCGGGCGATCTGCATCACGGCGTCCCCTGCCATCCCGGCCTTCAGGGTCGCTCGATCCTTCGGGGTCGGCAGATGCCTTATCGCCTCCATGCAGATGTTCCCGTCGCCCAGGAAACCATCGGCGTTCATCACCTGCCAGTCGGGGACGAAGATCTGCTTGTGACGCTCGGTCAAGATCTTCTCCGCCTCGACAGTGAGGGGCGGAACCGGCATGGACAGCGCATCCTTCACCCCGAACACGCCGCTCGACGAACCCGGAGCGTCCGTCCCCGGGGTCGGCACAGGTGCATCCGAGATAGGGGGATCGGAGATATTGACCTCCCCCTGCTCGGGGACCACGACCTTAGTCGGAGAGACGAGGACCTCAATCTCCCCCTCCTTGAGGACCGCGACCTTCGGCTGCTTGGCGGTCTTCGCGACCGAAGGCTTCTTCGCTGGCCGGCTCTCCTGAGTCTCCGCCGCCGACCTCTTCTTCTTCTCCTGCTCTGCCCGGCCCTTCGCCACCAGTGCCTTGTAATCAAGCTTCATTGTCTCTGCAAAAGCCGGATGAAAAAACTTAGAAAATTTTTCATGAACTTTAAACAAGGAGTATAAATACCAGAAGCATACGAGGGTCGATCGGACTGAGACCCCCACGGAACAGATGCTCCTCCGTAATATCCTTCCAGCTTAGCGCTGGCAGGGCGAGAAGCTTCCTCTGGACCTCAGCCTCCTCAGCATTCAGCGGGACGTCCTTCTTCGTACGCTTAGGCAGGCCGTCCGTCGCCCAAACTGTCGGTATCACCCACGGCGTCAGATTTCGGACGAGGAAGTATTTATCCTTCCAATGTTTGATCGAGTCCGGGTTCTCGATCAACTTAACTCCCGTCCGAGGAGAAAGGAAAAACCTCTGTTCATGACGCCTCGGCTGGCAAGGTTTGAAAAGACTCCGAAAGAGGAACATAGTCGGCTTGGCGTCGACCTCTTGACATCGGAGGAGAAACGCCACGACATGCCTCCAAGTGTTCGGCATCAGTTGGGCAGGACTCAGACCGTACCAGACCAAGACTTCGACCACGAACGGGTGTAGGGGAAACCGGAGCCCGGCGATGAGGGAATCGACCGGGAAGACGCATATATCCGGCGAGGACTTTGTGTTAGCTCGGAACCCCGGCCCAGGAAGAAGCAGCGCATACTCGAGCGGGATCCGGAAACCCTCTCGGATCGTGCGGAGATCGGCCTCGGTGAGAGTCGAGATCCTGTGGTCGACCTCGGACAGCTCCCTAGGCTCGTTCTCCTCCACCAGTTTCGCCGTACCTTGAGTGACCCTCTCCAAGTCATCCTCGGCGTAATCCCGGACACCTCCCACGGTCGATACGGCGATGAGTTGCCGACCGAACGCCCCTGCTCTCTTCGGCGTTTCCACTATTCTGATCACGGCTTTACCCTTTCGGGACTCCGCCGCGACTTCCTCGGGCACTTCGGCCACTTCACCCTCTTTATCCGGACGAACAACGTCTTGCTCGCTCGGCTCCATTACTCCCTTCCCTTTATCCCCTCGGCCAACGGCTTGCTCCGAGGCGGGGGTCTCAGCCGAAATCTTAACCATGTTTTCCTAAAAAGAGAAGGGAAAGAAACTGACCTTGAAGTGACAGGTACGGTCGGAAAGTTCACCGGAACTAAGAACGCTACCACGACAGCTAGCAAGGCCACCCAGGGAGCTAAGAACTGCGAAGCAAAGTAAAAACGGAAGAGAGAGTAAAAGTGAAAAGTGAAGACTTGGTCTTGGGGGGGTGAAGATTTATAGTAAAATTGGAACGTCCCTTGGACTTCCAATGAAACTTCGCGACTTTTGGGCTACTCTCGAAACGTCACGAAGGCCCATCACCACTACTCCACTCACCAAGTCAATTGGCTCGGCCCCGAGGGATCCAAACCCGAGCTACGAGCGATCCGAACACGCCTACAGCAGGGTCCGGTCGGAATCCGAGCAAGTGCCTTCCCGAGCTGGTAAACGGGGAAAACTCACTTTCCCCTCAACTTTCGCGCCCGATCTCGATCAGACGGCTCAGATCTCGCCAAGAGCACTAAACGACAAGATAGTGTTTTCTTGGGGACTGCGCCCGTCTTGAGATGCGCGCCGACATCCGGCAGCTCAGATAATGCCACGTCGCTCGGACGATTGAACCTTCGGACGCCTCACCTATGCCTAAGGGAACCTGGAAAAATTTTGATTCAGTTTTGAGGCGCCGCCTTCGGCTAGCGCCCCCCAGGCCCCGTGCATCAGTCGGTATTCCACCGACCACGGGCCCCGGTCGAGAACAGATCGGCGCTCCTCTCATCTCTAACTCCCCCGGGCTGACATCCAACAGAAGCCATCAGCCCGGAAGGAAGACAGAGACGAGAGAAGGCCCATCAACACTCAGAGAACAAGAGAAACACACCGTTCCGAGCTTGTTGTTTACAACTGGAAGGCGCGGCTTGTCAGAGGACACCGACCGCAGCGCCTTCACAGTTGCAAACAACGGGCTCGGACGGTCCAGAAGCCCGAGCTGCAACTCATGATAGAGAAGCGCGCCATCTCGAGCTAGTTGGTTGCAACTGGAAGGATCAGTCTGTCAGAGGACTCTGACAGCGGCGCCTTCACAGTTGCAACAAACGGACTCGGATGGCCCGGAGATCGACATCAGACATGGGTCGTCACTCTCCCACCAAGACCTCCGCCTACTTCGACACTCACTTCGGAGCAACCGAAGGAGGCAGAAGATCTTGGTGAGAGAACGACGACCCGTCCTTCCGCAGGAGACCACACCCCGAGTCCGGACTATGGTCGTCGGCCCTACTGTCTTATTGCCTCCCGCTCCCGACACCCCCTTCGGAGCAGTGAGGAACGGGAGAAGAACAAGACAACAGGGCGACCACCCGTCCTCCCGAGACAGCCCATCTTTCGGGTCCGGACTATGGTCGTCACCACTCTTGCCTTATTCTCCCCCGCTCCTGACATCCACTTAGGGACCGTCCGGAACGGGAGAAGAAGAAGGCAAGAGAGCGACCACCCGTCCTTCTTAAGTAACTCATCCCTCAGGTTCGGACTACGGTCGTCACCACTACTACCTCGTTCCCCCTTGCTCCTGACATCCACTTGGGGGCCGTCAGGAACAAAGGGAAAACCAGGCAGAAGAGCGACCACCTCTCCGAACCTCAAGAGAGAAGCTACCCAAGGCAGATGCCTCCGAGGTCTGGAACTCAATTTGGTTGTGACGAAAATGACAAAGGGAGTGGGGTACTTATAGCCTGCCTCCTAGAACCAGCCATTATGACCCTCGGAAATCGAAGCGCCGCGTTTTAATTAAGGGAATTACTGATCCTCGGAAGTTGAAACGCCACGCATTAATTAAAGGAATTATCCTTAATTACGTCGGGAAGGCGAAACGCCACACAAGTCACGAAGCGCCATTAACACCATTGGGAACAGAGCCGTCTCAGATCGCCAAAAACCACAGGCCCTCGGTCGGCTTCCGAGCAAGTGCCTTCCCGAGCTGGTAAACGGGGAAAACTCACTTTCCCCTCAACTTTCGCGTCTGATCTCAATCAGACGGCCCAGATCTCGCCGAGAGCACTAAAAGACA